>OY856187.1:146122672-146764342 GCA_963693315.1 Diogma glabrata
ACCATAATTTTTTAGATTCAGTTCTTATATTATTCTAGAGGATGTAGATTATAAAAAAATAGTATACATAGAAGACTTCCGTTATAGAAGAATGATATAAATGTTACATTTTTAAAAGCAAAAAAAATCGAATGCTTTTGGAAAATTTAAATTTTATGATTGAGTGAGAGTAAGTAATTTTTGTTTGTGAAGAGTAAGTCTTTATACAATAAAGTATATTTATTCACAATTCAAAGAGTAAGTCTTGTACAAAATATTTTTTGTAACTCACTATTCAATCGTAAAAGAATGAAGATATGAAGGAAGGAAAATCAAAATTCTTTTAGGATTAAGAGTAAGATTAGATGGGAAGATTTTTTTTTAACTCTGGAAAAAACTATTTCGATTTTCTATTTCTTTTTAATTTATGCGACTGTAGCCTGACATGTAGACTGCTAAGCTCTTTATGTCATCCTCATATTCAAGAACTTTTTTGAAAAAAGTCAATAATTTTAAATGGTCAGCTTTATCATTAGATAGCTTGATCCCACCCAACATTTGACTTTGGAGCTTTAAGAAAGTCAAATATTCTCCCAACCACATTAGGAACTGTTTCGTTCTTTTCGAGACTAAACGAGCAAGTTGAATCATTTTCTATATGAAGCTCCAACATAATAGTATAATAATAATAATAATTTATTCACATGATTATGACGGTACAGACTTAGCAGAAAGCCGAAAACATGAATTCTAGTTCTAACCTTTTAAGTGAATACAGACGCAGACCTTGCAGTTTTCAGTGTTTCTCCATTAGGAGTTAATGCATTAAAGAAAAAACTATTCGACTAACGAATTTATCTTGCCTTCGTAATATAAATTGCAGGTTCGGGATGTGTGAGCTTTTGTTTTCACCTGGATACTGCATTTATGTGAATATTTCAGTCTGAAAGAACATCGAATATTCGCTAAGTGAAAACTGTAATCAAGGAATTTCTTTTCTGAAGTAGACTGCAGCATTTACACTGCCGCACAACTGGATGCATTTTGAAGAGAAACTGAAGTTATTCAGTTTCGTTCTGTTGATAAACGCAACGAGTTGTGACTGAGAAGCATTGATCGTAATACCAGTCTACCGACATCAATTGTTAGGTATGTCCAGAGAATTTTGCATTATCAAGCAGGGTTGCCCCATATTCTCTCTTTTCAAAAATATTCTAACATCACCCGCTGTGTTAGGTTCTATAGCATTTATTTTGCTTAGAAAGTGGTCAACCATGCTCCAAAGCAGAGGGGATGGAACGCCGCTTAGAGGCACCCTCGTTTCACCCCCTATAGCGATTGCGGTGTTGTTCTTCCTGTAAATTAGCAGACATCGATCTTTTGATGCTTGCTGTATCCAAGTTAGGAATATTTTATTCCCTCTGTACCTCTCCACAAGGTGTGACTGTAGAGAGGCTCCAAAAGTGATCGAAAATAAAGGGTTAGTAGACATTTTCACTTGATGAGCGTGTTGTCTATTGCTTAGCGCATTTTTCTTCAGAGACATATTTTTGATATGACAGTCGATGACAAATCGGGCTGAATTTTTACGCTTCGCAATATTTGATCTATAATAATAAAACAAAGTGTGTCTGTTTGTGTGCTCGCCTGCAAAATCTACTGCACGCTTAAGTCTGACATTTCGTCATTAGAAGCTCATTGACGGCTTCTAAAACCCCTCGGAGCACGAATTCGACCCTTGGCTACCGTACCCGGACACGAGTAGGAAACTGAAATGTCAGAACAAGGTTTTTTGATGTACGAACTTTAATCATCCTATTCAAGATTATTAAAAATCAGACCCCAGTTTATCTACATAAAAAACTTAATTTTGTTAAATCGGCACGCACTAGACAGCTGGTGATACCTAGACATAGTTCCCTCTCAATGGAGCAGTCATTTATGTTTCGAACTTCCAAGTTATGGAATCGCATTCCCATCGAGATTAAGAACTTGACATCTCCTTACGAGTTCAAACGAAATATCATGCTTTTCCTTGCATACATATGGAATGTTATTGCTTCTCTTCCCGCTGATTCGGTCTCTGTTATGGTTCGGTGGAGGTGGAGCAAGGGTGGGGGGTGTATATGGCAGCAAAACTTGTGCATATTAAATTAAAATTTTTTTTGTTTTTTCGTAATGTTGTATCGTGGGTCTCTGGGTTGATTCAGCCTAGATTTGGAATTTTTATTATTGTATCCATTTTAAATCTTTTTAGTTTTGTTTAGTTTTTCTAAGTTTTGAATGTCTATTAAAACTACCTAGACTCCAATTGTATAAGGCAGATTGCCTTTGATTGCTTGCTTGTATGAATAAATAAATAAAAAGTAAACCGAGGATGTTTAGTGTCGTCTACGATTTTTGGATTGTGAATTGGGTGGATTCTAGCCATAAGTTAGTAATGGAGGGTTTCAAATTACTTTTTTCTAGCAGTTACATTTACGATTTTCAATATCAGATAGCCAATACAGGATAACTTACTTAACTCGACTTCTTCAATAATATTTATGAACTTAGTTTCATATCTGTTCCCATCCCATCGTATCTTCTTGACTTGAAATTTCTTCCTTACACTTCCTTATACTATTGATATATATGACCTATCTAGCTACATAGATTAAATTCAATAAACTTTTACCTATACGAAATGAACTATGCGTACACAAACTGTGATAAATGGAAAATAGTTTAGGACATTGACAAACAAAAATTTTACCAGTAATGACCATGCAGGAATGGCTTTTCTTATACCTACAAGATCTTGAAATCGAAGTTTAATGTACATGTAGTTGAAAAAAGTTATTGATTAATAACTATAGACTGTCGATTATTAACTATTTAACCAAAAACATAATTAAATTATGTGTTCTCTAAAAATATTGATAATTTATTTACCTGTATTTAATTGAACAATCGAACCATCATTACCATTCGCTAAACGTGTATCGGCTATTTCTTGTTCAGTAGCTTCACGTCTATAAACAAGTTATTTTTTAGTGAAAGCCGTATTTTAGAAACAACATACCTATAACAACATACCTTAATATAACAGTTTCAGTTACTTCTTTTTCTGTATCTGTGAAAATAGACTTACGTCGTCCTACTTTTGCTTCAAAACTTGGTTCACTAAATACTCCAAAGGGTTTTTTAGGGAATTCATTTTCACCGGGTGCTGGAGGCAAGTCCAATTTTGTTCTTTTTAGTTCATCCATTGAACTATCTAACGATTTAATAACTTGATCATCGTCAAAACCGAAATCTTTATGTAATTTGGCTTGTAGATATTGAACTATTAAATCCATATCTTTAAACTTAAGTATTGTTTTTTTATGTAATTTTAATATTGTGTATGCCATAGCTGTGACAACACGTTCTCCATCTAATAAATAAATATCCCACACTCGTAGACATAAACTAAATGGAATCTAACAAAAAAAATTGAATTAGATTCATCGATTACGTTAAATAGTTTTCATACAGGAACATGTCTTACCCTTTCTACAAATATAACAAAAAACCATTTCATTGAATATAATATCGAATCTAAATTGTACTGATCAAAATGTTTCTTCAGCTTTGGTATAAATTTTTCAATAATCTTATCATGGTGCGATAAAAATCTTTGCAATTTCGGAAAACCTAAAAATTCATAAATATATTTTCAAATTAATTTAAATTTGTATTTAACAAACTTACCTTCAATATATAGCCCATGCATAGCATATTTTTTATCAGATAGCAATGTGCTAAGAGCCCAAAAAGCTTCCTCTTCACTCATATACATAAGAAGGACGCCAGCTAATCCAGACATTCCTTGACAATATCCTACTTCCATATTATACATGCTATATGCGGTTAAAACATTGAATAAACTTTTTTGTTTAATACTGTATCGTTCTCTATAAAATAAATGTTCACGAAATTGACGATTTACATCAGAATCAATTTGTCTTGCTTCCGTACTCCATTGTCTTGCTAATTTCAACATTTTGGGATAAACATCCTTATTATCTGTCATAATCTTTTCAATATTCAATAATTTAACCCAAACTTTTGGACGGAGTTTATCCGGAATACCTTTATAAACTCGTTTTTTTAATTTATCAGATGATTCTATATTCTCCCATTTTGTCAACATTTTGACCCATTTCTTAACACGTTCCATTTCGATACTTTTTGCTTTTGTCTCATTTGGATCGAGTTTTTGGGGTAAGCGTTGGTCGTGTATAAAACCATAACGATCTGTTTGATGATAAACTTCAAAACCAGGATCTTCCCACGAATCAATTGCAGCTCCAGCTTCACGACCTGTATCATAACGTTGAAATAATTTTTCACGTTCTTCGTTTGCACGTGCAATTAATGTCTCTTCATCCATTTTATGGAATATACAGAACTAATGCAATAAAAATTATATGTATTTATTTAATTCAGTACAACAACAAATTAAATTACCTTTTTATATAATAATTTCAATTTTAATAATAAAAATTTTGTTTTGATTGCATTTGTTTTGCTGGCAAACTTTTCCTTTGGTCTACATTTTATAAAATTCTGTATAATTAATATCAACAAATGCTGATTTTAGTTTTAATAAATATGTAAACAGTTTTTTTCGATTACAACAATTACTTTTAGACAATAAATGTAAACATTTTTGTGTTAAAATTATTTAAAATAGTTTTATTTATTTCTATATTTTTTTTTGACAATTGCGAGAAATTTATTTTGACTTTCTCCAGTGTATTCTCCAGGAAAAATTTATTGCGGATCTATCGGTTGGTAGAATTTGTGTGCTTCGTTTTGTTGGTAGTTTTAACTATCCAATAAGAATTTTTTTGTCGTTATTTTTTAAATCACTTAAGTCATAGCGTACTCGACATATCTGGAATTTAAGCGACTAGATTTTTAAAGAATTACCCGGACTAGTTAATACTCTAAAATCGTGTTTTAAGTCATTGATTTTTATAGACACAAGTGAAGTAATCTTGAATTTTGCATATATATTTTAACGATTATGTGTGCATTTTAACATACAAACGAAATAAATGGAGTAAAAAACAGATGATGTGGAACGATTCGTGGATAAAAAGGTTTATATTAGAGAATCACCGTCTGCCATTAGACTTTAGCGAATCACCGAAACTCATTACAGAAATTTTCTCCGTAGGTATTTTCAGATGTCAATAAATGCTTAAATTACGTTTAAGTTTCTAGATATGTATTTATTGCCGTTAACGAACGGTAAGCAATTAGCCGGCTTCGGCAGCAAGAAATTCATGACAAAAACTAAATTAGTACTAAAGTAAAATAAATTAGTACTAAATTGTCAGCAATGTTAAAGGCATTTTAATGTAGAAGTAAACTAGGTACGTATCAAGAACAAAATTTAAAAATGATTATTTTTTAACTAATGATTATTTGGTCATGATAAATAGAAATTTTGATTACAATTAAAAACACGGAATAGGAAATTTTGAAATTAACTGCAGTAGTACAAGCCGCGAATGACACAAACTCAAAACATAAATTGGTTGTGTTTCGTTTATAATTTTATGGAAACGAACGGATGGATATTGTTGTTTATTATACCTTCAGAGCAATAGGTGATGAAACTACATTATAGAAAGACGGGATTTTTTTAGTATAGTATTTTTCTTAAGAAAAAACCAATTTTATGAATCTTCCGGTTAGCCGGTTGTTATGAAGAATCATACATTCTTTACCTGCTCTTAACCCAGAGTATAATTGTCAGAGTAGAATTGCATTAACCCATAGAGTAGAATTGCCTGAGAAACCAAACTGAGTATGATGCCCATTGCCCAAAACTAAAAGAAGATTTCTCATACAATAATAAAAACTACTTGGCCGTCATTTCTTGACTGTAAATAGATTTAAAACCCATTAAACTTCTTACCAATTATTCCTCATTTATAGTCCTATATTTGTCCCTGTATGGAGTATTGTATAGCCGCGTTTATGTCGCTTCATATGTTGGCATCTTTGTGATTGTTTTGGTTCAAAAGCATGACCTAGTTATTTTTACAAATGGTTGATTTGGTTATAACCAAACTGCATAAAAGTTTAATTACGATGTCCTCAATTTACAAAAGTTAAAACTAAAGAGCATCGAAACAAGACACATTGAAAAATTCACTATCATGCTGAAAATTAGCCTAAAGCCGGGCATTCACATACAACGGAAACAGAAACAGAAACCGAATTTCATACAAATTTGACAGATAAAAATTCGGTTTCTGTAAAATTTGTATGAAATTCGATTTCGGTTTCTGTTTCCGTTGTATGTGGTTTCAAGCCTTAATGGAGACGTTTGGTAAAATATACAAATGTATAGAAACGTTTTATTCTATATTGGTTTGTAAATATTTTCTTTTACAGAATTTCGTAAATATTTTTTTTAAAGTGAATTAACAATTCTTTATATAATTTCAACGGTTTTTTCAAACACATAATTTGGGCAATTTTATACATCTTCATATTGCATATATATTGCACAAATAGCAATCCGTAAAACTCTGTTTCCATAACAACCAAGGAAAACAAAACATTGTAACAAAAAAACAATAAAATTTGAATGAATCTCAGTTCATGTAGTTCTATGAAACTTTTAAGTGGTTAAACGAAGCAATAAACTTTATTAAAAATATTTTCAATACAAAATTTTCTAAACGATATTTGTGCATTTTTATATTTTGTGAAATTATTTCAAATAATTTAATTTGTGTTGATTAATTTCTTTTAACTAATATGGATACTTTTATTTTTTTATTGATGGATATTTGGTTGATTAATTACAATAACAGGTGAATATATGTACATATAATTTTAATTCTTTGTTATAATAATTAAAATAAGGAAATAAACTTTAAAGCAGAGTTAGAAGATTATTATTTTTCTTGTATTGCATCCAACAGTATACAAATTTCGATAATTCGCAGTTGGAACTTTTTCGGCAAAATCGAAAATTTTTTGAATACTAAATTCATTTGTTTTTTTCGTTGTTGGGTTTTTCATTTGTTTCTTCTATTCATTCTTAAAAGCGATAGGTACCACATGCAAAATTTAAACGAACGAATTTGGTCGTTTTAATTAAAATGCGCCGCAAATGAATTTGAAGGTATTTACTACTATAACTAACAGTTTACAAAAAAATACATTAGTCATTTACCAATATTGAACCAAGGGGTGGAGGGTCCCCCGAGCACCTGATTTTTTAAAGCTCAATAACGTCTGTACCTGATATTCGAATTGAACGAAACTTGGTACATAAGCATTTACGGCGGTTCACGGTTCTCAATAGTTTTCCATTCCAACTTCTCGTTTCTCACTCCTCTTAAAATTTTTTTTTACTTTTAAAATTTGTAAAACAGAATTTATGTCTGTTGGGGTACTACAGTTTTCTTTAATGATCTAATTGTGATGAAACTTTAGCAAAAGATGGATATTTATATGAGAAGGAACTGATAATTTTTTGAGCGATAATGAGCAAAGTGTTTTTAGGCTTTGGTACTTTGAAAAAGTACTCATTGGTGAGACTTTGGTGTCCGTCCAAATTTCTACATATTCATATCCACGTATTTCCACCGATCCGCCGGATTCTCGTTTGAAAATTTGGCTAAAACAGGTATGATTACGCGATTGGTCCTTTCGACTTGCCCGTTTCCTGTCGACATACCAGTAGTAATTATATGGTGATCGATACCTTCATCTTCGCAATATTCTTCGTCCGAAATAATATTCTTTGGACTACTAAATACCGTTTTCTGTAATTCTAATTTTGTAATAACTTCCTTAGATGCAGTAGTTTGAGTCGGATACAACCATACAAATTTGGTGAAACCATTTACGATACAAAATATGTGTTTATATTGTTTTCTAGAAGCGGTAAGACTGTCAAGATGATCAATGTAGTATGTATTTAATGGTAGGTCACCTTTCGGGATTGCAGGGTTTAATAGGCTATCTTGTTTTCCATTATTTCGATTGATTAAGATGCACCTTACACAATTCCTTATAAATCCTTCCACTCTTTCACTCATGTTCGGAAAATAGTATTGCCGCTGAATAAGCTCTAATGTTCTCCTTGTTCCAAAATGACCCTGTTCGTGAAATACTCTTATAACTTCATTCTGCATTTTCTTTGGCACCATAAGACAACTCATACCCCTTAAATACTTAAAAATAACACCGTTAGTTTTAATGTAATCTTCATATGTACCTGAATCCAAAAGACGGGAAATAAGTTGAATGTTCTGATCATCTTTCTGGGCAGCTTTTACTTGACAAGTCAAGTGACATCATCCTGGCACACACATGGTATTGGACTTCTTAGTATTATACTACACACATAGTATTAGACTACATGGCGCATTCTATTCGATATTCGATGCTCCAATTCAAAGTCGAACTCTTGCAAACACAACGCCCAGCCTGCGATACGGGATGACAAATCTTTCTTTTCCATAGTACTTTTGAAAGCAGCACAATCAGCAATGATTTTTATGCGAACACCTAGCAAATGAACACGAAACTTCTTCAATGCACACACTGTAGCCAACATCTCCAGCTCATAATATCCCTCTGAAATATCCCGTGAGGCAAAGAAATCGTTGAATCTGCACTACATTCCTTGGAGCTGGAAACTTTAAGATGGCAACCATTTTATTCTGTGATGGTTTCACTCGATCACCTTCGATTTGATAACCCAAATATTCGACACGCTTAACCGAAAATTCACACTTAGACCATTTAATTTCTAATCCACTATTTCGAGCAACATCTAGAACACGCTCTAATTTTAGTACTGCTTCCTCTTCAGTGAGTGCTGGAATTATTAGATCGTCCATGTACACACATACAACTTTATAAAGAAGACACAGTTGACGAAAAATCTCGTTTATGAACCGTTGAAACACGGCAGGATAGTTGCACAACCCAAGTGGTACTCTCAAAAACTCGTACTGCCCAAAAGGTTTGAGGAACGAAGTATGCTTGATCGAATCTTCAGCTATAGGTACATAAAGGAAGCCATTACGTAAATCAGGTGTACAAAATAATTGAGCATATTGAAGTTGGTCAATCTGTTCATCTACAATCGGCAGTGGATACCAATCTTTTTCAATGACCTTATTGAGCCTGCGGTAGTCCACGCATAATCTTTTCTTGCCATCCTTCTTATTGGTCAAAACTATTTGTCTGGCATAGTTGGATATACTAGGTCTAACAATTCCTTCTGACATCCATCTGACATCCATCCATTCCTCAATTTGGTTCTGTACCACAACGCTTTCTAAAGGCAACAATCTTGGTGGCTTCTGGTAGGTTGGCCTGTAATCTGATAAACTAATTTTTATTTCCATTTTTATATTTGACATACCATTTTGACTGTCATAGCCAACAATCATCTTCTGGACCTTGTCTGCCAATGCACGATCTTGAATGTGATCTAAATTTAAATCATTCTCTCTTTCAATGGCATAAATAGGAAGTTCAGACCCCAATTTCCGAACACTAGCAACTCGTTCCCAACAATCACATCATAGGGCAGGATCCCATCCTCAGCAACATGAACGGTTGTCCGATATGTCTCACCATCTATAACCATGTTACACGTTATTCTGCCGATCGTATACATAGAGCCTGAGCCAATTCCTTTAAACGATGTTGTTACCCGCTCCATTTCTGATTGATACCAATTTTCCAGTTTTCTTTTAGCTATGAAATTAAGGTGACTTCCACTGTCGATTAGTGCAGACATCTCATAACCGTCAATAGCAATCCGTTTGACATATAGATCCCGATCTTGTCTAACTGCTTCACATACATTTGGATTTTTATCGTTTTTTTTTCTGACATTTATTGGCTAGATGCCCATATTCGTTGCAACTATAACACTGAGGACCTCGTTGTTTATTGTAACAATCTTTTGACATATGACCCACTTCATGACATTTGTAGCACTTAACTCTTCGTCTTATCCGCGAGATCTCTCGGTTCTATCATGTTTGCTTGAGCAATATGGTATTGATGTTGTTGGTTGTGATGTCTTCTTAGGCTACTTTTTGTTTATTTCTTCATAATACACAATTAGGCTGGGGCCGTTACCTTTTTGAGATGAAAAAATTAGGAGCAGGTAACGGCCGGCTGGAATATATAGTTGAGGTCATAAACAATGAAAAAAAAAAACTTTCGAACTTGAGATGAAGGGAAGTAGTGAAATGGGGTGCTGTGTAAGGGGTGAAAATTGTTTTTCGTTATTTGTAACGAAACGAGGCGTCCTAGAGAAAAGTGTTTCATACAAAAGTTGTAGATAATAAAAAAATCTAAAACTTTTGTTGCAAACATTTTTCGACATAACCTCAAAGTTTGCGAGAAAATGATGAAAAACCGATTTTTCTGTTTTTTATTTTTTTTTCGCGTGAAAATTATCTATTTTAAATGAAACTTTGTGAAAGTACGTAATTATTTGCACATAATAAGCATGAATTTTTTCAATTATGGAAAATAAATATTTTTCGAGATTTTACCATTATTCCAACACCCCTATCTTCGGCGAACAACTTTACCTATTGATGTGTTTTTGGATTTTGATGTTGTACTAGTGCTTATTTTTTTTTGTCAAGGTGTCTACTCTCAAATGGTGTATCGATTTTAATGATTTATTTTTATTTAGCAGCTTAAAATTGAGGAAAACCGAAAAAAAAATTTTCGAATCTCGAACTTGTCGATTTTTTTAATTTTTTTCAATTTTTTAGCATATTTATGTTAATAATTCATAATATTTTAAAGAAAAAACTTTCTTTGGTATAAAATAAATAAAGTTGAATGAATTTACTTATTGGAAACAACGCTAAAATTGAATAAAGTAAAAAATAAAAAAATGCTGTTACGTATTCAAACAAAAAAAAATTTACAAAGTTTAAAATTTAACAGCATACTATAGGGTTGCCACGTGTCCTACTTTCAGTAGGACAGTCCTACTTTGGAGCAAGAATGTCCTACGTCCTCCTTTACTATAAAAATGTCCTACTTTAGGCAAACTGTAATACAATATCTCCAAAGAATTTTTTTAATAAAAAGTGTATTGTAGGAATAACAACAACACATATAGACCTTTTAAGACCTAGGTCCCACAACGACATGCGTGTTGAGATTTTGATGAATGCTTTTTAAACCTTGTGGATTGAATGTCCCCGGGACGTGTGAAAATATTCCTGAAACTCGAATATGGTATTGCTTTTGGGATTTTCGGAACGCTTGTTTCTATTCCCCTAATAAATATCAGAACATCAATATCAGAAGGCTGAAATTCCATCGATTTTACTGTATACTAAAGCCGATGAATGGCAGATTCATTTAAACAAAATTCAACATCTTTTTGGAAGCATAGTAAAAAAATAATTGTTGCGATCATTTTGAAATAAATTTTAATTTAAAACACTTCTACAATTAAATGAGAAAACACCCGCACACCGAAAAAAAAAAATAGTTGGTTGTAATAAAAATGGTGATTAATATTAATAAATTGGTAGTTAAAAATGACTAACTACGCCCGTAGTGAAATTTAGTTGTTTTAAATACATAAGGGTAGTAATATGTGCAAAACTCTGTGTTGAAAAGTAATAAAATTTTTTATTATTTTTAATACAAAATTTTGTAAAACTTACTTTCGACGTAGTAATTTTAAATACGAAAGATATTGGTGATTTTAAGTCGTAATTGGCTTTACTATGTTTCTTTGTATAAATTAAAAGTACTAGAGTTGTTTTGTATACGATTGGTAGTATAAACAATTGTTGAGATTAGTAGTTTTCACAACTATAAACAAAATATCGTAGTAATTATAAAAATAACAAATATTGATTTTTATTACCTACTGGTAGTAATTTCAGTTATTGAAAGTAGTAGAAACAACAACTTTTTTTTTCAAAATTAATTGTTTATTTATTTTTTTAGAAAAATGTTATAAAAATATTGACACGACTCGTTGTCTTTACCACATAATTAAAAAATTGTGAAATCGATTTTATTTCATCGAACTCCACCCGTGATCCTACCCATTTGTTAGTTTGGGAGCTACCAGGTGAGCTACAAAACGATGAAACTGTTGTAGCTGTAGCAACTAAATGAGGATCCTGAAAAATAAATTTAGTTATTTAAAATATTATTTTTAACAATAACAAATCCTCACATTTTCTTTCTTCCACCTTTATTCATTGCTACGGAATATAATATAACTCTTTGATAAGTACTAAAATCCATTTTCCACTTATCAACAATTAAATTATGTAATTTAAAACTATCATCTGTAAAATCAATGGTTTCAACACCATCATCATCAACACCATCTTTTTTTATATTTTCATTTCCAGACACACACTCCGTAGACTCAAGCACAGATTCAATTATTAAATCATCGTCATAAATTACAACATCGTCACTTCCAAAAATATCCACATATTCCATTTTAAATATTACAATAGTAAATGCCACTTTAAAACCTTTAACTCTCAAAAATGTAATGAGAAAACAACATGTTTATTCCTGTTTAGTTGAAAGTCAAATAATACCAGTATAATAAAATTAATTACGGTAGTAGATATTCTACTATTTTGAGTAGTTGAAGCTACTACGCTGAGTATTATCAGTGCACATATAATATATTAGTATAGGTTAGTTGCAATTAAATATTAAAAAATTACTTGTTGTATTGTACAACATGATTGAAAATTTAAACGTTAAAACAAACGTTTTAACGATTTTTATATATATTTATAATTTATATATATATAAACAACAAAATAATAAATTTAAATAAATTAATTAATGTAAAAAATTAAAACATCTTAAAAAGAATTTTTAATTCTAACAGCGTTTGAACCATTTGGCAAATAGTATAAATGAATGGGCGAGCCATCGAAATCCTCGATATGTTTAAAATAAATTTGTTCGTTTTTGTTCCCTATTATGTATGATTTAAAATGAATATCATAAGTTTTAATTTCAAAATTTTTACAATAAACATAGATGTTATTATTTTTGATTAATAAATGTTCAATTTCAAATAAATCGAATTTATCGTTTATAATGTCCTTAATTCCTTAATCTCCCTAATTCCTCCTCTCTAATTCCACATTTGAAACACTTGATGATTAGATTTTTTATCAACCATTTTTACATTAAGAGCAAAATTCTACATAACCTTGTTTTAGAGAAATGTGTTTTAACCCTAAAACATTCATTTCATTCATCTATAGTGCAGTTGTAGTAACTATATTTTGTAATAAAAATTGTAGCAATAGTATTGTTTTATCATTTCAAATATTAATTGTTACTACCAAGTTTTAGTTAAAATAACTAGATTTAATAACTATTTATTTTCACTATTTTTTATATTAGGAACAAATACCTCAATCATTAAAATTAGTACGTGTAATCATATTTACTACTGACATTTGTATATTTAATAACTTAAAAGACAGTTGTAATTTCAACTACAGCGTAGTTAATTTTTTACTACACGTATTTTTCTCGGTGCACTTGTCAAGTTTTTACCCGCTTTTTCGTTTTAAATGAAGTATCCTACAAATGGGAAAAAATCAGGACATTGGCTAGCTTCCGACAGGAAAGAGAAATATCCATCTAACCTAAAAGATTTGTAGAAAATTTTAGTAAGAGTAGTAGCAAGTTCTTTTAAAAATGTTTTTAGAATAATAGGAGGAATGTTGTCTAAATTTAAAATAAAGATCTTGAAGATTTGGTAAAAAAGATTTGGTCACCAGACTTTAAAGAATTAATGGCACTGTAAAAACTTTTGTATCTGACATGGTAGAATTTTTTGCCGCTTTCGTTCTGTCAATTCCAGTTTTTTTCGTTTTCGATTATCTGGTTTGATATCCTATTGGCCGGTAGATATTGGAAACGATTTAATGGATTTTTGTTATGGATCCAAATTTTTAATAATCTATGTTTGTTTCTAAGGGGCAATTTGGCTGCCTTGGAAAACAAATATTTTTGTTGGATTTCATTATTGAGAAGGAACAAATTTATTGAAAACATTTTAGTCAATCAAAATTTATACTTTATTATTATTTTATTTTTATGTTTTTTTAACTCAGATAATGGACCAGAGTTCCTAGCATTCCAGGTCTCAAAGTACCGAATTGCTTGGTTTGTTTTTGACAAATGATCTTTCGTTGGTAATTTAAAATATCAGAACTTTTAGGTGGATCAGATCATAATTTGATTTTTACATATTTAATTTTATAAGTTCCTAGCAGGTTAAATGTAATCCTAGTCTTGTTTGGGATTATAAAACTGCAGACTGGCAGGGGCTTACATATATGTTTAGCTCAAACGCTTCTGCTACTAGTTTTCCAAAAATAATACATTTCAAATGATCGTTGCGAAGACTGATATGTGGGTTTCCAGTAAATGTAAAATTGCAATAAAAATTTAAAAAAAAATGCTTTTCCAAAGAATAACCAAAACTGATGAAAACCTTAGGGTACCAAATAGAAAGAAATGTATTTGTCGGTTGTTGCTAAAATATTTGAGAAATACATTAATTTAATAGTATGATCTTCTCAAGTCGTCAAAAACTATATGAAACACAATACGGCTTCCGTAAAGAATTAATCGTCCCTGAATGAAATATTATTCTCACATATGGAGTGCAGCATACATATAAGTAGTTTGAAGTGTCTTGATTCTATACAGTATAGAGCTGTTAAATTGATTGGCGATTCAAATTTTACTAATGAGCTTGATTCCTTCTATGTGAATGATTTGATGGTATTTTACAAATACATTATGGATTAACGGGCATCTGCCTGGATCAAATCGATTGAGTCTGAGTCTGCAAACTTTGTACGTTACAGCAGAGTATCAATAACAGCCCATATTTACGGTTCGAGTGACAGGATGTAGATCTGTTGCTTGTCAAAGTTAATTTTTAACAGAGTCTAGTATCTCTGGAATATCTTGCCGACGTGAGTCTACAATGATAATTTTTACCCTCAAAACATTAAAGCTAGCGCTCAAAAAATGATAAAAAAATTGATCAATACTCAAAAACCTTAGTTCCCTAGTTGGCATCGTATCGTGTGATATTCAGAAACGTTGATCTAGTGATGGGCAAAACTGTTATTTTTAAATAACATAAACAACTGTTGTTGCTATTTAAAAACAACTGTTTTAAATAACAGGTTAGAAATAACAGTTGTTATTTTTTCTCATTTCTGTTTCTACTACGTTCGTATATTGTAGATTTATATTTTTTACTTTTATTTTTTTTCGTTCAATGTAAAAAGGAATAAAATAAAATCTATTTTTTTTAACTATCCGTTTACCGTACTGTAGTGTACATACATACATATTTTTGTTTGTTTTATTGTTAGTTTTCGGCCATTGAATTGTTTGATAAAAAAGAAAAATTTTAGATAATGATCTCTATTTTGATAAATAATTTTTTTTTTAAACAATTTAATAATGAATAATTTTTAATTTGTTATGCATGAATTAAATTATGAAATAAATAAAATTATTTATTGTTATTTATTTAAAATAATTTATTGAACGAATTTATTTAAAATTAAAATAAATAAATAAATTTAAATTAACTAATTTTTTTTTCGATTTTTATTTATATTAATTTATTAATTTTAAATAAATTTTATTCCTACATATTCCGACTGATAAGGGCAAATCTATGTTTTTCTTTTTTTTATTAAAACATTAAAAAACATAAGTCGTGTTCAATTTGTCTGAAGTAACTGTATTATCTAAAAAAAAATGTATCGAATTGTTGTTGTTATTTTTCGTAAACTAAGCTATTTTATATGCATACCGATTATCACATTCATATCAATCACCTCACTTATTTTCATACAAATTTTAGCAAAATTAAACTAAAAGAAAAACAAAAATATTATAAAAAAAATCTCTAAGTATATATTTATATTTTTTTAAAATAACTATCTGCCAACAAAATCTTATTCCCTATTAATCTTAAACTGTTTAAATAACAACCTATTATTTATTTTGTACTGTTGTTTTACAATAAACACAGCAGTCGAAAGTCAAAGACTGCTTTTTAAAACGACAGCGGTTAGGCAACATGTTTAAAAATAACAACTGTTATCGACTGTTATTGTCTACAACTGTTATTGTAAAACAGTTCTTATATCTGTTATTTTTGTTTATGCGCAACAGCTCGTTACTGCTTTTTTCAAATAACAGTTGTTTAATAACAGGTTTGCAAATAACAACCCAACACTACGTTGATCTATATTTTTTTATGGTTAACACTATATACAATATCTAAGTTTAAATTAAAAAAAATACTGAAAAATTATCAGGTAGGGGGGGGGGGGGGTCTGGACCCGAAAACCCCCCTTGTGTGCGCCCCTGAATTCTTTCTTAAAATATGAACAAAATTTACCAAGACGTTAAAGAGAGACAAATAGGCAATCTCTTTAACCAAAATGCTTGGAATGTTTCAAACAAGCGTTTGGATCAAAATATTTCATAAAATCCATAAATTTTAATTTTTGAGATATTTCTATAATTATTTGAAAATCAAGAGCTCTCCGTTAAAAGGTTTCTTAGCAATCTCATTTATTATAGTTGTAAAGAAAAACACTTTGAATTGGCTGGAGAACTGGACTGACATTCTCCTACCAGAAATCCAGTTAGTTTACACCACCAAATCGTTATATGCCAACAAATTTAACACTTATTCAAAAATTGAAACGAGGATTTTCACAACTATAAATGTTAAGAATGCTTTCAAATTCTCTGTTTTGTAACAATATTTCTCTACTTCTATATAACTAACTCCAACACGACTCCACGAGACAACAAATACATATTGCAAAATCTAAAACAATAATACAAAAAATGATTGTTATAAAATTAATTCAAAACAATAATAAATTTCTAAATATTTTTTTTGTACAGTAAAAATAATCAATTTCAATTGACGATGCACGATAGAATGTGGAAGACGTCAAATTCCCTTTTTTTCATAATAGGCCAATTGATGAATAAATTAATAAAATATTATTCTGGAAATTTGTTGGTATTAATAGAAAACTCCAATCGTTTGGTATATTTGTTATTTATTGCACTTTTTGATTTTATGGAAAATTCGATTTAAGTAATGGTATTTAAATTGTAAGTTATTAGTGTGGAATTGAAATTGTGAATAAAAATATCATGTGGAAATGTTTTTTATTTTTTGCCTTGAAGGTTATTTAGGGAATCATGCTTATTTAGATAAAACTGGATCATATATTTACGACTTCTTTCGTAAAATTGCTTTCACAATTTTGTAATGCTACCACCCATTAATATGATAGATGGCCATGGTAAGTCCAACAGGACTCTCTGAAGTGGTTGTGTTTTTTGATAATTGCAAAACGAGTTCGTGAACTCTCAGATTGAAAATCTTCCAATATTGAACCTTTTTGCTCGATAAGGAAGTCCTTAACCTGGAAATATAACCGTGCATTTTTATGAATGGCGCAGCCACTGTTGAGCAAATAGCTGTTCCAAAAAATATTTAGTGGGTATATTTTTAGGCTAGGTTACCCATTTGACGCCAGTTTGATCCCCGTGGTGAAATTTAAATAAATGTTTGTTACGGCTCTTTTGCTTTTCAAGTAATGAATTTCATTCAAATCATTTTTTTAAATCTATTTTGATTACCAACAACCCAGGACAATGATTTAAGTCAAGATATAGAATTATAAGGCCAGTTTCTTTGAGCAAGCAATTGCGTGCCACCATCAAGGAATATTCGATAACTAAATTGAGAAAATTCAACTTCAGTTCGTCTGCCCCAAACCTTCGCTAATTTTATCTCACTATAGCAGCCAGTGGTATGTATGGAATACGTATGGGTATGGTTATCACACCAGTAGAGTTCTAGTGGTTTATAATTCTACATAAGAATCATCTATCAATTTTAGATAAAAAAAATTAAGAATAATAAAAAATTTAATAACCAGTTACGACAGAGATTGATGATCGATCGGGCGCCTTTGGAATACGATTAAAACTCTACAAAAATAAATTAATTCGGATGCTTGAATCTTTTAAATATTTGGGATCCATGCTTGACTCAAACAACAGCATACTTACAGATATAAAAGCTCGAATCGCTGCAGGTAATCGAACTTTCTACTCAATTAAACCTCTCCTTGGATCAGCGTATGTATCAACTAACACCAAACTCAAGTTATACAAGAGATTTATTATACCGGTTGTGATGTATGGGTCACAAACGTGGACCCTTGCACAAAATGACGAATCATATTTATCTGTATTTGAGCGTAAGATCCTACGCTACATTTTTATTTTTTGGTCCACTTAAGACAGGCGATGGAGAGTACAGAACGCGATATGACTTTGAGAACATAGACCTTCTTGAGGGTCCAGATATAATAGGTTGTATCCGTTCCAACAGGATTGCTTGGTTGGGGCATGTTCTACGAGTCGATTCACTGTCTGGAATGATTAAAAATATGTACGTTAGTACCCTTGGGAGTAGGCGAGCGCGAGGTAGACCACGACTGAAATGGGAGACTGACGTAATAAACGACCTTAAAAAAATTGGCTGCCATGGTAATTATGTCACTGTTGTGAATAACCGTGGTGAATATTCGAATCTGACTAGCTCCTACATGGAGCATGAACGCTACAAAAAAAAAATATATTGAACGAAGCTACAACTTGAAAATTTTATTTCGCACAAGCAATCAAATGTAAATGTGTAGCATACGAAAAGTCTATTTGTTTAAAACTTGAATCAAATACTTTTTCTCCTTGTGACACACTATTTCTCTTAATTTCTTTTTTCTCCAAATCGTTTCGGCTTTTAAGCCATTCCAGCTCCTGCTAGTGAGACCAATTTTTTTTGTTTTTTAATCGATACTATGGGCCAAATTTTCAGGTCTTCCTCCTTCGTTAGACCGATAATATTCTCCTTAACTTACGTGCCGAAGTATTAAGCTTACAAACTACGGAATAAACAAATTTTTTTTAAATATCTTGTAAATAACTTGTTCTGTCAGATCTATATCTCTACTGGTGCTACCATAACTTCAAACTTGTTCGTTTTTTTTTTCTTTTTGCAAAACTCCACTTCGTAAGACCCACAATACTACTATACTAATTGGTATCGATTATTATAATACAACTTTTTTCTCTGCATAAATAATACTACTGTGTCAACATTTCTCTCTGCACAATTGACACTACTGTGTCACATTTTTCTTTGCGTAATTGACCCTACTCTTGTTAATATCTTTTTTACACTTTTATTGTTCCATCTTCGATGTTACTAGAGAGGAGTGTTGTGGCGAACGAACGCACAAAAGGGTTCATAAGTATAATCGCTACTTTAAATTTTTCTTTTACCCAAAATAACTGTAAACGATAGAAAATTCAAGAACAACATATTTTTCTCCGTGTTGTTTTAACAACAAAAAAATCACGTCGCACGACTCGTCACTAGGCTTTTTCATAATTTAGACTTGCGTTTAGCACGTTCATTTTTTTTTGTAAATAGTGATTTTAAATTTTATAAATATTTTTGTAAATATAGTTTTAAGTGCTATGAAATAAATTTAATGTTTGAATTAAATTTTCATTTAAGTAAAGAAACGCTATTCTTTCTTGTTATACTTTCTAGTAATTACTTACTAATTATTGGGTAGTTACTAGACAAATTATAATTTGATTGTCTAAATATGTGTGTAGTTATGTAACTACGAAGTTCGTCCAATGTGACGAATTTGGATAGAATTGGATAAAGTAGAGCGGGGAGTCTCCGGCAAAACTTTTTATTTGAAATTTCTTGAACTCGATTTTGATGAAACTCAGTCTTCTACGTAAATCTATCCTCCGCCACTTCCGACTAGTAGGAACAGTTTGGTAATATCAGGTAGTTTCAGGTGAAATCGTTTTTCACAAAAGTTGTAACTATATTCAAAATGAATATAGGATCTCAGGGAAGTTTTCTGAGTGCATAATTTTATGTTTTTTTGTAATAATGAGAGATGGTGAGTTGTTATTTTAGAAAATAGTGACTTCTCTAAGAACTGTTTAAAGTATACTTATGCAATAAGCATCAGCATGCTTAGACATATTGCAGCGTCTTTTAATAAGATATGAGTGTTAGCGACGGATATGAAATCCTCTAATAAGTGAACGTTCCCCATCAGAGCGAGTATGCAATATAAACCAAATATTTAAGTGACATGAAAAAATAAATTGCTTAAGGCGATTGATTAAAAACCCCTGTTCTTTGCCCGAGGTTTTGACACGAAAAATTATGTTCGCTTTTTTGCCGGTGCATTCAAAATTTCATTTACGATTAATATTCTATTTATATGATTTACGCATTACAATTATCTTTTGCATTTTCTTTAAATTTCTTTATTTCATTGTATTAGTCATGATGAGTATTACCTACAATCATGATTCTAAAAACAAAAAAATAATTTTCTTTAAAAGTTTTCGGATTAAAATTGATTTTTACTTGTTAAGAAAGCTAACCTTTGTATTTCAAACTGAAAGCAAACTGTTAAAGAAATGAAACTATTATTTTCTATTTTTAGTTTTCAAAATTAAACGTTGGTTGTTTTTGCTGTTGTCGTTATATTGTTATTGCTTTATATTTTTTCTCCTAAGGACGTCACTAGAACGTGAATAGAGAAATTGTTTTCATCACTGTAGTAGAGATAATTATAAAATTTTTCTGTCAATTGTTTTACTTCGTTGCTTTATCGGTTGTTATATCTACAGCTGTGACAACTCCGCGTTCTTCAGTTCCTGTTATTAATATGTAGCATTTGTTACAATTCGTTGGATGTGAAACTCGATTTCTATTGATTTGAGCTTTATGAAGAGGAATTCGATTTCTTCAGGACGTATTTCCTCCCCGAATAACAAAGCCTCTGATGGATTCGAACTCATATAAATCTTAAATTTAGCTCGATTCATTGGAGGTCAAACATGGGTTCTGCGCTTTTTGCAGCTGTGCGCTTTGCAACTTATTATCATTCGGACCGTCTGTTGAAGTCACTTGTAATGTGCTTATGTGTGCAAACAAAGTAAGTTATGTACTTAATAAAATTAGTACATTATTATTTCATAACGTAAATTGGATTCACATTTAAGTAATTTGACCGACTTTTTTTATATCGCCTCGAAATATAGGTTTGTATCCACACTAGTTCCTAGTTACTAGTATCTATATAATTAAGACTAATCTAAATACCTGTTGATATAAATTTAATGCTGGATGATTAGGGAAGGAAGAATCCAATAATTTTTGTGGCAGTGAGATTCGATTTTGGGTACTTTTCCAATATTCAATACCACATTCTAGCTATACAATCTAGAAATAACCTGCAAAGACTGTTCTTCAATTACAGTTGTGGTTAACAAATGCTTGACAAGTTGGTCGTATTTTAAATTATTTTGCTAAGCAAGTTGTGCATTTTGATCTGAAGCATACGTGTTCGAAAATTAAAAATTTTAATAAATAGGCAGGGCTCAATTTTAAATTTGTGACAGAAATACCCTAAATAATCGTTAATATAAGTATTATTTTTTATAATTAAGCATTAAATACAACTTTTTTGTATGGAAGCAACAGTGGACTAGTCTCGCATCTCTGCCCAGAGTCACACAGAGTCTCGCATCTCTGGAACGGCTTACCGGCGGGGGTCTTTCCTGATAATTTTAATCCTTAAAACTTTAAAATCAACGTTCATAAAT
Source organism: Diogma glabrata (assembly GCA_963693315.1). Lineage (NCBI taxonomy): Eukaryota > Metazoa > Arthropoda > Insecta > Diptera > Cylindrotomidae > Diogma > Diogma glabrata. Next base: position 146,144,501 of record OY856187.1, read on the forward strand.
TCCTCAAATAAAATTGATTAATACTCAAAAATCCTAGTTAGCATGATGTCTTCGGACTGAAATCGTTGGACTTTATTATAAAAACAAACTGGAATCCTGACTGGGAAATCTCTTATTTTGACCAAAAATTAATATCAAAATAAAAGTTTAATGTTAAATACAAAAAAAGAAAAAGAAATAATTTAACAAGCAAAAAACACATTCAAAAATTATATAAATAAATCAAAAATGAATAATAAATTATTAGTCCACCAATTATGACGTAAATGTAATTGAAAATGAAATTGGACATGGAAATTTTTGAATTTGTTATAGTTTTTGAAATATTTTTGGAATTTTGAAAAAAGTATGTATTTTTGATTTTGTAATAATTTTTGCAATATTTTTAGAATTTTGGAAAAAGTTTTAATTTTTGATTTTGTAAGAATTTTTGGAATATTTTTGTAATTTCGAAAAATTTTAAATTTTTGATTTTTTATAATTTTTGGAATTTTGAAAAAAGATTCTATTTTTGATTTTGTAATAATTTTTGGAATATTTTTAGAATGTTGAAAAAAGTTTGATTTTATTATGATTTTTACAATATTTTTGGAATTTTAAAAGAAATATTAATTTGTGATTTTGTAATATTTTCTCCAATCGCTAAATTGAAGGTTTTTGAATAGTTTGCTGAAAATGAAAATGAAAATGGACATGGACATTTTTGAATTTGTTATAGTTTTTGAATATTTTTGGAATTTTGAAAATGTTTCAATTTTTGATTTTGTAAGAGTTTTTGGAATATTTTTAGAATTTTAAAAAATTTTAAATTTTTGATTTTATTATAATTTTGGAAAAAGTTTCAATTTTTGATATTGTTATAATTTTTGCAATATTTTTAGTTTTGGAAAAAGTTTGAATTTTTTGAATTTTTAAGAAATTTTGGAGTATTATTAGAATTTAGAAAAAGTTTAAATATTTGATTTTATTCCAATTTTTGGAATGTTTTTAGCATTTAAAAAAAAAAAAATTTAATTTTATATATATTTTTAGAATTTTGAAAAAAGTTTCAATTTTTGAATTTTTAAGAATTTTTGGAATATTATTAGAATTTAGAAAAAGTTTAAATATTTGATTTTATTCTAATTTTTGGAATATTTGGAATTTTGAAAAAAGTTTCAATTTTTGATTTTGTATAATTTTGCAATATTTTCAGAGTTTTTGAAAAAAGTTTAATACTAATATTTGATTTTGTAATAATTTTTGGAATATTTTTAGGATTTTGGAAAAAGTTTGATTTTATTTATTTTTTACAATATTTTTGGAATTTGGAAAGAAATATGAATTTGTGATTTTGTAATATTTTCTCGAAACACTAAATGGAGAGGTTTTTGAGTAGTTCGCTGAGTGTAACTAAAAACCATGTCCGCATAAAAGTTTTTTGCCGAAAACTATATCAAAATCCTTAACCCAGACTGAAGTCTTGATATCTCAGAGCTGTGAGATTTCAGCCCCTCCATATTTTATAATTAATAAGCAGTAAACATGCCTAACTTTGAATTAAAAAAATGCTGATGCAAATGAATTTTGGTCCAACACTTTGTGATACTTAATGTTCTAATTTTGTCAATATATTTGTTCCTTTTTTGTATAAAATTTCTGTCAATACTCAATAGTAAAAGAATATTTTAATGTTTGACTTTTAAAGTACCAGACATTTTTATTATTTACTGGCAAGGACCCTCACGGCGATGTCCGTGCTTTCCAAATAAGTGGTTAGAAGCTGTTTTTTCTGGAGTAGGTTATTACATTATAATATTCTGATAATGTAAATACTCATTTTTATTACATTTTTGATAGTCATTAAATTTAATCATATGTATAATACACAAAAAACGAAAAAGCGTAGCCATATCATAGGAAAGAAGAGTATATGGTAGGGAAAGAAGAATAATAAAAAACGAAACATAAACGAAATTTTTTCAATTTATATTTTCTCTTCTTCAAATTTTAGTTTATGCTTTGCTTGCGCAGTGGATAGACGTATTAATTTGGATTGTGACTTTATTTTAGGCTTAAAAAAATATTTGTTTTAAAATTTCAGAGCTGTGTTCAATTCATTTTTCGCTTTCTTTTTTTCGGAAAATTAAAAATGAAATTCATGCATAGGGAAAGATTTAAAAAAAATTATTTTGATTTACCTTTCTTCTGCATCTTAACTTTTATTTTAGTCATAATTTTCTTTGTTTTTAAATATTTTCTATTAATTAGAAATTAAAGAAACAATTATTCATAAAATTGATTTGTTTTTTCTTTGCAAAACTAGATAGAGAAATATTTCATAATAGCCGAGTTCGGTTTGACTGAAACAACTGAATTATCTGAAAGGGGGAGAGGGGCGGAGCCCGCGGGATGCCCCCTAGTTTATTATATTAGTATTACAAAAATGTTGAAAAAATTGTAATATTTGAATCATTTGGCATTCAGCAAGAGGAGTTAGGTAAAACTCTCTAAAGTTAGATAAATATACATTTGAAATGTATTGTTACGTTTACCTTACTTCAAACTGACCTTACTCTCAATTCAATAAACTCAATTCCCAAATTTCTTCCTGAATTCGATCATTGATTAGTAAGCACTAAGCACAAACACCAGGTTTTATTATTTATTCAACTCCTAAATTGTTTCACAACAACAGGAAAACAATAAAGCAAGCAATATTTCTAGCTAGAATATTCTTTTAACAGTTTCAGAAACTCGACAATGGTTGATTGTTGAAATTTCCAGGACACAGCGCCCAAAATAATACACAAAATGCTTCTATTAAATAACATTTAAATTTTATTTACAAAAAATAATTTAAAAATAACTTCTATTTACACGATTTTATATGTACGGTAGAGCGTTTCGATTACAATTAATTCATTTCTCATTCTACTTAAACTACATATCGCAATTTTAATTATAACTTTACACACCATCGCAGGTCTAAAACGACACTAATCTTATTTTACACGAGGGAATTTCTTATATCCTTATATACAATTATGCACAATTTCTCGATTATTCGAAGTCACTTTCTTTACGAAGAAACCTGGAGAAAAGTCTAAGAATATTCGATAACATTATTTTACCTAGCAGGTTGGTTTGATTCATAAAATAATTCAATTTTATTTCATTTTGACCCTTGTTGTAAGAATCGAATGTGACATTGATTTTATTTTTGAAATATTGTATATCAAAAATTGAAGTTGAATACTATTATGTTTTGTATTTCATTGCATTTATGTATAGAATCGTAACAGCATATCAAAATCCAAACACATTAGTACACAAAAACTTAGCACAATAACTTTTATAAATATAGATTACAAAAGAGGGCGGTTCGAAAAAGATTAAAATTTTATTTCAAATCAATGGTAATTTATTCAAATAATGCTATTTTTGCTATTTTACTTGATAGGTATTGCGAACGATGAGGTGAACATAAAAACATCCATTTATCGATTATCGTCATAATTGCCAGTTACTTACTCAGGAACCATTATACACGCCATACAGAATCGTCACACAGCTGTTCATTGCTACTGGTTTAGCATCCCGTTTCATATTGAATTCATTTGTCTTATTTGTTCATTTGTTGATTAATGATTCATTTAGTTAGAATATTTGTCGTTCTAAAAACGGTTATATTACTTTATATGCTGATATATTTGGAAATATATTGTTTTGGCAAACGGCTGTAAAATTTAACTTTACTGCCGCTAGGAAGAAGGTGAAAGTTTTATTTTTTTACCTATAATCCAAGCGGCTGTAAAGTAATGCCATGCTTTTCATTTTTTTTTACGGCGGCAGTAAAGCAACTTTAATTGGCAGTAAAGTGTCACCATTTTCTATTCATATTTTTACGGCAGTTGTAAAGTAACGTGCTGTTTTGACAAAAATTTGATGCATTAATTTCATAAAATAAAACTATTATAATAATAGTTTTATTCAATAATGTTTCGCCAAGTGCCAACAGTAGCCTCAATAAATACTATTAATTTCAAATTTAAAACATATTTTAAACATTTCCCGAAAAAATAGTGTACATAGTGTAAAAGTGTATTGGTAATTTAATTGAAATAAAACACTTGTTGTTGTTTTGCCAATAGTATTTGCAAAACAACAACAAGTGTTTTATTTCAATTAAATTATTAATCATATTTTGCCAAGTGCCATCAGTGACTACAGTAAAGTATATATAAATTGGAGCTAAAGTGAGTTTTTGTGTTTTGTTTATAATTGTTGGCCTCCCAAAGCTTGGCCGCCAAACTATAGCCTCAACACAAAAAATAGCACTTTAGCTCCTAATTAAATAATATACTATTGTTGGTCACATTATACCTTAATTTTTCATTTTAATGATAATTCTGTTTAGCGAAAAAAAATCGATTAAAGATAACTGTAAATAAAATGAAATTGAAATAAAAACCCTAATTAAAATATAATCAACATTTAGACAATTAAGATTTTAATTATGCGAGAAAATTATGAATTAAAAATAATTTAGATGCTAATTTTTACAAATGTATGTGTGTATTAAACGTTGGGATATTTGGATTCATATTATTGTTACGTTTTTCTAACCTAACTTAGAATTGGCCTAACTAATAATCTCTTGGACAAGTTCGTGAGCTGGGCATATCCGGGTACCGGTTAAGCCGCTAGAGTCTAAAAAGTCGAATAATCGGGCGCTATAACTTCCATTTGAATCATACTATTTTAATAAAATTTATAAATTTTGAATATTTGAACATATTTCTATCATTTTTATCCAGATGACAACCTTGGCGGTACATGTTCCTGCAAAATCAGCTGTTTCAAAAATTTACTGAGCTTTTTTGTTCTTGTCTAGCTGTCTAGCTTCTGTCCTCTAGCTGAAAATGGCCAAGGTCACATTTGAGAATTTTTGTACACAAAAATACAACATAAATCTTTCCAAAATTAAAAAAAAAATAGTTCAAGTCTAAAGGTTGAAACCCTAGGGTTGTTGAAATGAAAACAAACAAAAAGGCAATCCTTTTATTTCTTAAAATGCTATGCTTTATTTTTTTTTAATTTCAGCTTTTTAGCCCAAGAGGTTCCATTTTTATAAGCATTATAATGCACCTCTTGCAAGAAAATTATCAAGCCATTTAATACCATAGAAAATGATCAAATTCTCTTTTGTTTTAATTTTTTTCACTAAGTATACCGTTTGAAAAAAAATTAAAATTTAATTTAATAAGAACAAAAATATACAACAACAAAGATGGTTTTGAATTAAAATTGTTTGATAATGTTTGATTATAAATTATGTGTGATGGTAAAATTGTAGTTGTGACGTAGTTCATTTGATCTTTGGTGGATTTAATATGTTATGAGTTATGACTAATTTAAACCAACTTAAATAAATCTGTTCCGAAATTGCATTGATAAAGTTGTTTCGGATAATGTAATCCCTCTGACTGCGCGGGTCCTCATTGATTTCCACTGCGCGAGATGAGTTAGTCAATACTAATTTTCGCACTGCGCGATTAAAATTTGACACTGCACGATTAAAATTTGACATTGCACGACTTTTAAATTTTTTTTTAGAATATGTTGGTGAATTTCGTAAAATTAAAATGAAAAAAAAATGGAATTTTCATAAGGGTCATTCTTTTACAAATCGTACAGATTTGAACAAAATCGCATTTGTGATTTGGCTTAAAAATTATTTTACGGGTATCATATCAAAAAAAATATACGTGTTCGAGGATTTTTTTTTGGAAAACAGAGGCGATCTAAATTTCGAGAATTTCGTGATTTTTGGCTTGACAGCTTATTTTCAAAAATTCATAACTTCGGTTTTATTAATGATAGAAGCTTTTGTTTTATTTTATTTTAAAGTTAAGAGATGGAAATTTAATAAAAAAATATAGTCAATAAAAATTATTAACAAATTCCTATTGTTATAAACAAATAAAATGTTAAAATCGATGTTTAGTGAATGCCTTACAAAAATAAAGAGTATTTGATATAATCATCGTATTCTACGTTCAATTTTTAAGAAACACGTATTTTTAATTAATGAAGAAATTAGTTTTACTGTTAGGAATAAATTTATTTATCCAGCGCGCGACAACAAAAATTTATGAAATTTTTTGTCTTTCCGCGCTCGATAAATTAATTTATTTCTAATGCTAGTCGTACACGAGAGCAAAATTGCAGGTGTCAGAGAAAAGTATCTAACTTATTGCTTAACTGTTTACACATGGGAATATGTTAATAATTTTTGTAGATAAAATTTTTTTTTTTTAAATATATCTTTTAGCTTTAAAATAAAACAGAAAAAATATGTCTATCATTACCAGAACTGAAGTTATGAATCTTTAGTCTTCAAGCCAAAAATCATGAAATCCTTGAAATTTAGAACCGCTCTAGTTTCCAAAAGAAAAAAAAATTCTCGAGCTATATAATTCTTTATATCTATAATTCTATAATATATAAAACCTATAAAAAAATTCAGCCAAATCAAAAATGTGTCGGTCAGAAAGGTGTTCGGTTTGTAAAAGAATGATCCATATGTGTAGCAATTTGCATTAAATATTCAGCTTATTTTTAACTGTGTGGGTGGAACATTCAATAAAGATTAAAGATCAAATTCAATTGCAAGCCAGTAAAAGTAGCGTATTCTAAACAAACTCATATTATTGATATTATTTTTTTAAATTTGAGTTGTTTTCTTAAAATGTTTTTTGTGTTAATTTAACTTTTAACTTATGAAATGTGTTCTTTTTTCAGTTTTGCGCGGTTTTGTATTGCGCGGTTTTTCTGGAACGGAACTACCGCGCAGTTGGAGGGATTACAATATTTAATGCGGTTTGATAATTTTTTTGAATTATTCTGTTGCTACTTAAATTTTTTATTTAAACTAATCCCAAATCTGACACATCTAATTTTATTTGTACACAAAACTGTCTGACCCCGAAATCTACCTATTTCTAGCGGATATACCTGCCGCTGGACTTTTTTTTGCGTTGATTTGATTCATAAAATCATTTATTTTATGTTGACCCAAGTTCTAAGAATACAACAACAACAACACTATTCGTTTCATTAATTTTTTGTTGTGTTTTGTTATGATTTTTATATAACCGTAACATTATTATATAATACAACTTCATTAAAAACTTTTTTCTTTGTCTTATAAGCAGGAGCCCAGAAAACGCATTTACGTCATTCTGATCAAAATTACACCAACACAAATTCAAGATTCCAAAAGATGCGTTCTTGGGCTCAAAATGTTGGTAATAATATGTAGTTTTAAATGCCGTATGATGTCTGATTTTTTTTTAAATGGCGCCACAAAAAAATATGAAAAATGGCGATTTTGCTTAATTTTTATCTCAAAATGTGCGTGTTACTAAAAGGAACCACAATAGGTGTCACAACAACACATAACAACGTTTTAAGACCAGGGTCCCACAACATCATGAGTTCTAAGATGTTTATGGACGCAAATCTATGTTTTTTTCGTTTTTTTAATTTTAAAAGATGGGATAACAACATTGTAAAGCGTACTGGCAATATTCTATAAACCGTAGATTAGCCGATTCGTGGTTCCAGTAATGAACCAATAACAATGGCCATTCAAAGGTAACTATAATATGGCTCTTTTCTGTAAACCATAGAACGGTCGATGAATGGTTCTAGTATTCGCCCATTAACAATAGCCAAGTACTGTTAACCATTAATGGGCCAGTCTGGTTAACCCAGCTTACGATCCTATCACATACAAAATACGATATAGGTCAATGTTTCATTATCGGATAGAGAAAATAAAAATAAAATAAAAGATAAAAAGCCAATTTGTTTCAAAAATTTGCAGGAACAAAACTAAAGTGAGACTGCCAACAATCCAGCTAGTGGTATATTCCTTAACCTTGTGACGCACTTTTTTCCTCAATGATTCAAGCCCAGACACAGATGTATATGAAGACTCGATTCACTGAGCAAGCAATAACGTGCCATCATCAAGGAATACTCCACTGCTAAGATTGAGGGTGCTATCGTTGACTCGTAGATCTAAAATAAAAAAAATTTAGAAATCAACAAAAACTGATCCTTCCATAACATATATAACAGAGGCGTAGCTAGAGGGGGGGACGGGGGGGGGGCGGTCCGCCCCGGGTATCACCCGTTTTGGGGTGACACCCGAACGTAAAAAACTTAAACAAACCATCACAATGTTTTCAACGATAAATCACTTCGAAAGCGTTTTGGGGTGACACCCGAACGTAAAAAACTTAAACAAACCATCACAATGTTTTCAATGATAAATCACTTCGAAAGCGTTTTGGGGTGACACCCGAACGTAAAAAACTTAAACAAACCATCACAATGTTTTCAACGATAAATCACTTCGAAACGGTTTTGGGGTGACACCCGAATGTAAAATACTTAAACAAACCATCACAATGTTTTCAACGATAAATCACTTCGAAATTGTTTTGGGGTGACACCCGAATGAAAAAACTTAAACAAACCATCACAATGTTTTTAACGATAAATCACTTCGAAACCGTTTTGGGGTGACACCCGAACGTAAACAACTTAAACAAACCATCACAATGTTTTCAACGATAAATCACTTCGAAGCCGTTTTGGGGTGACACCCAAACGTAAAAAACTTAAACAAACCATCACATGTTTTCAACGATAAATCACTTCGAAACCATTTCAACCAGGTTATCCATTTAATTTTAATTTATAAATTGTGATAGCTTATAAATGTGTCCTATTGGTTCAAAAAGGATCTATTCTACTTTTTAAAATTCTTGAGTTATTACTTGAGTTATTATTTGGGGTAGTTTGTTGAACGTCTTTTTATGTTAGTACAAATCCGAAGACATGCTAAAAATATCAGTTTACTTTTTAAACTAAGAAGGATTAATTAAACATCTAAACTAAAGCAAAATTAGATTACATTTTAGTGTTCCTAGGTCTTGATGGTTTTACAAGATATATTTCGTTTACGTTCTAGGCTATATTAGTAGAAGAGAATAGGTACGTTCGATTTGACTGAAACAACTTAAAAAACAACAACAATTGCATTCAATTTATCAGTTGTTTATTTTTCAATTTATCGAAGACAGTATTTGTATAAGTGAATCACTTCAGGACTTAAGAGATGTATCACATTGGAATATACCCGTCTCTGATAATGTTCGCATTGAAATCATAAAAAAAGGAAGTGAACATTTTCAAAATAGAGAAGGGCCGTTTGCTACTGTATCTAGACCCGGGTTAGATACAAAAGGTAATGTTCGCCATCTTTCTAAAGAATGGTTTTATAAAGTGATGCCTAATGGAGAAAAATTATGCGGTCATGGATGGTTTATTCTCCTATAAATAATAGCCTGTACTGCTTCTGCTGTCGTATATTTGCTGTCACCAATAGTTGTAATATAAATTCAGCATTTACGACTGGATTTCAGAAGTGGTGGAAACTAAATCCCAAAGTAGCCGACCATGAAACTTCAAATGAACATCTGGAGAATTTTGAAAAGTGGAAAACTTTGAAAATGAGGTTGAAATGTCATAAAACGATAGGAGACGCAGCCTTACAATTAATACATAATGAAAAACAGAAGTGGAAACATCTTTTATCCAGATTATTGGATATAACTTTCTTTTTATCTAAACAAAACCTAGCATTTCGGGGACATGATGAAGAACAAAGTTCTTAAAATAAAGGCAATTTTTTAGAACTAGTCAATCTATTGTCAAAGTATGATGTAGTGTTAACAGAACACATTTTGAATTTGGAGCATGGCAAATCACCAAAAGTATCATATTTGTCACCAGATATACAAAATAAGTTCATAAATGTTTTAGCGAACCACGTAAAGTTTAAGCTTGTCAACGAAATTAAATCAGCTAAATATTTTGGAATTATGTTTGATAGCACACCTGACATTTCACATATTGATCAAATGTCTGAAGTGATTCGTTATGTGAAAATTGATGGTAGAAAAGTGGAAGTCAAAGAAGTATTCCTTGGATTTTTTTCTTTACATGGAAAAAAAGCCGCTGATTTAAGCGATGAAATTCTTAAAAATTTTGAAAATGACGGTTTAGACGTTATGAATTGTCGTTCCCAAGGTTATGATAATGCAGCTGTTATGAGTGGTATACATGGAGGAATGCAAGCTATTATTAAAGCAAAAAATAACAAAGCAATTTTTGTGGGCTGCATAGATCATTCAATTAATTTATGAGGCCAACACTCATTTGCACAAAATGTAGCTTGTGTAACGTTTTTCGGAACAGTGGAGGCCATTTTTACATTTTTTTCTGCTTCGATTAGCCGCTGGGAAGTGCTTGTTAAACACAGCAAAACAACTGTTAAAAGACTCTCAACAACTCGTTGGAGTGCTCATTATGCTGCAGTAAAAGTATTGGGCGAAAATTTTGATGGGATTGTGGCTGCAATTGAGAAGCTAAGTGATCAACAAAAAAATGTAGACACTAGAGGCGCTGCACACAACCTTATGCATGCAGTGTGTGATTTTACGTTTCTTTGCTATCTTTTGTTTTGGAATGATGTTCTTAGGGAAATAAATTGTGCTCAGATTGGATAGCAAACCAAAGGCTTAAATATTGATCAATTAATTACGAAAATAGAGTCACTTCGTCTTTATATTGAAGAAAAACGAAATGACATTGTAGAACATGCAATAGATCTTGCTACGACGAAATCAGAGAGCTATGACATTCCAATGAAAAGACGAATTCGTCGTAAAAAACGAATGGCTGGTGAGATACTTTCCTAAAAGATTCATTTTCATACATCAATATGAAAGAATGTATAATAAAACAGTACTTTAATTATATATAACTTATTAATAATAATGCTCATTTGCATTAATTAAATAATTTGTATTAATTAAATAAAATTATAAATTACGTATATCGACTTTTTATTAATATTGACAGTTTTCATTCTTGGGGTGACACCACAATATCCGCCCCGGGTGTCACCCATGCTAGCTACGCCACTGATATATAAACCAATATTTCCAATTAATATTAATTGAAAATTGCTAAACATTGTAGTATGGATTATGATTTATTACTATAGATTTGTATTAACTTAATAGACCTATCAAACAAATTTGCAAAACTGAAATAAATAACAAGCCTGACAACCACGACAAGTCATATTCTAAATATAAAATAAAAAGTTATATAATTCTAGGGAATATTTTTTTATAAAGAAATTGATTGTCGTTTTTTTATATATTTCTTACTATACATATATATAATATAATAATATAATTTTGAAATTATATTGAATATTTTAATTTGAAGCAATAAACTAAAAACCAAAAAAAAAACGAAATGATTGAGAAGTGCATTGCCCCAGTAACAGTTTAGATTATTGTTGTGTTATTATTTGAGTTTATAGATGTAATTGTTATAACCCAAATATTCATGTTATAACTCTATTAATGTTATGATTTAACGTTTCAATTCGTTTAATAACATAAAAATTTCAATATTCGAGGAAATAAAATTTGTAAAAAGCGTGGTCAACGACTAGTCGGTTTACGACCAAACATCTTTTTAATTATTTTGAACTTTTCTTCAGCTCATATTATATGCCCTAATCAATCAAACGTATTAGAATGGCTACAACCTGTTAATTCAGCCTATCTAGGGATTGCAATTCCGGGATTTCGAATCCCGGAATCCCGAGATTCGAACGAATTTTCCAACCTCGAAATCCCTGAATTAGCATGTTAAAATACCGGTATTTCAATATTAAAGGGAAAATAGTGTTTTATTCTGAACTCAAAAATTCCTATAACGAAATATCTTTTGATTGTATTTATTTCTATACATATTAAAAAATCCTTAATGTGAAAATTCATTTCATATAGGATATCATACAGGATATTTTTATGTTGATTGGTGAATCGATTCTTGGAAATTGTTATCATAAAGAATAAAGCTACCAATAAAGATCAAAGTCTTAAATCATTTTCTATTTTTTAATGTGAATTGTGATTGCAATTTGCAATTTTATTATTTAAATCTTCTTTTTTGACTATTTCCAATTTGCAATTTCCAAGACTGAATTATTATTATTATTTAAATATAGAAAAAATTATTTTATTGAAATTTTTAATGTTGATATAATTGCAATATAATTGTTAACTACGAGTATAACATGATGGAACATGTTGATTTACAAAGACTAAATTATTTTATTTTGTTATATTATTATTTAAATATATTTTTTATTCGCCTACATTTTAAAGTGGTACTTTATTAATGTGATTTGCGGACGTAAAGTGTCACTTTTTAAGCATTTATTTTGTTGTCATAGTTACGTCCAAAAAAGTAAAAAAACATTTGTATTTGTTTAAATTCTATAAAAACTAGAAATTTTTATCAAAGCAACCTTTAGATTCAAAATTTCATAATCCAATTAAAATTATTGTTATTATATGTTGTCATAGTTATACAATTATTTTGAAAAAATAACAAATATTTTGCCAAAGGTTACTTGTTCAACATATTTTTATTTCAAATTTTATGCAAATTTATAACAATTTGCTTTAGAATAAATAGTACATTATTTAATTAGGAGCTAAAGTGCTACTTTTTGTGTTGAGTCTATAGTTTGACGGCCGACCGTAGGTACATACACTATATTTGCGGCAAACGTTCAAATTTTTTATAAATATGAAACTATAATAAACAAAAACTTATAAATATGATTTATTACCGTCATAGTTACGTCCAAAAAGTAAAAAACGTTTAAATTTGTATAAATAAAATTATTTATCAAAGCAAGCTCCAATTCTAAATTTCATTATATAATTAAACTATTTGTTATGTTTTGTTGTCATAGTTACATACAATAGCTCAAAACTTCATAATCCCATCAGAATCAATTTCTTATTTTTTGTTGTCGTAGTTATACAAATTGTTTGAAAAATAACAAAATAACAAATGTTACTTCACTGCCGCCGTAATATAAAATAAAAATGGCGTTAATTTTGCAGCCGCAATGATTATAAGTAAAAAAGTAAGACTTTAACTAACTCCCTAGCGGCAGTAGAGTTAAACTTTACAACCGTTTGCCGAAAAAATTTTTTTTTTTAAATATTTTGTTTGCGGCGAATAAAAATAATATCTGACGCACGGATCTAAACTATTTTGGACTTAATGTGGGTGAAAATCGAGGCGCTCCAAAATCATTAGCTCTACGTCCTTGCATCATAATGTACGATTAAAGTACAGAAAAAATTATTTTATTGAGATTTTTATTTTTTTTTAATCCCGGTATTAATACCGGGACTCTGGTTTTAGATTGATCAATCTCGAAATCCCGGTATTGATTTTTTCCTTAAAATTTGCAATCCCTAAGCCTATCCATCGTCTTTCTTTATTAGTCCAAAAACCGTTTGTAAGCTTCTATCGTTTGTAAGCTTTCTATTCTATCTACAAGTTTAACAATTTATTCAGATGTTGCAGTTTTTCTTCTTCCAGACGAACCCAACGCTTTTAATTTTATGGCGACATCCCTGCAACATTAAAAAACACTTTGCGTTACTTATCCTTAATGGTAATTATTTTATTAGAGACGACGGTTTTGTCCTTGAACTCTTAAGTTGAATTTATACATACATTTATGCTGTGGTGATAAATTCTATTTCAACCATTGCTTTAAACTTGCATTTTATTTAATTAATTGTATCATTTAATTAAGTTATAATGTATTATGTCCTCTAGGAAAGACCGAAAAATATGTTTTGGTTATAAATATATCTCAATTTTCTAGTATAGGTAGGTAGTCTTTTTTTGCCAATCAATTTTTATTTCTTAGTTGGCGTTTTCTTCTGGCTTCTGATCATCCATCAGCTTGCTTCACTTTTAAGTTGCACGAAAGGCAAATTTAAACAAATACATATACTCTGCATTCATTTTTATTTACTTATGCCTCCTTCCTATTAACGTTAAATTTTCAGGTCATTGAACTATTTGAATTTCCTTTTCCTATTTAAAAGGTGTCCATTCGTCCACCTCTCATATATACTGTTGTTAATTATATTATCGCGTGATACAACTTTTTTTGTTGAAGAAAAAAAATAATAACATAAATATTCTACAACAAAAAAGCAATTGTGGTTGCAATTTAATGGATGTCATTAAAGGATTCTTATATAACTTTAAGTGGGAAATTTCTTTTTGTTTGGGGAAAACTTTAAGTTGATACCAATTTGACATGTAAATTACTTAATGCTACCCATTAAGTGTATCAATTTAAATAAAAAAGCGTTTCAATCCGCTTGACATTTAAATTTAGCAAATTTCTGTAATAGAGCAAATTTTTATAAATCTATTTTCTATTCTAGGCCAAAGTCATAAAATAACATAAACAAACTGAACAAGCAATTTTCAAATATGGAAAAATATGATGTTCTTTCTGTTGTTGGTGAAGGATCATATGGATTGGTAATGCGGTGTCGTCACCGAGAATCTGGTCAATATGTTGCAATAAAGAAATTTCTTGAAACCGAGGATGACCCAACTGTAAGGAAAATGGCTATGAGAGAAATTCGTATGCTAAAGGTTAGAATAAATCAATTTTTTGGGTTATTTATGTTATAATTTTTAAGTGTTCGTGATATAGTGACAAGTTAATGTTATTTTCATATAAATTTATGAATGAATTGTTAAAGGTGAAGCAACAATTACGTTCTATAGGTACAAAAGATATTTTGAAATCTGTTTTTATACCATTAGACTTTATTGATTTTTGGAAAAAGTTATATTTAGAAATAAATTAAAGCAACTTTTGTTCGTTTATAAAAAATTCGGTTTTTTAGCCTAACCAATAAATTGTAGAAGTTTACCTTCAAGAAACTTTTAGTCGCATTATCAAAATTTGTTTTATTGCCTTGTTCTTGCAATTCCTTGGTACCCAAACAAGGTGGATGTTAAACTGACCAGACATCTCATTAAGAGATACCAGACAGTGCCGGGATACTTTTGACATGATAAGGCTCAACACTAGAACCTTCATTGCATCCTGACTGTACGTAAAGATGCCGAAATCCCTTACAGATAATACAATTTACTTCAACCAACCTACGGATTCTTTTATAGCTGCAAGTTCAGTCTGAAAAACAGCGCAGTGATAAGGTAGGCAAAAACAGAGCTTTAAATGTAGTTCTTTGCAGAAAACTCTATAGCTAGTGGCCTATATTAATGCACCTCCACATACCAGTAGACTTCAGCCTAAATGACTGGTGATTATATATTTGGCTAAGATATCGATAGGAGTAAGATGAAAGAGAACTTCTAGTGCTATGGTGGGTCTGCGCCTTAGAGTTTCTCTAATGCATAATGAAAGGGATCTCTAAACTTTCATCAGTAGTTTTTGTTTGACCATTTTATTTAGGGTTAGTTACCAAACCAACTTCCATGGAAGGACGGCACTTCACCTTGCGGTCTGCCTCTTCTTACAAACGTGCGAGTAGAGTACTCACCGATACAGGCTCTGACCGCACTGTCTCTAAGAAGCAGGTCAATCTAGCCGACCGGTGGTTCCTGCATTCACAAATTCACAAGTCGGCGATCGCCACTGTTGATAGCTACCTCAATATTGTTGAAACTAATCATAAAATATAAACTCTACAGACGTCCACAAATATTTATTACCTTACTACATACACTTGTAATAGACATGTTGAGATACTGTTGAGGTTTTATTGAACCTGTAGTTGATAATTTACTGTGATAGGAGTAGAAAACAAATATTTCTATCAATTTTTCGTGCAATTTCAGAAAATAAGGAGAGACATAGGCCTAAGGTCTTTGGGATTGCAGTAAGATCACTTGCCCACCTGAGGTATACAGTTTATATTTGCCGTCATCCATTTTCGAGACAGCATTTCCTAATATCTATTCAGTGTTTCCTGATGTTTGCTGCTTCGGAATTCCAGCGCTGTACCTTCTTCTTCGCTATTTTATTGAATGTTAATTCGTAGAGCACGTTACCAATCCTAGATTTAATGATTTCTGGCATCAACTTAAGTGCCAGTTTAGCCAAAAACTTATTTACTACGTCACTTAAATAATGCTGTCGCACGGAGACACATTGTTGAGGTGAAAATGTCATAACCCAGTATGTCATTTTGTGTATTGACCGTGCCACGGACGTTCAGATACGTTTCAGATGGATACTACCATGGACGTTCAGACGTTCAAATCTGGTTCGAGACCTTTGTTTGTTTGCAGGTATCACAAGACACAACAGAATTATGGACCTCCATGGGCAGCCATACTATCATCATGATGTTTTTGATCATTTCTAAAGTCAAAGATTTTAGTAACCAGAGCTTCTACACAGGTACAACATTTGGGATTGCATCAGGTTTTGGTTCTACATGGATATACAGCTTGCCATGCAAATGTTTTACCAAAGAAAAATTTTTGGGTGGCATTTGAACTTTAGCTAACATCTCAATGTAGTCTTTATGTTGATAACTTACATCGTCAAGCTTTATGTTATTAAGGTGATGTGTTAGTGCTTTGACACTCGTATGTATCGTAATAAACTCGAGAAAGAGCATTATAAACTATGTTTTTTGTCCCGTTTTGGTGGATAATAGTAAAGTCCATATGCTGGACCTTTAAGCTCCACTTAGTCAGTCGGTTACTCAAGCCTTTCTGAGACATAAGCCACTTCAGACTTATGTGGTCCGTTACAGTTGTGAATCAGTGACCTTCAACATAGGCCCTGAATTTCTTTACACTTACAATTGCGCGCCATGGTACTCCAGCTCCAAAACCAAATAGTTTCTTTGAGCTTTGTTTAGCTTCTTCGACATGAAAAGTATCAGACACTCTTGTGCATCTTCTTGAATCTTCTTGAATCATCAACTTGATACAGGCGACTACCGACCCCTGTTCCAAGGCGACTACCGACCCAATTTTCAAAAGCTAATAGGGGTTCCAAAGTCGGAAGACACTACACTCGCTTAATTTGGAATGAATCGCTGGCACCATTACCCCATGCCCAGAAGACGACGTATCTGCTACACAGTAGTTGGAGATTGGTATTCCGCAGCCGCTCTTACCTTTTCCGAATCCGTTCGAAGTCCATCTTTCTCTATATACTGTACTTCACTTAAGACAAATTTACTTTTGCCTAGATTTATTTTCAACCCACCCGCATTTATTTTTTCATTTTGGACACTTTAAAAAGAAGTTCGAGCAAAGATGTCGAAGAGTCTACCAATAAGTTCTGTCATTTCACCTTCTGCAAATGGACGTTCCAATCAACGATTCAACGCTCCAATTTCCACAAGTTACTCATACACGCTTTCCTTAGGTTTTCAGAGTCGGCTCAGCAGAACACACAATATCGCCTTATCATCTGTGAGGGTACTGAAGGTTCGAAGAAGTGCCTCTATCAGCACTGGGTACGTCACCACTTAATGCTCAAGAGTTAAGTTGAAGTAGTATCTCTCAGCAGCTGCCTCGAAACAACTCAAATTGTGTCTTTGTTCTTCTCGGTATTCTCCAGATGCAAGTGCTGAGACAGCGCTATGATGACGCTGTGAAAATTGGTCATATGGTGGTGAAGTCAAAGGTGGAACAGATCCTCAGGTCTCAACGCTGGCTCTAGACTCGCAAATGCGAATTCCTCCGGCCTTGGACCTGGTTGCTGATATCGTGGTTCCGTTGGAATTTCTTACCTCGGCTACTGTTGTCCTCTAAGTCTCATCTTACGTATTGTTGGCAATAACGGCTGCACGGCTATCGGCGATGATCACTCATTCGGTTGAAACTCTTCTGATAAAAACGGAGACGGAATACCATGCTTATCTTGAACGTCCTCTGGTTGTAATAAAAAAATTCAAGACCTTCCACTCCATCTGCAATAAGAACACACAAACATGCGTCCCTCGCGTACACCCTACCGTCTCCCCAACCTCTCCGCTCTCTCCGTGCAGAGCTTTTCACGGTTTATAAAACTAGTCAAGATCGCATCATCCATCGGATAACGCAGTCACCTAACCTACCTCGCAATTCGTATACATTCCGTTGCCACCATTTCAAACTCAGCTAATAAATCCCCCACATGTGAATGCAATATTGTAGGCGCAAGATTTACTGCGAACTCCCCACAGCTCCTCCACCTAATTCTCATGCTGAATTTCACACCCATAAATAGACATTCTACTGTCAATACAGTAGCCTCTAGAGTTTAGACCAAAGAACGGGTGATCGGTTGGTAATACGATCGCCATTAAAAAAAACGAAAGTCCGGTTAAATCAATCAAATTAATCAAAATTAACGATCTTGAGTAACACGAGGAGCAAAAGAAAGAGAAAGTGAAAGATAGAGAGAAAGATATATCGCAGCTGATACGACAGGTATTTTCATACAATTGAAATGTATCTCGTATCTCACAATGTATCTCTCTTTTTAATCTTTGTAAATCTTAGTTAAAATTGCGTTCCTTTTTTTGTTGTTTTGTTTATTTTTGTTTTGTTCTATATAGGGTGATAACATTAATTAATTTATATCGACCAAAATGCGTCGCTACAACCAACTGAGCTGAGTACAAATAATAGAGTGAAATCTTGTTTATCTGAAATTCAACTAAAAAAAGAACAACCTCATAGAAAAGTACATAGAGAACCCTGAATCAGCTCTAAACAACGTGATTACCTGGGATCAGGAATCGAACAGGAACTGACAAACAAATCTAAAGTAAATATCAATGTACGCCAAATCTTTAAAAGATTGTCACGGAGCAGTGAGTTTAACGTTCAATAATATCCATCAGTATACTATTAGGTCCCTGAACACGATGCTTGAGTATGGCCAGATGATCCGAGCGATCCAGCTCTTCGTTATTAGGTTCATTGAGGACGTGAAGGGATTAAAATATAATTTGGAAAATATAATTTTATTAAGTTTAAGCACAATTTGTAGTAAATGATTCAAAACCAAGCGTTTTTTGATTATGTATTCGGAAAGATATATTATTGTTTTATTATCGTACACCTTTAACTTATAAAGTTTAACATTTTCTCACTGTTACATAGAAATAATATCCACCGATTTGATTGATAATGAATTTATATTTTTGTGTTTTCAGAAATTAAGGCATGAAAATTTGGTCAATATGATCGAAGTGTTTCGTTGTAAAAAACGTTTTTTCTTAGTATTTGAATATTTAGAGCACACTGTCTTAGAGGAATTAGAAGCTCGAACGAGTGGCTTAGGTTTTGTCACATCACGGAAATACATATATCAAGTATTACGTGCTCTCGATTTCATTCATTCAAATGATGTGATACATCGTGACATAAAACCGGAAAATGTTCTTGTTTCACGGTTAGGAGTCATAAAACTATGTGATTTTGGCTTCGCTCGACCTTATGCCGAAAATGAAACATTTACAGATTATGTTGCAACACGGTGGTATAGATCACCAGAATTATTAGTTGGTGACCCGCGTTATGGAAAAGAAGTTGATATATGGGCTGTTGGTTGTTTATATGCTGAAATGATGACCGGAGAACCACTATTTCCGGGTGATAGCGATATTGATCAATTATTTCAAATAGTTCGTGTCTTAGGCAAACTAAATTCACGTCATCAAATTTTAGTTACACGAAACACAATGTTTAAAGGCATGAAACAAGATCAAAATTCAAGTTTAAGTCAAATGTTTCCAGATTGGAATCAGGATAGTTTAAGTTTTCTTACAGTTTGCTTGAGAATGGATGGACATGTACGACCAGACACATCGGTTTTAGTAAAGCATGAGCTTTTTGTTCGAGATGATTTTATTGATGTATTTTTGCCTGAGCTTCGATCAAAAATAAATCAAGAAGTCCAGAAAAATCCTCTGCTTACCCGTTTAAATATTGGAATTGGTTCCGGTAAAACTCGAAATAATGAAAACCTGCAAAATAACTTAATCAAATCAACTAATACAATACAAACACAGTCATCAATATCATCTGCATATGAACAACAGCCAAATATTAGTGTTTCTAAAAAATTAGGAGGGCTTAATGTAACGACCAACCATCAATTCGGACAAAATATATCAAACAAAGGTAGTGATAAAATTTCTTCGTTTCTAAATGGGAACTCTAACAGTAACATAGTTAGCTCTAAGGATCGAATAACACAAATTGGGTTATCTTTGTTTCCATCGAAAAATGTTGATTCACACTTGATTAAGGCTTCGTTATCTGGTAATGAAGAATTTAACTTAAATTTAACGTCATATAAACATTATCTAAATCCAAATAAGAACAAAACAATAAATATAAATAATTTAACGTTTAAAGATAATATAAGTCCTGTTTCTACTGTCAATAACAATGTTAGTAATAATTCGAATGGTAAATATACAAGAGTATTGTCAGCTAAACCTAAAACATCACAACATCAACTTAATAGTAGCAATCAAGATGGAAATAACCAACTACAACCACCATCACCGGTGCAGTTTCAATCTTTACAAACAGAAAGTCATAATTTAAATTTAGATGCCCATCATAATATGACTAAAACGTCACCAATCGCTAGTCATATCAATAATAGTAATAATGGTAATAATTTATCACAATATTTTTCCAATAAAAGAAATTCAAACTATTTAGCAATTCAAAAGAACAATCAAGCTAATGGAGGAAAAAGTAACAATAAACATAGGTGAGTGCAATATCTTCATTGCAATATAAGTTTGAATAATTTTGTATTTTTTTAGTCCAACACCAATCAATTTCAATCCGAATACTATACCAACGACTCGTCAAAGTTTAATTAAACGAGATCGTAGTTCATTCCTTGAAAATGGCTTGACATCATTTGGATTTGGGGATGGTTCAAATATTATTCCATGCAGTGTAAATAATCACTTACAAAAGAGGGACACAAGTCCTAGAGTTTTATATCCGCCACAATGGCTACAGACAGGAAATTTAAAAATATCACACGGGAAAACAACACAAATCGGAAAACGTGGATTAACCGATTGGAAAACGATATCAAATAGTAATAGTTTAGTTTCTAATATTAATAATGAAAATAATCATAAAGATGAATTTATGTTACCAAATTGCCCAGGTGCATCAATTTCAACAACAACGTCACCGTATAAAGGGTATAAGAAAAAATTGTCACCTATGCCAAATTTATCACATGACAGCCAAATGCCACACCATAATTTACATAAAAATCAAAATATTTTGTCACCGGTTGGTAGATAATTGAAGCTATGTACTGAATGGTAGTTTTATTATTTTCTTATTTTTAGAGGCACCTTCATTCAACAACGCCAGAAACAACAAACGAAGCTTAGTTCTTAAAATAAAAATTTCGTAAGTTAATTAATATTTAAACTAAGAAGGGCTATTTTGGTAAATTAGACATGTACATACGATTAGTTTAAAAAGTTAGATGAAAATCATGCAATTTACAATAACTGTTGAGTAACGAATCGGGAACGCGTTTTAATAGAAATTGAGAGTATTATTTATGAAGTGATAGATTTTAAAAAGTGTGACTTTCGTGTGGCTCTACTCTACTAAACTTTTTCGATTTAAGGTTGGGGTTTACCAAGCACGCCGAACGTTTACTAACGTTTTCAAATATAAATTTGCTTAATGGAGACACAAAATGTGAAAATAAACCTTTGTTTAAATTTGTTAGTATACCACTCGGTATATGGCTGCGTGAGTTATCACCGAGAATCGTAGAGAAGAAAAATTTATAGCCGAGTCCCTAAAATAATATTTCTTAACTAAATTGCAGTTGTATAACTGTATTTCCAATTGTATTCCAGTTTCAAATTGTTTTAAAAACACGAAGATCAAAGTAACGTTGGTTTAAATTATTTACCACAATTTAACTTTTTGCTGATTTCCAATGGTTTGATATGCAGCAACCATTTTTATAAGTTGAGAGCTATTCCGTAATCTCAATCTGATCAACAGCTAGCATACAATCTAGTGATTGGTAACCTCAGCTAAATTAGCGATCCGTTCAGACCGGATCGTTCATTTGCACTGACCGATTTAAAAACATCGGTCTTCGTTCAATTGGTCACTTGCAAAAATATTAAATATTTCAGTCAAAATTAATAATAATAATGCCTCGTTAATAGGTCAAGAATCACATCCTAATTAACAAGCAACAATCCCCATAAATCTAAGACCAATTCGTCTAAAAAGTTGCGAAGGGTATTCAAAACTTTTTGCAAAGAGGATGAGTAGCGAAATAAAGAAGAAAGCCTCTTCCGTTTTAACAAAAAATATTGCTTATATACTAATGTAATTTATTTAAAAAGATTAATAATAAATCATTGCTTAAAAATCTATACATGGGAGGGTTTATACTATAGTACATCTACTATTTGAAGCCACCCGGTATTTGTTTGTTTTCTACCGTTTGTCTTAAAGGATTCTCCTTCATAACTTGTTGCAATCTCATTTTAATGAGCCATACAGTCTAACATCTCATCCTCTAGTTAACATTCAATAAAAAAAATCCTCATCCATTCCATAAATCGATTTAAGGAAAAAACATTAAAAACAAAATTGCACTATAGAATAAGGAATATAATGTCCTGACATATAGTAAATTGTTAATTTTTAACTAAAGCTTTAGCTAAGGTACAACAAACAATTTCTTCACAACAAATATTGCATACAAAATTAAATTAAATCTGAAAAACTTAAATGAAATTAATTCTATCGGGTGTTCCATTAGGGATTTTTTTTTTGAAAGCTGTCAATTCAGCCATATTGACCTCCATTTTTTTCTAATTTGACATTTGGAAAGAGGAAGGTTTGCCATTTGTTAAAATGTCATCGCATAGTATGGAACAACGTGTTAAATTCGTTCAGCTTTATTATGAAAATGGGCGTTCTGTAAAAAATGTTATTCGTAAATTACGTGGTTATGTAAACAAGCAAAATTATCGCATTTGGAGTGAAGAGAATCCAAGAGAAACCCTTCAGCAAGGTTTGTATTCAAAAAAAGTTACAGTTTGGTGCGGTTTATGGAGCGGTGGAGTCATTGGACCTTACTTTTTTCATGATGATGAAGGCAACACAGTTACCATGAATGGAGAACGATACAGAAGGATGATTCGTGATTTTTTGTGGCGGGAATTGGTGAATATTGATCTGCATGACATGTGGTTTCAACAGGATGGAGCCACTTGTCATACAGCAGCTCTAACAATGGATTTATTGAGGCAAAACTTTCCTGGATGAGTTATCTCAAGAAATGGTCATGTTGAATGGCCACTAAGATCTTGTGATCTGACGCCTTTAGACTTCTTTCTTTGGAGCTTTGTTAAATCACAAGTCTACCGCAATAACCCACAGACGATTGATGAATTAAAAGCGGAGATTATTCGTGTTATTGGCGAGATTCAGCCCGACTTGTGTGAAAAAATCATCGAAAATTTTGAAAAGAAAGTCACCATCTGTAGAGCATCAAGAGGTGGTCACTTACATGATATTATTTTTAAAACATAAATGGCAAACCTTTAACTTTCATATAATGCAAAAATAAAGATACTTTCAATGTAAACATTGTGTTTTTCTTTTAATTAAGAAAAAAATCCTTAATGGAACACCCTTTATTAGTAATTAGACAGTATCCATCTACCAACAAAAGTTTATAATAATAAAAAAACAATTTGAATACATATATGTATGTATATGTACAAACAAATGTTTTTTTCATAATCATTAATAATTTGTATATATAATCAGCTTATATAATAAGCTCAACACATGTTTTTAATCTGCTTTAATTAAAAAAACTTTAGTTGTTTCTCCTTCCATTTCAGAAGTTCCTTAATATTTTTTCCACTAAAAAACTTTTATAAACAAAAACAAGAATAGTTGTAAAAACAATAATATTTAACTATTACTTTGTGCATTTACTCGGAACGTGTTAAAATTTAATTGATGGCATATAATATATATATAGTGAAAAGTTTGGTTATATTTTAAATGAAAAATAAATGTTCAACAATTGATTGTATTAGGATTTAAATCAACCAAAAATATTACTTTATATGCTATATGGTTTTCTTTGATAATTTCATCTCCTTTTGTTGTATGTTATGTTTCATTTTTCTGTTTATTTTTGGTGGATTCTTTTCCGGTAGAGTTTTTTTATTTTTACTGTTCAACAACAAGTGGCACTGTCATTATATAAATCAAATGATTGGTGTTGACCAATCACCCTGATCAAACAACGTATATAAATCGTTTCTATTACCATTGAAAATAGGTAAATTATTTAAATATTTAATTGGTTCAATATTCACCTGAGTTTTTTCCATGATGATCTTCTTAATATTTATATTATAATTGTTGATATATTGATTGCTGATAAAAATGATGATTTAATTTGTTGACAAAATTGATGATTAAATTGTTGGTATATTTGATGTTCAAAATTGCTAATTAAATTCTGGATTTGTTGCAGAAAGTTGTTATATTATTAAACTTCCTGTTACTATTGATCCTTGTAAATGGTTATTAAAGTTGGTAATATTTGTGAATGAAATGAACACCAGCATCGCAAGACCCTTCTCAAGAGTGTGCTTCAGGATGGTCCATGATCTTGTCGTAATGTCCGTGTTTTGGGCTCCGATTTGGCTTTGGATCTCCTGCGTTGTTTCCTTGGTGCAGTCGGAAAGGTTAGATATGAATCTAGAAGGTCGAGTTAGTTCGTCTTTCTCTTTTAGCGTTCGTAGTCTTTAATTCCCCATGACAACTAAAAATGATTCCGATGGATATCCTCACCAGTAGTCAGGTTTGAGTAATTGGAAAACTTTGGTGCCTTTCTCTTCAGAGAGGCCCTTATTGATTACTGACTGCTTGGGCTTTATATTTGTAGCAAGAAGGTATAAGGATTAATTAACGGATCGAGCGACGTTCGGTTTCGGGTCTCTTCGACTGTGTTGGACAAGTGGATATTAAAAACCTTTCGGTGTATATGCGACGTGACTGATATATCCTTATCAGTCTGCTATAATCATGCAATGCGCTAATGACTCGTGAATATATCTCACTGTTGGCCATAAATGCCGTTATTTTATTTTTGAAACCTAAATTTTGCTGTCTTTTGTATTTTTTTATAAAACTCATAAATCAATGTCCTGTCAGAACTAGGGTCCTTGGAAACAATGTCCTGTCTACATTATGCTCGAGGTAGCTCTATCATCATTAACAATTTTTTAGTAACTCGAGTCACCCGAATTCGAAACATCATAATTCCAGTAAGTTTTCGTTTGATACAGACCTTTCTGTATTAGTTGTTGGGTGGTCTTACTGCCGGCAACCGTGTTGATTGCCGACAGGATCACTGTAGTGTTGGCAGCTTGAGAAACTTATCAGCGCCGATCACTAAGGCAACAAAAACGATATAGATCTGTATGATGATTAATCAACAACTGTTTTTGATTGATTGACGCAGATGTCTAGTGATAGAATTGTTGAACAGACTCGTTATTTATGATACACTTTGTCATAAACTCTTATATTACAATTGAATAAAAGTCAAACGCTTTTTTTTCAGTTTAATTTCAAAATATAAATTACAAAATCGGTAAATTTACATAAGGGCTCAAAGTAATCGCTCGACTTAAATCATGATAATTTTGTGTAGTCTCACTTCTTAGTATAATTTTTAAAGTTTTTATTTTCCAATTATTATCATTAAAGGTATCCCTACTTAAGCCAAATACAGCTTCGAAAACACCTACACAGCGTTGCGATGTGAATTGTACCACAAGCCAATGTATAAACAAGTCCATTAACATCCATTCGTCCTTGAACACCTGTATGATTCAAATTGGTGTTGGAATATACATTATAATTCGATATAATTTCATGTAATTTTTCTTCTGCTAATATATTCCCTTCAATGCGTTCTTCATTAATATTATTGCCATTAGTTAAGGTTATTACAATTTTTGAATCTAACCAAAAATCACTGACTTGTAGGGTTTTCGTATTTAGATTATTGAAAAACCATTCGGCATATTGTCGTGATAGAGTTTGGTAGCTGGAATAGCGCCCAGGCAATCAGTTGTTCAGTGTGGATCCCTGCTGCAGATGTCCAGGAGATGAGATAATTTATATTGATTACACGTTGCCTTTTTTGACTGAGAATGTTTATTCAGCATGTATTTAAAAACTTCTCTTTAACTATGAATGCAGCTATACTATTAATTTTAATTTGATATAATGCGTGTAAACTTCATATATAGAAATGTATTCGATGGAATATTGTTGATTACACTCGAAATGATTATACACAGCTTAATCGCTAAACATCTGTCATTTATTATAATATTATGTTGGAAAATGGAGAAAGCGAAGCGTATCTTGACACACATATATTTATATAATACAATTATTATTTTGCAACTAAATAATGCACTTAATTTGGAATAAGATTTACAAATGTTTTTTTACTGAGTTAGTTAGCTTATAACATTGAGGAAATTATTTACATTTAAAAATCTTAGCAATACTGGCATGAAATGTAAAGCTTTTTTAAATCTAACGCAAAACGAGAACTTAATTTTTATTGCAGAAAAATTAGAATGAAAAAAAATTTTTGTTTTTCTTTTTAATAATCAGTAACATAAAAAACATCGCCAACTCAATTTTAATTTTTTTAAAAATTTAATTAAAATGTTCGCCACAACACTCCCCCCCTAGTGCCATCGAAGATGGGACGATATAAAAATTATTGTGCTACAGCACGAAGGAAACGAGCAGGGGTACGAGTGGTTCTACCTGCTCGCGTAATTGTAGATGCAGGGTGGAATAGATGTTGTTGAGGAATGAGATTGAATCTGACCTTCTTAGTTGAAATAGTTGCTTTAACGTCGCGTTTCCTCGCATCTTCAGAGGTAGAGGGGAAAGACGAGGATGTGTCCGGAAGAGTAGAATGGACTTTATCTGTAGAAGACGAAGTTTCGTCTGCGCGACTGAGATCAGTACTCGAAGTAGGTGAGTTTAGAGTTAAGTCATCTTCAGATTGTTCCCTAAAGCAAGGTTTTAATCTGTCGATGGAAACTCGAATGTGTTGACCTTTACGGTCAATAACGAAATTTTTATCATCGCGACTGATGACTTGGAAAGGACCTTCGTATGGAGGTTGAAGAGATTTACTTACTAAGTCAGTACGTAAGAAGACATGCGAACAAGACTGGAGATTTTTGGAGACGAAAACATTAGGAGAAGTGTGTCTTGACGCAATAGAGGGACGAAGGTGGTTGAAATGTTGTTTCAATTGAGAAACGAAGTAAGATTGAGGAGTAGAAGTGGAGTTTTCGGTAAAGAATTCACCAGGAAGACGGATGTTAGTACCATAGACAAGCTCTGCCGAAGAAGATTGGAAGTCTTCACGGAAAGTGGTTCGTAAACCGAGTAGTATTGACGGTAATATACGCGTCCAATCCGTTCTGTCGTAGGCCATTATCGCAGATTTTAAAGTTCGGTGCCAACGTTCGATGAGGCCGTTACATTTAGGATTGTAACTTGTAGTTCGTTTGCGTTCGAAACCGATTAGTTTTGACAACTCGTTAAAGAGATTGGATTCGAATTGGGAGCCCTGATCAGTGACGATTACTGAAGGTACTCCGAAACGAGAAATCCAATTGGAGTAGAGAGCTGATGCTACCGTTTCAGCTGTGATATCCGAGATAGGAATGGCTTCAGGCCATCGAGTATAGCGGTCAATAATTGTGACACAATAGCGTTTGTCCTCAGAGGTAGGAAGTGGACCAATAATGTCCATGTGAATCTCGGAAAATCTTTGAGAAGTGGAAGGATAGTTACCTAAAGGAGATTGAGTATGGCGAGAAACTTTTGCCTTTTGGCAAGCCAGGCAGTTCTGAGCCATTTGTCGTACATCCTTTTTAACGGATGGCCAAATAACTTTTTCAGTAAGGAGTTTGACAGAACTGTGGACTCCTGGGTGAGATAAATTATGGAGACTATTGAAAACAGATTGACGAAATTGCTTTGGAATAAAAGGTCGTGGATTACCAGAAGAGGTATCACATAAAATAGTTTTGGCATTAGAATTGCCAAACGATACTGGAAAGGATCGGAATTGAAGTGTGGGACTAGTGTCCACTAATTCCTTTAGTTCGTTATCGTTGAACTGAGCGTCAGCAATTTCGTCGTAGTTAATGTTTTCTGGAATTGATATTTGCTCGACACGAGAAAGTGTATCGGCAACTACATTATCAATTCCAGAAATGTGGCGAATATCAGTCGTGAATTGACTGATGAAATCTAAATGGCGGAATTGGCGAGGACTAGCTTTGGCAGGGTTCTGCGACAAAGCGTAAGTGAGTGGCTTATGATCGGTAAAGAGTGTGAAGGTTCTACCTTCAAGGAGATAACGAAAGTGTTTAATTGCAGAGTAAGCTGCAAGGAGTTCGCGATCATAAGCGCTGTATTTCTGTTGCGTTTCATCGAGTCGCACAGAGAAGAAACTAAGTGGTGTCCAACAGTCGTTAATTTTTTGTTGGACAACAGCGCCAATTGCCTTATCGGAAGCGTCGACCATTACGGCAAGTTGGGCAGAGTGTAAGGGGTGAGAAAGAGTTGTTGCCTCACTGAGTTGCCGCTTGCATAAGTCGAAGGCTTGAATGGCGTCTTCGGACCATTGAATGACACGTTTGTCATTCTTTTTGGAACCTTTAAGAAAATCGTTGAGAATGGCTTGGTTGCCCCCAGCGTGAGGAATGAATCGTCGGTAGAAGGTTATCATTCCGAGAAAACGACGGAGTTGCATAACTGTTTCAGGACGTTCGAAACGATTGATAGCATCGACACGTTCAGGAGTAGGTTTGATTCCAGATGAATCAATAGAATGTCCGAGAAAGTCAACGTTGGTTTTAGCAAAGTTGCATTTATCAACGTTGATAATGAGACCAGCGTCGTAAAGACGCTCAAAAACAGTCCTAAGATGTTTGAGGTGTTCCTCAAAGGTTTCAGAAGCAATAAGGAGGTCATCTATGTAGATGAAACAGAAATTTAGGTCTCGGAGAAGAGAATGCATAAACCGTTGGAAGGATTGCGCAGAGTTTCGCAATCCGAAAGTCATTCGAACGAATTCGAAGAGTCCGAACGGAGTTGAAATTGCAGTTTTTGCAATATCGCGCTCATCAATAGGAATTTGATGATATGCGCGGACAAGATCGATAGTGGAGAAAAATTTGCATCCATGAAGCTGATGCGAAAAATCCTGAATATGTGGAATAGGATAATTATCAGGAATAGTGACATTGTTAAGAGAGCGATAGTCACCGCAAGGTCTCCACTCACCGTTCTTCTTTTTGGCGAGGTGGAGAGGAGAGGACCAAGGGCTTTTTGACGGTCGGCAAATGCCTTGCGACAACATAATGTCGAATTCCGTCTTTGCGATGGCCAATTTGTCAGGAGCTAATCGTCGGTACTTACAAGCGACGGGAGGACCGTGAGTCTCAATGACATGAGTCACGTTATGTTTGACCGGCTAAGCTAGGTCATGAGGAGAAGTGATACCCTTAAAATCATTAAGGATATTTCGAATATGTATATCAACCGTATCATTGTTGATGGTTGTTAGCGAGAGCGTTGGAGAAGTGGAGATTTTGGCAAGAGTGAACAAGGATGTTAGTGGATCGACGAGGCGTCGATTTTTAATGTCCACTAGGAGACCATACTTGTTCAAGAAATCAGCTCCAAGAATAGGGATGGTAACATTGGCGATAACAAAGGTCTGACAGAACACACGTCTGAGACCAATGTTTAGAGTTAGAGTTTTGTTACCATATGTACTAACAGGAGTGGCGTTAGCAGCGTAGAGAGTGAAAGCTGATGTTGAATCCTCAGTTATATTTAAACTTCCCCAAATGTTAAATCGCCAAAATGTTGGAGATGTTCAGATGAGTTGTAGATGTAATTAATAACACTCAGAAACTTAAACTTCCATAAAATCATTTATTGAATATTCAAAGATTTCACAATTTGATTTTAGTAATTACTTGAATAACAAATTTCTTAAATTCCTGTTACAACTTTTAATAATAAAAACCAAAAATTAGAGCTTCTTAGCTCACACAAAACCACACCACAACTGACTCTGATTAGCTTCAGCAAAATCAATTTTAAATGTTTGACCAATCAGCGGTCAGGTGAACTCATATTTCGTTTTATAAAATAAGTTGATTACGTGCTTAAAATTGCAACTAAGCATTTTTGAACTACTAAGAAATTGAATTCTTGTTTATTATTTGAATTAAGAAATCTTAAATATGAAATTGTTTAATTAACGAAATTTGATTTAGGTGAATACCTTATACAATGTATGTTTATACACCGGGTGTATAATGTGTAAAGAACTTTAGAATTGTACATGACTAAGGGACTGGTGTGGTGGACCACAACATTACCCCGTTATTATAAAAAGATATTCCTTACAATTATGCTAAGGAATATCTTATAGATAGCACTATTTCATTTTAGACATTTTAATTGCTGGTTGGTCAGTTGTAGCGTTTACAAAATTCTTTTGCCTCCCTTGAATTTACATAAAAATTTCACAGGGATTAATATTAAAATTCAGTATCATAAAATATTACCTTAAAATACAATGTTTATTCTTAAATCTAAGTACAATAAGATTTTATGTAATTATCAAATATTATTATTTAATTATTCATTTCAGATAATAGTAAGTCAAATAACAACAATAAAACCATCAATTAAGCAAAAGGTTCTTTCATTTATTCATCTTATTCCCTTTTCTTCACTGAGACCACTATAATCTATACTATATTTTGAGCTTTCAAATGGGTTACAGTGGCTTTAACAAATCTTTGTTTTAAATATTTTATAAAAAAATAAGCGAGTCCTAAGAACATCAAACATAGGAATATCCCCATTAGAGTGTATGCAGTGAAACGTCCTCCTTCGACGGGACTATTTGTTAACTGATTATTGCTCACCGACTGAGGTGCAATGATTACCTCCTTGTCTTTAGTACTTTGGTTTCCCATAATGAATCCCAATTTAAAATAAATGCTCCGGAATACCTATGTAAGATAAATAAATTCTGGTAATTACACGAAATTTTAAAGTGACACAAGCTTTAGCACGTGTATAAGCAAGAGGTAGGTTAGTGAGTTTAAGTAAAGTATGGTTTCAACCTGTTGTTGTGGATTGTTTTCCTTTTGCCCTTAATCCACAATGTAGAAGTAACTTCTGTGGGGACTTGTATCACTTCGAAAAACACATTCGGCTTATTATCTAAGTATATATTCTCTTTGAGCAAGCTAACATTGATAACAGGATTAAGTCTTGACAAGGTTAAGTGTCAAAGAGAACAGAATTAAACAATCTGTGTGTATTAGAGTGATGACATTGAACCCCTATATATGATAAAATAGCTCACTCTTTTTTTTCATAGGTAAATGTTAACATCTTCAATTTTTTTTAGCCTTTCCAGATGCATTAAATGTGACCAAATCCTTTCCAATCCTATCCAATCCTATCCAATCCTATCCAATCCTATCCAATCCTATCCAATCCTATCCAATCCTATCCAATCCTATCCAATCCTATCCAATCCTATCCAATCCTATCCAATCTTATCCAATCCTATCCAATCCTATCCAATCCTATCCAATCCTATCCAATACTATCCAATCCTATCCAATTCTATCCAATCCTATCCAATCCTATCCAATCCTATCCAATCCTATCCAATCCTATCCAATACTATCCAATCCTATCCAATTCTATCCAATCCTATCCAATCCTATCCAATCCTATCCAATCCTATCCAATCCTATCCAATACTATCCAATCCTATCCAATTCTATCCAATCCTATCCAATCCTATCCAATACTATCCAATCCTATCCAATTCTATCCAATCCTATCCAATCCTATCCAATCCTATCCAATCCTATCCAATCCTATCCAATACTATCCAATCCTATCCAATTCTATCCAATCCTATCCAATCCAATGCAATCCTATCCAATCCTATCCAATCCTATCCAATCCTATCCAATCTTATCCAATCCTATCCAATCCTATCCAATCCTATCCAATCCTATCCAATACTATCCAATCCTATCCAATTCTATCCAATCCTATCCAATCCTATCCAATCCTATCCAATCCTATCCAATCCTATCCAATACTATCCAATCCTATCCAATTCTATCCAATCCTATCCAATCCTATCCAATCCTATCCAATCCTATCCAATCCTATCCAATACTATCCAATCCTATCCAATTCTATCCAATCCTATCCAATCCTATCCAATCCTATCCAATCCTATCCAATCCTATCCAATACTATCCAATCCTATCCAATTCTATCCAATCCTATCCAATCCAATGCAATCCTATCCAATCCTATCCAATCCTATCCACAGGTCAGTTGTGGTATTGTGCCCCTCTAAGAGCCTACTTCCTTTTTTAAAACTCCCCCATGGAGAGGTACCGATTGTTGCTCTTCATCAACGGCTGCTTCGATGGCATCCTTTAAGTTTTTTGAAACGACCTGTTTTGATATACAGCCGGGTGGGCTCTCTCAGTCCTTCAATGAAAACCTTGAGAGCAGTTTTTTCATTAATGGTTTCGATGAATTTTCTGTACTCTTCGCCTTGGCTCATTACCATAGTAGAGTTCAATTCCTCAACTATCAACTCCAAATTAGTTGCAAATTCTCTTACTGTTCGGTTATTCTGCCTTTGTCTAAATAATTCCATTTGGAGCTGTTCCGAAGATCTTGCAGGTTTGCACAATTGTTTTAGCTCTTGTCCTAGTGCAGCTATATCTTTGAACTTTTTCCCTTTAATACTGTCGGCAACCGTACCAGTTATCTTCACAATCTGCACAAACGATAGACAGCTTTCACGCTGAGGTACCGGTGTCAAGTCATACAAAAATTTCGCGCATCCTAGAAAGTGATCTAAGTCCTTCGGATTTCCACTAAAAATAGGGATAACGGTTGACGCAAGTTTAATATCGAAGGTAGACATGTCTGTGCTATCGTCAAAACCCAAAAATCCAGAACCAGACCAGTCTTCGTTGACAGAGGATTCTAGGACTGATTCGTTACTAGTATCTGTAAGAATTGAATTCTCAGCACGTTCATTCATAAAGTGGGTCTGGGCGGTTGTTTTTCGGGTGTAATGTCACGGCAGTGATTGCAATTAACGTACCATACGCAAGAGAAACCCAGCAACTATAATTATTCCATACAGATACCCTTATTACCAATTTCTCAAATGAACCAAATTCTGAATCAATTATAATAATTATTATCAACCCCAAACCCTTTTTTTTTCCCAAAATGAACCCAAAACTGAATGTAATATTTATTTACTGAACTCAACTCTTTTAATGGAACAAATTCTTAAAAATTTTTCCACTTTCACCAATGAAACCGACAATTGACAACCAATTCTTAAGCCATTATTTATAATAAAACAAATTAAATTAATTTTCACCAATTTGATTATTGTTATTTGATTATTAATGACGATTATTTGATTATTAAAGACTATTAATATTTCACCAAATTGATAATTTAAAAAAAAAATTTTCCAATCTAATTCATGAAACTTTACTTAAAAGCTTGCTACCTTATACATGACATTAAATATTTAAACTTTTCAAAATTCCAAAAAAAATTATAACAGATCAAAAATTCAAACTTCCTTTCCCAATTCCAAAATATTGCAACGCTTATTACAGAAAAATTTCCAATTCCCTTCCACCAATTCGATAGTTAAAAGTTTTAATTAACTAATTTAAGACACATCGAATTATTTATTATTTACTTAAAACCCCAAAATTTTTTGATTAATTCATGAACTACTTTTAATTAATTATTATTCATTATTATTATCATTATCATTATTCATTATTCATAATAAAAATTTTCTTTCTTCTTTCTTTTCAAACTATTAAATTATTTTTTCACCAATTTGACAATGGGAAATTACCATTATAAAACTTTCTAACTAATAATTTCTCACTAAATAGACAATAAAAAAAAATTTTTTCAATCTAATTCATGAAACTTTACTTAAAAGCTTACCACTTTATAGATGACATTAAATATTTAAACTTTTCAAATTCCAAAAAAAAATTATAATAAAATCAAAAACTCGAACTTCCTTTCCAAATTCCAAAATGTTGCAAAGCTTATTACAAAAAAAAATTTCCAATTCCCTTCCACCAATTCGATAGTTAAAAAGTTTTAATTAACTAATTTAAGACACATCGAATTATTTATTATTTACTTAAAACCCCAAAATTTTTTGATTAATTCATGAACTACTTTCAATTAATTATTATTCATTATTATTATCATTATCATTATTCATTATTTATAATAAAAATTTTCTTTCTTCTTTCTTTTCAAACTATTAAATTATTTTTCACCAATTTGACAATGGGAAATTACCATTATAAAACTTTCTAACTAATAATTTCTCACTAAATAGACAATTAAAAAAAATTTTTTTCAATCTAATTCATGAAACTTTACTTAAAAGCTTACCACTTTATAGATGACATTAAATATTTAAACTTTTCAAATTCCAAAAAAAAATTATAATAAAATCAAAAACTCGAACTTCCTCTCCAAATTCCAAAATGTTGCAAAGCTTATTACAAAAAAAAATTCCAATTCCCTTCCACCAATTCGATAGTTAAAAAGTTTTAATTAACTAATTTACGACACGTTGAATTATTTTTTTATTTACTTAAAACCCGAAAAATTTTTGATTAATTCATGAAAAATTTTTAATTAATTTTATTCATTATTATTATCATTATCATTATTCGTTATTTATACCAAAAATTTTCTTTCTTCTTTCTTTTCTAACTATTAAATTATTTTTCACTAATTTGACAATTAAAAATTACCATTACAAAACTTCACTAAATTGATAATTAAAATTTTCCAATTCAATTTATGAACTTTACTTTATTATTATTTAAGCTCCAACCCTCAACAAATTCTCATGGAATTTTTGGTGATTGGTTGGTTACCTTATATTACTTCCTTGTTAGTCTGGCAACCACCCAGTCCAATTGTTGAGTTGCGGTGCGGTTTTATACTCGTGTCCTGTCACGGTCGCCAAAAATGTTGAATCCTCAGTTATATTTAAACTTCCCCAAATGTTAAATCGCCAAAATGTTGGAGATGTTCAGATGAGTTGTAGATGTAATTAATAACACTCAGAAACTTAAACTTCCATAAAATCATTTATTGAATATTCAAAGATTTCACAATTTGATTTTAGTAATTACTTGAATAACAAATTTCTTAAATTCCTGTTACAACTTTTAATAATAAAAACCAAAAATTAGAGCTTCTTAGCTCACACAAAACCACACCACAACTGACTCTGATTAGCTTCAGCAAAATCAATTTTAAATGTTTGACCAATCAGCGGTCAGGTGAACTCATATTTCGTTTTATAAAATAAGTTGATTACGTGCTTAAAATTGCAACTAAGCATTTTTGAACTACTAAGAAATTGAATTCTTGTTTATTATTTGAATTAAGAAATCTTAAATATGAAATTGTTTAATTAACGAAATTTGATTTAGGTGAATACCTTATACAATGTATGTTTATACACCGGGTGTATAATGTGTAAAGAACTTTAGAATTGTACATGACTAAGGGACTGGTGTGGTGGACCACAACATTACCCCGTTATTATAAAAAGATATTCCTTACAATTATGCTAAGGAATATCTTATAGATAGCACTATTTCATTTTAGACATTTTAATTGCTGGTTGGTCAGTTGTAGCGTTTACAAAATTCTTTTGCCTCCCTTGAATTTACATAAAAATTTCACAGGGATTAATATTAAAATTCAGTATCATAAAATATTACCTTAAAATACAATGTTTATTCTTAAATCTAAGTACAATAAGATTTTATGTAATTATCAAATATTATTATTTAATTATTCATTTCAGATAATAGTAAGTCAAATAACAACAATAAAACCATCAATTAAGCAAAAGGTTCTTTCATTTATTCATCTTATTCCCTTTTCTTCACTGAGACCACTATAATCTATACTATATTTTGAGCTTTCAAATGGGTTACAGTGGCTTTAACAAATCTTTGTTTTAAATATTTTATAAAAAAATAAGCGAGTCCTAAGAACATCAAACATAGGAATATCCCCATTAGAGTGTATGCAGTGAAACGTCCTCCTTCGACGGGACTATTTGTTAACTGATTATTGCTCACCGACTGAGGTGCAATGATTACCTCCTTGTCTTTAGTACTTTGGTTTCCCATAATGAATCCCAATTTAAAATAAATGCTCCGGAATACCTATGTAAGATAAATAAATTCTGGTAATTACACGAAATTTTAAAGTGACACAAGCTTTAGCACGTGTATAAGCAAGAGGTAGGTTAGTGAGTTTAAGTAAAGTATGGTTTCAACCTGTTGTTGTGGATTGTTTTCCTTTTGCCCTTAATCCACAATGTAGAAGTAACTTCTGTGGGGACTTGTATCACTTCGAAAAACACATTCGGCTTATTATCTAAGTATATATTCTCTTTGAGCAAGCTAACATTGATAACAGGATTAAGTCTTGACAAGGTTAAGTGTCAAAGAGAACAGAATTAAACAATCTGTGTGTATTAGAGTGATGACATTGAACCCCTATATATGATAAAATAGCTCACTCTTTTTTTTCATAGGTAAATGTTAACATCTTCAATTTTTTTTAGCCTTTCCAGATGCATTAAATGTGACCAAATCCTTTCCAATCCTATCCAATCCTATCCAATCCTATCCAATCCTATCCAATCCTATCCAATCCTATCCAATCCTATCCAATCCTATCCAATCCTATCCAATCCTATCCAATCCTATCCAATCTTATCCAATCCTATCCAATCCTATCCAATCCTATCCAATCCTATCCAATACTATCCAATCCTATCCAATTCTATCCAATCCTATCCAATCCTATCCAATCCTATCCAATCCTATCCAATCCTATCCAATACTATCCAATCCTATCCAATTCTATCCAATCCTATCCAATCCTATCCAATCCTATCCAATCCTATCCAATCCTATCCAATACTATCCAATCCTATCCAATTCTATCCAATCCTATCCAATCCTATCCAATCCTATCCAATCCTATCCAATCCTATCCAATACTATCCAATCCTATCCAATTCTATCCAATCCTATCCAATCCAATGCAATCCTATCCAATCCTATCCAATCCTATCCAATCCTATCCAATCTTATCCAATCCTATCCAATCCTATCCAATCCTATCCAATCCTATCCAATACTATCCAATCCTATCCAATTCTATCCAATCCTATCCAATCCTATCCAATCCTATCCAATCCTATCCAATCCTATCCAATACTATCCAATCCTATCCAATTCTATCCAATCCTATCCAATCCTATCCAATCCTATCCAATCCTATCCAATCCTATCCAATACTATCCAATCCTATCCAATTCTATCCAATCCTATCCAATCCTATCCAATCCTATCCAATCCTATCCAATCCTATCCAATACTATCCAATCCTATCCAATTCTATCCAATCCTATCCAATCCAATGCAATCCTATCCAATCCTATCCAATCCTATCCACAGGTCAGTTGTGGTATTGTGCCCCTCTAAGAGCCTACTTCCTTTTTTAAAACTCCCCCATGGAGAGGTACCGATTGTTGCTCTTCATCAACGGCTGCTTCGATGGCATCCTTTAAGTTTTTTGAAACGACCTGTTTTGATATACAGCCGGGTGGGCTCTCTCAGTCCTTCAATGAAAACCTTGAGAGCAGTTTTTTCATTAATGGTTTCGATGAATTTTCTGTACTCTTCGCCTTGGCTCATTACCATAGTAGAGTTCAATTCCTCAACTATCAACTCCAAATTAGTTGCAAATTCTCTTACTGTTCGGTTATTCTGCCTTTGTCTAAATAATTCCATTTGGAGCTGTTCCGAAGATCTTGCAGGTTTGCACAATTGTTTTAGCTCTTGTCCTAGTGCAGCTATATCTTTGAACTTTTTCCCTTTAATACTGTCGGCAACCGTACCAGTTATCTTCACAATCTGCACAAACGATAGACAGCTTTCACGCTGAGGTACCGGTGTCAAGTCATACAAAAATTTCGCGCATCCTAGAAAGTGATCTAAGTCCTTCGGATTTCCACTAAAAATAGGGATAACGGTTGACGCAAGTTTAATATCGAAGGTAGACATGTCTGTGCTATCGTCAAAACCCAAAAATCCAGAACCAGACCAGTCTTCGTTGACAGAGGATTCTAGGACTGATTCGTTACTAGTATCTGTAAGAATTGAATTCTCAGCACGTTCATTCATAAAGTGGGTCTGGGCGGTTGTTTTTCGGGTGTAATGTCACGGCAGTGATTGCAATTAACGTACCATACGCAAGAGAAACCCAGCAACTATAATTATTCCATACAGATACCCTTATTACCAATTTCTCAAATGAACCAAATTCTGAATCAATTATAATAATTATTATCAACCCCAAACCCTTTTTTTTTCCCAAAATGAACCCAAAACTGAATGTAATATTTATTTACTGAACTCAACTCTTTTAATGGAACAAATTCTTAAAAATTTTTCCACTTTCACCAATGAAACCGACAATTGACAACCAATTCTTAAGCCATTATTTATAATAAAACAAATTAAATTAATTTTCACCAATTTGATTATTGTTATTTGATTATTAATGACGATTATTTGATTATTAAAGACTATTAATATTTCACCAAATTGATAATTTAAAAAAAAAATTTTCCAATCTAATTCATGAAACTTTACTTAAAAGCTTGCTACCTTATACATGACATTAAATATTTAAACTTTTCAAAATTCCAAAAAAAATTATAACAGATCAAAAATTCAAACTTCCTTTCCCAATTCCAAAATATTGCAACGCTTATTACAGAAAAATTTCCAATTCCCTTCCACCAATTCGATAGTTAAAAGTTTTAATTAACTAATTTAAGACACATCGAATTATTTATTATTTACTTAAAACCCCAAAATTTTTTGATTAATTCATGAACTACTTTTAATTAATTATTATTCATTATTATTATCATTATCATTATTCATTATTCATAATAAAAATTTTCTTTCTTCTTTCTTTTCAAACTATTAAATTATTTTTTCACCAATTTGACAATGGGAAATTACCATTATAAAACTTTCTAACTAATAATTTCTCACTAAATAGACAATAAAAAAAAATTTTTTCAATCTAATTCATGAAACTTTACTTAAAAGCTTACCACTTTATAGATGACATTAAATATTTAAACTTTTCAAATTCCAAAAAAAAATTATAATAAAATCAAAAACTCGAACTTCCTTTCCAAATTCCAAAATGTTGCAAAGCTTATTACAAAAAAAAATTTCCAATTCCCTTCCACCAATTCGATAGTTAAAAAGTTTTAATTAACTAATTTAAGACACATCGAATTATTTATTATTTACTTAAAACCCCAAAATTTTTTGATTAATTCATGAACTACTTTCAATTAATTATTATTCATTATTATTATCATTATCATTATTCATTATTTATAATAAAAATTTTCTTTCTTCTTTCTTTTCAAACTATTAAATTATTTTTCACCAATTTGACAATGGGAAATTACCATTATAAAACTTTCTAACTAATAATTTCTCACTAAATAGACAATTAAAAAAAATTTTTTTCAATCTAATTCATGAAACTTTACTTAAAAGCTTACCACTTTATAGATGACATTAAATATTTAAACTTTTCAAATTCCAAAAAAAAATTATAATAAAATCAAAAACTCGAACTTCCTCTCCAAATTCCAAAATGTTGCAAAGCTTATTACAAAAAAAAATTCCAATTCCCTTCCACCAATTCGATAGTTAAAAAGTTTTAATTAACTAATTTACGACACGTTGAATTATTTTTTTATTTACTTAAAACCCGAAAAATTTTTGATTAATTCATGAAAAATTTTTAATTAATTTTATTCATTATTATTATCATTATCATTATTCGTTATTTATACCAAAAATTTTCTTTCTTCTTTCTTTTCTAACTATTAAATTATTTTTCACTAATTTGACAATTAAAAATTACCATTACAAAACTTCACTAAATTGATAATTAAAATTTTCCAATTCAATTTATGAACTTTACTTTATTATTATTTAAGCTCCAACCCTCAACAAATTCTCATGGAATTTTTGGTGATTGGTTGGTTACCTTATATTACTTCCTTGTTAGTCTGGCAACCACCCAGTCCAATTGTTGAGTTGCGGTGCGGTTTTATACTCGTGTCCTGTCACGGTCGCCAAAAATGTTGAATCCTCAGTTATATTTAAACTTCCCCAAATGTTAAATCGCCAAAATGTTGGAGATGTTCAGATGAGTTGTAGATGTAATTAATAACACTCAGAAACTTAAACTTCCATAAAATCATTTATTGAATATTCAAAGATTTCACAATTTGATTTTAGTAATTACTTGAATAACAAATTTCTTAAATTCCTGTTACAACTTTTAATAATAAAAACCAAAAATTAGAGCTTCTTAGCTCACACAAAACCACACCACAACTGACTCTGATTAGCTTCAGCAAAATCAATTTTAAATGTTTGACCAATCAGCGGTCAGGTGAACTCATATTTCGTTTTATAAAATAAGTTGATTACGTGCTTAAAATTGCAACTAAGCATTTTTGAACTACTAAGAAATTGAATTCTTGTTTATTATTTGAATTAAGAAATCTTAAATATGAAATTGTTTAATTAACGAAATTTGATTTAGGTGAATACCTTATACAATGTATGTTTATACACCGGGTGTATAATGTGTAAAGAACTTTAGAATTGTACATGACTAAGGGACTGGTGTGGTGGACCACAACACTGATTTCTTCGAGAGTTTTTCCTCTGTAGTTGCGGGGAGAACTGACACTTCGGCACCTGTGTCAACCAAGAATTGTTGACGGGAGTTGATATCGAATATCAAGAGACGTAGTTTGGAGAAGCTATCATCACATGCCGCCTCATGTGATGAGCTTAAAAGTTTTTTGGAGAAGAAAATTTTGGGCAAAATAATTTGCAATCGGGGTCACATTTGCGTGCGTTATCCCCGTAAGTGTGATGGTAATAACATATACCATCGAACATTTGAGTGCGCGACTTGGAACGAGGTCGCGCGGAAGATTGATTAGGGCAATTGGAGCGATTATGCCGAAAATTGTTGTAGTCGTTTCGATCCTTGGATCTACTACGATTACGAGGGGTCGAGAAGAAGATTTGTGCTGCAAGGCATTCAGCAGCTGTGCGTGTTGGGTCTGCAATTCTTGATACCGCAGAGCCCAGACCTTATCCTCACTGGAGGAAGAAGAAGAAGTAGAGGCAGGATTATCTACCGCACTTATTTGTGGGCCAACCAATGTGGCAAAAATTCTGTCGGCTATCTCAGCAGTCTTTGGCAAGTCAGCCTTGACTACCGCGATAGCGGTACGCACAGCCTGTGGGAGTTTATCCTCCCAAAGAATTTTTAACATTTTCTCTGAAACGAGACCTTGGGATTCAGCAGTTAAATCCCGAAGAAATTGTGAGGGCTTTTTATCCCCAAGTTCCATACCGCGGAGCACGTTGCGCAAGCGATCAGAAGGGCTGCTTGATAAGCGGTCTAGAAGAGCCTCTTTTAGCTTATCATAAGGGTTAACCGTATCTGGTTGGGAAATAATGTCTCTTACCAGCGTAGACGGCGTTATGACACCAAGAGACGGCGTTATGACACCAAGTATATAACCATACTTGGCTTGCTGGGACTTAATGTTGCCCAGAGAGAATTGGCCCTCAAGCATGATAAACCAAAGTTCTGGTTTATCAGACCAAATGGGAGGGACTTTTGGGGTAATTGCATTAATTTGGGGAGCGGATGTTGGAGAAAGGATTTCAATCGAACTTGCAGGTGGCAGTTTTGAAGAGGAAGGTGTAGAAGAAGAAGCAGATGATTGATGGAGCTGCATTCTGGCAAATGCAGCTTCCATCCGTTCATCTAACATCTTGTCAAGCTGCTCTTGTGTTACCGTGAAGGTATGAGCAGCTTGTTCCTGATCAAGTTCGATTAAATTATTGGGTGGGTCGATCGCAGACATTACTGAAGCGGGCAAGGAGGACGGCAACAAGGTTGGAGAATGTTGCAGCCAATAAAAATTCTAGTGCGTGTGGGTTGGCAATCACAAATGCGCAGATTGCAACCAACAACGTTAACAATACAACAAAAATTTTCCTTAGTATGCACAATTTTTAAAAATTTTAAAACAAAATCAATTAAGCAACTACTTAAAATTTAGAGAAAAAATTAATTAAATAATATATTTGATACTTGATAAAGTTGAATCTTCTGTACGTTGTCCTTAGTCGGATGGTCACCAATTTTGGTAGCTGGAATAGCGCCCAGGCAATCAGTTGTTCAGTGTGGATCCCTGCTGCAGATGTCCAGGAGATGAGATAATTTATATTGATTACACGTTGCCTTTTTTGACTGAGAATGTTTATTCAGCATGTATTTAAAAACTTCTCTTTAACTATGAATGCAGCTATACTATTAATTTTAATTTGATATAATGCGTGTAAACTTCATATATAGAAATGTATTCGATGGAATATTGTTGATTACACTCGAAATGATTATACACAGCTTAATCGCTAAACATCTGTCATTTATTATAATATTATGTTGGAAAATGGAGAAAGCGAAGCGTATCTTGACACACATATATTTATATAATACAATTATTATTTTGCAACTAAATAATGCACTTAATTTGGAATAAGATTTACAAATGTTTTTTTACTGAGTTAGTTAGCTTATAACATTGAGGAAATTATTTACATTTAAAAATCTTAGCAATACTGGCATGAAATGTAAAGCTTTTTTAAATCTAACGCAAAACGAGAACTTAATTTTTATTGCGGAAAAATTAGAATGAAAAAAAATTTTTGTTTTTCTTTTTAATAATCAGTAACATAAAAAACATCGCCAACTCAATTTTAATTTTTTTAAAAATTTAATTAAAATGTTCGCCACAAGAGCATTTATCGGAAAGTTTTCTGGATCCGAATTATCTGCAATTTTTGTTTTAGTGTAGTCATCCTGGTGAGATGTTGTATTTCTTACGCTAAATTCATTATATGATGACGGGTTCATAGGAGATGTGTGGAGGTCCACACCAAAACGTAACATTTCCAATTTTCTTCGAAAAAAAGTTATGAAGGTAGATCGGTTCCAAATACTGAATTGCATCGAAAATTCGCCTGAAATTGCAACAAAATGCGTTAAATTTCGTAAAATACCGCTATGACATCGACGAGTTGCACCAAAAGGTAACATTTTTACTAGCTAATATTACATGCTTTTAGTCACAACAAATCGTAATATTTTCTACCATATTTTTACATACGTTGCCATTATCTGTAACAAGTAACAACAACACGGAAATATTTTTATTTTAGTTTTAAGCCCATAAATAATTATTTTTAAAATACTCTTTAATAATTTAATTTACTTTGTAGTTAATAACTTTTCCGAAAACACACAGTACAATCTCGCTTAACGAAGAGCTTTCATAACGAGTAATTCGCAAAACAATCAAAACAAATTGTAAAAAAATAACGTTAATCGCACAATTGTTTAGGGGAATACAGTTTCAAACGAGAAAAAGAGAGAGATATAACTAATTTACTGGTGAAACAGTATGTTGAGACATGGAGATATTTTGAAGACTTAGAATTCTTTATAACGCTGTTGGACGGAGAGCGACCAACTCCTGGAATTGAACAGTTCCAAACTGATCAGCTTGTGAAAATTTGTGATTGTTGCGTAGAAGAATGTGTCCTTAGAATGTAAGTTTTGCTTTTAAAATAAATAATATATCTAAAACCTCTCTAT
Source organism: Diogma glabrata (assembly GCA_963693315.1). Lineage (NCBI taxonomy): Eukaryota > Metazoa > Arthropoda > Insecta > Diptera > Cylindrotomidae > Diogma > Diogma glabrata. The sequence goes on from OY856187.1 coordinate 146,188,616, forward strand.
TCATATCAAAAAGTGACATTTGTCATAATTTTAAAGTAACGTTCTTTCTACAATGGTAATAGAAGCAGTAGGTCATAGTCAAAAAGTTACATTTCTAAAATGGCCTCACCAAAACGCTACATTACCAATTGGTTGCACCAAAACGTAACATTTTCTTTAAATACATATAATTATTTGAATAAGTAACCTAAATAGGTGACTTATTTGAAATTTTTTTTTCATAGAAAAATCTAATTCGATTTGACAGTGTCAAATATTTTTATGTTTATTTACAAAATGGTTTTAAGCAATAAAATTTCTTTTTCGATTCCTAATAAAATAATGTAGTAATTTAAAATGAAAAACAAGAAGTTTTGTAAACTCTTTAATTGATCAAATTAAATAAATCGTTCTAATTAAATTTATTTTCGAATTTGCTTTTTGTTGCTGTCAAAATAAGAAAGCTAAATCATTTAGAATAGCTTTTAAATACTTATTTAAAATGGCGGTAAATAAGTAAGTCGTCGTTTAGAATACAGCCTAAGCTAATTTATTTATGCTTAAACAAGGATGGTTTTTCCCCTTTGTGAAATAGAGCTTGCTTAAGACTTTAATAGTGTAATCACATTTTCTCAAATTGTGTAAAATCATTTATGATGGAAATGTAACGTTTTGGTGTGGAGCTCCTCATGTATGAATTTTATCTACATTTTCGTTTGTTGTTGTTTCGCCATTTTCATTCTAAATTTTTGTAGACTTATTTGAATTGAGTAGGCTTATTTGAACTGACAAACGTTAACTTCAAATTATATTTTACGAATAATTTGATCATATATTTAACATAAATAATAATAATAACAATAATTAAACATAAATTCAAAATACATATTTATTAAAAAAAAACTTAAATTAACCTTAATTATGTGTTATGCTTAATTGCACCAACAACTTTCATAAATGCTAGTGAAGAAGCTCGTAAAGCAAATTTCCGACCAATGTCCCTTTGTTCTACTTAAGATATATGGTCTGTAGCCTCAATCATGTAAAATTATTTGAAAAATGTTCAAATATTTGCCGCATTATTCGAAACGCTGTAGTTTTAGGTGTATTTAACATAGGAGATAAAACTCTGTAGCTTGTGCCGCATGCTAGCCAAAACAAAAATAGTGCCATTTTCAAATTCGATTGACCATCCATGATTTCTAACGGGAATCTGTTTTGAAATTTGCCGAAACGATTGAGTGTTTAATTTTAAATGTCTTTTAGTTAATAAATCGTTCTTGTTTATGACTGCATTTACTATGTCATGAACACTCCCCAAACGTTGACCGTTGTAGTGTCTGTCTCAAGTGGACCAAAAATGTAGTGTACGATCTGTCGGTCAAATACAGATAAATGTGATTCGTCAGTTTGTGTAAGGCTCCACTTTTCTGACCTATACATCAACCCCGTTCTAATCCATGTCTGATCCAAGGAGAGACTTATTTGAGGTAAATTACCTGCAGCGATTCTAGCTTTCATATCTGTTAGTGTGATGTTGTTTGATTCCAAATATTTAAGGTTCCAACTCCCCCAATTCCCCCATCGCTGTATATCAAATCTTTTCTCTCAGACTCTCTTGAACCAATAAGTATAGTGGAGTTAGCATCACCTTGTCTTAAACCGACTTTAACTTTAAAAAACTTTGATATTTCTACTCGTCAGTAACAGCATTGAGAATTTTGTGCTGTCATTTTACGTTACATGGCCACTAACGCAGCCCGAAGATTATCTCATTCGAGAGAGCCGAAGACTAAGTCAATTAAAAGTTGGTAGGCAGGCATATTGAACTCTCAACATTTTTCCCAAATGATCCTTAACGAGAAAAGTACATTGTTGGCACCTCGACCTCACAAGAAACCACACTGATACTCTCCAAATAGTTGTTCTGTCAAAGTTCCGCAGTTAGCTACCAGAAATAAAAATACAAAAACCTTGTTCAATTAATTTTTCCTATTCTATGACTATTCTACAACAATTTTCTGGCTTTGTTATAGCCTCTATTGTCTTGTCGGTTAGCATACAAAAATCGTATAAAGTATGAACAGCCCAGCTCGGCAGTTGTTGCAATTTTTCAAAAACAATTTAATTAAAATTTTTCAATTTAGCAGGGTTTAAAATTAGGAGAACAATTAGCATTCAATTGGAACGCAGTCTAAGTAATATAATATAAACATTGTGATCATTGTCCAATTTAGATATAATTTCACATTTTAGTTTTTCGCAACTATTTCCATCAGTAGTAATAATAGCCAAACCACCCTTACTAATTTTTTTAACTGAAGATATTTCAATATTAATTTTAGCAGGTGAAACTTTGATTTTTAAAAGAATTTCAGTTGGTTTTTGATGTGAAGTAGAATTTGTACAATTGAAAATCCGATCCGATTGTCAATTAGAAGAACCGGTCGGGTACTCCATTAGTCATTGCCCAATAAAAAACAGGTTATAGTATTACTTTTTTAAAATACGACTAATTTTTATGATAAAACTATTCTTCAATTAGATTCTTCTGATGTCCACACATTATTTACAGTAGAAAAAACTAGTATACTCCGTAAACACCTTTCCGTTCTTCACAAAAATCGGGACATTTTTAAAACGCCGCCGGACAGATTGTTAAAAATCTGGACTGTCCCGCCAATACCGGGACATCTGTCATCTTAAGTTTGTAGTTACTCTTCCTTAGATATTTATTCAATGAGTTAAGCATGATTTTCTGACGCATTTTAAACAAATCATAAAATTACCATGTAGCCCTGAAATTCATTAAAAGAAATTAAATAAAAATAATTTATAAAAATTTGTATATACTTATTTTTTATTAATTTTCATTTAGATTAATTATAAAAATTATTGCTATCAAAATTAATGTTTAAAAAAATTCTTAAATAAATTGTAATATACTTATGTAGAGAATATTAATTAAATATACATATTCGTAAAACAATACAATAAAAATCTTTAAAAGTAAATCGCTATAAAATGCATTACAAATAAGTTCCAACCGCTCATATAAAAATCGTTCCTGGGGTAAGTATACATTTTCAGTTTTTTTATTATTTTAGGCAATTCAGCATTACAGCTTTATAATAGATTAACAATCAATACACTCAACTGTTTGGGATCATATTCCAAATATTTAATTCTCCGTTAATCTAAAGATGTTTGTTTTCATATATTTTCGTTTAAATTCCAAGCTATTCGGCGATATTTAGCATTAAAATAGTTGATCTAACAAATTCAAAAGTGGGATTTAATAAGTATTAAATTTCATTAAATATTTTAAATCAAATGTATTCGATGCATTTAAAATTTTATATATTAATTGAAAATGGAAGACGAGACATATTATCACTAATTAGCAGATGGTAAAGTATTAAAAGTTTAAGAAACTGATTTTTTGCTGATAATTCCTAAAGGAAGTAGCCGAGCGTTAAATCACACATATGACACATTCCAATATTTAATCAGTTATTCATAACATACCAACAACTGTTTGGCTAAAGTTGTTGTTTTGCACAAAAGTTGAGGTAAGATTTTATTTGAGTGCATAAAGAAATGATTCTACCAGTCCGAAATAAAATGAATAAATGATCCTACTGAACCGAAATAAAAATGAAAATAATTTGAAATTAATGTTAACAATGTGTACTACAAGGGAATCTATATAGGATCTTTTTATAAAAACGTATACACTGTAAAAACAATCTCATCTTGAGAAATAAAACCTTACAAATGTCAACATCTTATCAACAGGAACGATCAGAATAAAACATTTTTTTCTTCTAGGTATTATCAAACCAATTCAAAAGAAAATCAATAAGGAATTAAGTAAAATAATTATATTATCAATCAATAATTATCTTAAAACTTTTTTATTTCTAAAGTAGAATATGGTTTTGTATAAAAACTTATTTAAAAAAATTATTTCATAAAAAATCTTCAGTCCTGAATCGTAAAACTTTTACACGTTACTAACTTTATTGAAAATAAAAAATTGGTCAAAGCAAACCATTCAATTTATCCTTTTTATTACTATTGTTAGTTGGACATGCTCGTTTTAACAATTCATTGCCTAGTAAAGTTATTGGAACCTTTGAATGATATTGTATCAAATCGCCTAAGCTATTATGAACTAATTGATTTGCACCTAGAAATTGATATTTTCCATTAGATGCCTCAACTAAATAATGTTTACATTTATCCACATCCTTATATGAGATTGCATAACCCCAAATCTTTTCCGACACTCTAACTAAAAATGTTCCCGAACATTCGGTGTATAATTTTTGTTCAGCTTCCGCTCGAGTACCTAGACCATGAAACCATTTTAATGGTTGTTTATCTTCATTTAGTCCAGCTAATCTAGGATATTCTTCGTCGTGATACCATTTAACAACCGCTTCCTGATTTGGCGGTTTAGGTACGGAAGGATCTAAACTTGTTGGTTGACTATTTGTATTTGATGAATATGTTAAATTATTTGATGTTGTTTCTTCAATTAACGTTGATTTTCGATGTTCTTCTCTAGCACGACGGGCTATTTCTCTTATTTGAGTTTCAGCTTGTTTTGCTTTACGTTCTTGTTCTTTCCAAAATTCTTCTTGTTTTTTAGCATTTTCTTCTGCTTCTTTGACACATTCTTGTTGTTTTTTTTGTATTCGTTTAAAGATTTCCGTTGTTTTTTCTCCTATCACTCGCTGTTCCCATTGAGCTATTCGAGCGGATACTCTTTGTGTTGGTTTGTTTAAACATATTTCCTGAAACATAAAAATTAAATTTTTTATTTGATTGTTTTCATAGTTTAAACTTTAGAAGGTTTAGAATTTAGATCTCTGATAAAAATGTAATTTAAGAAAATCACAAATCAGTGGTGAGTTGAGAGGAAAAGTTGATAATAATAAAACCCGTTCGATTAGTACAGCGTTTAAAAGAGTACTTTTCATACAATGTTAAACTTGCTTAATGTTATAATAAATTGTAAACTAACATTTCTAAATGTGTAAAGTATAGAATTATTATTGTATGAACTACCAGATGAGCTGTGCTCTGGTCACACGAACATGACTCTGGTCAATTCACTTACTTTAGAAGCCTGTTCATCAATAATCTACTGTAATTTATCTAATCAACAATAATATAAATAAATAAAAGAAATATTTTCGAAGCTGTAATGTTAAACTTGTTAGTAACTCTTTAATGACTTTTCCCTGTACCATTTCCAGAAATTTCAATCGAGACTGGTATATGCTCTACTTCAACATGGGACAAAAATTCCAAATATGAATCCTGGTTTTCAATCTTATTAAAACTTGGAATTTCCAATATTTTAGCATACCAACTTCCAGTTTGTTACTTCCGGTTGAAATGTTTTTTTTAAAGTGCTTATCCCTACTGTAGCCTACAGTTTCAAATCAATTTTCATGAAACTTTGGTAAAAGGTTTCAATCAATATGAGAAGAATTTCATTTTTGGGGTAGTTTTGGGGTTCAAAGGGTTGGTCCACCATACAACAGGTTTTTCTTTCACTATGTTTTTTTACTATGTTTTATTGTTTGTTGGGAGCATACGACATTCCTTCGTGAATTAACTTGACTGTTAAAGAAAGAATGCTCTAGTTACCAGTTTGGAACAGTTACAACAAATACTGATTCAGTAGCAGTTGATGAGAAGACAAGTTATGTTGCGGAAACAACAACTTCATTGCCACCTGTAAACTGTGCCTTTACGCAGTTAATGGCTATGTTGCAACAGATGAACTTGAGCATCAGTAAACAGATAAATTTGAAAATGAATCAGCAATTAAATGGCACTATGAATCAAAGCTTTGCTGCAGCTAATGTAGAAATCAGGCTCAACATCAATCTACAAATGGCTGCTAGTAAGGAAGAAATAACTACAACATTGGCGGTAAATAAAAATGAGATAAACCAACAAATAAATGAGTTAAACATTAGCATACATTTAAATGATCTACGTTTGTTTCTAAGTGCCGTTTTGGCAGCTTTCGAATGCAAGTATTTTTGTTTGGGTTTTACTATGGAGAAAGGGACAAAATTATTGATAGCAAATTGGATGGTTTCTGTAAAGTTTTGAGCAGAAACATTTACATTGTCATTGCAAAACCAATGACGGTCGAAAGGGAAACCATGGAAAAAAATTTGAAGACCACTCTTATCCATTTTTGAGTAGTGAAATGTTTTACGGGGTTTGGAAGCTGTAGTTTTAAGTAAATCAGTTTTGATAACTGATGTAATTAAATAATGATCAGAATTTCCAATACTACCTTTCGCGACATCGACACTCGTAATATCTGGCATTGTGGTAAGATAGAGATCTAAAAGAAAACTATTATCACCGCCATTACAGGGAGTCAAAGTTGGGTTTTTAACAAATTGGAATAGACCCTGAGACACGGCAACAGTTTCTGCCAGTTTTCCACTATTGTCAACATCGTCGGTCGATTTGGAGAATTCCAACCATGATTTGTTGTGGACCTTTAAGTCACCGGTAACGGTAACTTCATAATTAGGGGACTTTGCTCTAACCTCGTCCACAATTTTTGTCAGTAAATTAAAAAAGGTTGGATTACGTTTGGGGGACCGGTATAAAGCTATTTAGTCGAGGAAAATTAGCTTCAAAATCCGTAAAACTTCTAAGTCCTCAGGGACAGCTTCGATTTTGATGATTTTTTTTTTTAAATGTGTGTTTTTATATATTATTTGAAATCAGAAACATTACAATGTGCGCAATTAAATATTTATGTTGTTTAAACAATATAAACAAAATTTATGAACAAATTATTTTTTTAACAAAATTTATGCAATAAAAGAATTGTTATGTTCAAATTTATAGAAAATTTCATTTAATAATAACATAAAAATATGGTATTATAAGAGTAGCAAAATATGTACACGCTTTGTCTAACTTCTGTATATACATTTGTAATTAATATAGAGACTTTGCTGAATGCTGAGTTTTACGAACAGACACGTTTTCCGATCCGAATTCTTTGAACCTTGTCCGATTAACATGAAATTTGGTGAGTAGTTTAGGAATGGCTAACAATAACAATGATTGTTAGGAACCATTGGGATTCGTTTCGAAGAAACTTTCTCACGCTGAAATTAAATATTCTGCTTTCGATCGAGAGCTACTCGCAATTTACCTAGCCATAAAACACTTCAGGTATTTTGTCGAAGGTCGCGAATTCAAAATTTACACCGACCACAAGCCTCTCACTCGCGCAATACAATCTAAAACTGAACGCAATCCAAGGCAATCTCGCCACTTGGATTTCATAAGTCAATTTACTACCGACATCCAACATGTGCAGGTAAAGATAACACTGTCGCGGATGCATTATCTCGTGCATCCGACAACAAAACTGCATCAGTTGAGACTCACTTCAACTACGATGCTGTCATCACTGCACAAAAAGCAGACTTGGAACTTCAGAAGTTAGTTACTGGTTCCGTAGTCACGCTAGTTCATCAATGAAACTAGAGTTTTTTAAACTTCCGGTTTTTGAAATAGTCTGCGAAACATCAACGGGTCACAATCGCCCATAGATCGCAGAACCATTACGCAAAACTGTCTTCAACACTTTGCACATTTTGTCACATCCTAGTGTCAACGATACACGTAAATTGATTACAGCTCGATATTTTTGCCCCAAAATAAATAAAGATATTAATCATTGGACAATATCTTGTTTATCTTGCAAACGCTCTAAGGTCCAACGGCATACAAAAAGTCCAACAGGAGAATTCGAAATTCCACAATCTCGTTTCAACATATCTATATAGATATCGTAGGTCCGCTTCCTCCTTCTAATGGATGTGCCTATATTTTAAGTTGCGTTGATCGATTCACCCGATGGCCAGAAGCTTTTACTATGTCTGACATATCTGCTGCTACCATAGCCACGACATTTGTCAATAACTACGTATCGCGATTCCCTTTGCATATTACGACAGATCAGAGGACACAATTCGAGTCAAAACTTTTTTCTGAGTTAACAAAACTTTTAGGCTCTCATCGGATACGTACAACGGCCTACCATCCACAAGCGAACGGAATGGTAGAACGTTTTCATCGACTACTAAAAGCTGCACTTATGGCCAGAGGCAACACACCTCAGTGGAGCTCCGAAAAGCCAATCATTCTTTTAGGTATTGGAGCTACACAGTGCAAGAATATCTGAAGTGCTTACCCGCAAAAGTTTTCTACAGACAAACACTAAAACTGCCGGTGAATTCTTCGTCGAAAATCTTGTTTCACAACTGCCAAGTCACGATACAATCATCGATCAACTTCGAAATACGATGCACAACTTAATGCCAACAGCTACACGACAAAGCAAACAAAACGACATATTTGTTCCAAAGTCTTTAGAAAAGTGCGACTACGTTTTCGTTAGGGTAGATAGAGTACGCACAGGACTACAAACCCCATATGAAGCTCGATAAAGAATCATACGACGTCTACGAAAACATTTCGTTATCGACATCGAAGGCAAACAACAATCTGTCTTGATCGACAGGTTGAAACCAGCGTATGGTATCTTGATCGTTCACCAGCTTCTCGAACACACAAAACTGTTCATTTCGAACAGACACACTAAGCGAGGACTTTCATCTACGAGCGGGGTACTGTAGGGGTTAATATATTTAAATTTAAAAAATTAATCTCCACAAACATTAACAATCACTTAGTTTCCCTGTGACATGAACGGTCTAAACGATCAACGATAGAATCACATTGCAGCGCCACACGATTAATTAATTAATCAACTAATTAATTTGAAAAACGAACCACTAAACATATTTTGGTTCAATGGTTTTTTTCTAATTTGGTAAAGGAAATAAAAAATAAAAAAAATTACACTTACTCTCGAGTATTCCACCATTAAGGTGCTAATTTCTCTATCACGCGAAAGTACAAGGCAGGATTGTAGTTATAGTTAATATACATTTCTATATACAGTCAAAGTTGTGTTTAATTAAATTATAATATTTAGTGATAATAAATATTTGTGAATATTTTGTAAATAAATAGTTGAAATCAAAATAACTAAATTGTGTTGTACAATACATATATAATATAGAAGAATAGAGGAACTTATAATCACCTCCGATCCATCAACACCATGCTGTTTTAAATTTTTCGAAATACTTTCATATATTGTGTAATTAATCCAACAGTTATTTTTGTGGGTCACCTATGGGCTTAGCAGATATTTAGCCACATAACAATGCAAAAAACAGGCAACGAAAACAACATTTTCAAATGACCTTGGCCCTCAAAGCCATGAGTAAGCCACCAAATGATTACGCTAACACCTACCTAGTATAAAGCTAACACCTACCTAGTGTCAAATTTCCATGGGTCACTCCTGGTTTTATGGAGTTAAATGATCATATAATTTATACGATTTACCCGTGATTTTAAACTTTGACCTCTATTCAAGGTCAAACGCGCCAAATTTAAGAGGTGGTAAACTGCACTTTTTCTTAACACAGTACTATTAACATATCCTGAAAATTTTAGGAAAACCGAAGGCATCAAATATCAAAAGTGTCCAACTTTAAACAAAAATGACTCTTACCTTCAATACACTCTTTTTATCGTTTTGACTACCGAAATTGAAATTCGTTAAACGATTATGTCCATAAACATTTTGAAAATTTTTCTGCTGTGTTTTTTGATTAATATTAATTCTTTCCCTTAATTCATCAACCGAACAATAAATCTCCATTTCATCAATTTTTGGTTCTTCGTCCATTAATAAAATCTCCTTATCATTCGCATTTGTTTTATTGTGTTTCTGTTGCATATCATCTATTATATCACATAACTCAGCTTCGACAGTTTTTCTTAATTCTTTTGCTTCAATTACGGCAAGCTCTCTAGCCTTTTCTTGAGCTTCTTCTGATAAAATTTGTTCAATTGTTTTATCGTTTGAATGTTCACCCATTATCCAAACCCATGGTTCACCATCTTCACCTTTTAAAAAATCAACATGTTTTGATGAATTTTTTTTTATTTGATTACTTTTATTTTTATCGTTTTTTTTCAACGGTAAAGGTAATTTTTGTTTTTCTAAATCATGATCCCATATGGTCCATCGTCGTATTTGTTCTTCTCTCATTTTACAAAATAATGTCTGTTTTTGTGTTTCATCTAAACCGGCTAAAATCTCTGGATCGACATACATGTCTCGTAATATTTGTTTTAACATTTTGCTGTTATGTGTAGTTCTGAAAAGAAATATAACAAAAATTAATTATGTTATGTGAAATGTATTACAATTTTTCGTGGAATATTTAATCCCAATTCTGAACTAACTTTAAAATTTTAATGGAATAAAATAAATAGAACGAACGTGCTTACATTTAAACTTAACGAAAAATTTGATTTGATTTAAATACTATATCGATACATAAATATTATTTCGATCACATAAAATAATTGTGCAATTATCCTTTCTAAAGTTAAATTTATTTTAAATAATATTGCAACAATTATGAATGTGTGCTCAGAACTGGTAGATTCTACTACGCTTTATTGTGAGTGGGAGTGCCGAATACAATTAGAAAAAAAATTCCATTCTCTTTGAATAACAAACTCATGAATAAATTGTATTGACTTTTAAAATTTACAGTTTATTTTTTAATCTATTGTATAATTTAAAAACAAATTAGTGACGAAATGTTATAAAGCTTAAATATGTCTGTAATTTAGGGTAATTTAACTTTACTTGTTTCTAGTTGCCTTGTATTTTGTGAAATTTTTCGATAAATATATATTATATGTACAAATACAATAGGCATAATTCCGTTAATTTATGGATTAATTTTTAATTCTGATTATACGTGAAATGTTCTTTGTTTATTTATAACAGTGTAATAAAACCGGCTTTTTTATTTCTTTTTGTTTTTAATTCAATAGCGGCAATGTGACTTATTGCTTATTTAAAAAAATAGTCAAAGACATTAATTAATTTAAGTTATAATAGTAATTTTTGGAAATATGTAAATATTTGAAGATAATTTGGTTAGTAGTATGCGCAAAATATTATGATGAAATATTTATGTTGGTGAATATCAAACTATTTGTTAATTTAAGAATATTGTCAGAAAAAGAAAATGAAATCTTGGTGGATTCAAGATTACAACATAACAAATGTTGAAGTTGTAATGATGAAGTTTGAGCTTTCGCGAAAAATAAAACATTAAAACCTGATTCCTTTACTGCTATCTACACCCAGTTATCGCTACTTCTAGATTCAATAACTCCATGAGACTTTCTGATATAATCGAAAAAGTTTTTCTATCGAGCACCTCAGGCTATCTGATAGTCATAATTTCTCTATTTAAGTTGGTTTAAATCATAATAGAGAAGACGACAAGACTGCTAACTCAGAGGTCCTGAAACATTAAAGAGAAGAAGCTTCTGTGCGTAACCGTACAGGCCAACCTTAGTACTAATCAATAAGTTTCTATGGTAGATAATGCAGATAATGCAGATTGATTGATGCAAATTGATTATTCGATTTTTAATTGTTTTCATTGAAGATAGGCTATGATCAAAAAGAAGAAAAAATCGTAAACGTTTTGTCATTCAAACATGATCTGTGTTTAGAAACGCCCTGTAGAATGTAAATATAATATGAAATTATTTGCAATTATTAAAATTTTACTAAATTAACAAAAGGCTAAATGAAACAAAAAAAATGTAATTTAAATTTTAAACCGAATTTGCTGACTCTTAGATTCTTAAAAACCTAAATTAACCAAATTAAAATAACATTATTTTGACTCTGAAAAAAACCAGCGACTCGTCGAGTCACAAGAAAAGAAATATTATGTAATTGTGAAAATAGTACATTATATACCGAGGTGATAAAGTAAATTTTCTACATTGAGGTGGATATTAATTCGCGAGAAACGAAGTTTCGAGCGAATTAAGCACCGAAATGGAGAAAATTTTCTTCACCGAGGTTTATATACTATTTTTTTTACTACTTGATATAAAAAATGCACTAAAACTCTTAATTATTCACAAAATAAAATGTCAATTAATAAGCAAATGGTGAATAAATAAAAATTTTGATTTGGTGAAACATTGTGTATCATATCATTGGATTGCGTATTGGATATTTATTATGCAGGGCTGCTTAGTTAGAAATTTATTTTCAATGAATGTTCTTAAAACTATATAAAAATCACATATGCTTTGCGTAAAAAAATATAGCTTTTATTTATTTTTGACATGAATTGAATTGAATTGAAAATCTATTCAATATTGTTGAGCCAAATTTAGAATTTTTTTAGTCTACAACTCACAACTAAACTAAATTTCAACAGAATTCTGTTTAACACGAAATAAAATTTCAAATAAACTAAACTATAGTTGCAAAGAAGTTTTTGCATTCATTCATTATTTATTATTATTAAAATAAAATCAAAACGCTTATTATTTTTTAATATATTATTATTATTTTAGGAAGAAACTAAAAAATTTCAAAGATGAACTCAGTTAACAAACGAACAAAAATTATATTTTCATTATTTACTAAGGTGCTAAAATACTTATTATTAGGTGTGGGGAATAATTATTAGTAACCTTAGCTGAGAAAAATAACTTTTGTCTTGGGTTTTTGAGTAAATAATTGAAATTTCTCATGCAAGTAGTAAAAAAAAGTTATTTATTGCCAATTTTTTACTTGTAAACCTTTCGAAGTGGTATATTATATAATTAAATATTAGCAAAAATTATTATTCAAAATAAAACATTATTGTGCCCAATCCCGTGCTCACACATTGGTCATTCGAGCCGGATATATATAAAAATATCCAAACATCTACAGTACCACGCAAGAAATTGCCGTCGTGGGTACAACTGTGAAAGTGTTTAAAAACAATTATTACTATTATAATAAGTAACAATTTTAATAACAAGTGATATAAACAGTGAAAAAGTGCCACACAAAAAATTACAGCTGTGTGTACCATCACAACTCGCATAATAACACAGTTAAATACCGTCAAGAAATTATCGACGGATATTTTAATAAATAACAATTATAAGTTGTCGTTTGGTAATAACTTAAATGATACCTATAACAGCAACCGAATTAACCGAATTAATTCAAATCGAAGTAAATTAACCGAATTAACATTAACCATACTAACATCGTAAGAAATTGAGATCAAAAGTCAACTTTCCACATATCAACAGCTTCTACTCTACCAGAATAAGAATTTTCCGATACACTAGGATCATTTAAACTGGTAAGTCCATCTTATATTATATTCTTTTTGTGCTCTGTATTAAATAATGTCTTACGAAACGGTAATTCTCGTGCTTAATCAAACTAAAAGAGAATTGCATCAGTTCTTCAGAAATTATAAAAAGGACAGGTCGGAACGTAAATCTAAGGTTCACTTTACCAAAAGGCTGGAAACCCTAAATAATTATTGGGAGAAAATTCTACAATTTCATACAAAATTGTTGGATTTATTAGCGCTTAATGAAAAAGAAATTACTAGCCGTGATTATTTTAAAGATAATACATATCTTCAATTAGAAACTCATTATTTGGAATACTACGATCAAATGATGTCTGATTTCGAAACAAAATTTCCTTCTGAATCAACCTCCTGAATTACCCTCTCAAATTCATTACGACATGACTCATCCCAGGCCCAAAATCAGAACGATATTCAAGTGCAAAAAGTTCAAATCCCAAAATTCCATGGAGATTATGATTCGTGGTTTACCTTTCGCGATTTGTTCAAAGCCAGTGTGCCTGACAAGCAATTAAGTGATGCAACAAAACTATGGACTTTGAAGTCATTAGTAGTCGGTTCTGCAGCTGAACTACTGTCCGATTATACTGTTTCGGATGGTGACTACAGTAGTGCAAGAGAAATATTAAATGATAGATTTAACAACTCCAGAGTCTTGGTAAATAACGAACAATTTTCGGGTATTAAAGTAGTTAAGTCGTAAAACGCAAACGATGTAAAAAACATTTATGACAAAATGAATAAATTCAACGTTTTCTAAAACGTCGAAAAATGCCAAAAAAATGGGGGTAAGAATTTCAATTTTAGCTCATGAATGTAATACTTAGGTCTTTCAGACCGAAGTAATAAAACATATTATTGTGCCCATTCCCGTTTCCATTTTCAGGAAAAATTTACACTTTTAATTCTACGGCATAAGTCGGCCGGAATTTTCGTCTTTTGGCGCGTAACAGCAAATCATATTCCTTCGAACCTTAAAAAGCTTCCAATATAGTTTCATGTAATATCAATTTTACGTTTAACAAACCAAAAGATTACTACCCCTTTACTCTGTATATAGTTAAATTTATTCGTCCTGGGTTATCTCTTATTTTTAATGATGGTCCGGTCGGTATTTTTAAATGTCGTTTGGCTTCAAATCGTGTTTTAAATTTGCTCATATGATTTTATCGCGCTAAATAACGCTTGTCGTTAGTCGTTACCCTTTGTTTACTTTCTTTGGGTTTCAGTAGGGGCGAAAATGCTTTTATTTGTTTTTGACTTAAATTTTGTAAGTGACCAAATTGTTATAAGTTTGTTTTTACTGATAATTAAACCATAAGAAATGGAGAACAGAAAATGGTTATGGATGTAAAGAAATTTATCGATATTCATAAGGATTTGAGAAACGAATCCAGTATATAACCAACACAAAATCACAAATTATAACAAACCACAAACAATTCATAACATATAAGGGATAGTACAGATGAGCATGCACAGAAATCCAAATAATAATAGTTCAAATATTCAGAAAACCATTACGCATCATCTGCGCAGCAAAATTCATATTCAGCGCATAAGAGCTACCATCATAATTCTATAATTTGCCTCCAAAAACACAACTCTCATGTTCCCTATCTTTTCAACCAAAGCATAGATTAAATTATTGACTGACGCAAAGTCAGGTCAGCCTGGCCGTTCCCTAATTTGAGAAATAAGCCTGGTTTGAGACGTTCTCATGGTTTGGGATGTTCCCACGATATGTAACGAAGAATATTTCCAGACACAACCTGGTAGACAAATCTTTAGCCAATCTTTGCTCGCATCTAAGAGGACTAGGTTGCACTGCTAATTACTACAGTTTTGACATTTTTTAAAACAATTCTTTAGTATGATTAGAGATTCTTAGTTTATCTAACAACAGTTATACTTCTTGAAAGGTAGAAATACATGCTGCTTCAATATCATTTTTCTGGATGCGAATTTTACAGATGAGTCCAGGATACGAAAACGAATAATAAGAAGGAACAAAGTTGAATAATTGTATATATATAGCAACAGCGTTGTACAGCAACAGTTCAGAAAGTGGATAAGGAGTGTTGAGTGGCTGAGTGGTAAAGTAGTTGGATTTGATTTCGGAGAACCGAGTTCGATGCCCATCCTTATCAAAACGTTTTTCATTAAAACAATAAGTGATATCAACAGCCGGGCTCACATAAATATGCTACATGCTCTAACAGCAAAATAAAAATGGAGCAACTATCTTTGTATATAATAGAACCTCGGATGAACCCTAGATGAAATATTTTACAATTAAACATAGTAAGGTGATTTTTATTTGTACTGGAAATTTGGAAAGCGGAAAAAAATATATTACTGAAAATTATTAAAGTGATTGTTTTCTTTCGTTATTGGCAATTTGAAATAATATCAAGTTAAGAAAAAGAAAAAGGTGAGTTTACCTTGGTATTATATGATTATTTTTAGGTTAGGCATGGAAAGGCCTGGATTGTTTATATGATTAGTAAGATTAACGTTTATGTTTACGTTATATGATTGTTTGTGTTTTGTTTTTTCTTTATGTTAATGGCGTAACGTCATGACTTACCGGGTTGTGGGGCTTGATTCTATAATCAATATAGAATTGGGCTACCCATCAACCATATGTAGATTAAGGTTTTTTTGTGAGAAAGAACAAGGTTCAACAGAAATTATGGTACCTAAGGATAGCCGTCTACGTTTGTTTTCGTTTACCTTTATGAACCGCTAACTCCCAGATCTGCCTGACTGCCGAACAAATCCGCGACAAAAATTACGACTGAGCCAAGTCGGTGTTCGGACAAACAGTCAGGCAGACAAATGTATAGCCTTACTCTGCTTCCATCTGGAGATCTAGGTTGCACTGCTAAACGTTATAGTGGCACCCAACATGGGGCTCGCACCCACGCCCCTGAGATTAAGAGTCTCTTGCTCTACCGACTGAGCTAGCCGGGTTTATAAATGGTGTTTAAGGTTTGGTACTGTAGATTTATCTAAACTGTTAGTTGTCTGAAACATTTTGTACAACCTCTTGACAAGTTGTTGGAATGTTTTAAGGCGATGGATAACCTGTTTAGTTTTAAGTTTTATTTTGACGTTTAGTCTTTAGTGTATGTTGCTGTTTTAGTGTTTAGGGTATGAATAACCTGTTACGTTGTGAAGTATATCGGGAGCAGATTGAAGCTGAAATTCAGAATGATTTGTCGCGAGGTAGCTCCAGGTTATTTGTCTTGTTTGGGTTAGCAAAACATTCTGTAGCTCCGTGTTTAGCCTTTCCGATAAGCATCCAGTCCTATTGTTAATTCGCTATATGCAGTGTCGCGTAGCAGTGAGCCGACGACGTTCATCGAAAGTGTTTGATGATCCTAATCCTCCTCTTATCCTAGTATTCTTATCTCTGGTGTTAACAATAGAGTAGCAGTACCATGGTTTCAGTTGTGATTGTTAAAATTATTATTTGTGTCTTACTGGCATCAATTATTCGTTTAAGTTTAGCATTATTGTGTTTTATTTCTCGGTATTTTACTTCAATTAAACCTACTAGGTCTGAACTAGCCACAAACCCCGATTTTAAGCGAACTTGACCAATTTTATTTTAGTTTAATTTCTAGAGTTTCTATAACCAGCACCTTGTGTTATAATCCCTGGGCCCACGCTGATTTCATGTGATGATTACCTCACATTTTATACTTTGTGAGACACCTGTCCTTGACGAGTCCGAAAAATTTTGTTCTGCCATTTTTTATGATTCTGCGCTTTTTCGTTCGGCAAGCTCCGAAAAATGCCGATTGCCCGGGATCTTGTAATTTTTTTTTTGACTATGGGGGTTGGAAATTTGTTTTAGAACACGAGGGCAACCTTGTCCGACAAAAATTTGTCTGCAATTGTCTAGTCCGACAACCCAAACATACCAAAATATCAGTTGTCGGACTCGACAATAGCAGACACATTTTGGTCGGACAAGCTTACTCTCGTGTTCTAAAACAAATTTCCAACCCCCACAGTTAAAAAAAAAGTCAGACAAGTGCGAATAAAATTCGCTCGCCAAGGGTTCCGTGAATGTAAAAGAACATATTATCAAAAATAAATGACATAAATTTATGTTGTAAAGTCTTTATATCGCCAGACTTTGGACGCATAACAGAATCAAGTTTAATCATAAACGTCAATAGTAAATGTCAATCACATCTACATTGATCAAAAATGTTACTTGAGGTCAAATCTTATCCATAGCTGTTTATGTTAGCTAAAGTATTTTAATAGTCTAAATTGGGAATATTTGTTCTATAAATCAGCGTCGAAATATAGGGTGGTATACATACACTTAAAATAGCACTTTTGTACATCAATAACTAAAAAACTATGCATCGCAGAATTCTAAAAAATATTGCAATGTTTCTTAAATTAAGTGTTCTTTCAAATGACACCCCACTCGTTTGGTTCAAAAATGTTTTTTTTTGCTCTCCCCACAAAAATGTTTTTTTTTTGCTCTCCAAACACACAGAAATATAATTATTTGAGAGTTCGCTATAATTTTCGTTCAAAATATAGCAAACTTCCTGTCTCTATGAATTTTTTCAATTTTTTCTGTCTATCAGTGTCGAAACGTAGGGGGATGGGGGAACGGTCTGGAATTTGCACATTTTTTAGAATAACTCAAAAACTGCGTACCGCAAAATTCTAAAAACCTATTGCAATGTTTTTGAAAGTCGGTGCTCTTTCAAATGACACCCTACTCGCTTGGGTCAAAAAAGTTTTTTTTTACCCTCCTTACACCCATCCCCTAAACACACAGAAATATAATTATTTGAGAGTTCGCTATAATTTTTGTTCAAAATATAGCAAACTTCCTGTCTCCATGAATTTTTTCAATTTTTTCTGTCAATCAGTGTCGAAACGTAGGGGGGGGGGGGGGGGGGAACGGTCTGGAATGTGCAAATTTTTAGAATAACTCCAAAACGGTATACTGGAAATTTCTAAAAACAATTGCAATGTTTTGGAAATTTGATGTTCTTTCAAATGATACCCCACTCGCTTTTTTTATCCCCTAAACACACAGAAATATAATTATTTGAGAGTTCGCTACAATTTTCGTTCAAAATATAGCAAACTTCCTGTCTCTATGAATTTTTTCAATTTTTTCTGTCAATCAGTGTCGAAACGTAGGGGGGGGGAACGGTTTGGAATGTGCACATTTTTTAGAATAACTCCGAAACTGTGTACCACAAAATTCTAAAAAAATTGCAATGTTTTGGAAATTTGGTCCTCTTTCAAATGATACCCCACTCGCTTGGGTCAAAAAAAGTTTTTTTTTACCCCCCTCACACCCATCCCCTAAACACACAGAAATATAATTATTTGAGAAACCGCTATGATTTTCGTTCAAAATATAGCAAACTTCCTGTCTCCATGAATTTTTTCAATTTTTTCTGTCTATCAGTGTCGAAACGTAGGGGGGGGAACGGTCTGGAATGTGCACATTTTTTAGAATAACTCCAAAACGGTGTACCGGAAATTTCTAAAAAAAATTGCAATGTTTTGGAAATTTGATGTTCTTTCAAATAATACCCCACTCGCTTGGGTCAAAAAAAAATTTTTTTTACCCCGCTTACACCCATCCCCTAAACACACAGAAATATAATTATTTGAGTGTTCGCTATAATTTTCGTTCAAAATATAGCAAACTTCCTGTCTCTATGAATTTTTTCAATTTTTTCTGTCAATCAGTGTCGAAACGTAGGGGGGGGAACGGTCTGGAATGTGCACATTTTTTAGAATAACTCCAAAACGGTGTACCGGAAATTTCTAAAAAAAATTGCAATGTTTTGGAAATTTGGTCTTCTTTCAAATGATACCCCATTCGCTTGGGTCAAAAAAAGTTTTTTTTTACCCCCTTTACACCCATCCCCTAAACACACAGAAATATAATTATTTGAGAGTTCGCTATAATTTTCGTTCAAAATATAGCAAACTTCCTGTCTCTATGAATTTTTTCAATTTTTTCTGTCAACCAGTGTCGAAACGTAGGGGGGGGGGGGAACGGTCTGGAATGTGCACATTTTTTAGAATAACTCCAAAACGGTGTACCGGAAATTTCTAAAAAAAATTGCAATGTTTTGGAAATTTGGTGCTCTTTCAAATGATACTCCACTCGCTTGGGTCAAAAAAAATTTTTTTTTACCCCGCTTACACCCATCCCCTAAACACACAGAAATATAATTATTTGAGAGTTCGCTACAATTTTCGTTCAAAATATAGTAAACTTCCTGTCTCTATGAATTTTTTCAATTTTTTCTGTCAATCAGTGTCGAAACGTAGGGGGGGGAACGGTCTGGAATGTGCACATTTTTTAGAATAACTCCGAAGCTGTGTACCACAAAATTCTAAAAAAAATTGCCAAGTTTCTGAAATTCGGAGCTCTTTCAAATGACACCCCACTCGCAAAAACACAAAAATATAATTATTTGAGAGTTCGCTATATTTTTCGTTCAGAGTTTATCAAACTTCCTGTCTCTGAAACTGTGTACCACAAAATTCTAAAAAAAATTGCAATGTTTTGGAAATTTGGTCTTCTTTCAAATGATACCCCATTCGCTTGGGTCAAAAAAAGTTTTTTTTTACCCCCTTTACACCCATCCCCTAAACACACAGAAATATAATTATTTGAGAGTTCGCTATAATTTTCGTTCAAAATATAGCAAACTTCCTGTCTCTATGAATTTTTTCAATTTTTTCTGTCAACCAGTGTCGAAACGTAGGGGGGGGGGGGGGGGGAACGGTCTGGAATGTGCACATTTTTTAGAATAACTCCAAAACGGTGTACCGGAAATTTCTAAAAAAAATTGCAATGTTTTGGAAATTTGGTGCTCTTTCAAATGATACTCCACTCGCTTGGGTCAAAAAAAATTTTTTTTTACCCCGCTTACACCCATCCCCTAAACACACAGAAATATAATTATTTGAGAGTTCGCTACAATTTTCGTTCAAAATATAGTAAACTTCCTGTCTCTATGAATTTTTTCAATTTTTTCTGTCAATCAGTGTCGAAACGTAGGGGGGGGGAACGGTCTGGAATGTGCACATTTTTTAGAATAACTCCGAAGCTGTGTACCACAAAATTCTAAAAAAAATTGCCAAGTTTCTGAAATTCGGAGCTCTTTCAAATGACACCCCACTCGCAAAAACACAAAAATATAATTATTTGAGAGTTCGCTATATTTTTCGTTCAGAGTTTATCAAACTTCCTGTCTCTGTGAATTTTTTCAAATTTTTCTGTTAATTAGGCTCGAAATGCAAGGGTGGGGACCAACTTTTTGTGTCACTTTATTGATAATAATTCAAAAACTATGCATTGCGAAATTCTAAAAAAATGGGCAATATTTCTAAAATCAAGTGCTCTTTCAAATGACACCCCACATGACCTGGTTTTAAATGATGTTTTTACCCCTTAACATTCCCACCCCTTTAATAAATATAGTTATGAGTGTCTGCCACTTTTCTATATTTTTCATTAAAAACCTACTCAATTTTCTATCATTCCAAATATATTTCAAGATTTTCGATGAAGTAGGGTCGAAGTTAATCGGGGCAATAAAACATTCCGAAAACGTCATTTTTCAAAATTATACAAAAAATGGTGAGGTATAAAATTCCAAAATATATTTTTAAATAATGCTGAAATGAAGCCCTTTCATATGATACCCTACTCGTCTCGCTAAAAAAATGTATGTTTTCAAAGGCTTTACATCGTACCTCCTTAAAACAAACGAACTCAACTTTATTTATTTTTTAACCCGCCATCTTGTGTGGATAGGTTAGTTTTATAAGCACCTCAAATTTTAAGTTCATCGGATTAATGGTTCACGAGATAATCGAAATAATGTGAAAAACACGTTGTACTCTCACCAATAGTGTTCCGTATAAAAAACGGAACCCTAAAAAATGTGGTAGCAAATTTACAAAATCGCGGGCAATCGGCATTTTTCGGAACTTGCCGAACGAATAAGCAGCCGATTTGAAGAAAATGCCAGAAAAAAGTTTTCGGACTCGTCAACGACAGGCACCTCACGAAGTATAAAATATGTGGTAATCATCACATGAAATCGACGTTGGCACAGGGACTATTATGCTAATAACAGAAATTAGGATTCTCATAAATTTAATTTTTTCCAATGTCGTTCTTCTATTTCCAGTTCAATATGGTGGTCCAGTTATTCTCTGGCTTTTGCTTGTTCTTACGTGCCTTGTCTACATATTTCGATTAGTATTAAAATTATGTTAAACTTTTTTATTCAGTTTTTTTCTCTAATGGTTCAACGGAAATGGTAAGTAAAGATGGCCGTCTAAGTTTTTATTTTTCTTCGTTTACCTTTATTAACCGCTAGCTCCCAGGACAAAATGACTGCCAAACAAATCCACGACGAACATTACGACTGAGTCAAGTCAAAAGCGGTGTTCGGACAAACAGTAAGGTAGACAAATCTTTATCTTTGGCTAGTGCAATCTCTGCTTCCATCTGGGAGACTAGGTAGCATTGCTCTTGGATATGTAGAGGACCGGGTTACAGTTCCTGATATATCGAGCTATCTAATTTCGGTGATGAACCTATCTTTATAACAGATAAGAAGTTTTGGCGTCACATTTTGCTCTGACTGCATGTTAAAGAGATTATTAAACTTGGTTGTGTCTAAAAACCTCGTCCGATTATGTGTTTACTCTACACATTCTGCGTACTGCACTTAATGATTATTCTGCATATCATGGCAGGTGATTAAAAATTTAAAACCAATGGAACTCAAGTGCCTTTTTTCCATGTTATGGGTGTTATTTTATGGGCGTGTAGGGGAAGGCCTAACCCCCCATTTCCGACTAAAGAAATTTGTTATGAACTCTGTAAACGACCTCGGATTATCACAACACTGTACACTAACCTACGGACTCATCATAAGAACGACCCCGAAAGTTGTACTCCCTCGGAAACTGTACGATTTAAAAATGGAAACATGGAATGTGTTAAACGTAAGAAGACCACGAAATCGCCGATAACTTACAAACTAAGCCAATAATTACACACTGGATATAGAGACATTAAAAGAGCTAACTTGGCCAGGAAGTGGTATCCATGAAACATCGAAAGGTTAGTCTTTACTATTGCAGCCGTGATGGTCGATGAATGGAGGAGAATTAGGAGTAGCCTTTCATATATCGCGCCAATTAACAAGTCATCGACTGCAAACGTTTACGCACGTAAAAATTTAATGTAACGATCGTCAATGTCCATGGGAAGACAAATTACATGATGCATGGAAAATAGACCTCATTGTTCTACAACATAAGAAATGTGAACATCTAAAGTGTGTTATTATGGTATCGCACTGCTAAACAGCTAATCGTTGTACGATTTGTAACGACTGAGCCCGTTCGAAATACCATCTGTGACTACCAGTATGGTTTTCGTACCAACAGGTCAATTACAGATCAATGTTTCATCTCAAGAATGATACTCGGTACAACACGAAGTACAACATCATCAGCTCTATGCTGATTTGCAAACAAGCATATAATAGATCAGCGATTATCACGTTCGTGATACAGAATTTCAAAACTGGAGTCATCTAGCGATGGAACAAGATCACTTTCTCTATACGCAAATGTAACGCAGTACAGAACTTCTCTGAGGAATCCTAGCAGCCCGAGTTATTCCCAACCATCTGTGCAGAGACTCAACAACGTCTACCAGAGACACACTTTTCGGGCCGGTCGGAGGCATCAGGGATAATGACGGACAACAGCAAGACATATCAGTATATTGCAGATCAAAATATTAGTTCAGCAAGTCTCAGGAAGACTTAACAGTTGGATCGGCATAATGCTTAGGGTCAGAGTCTCTAAAGCCTATTTCGAATACTCTGCACAGCAGGTTGTAAGAATAGGTATACCGAAAGATTCAATAATTTCACTCCTTCCTTGGAATTTGTTCATAAATAGCATGCTGCAAAGCCTGAAAGAGCAGAGCTTTAAAGTAATCCCTTATGCGAATGATAGTGCTATTGATAAGCGGTAAATGTCTTGGTATTCTCAGATATTAAATGCAAAGTGCTCGTTGCATGATCGCTAAATAAAGGACACGCCACACCTAATTTTAAACCGCCCATCCTTCCCAATTTCTCCGGTCTCATTTTAAACTGCGTTATCCTCCGAAGATTGGCACTCGAGCTTAACTGGATTATATGATAGTCCGGTTACTGGTATCAATAAATCTAAATAAATATAAATAGGATAAATAGAGATCTCAGAATGCTTGTAAGTTGTGAGTATGGATTGGGAGTCCTCAAATTATTACTGTCGGACCGGAGTTGCAACAATGAGAGGAAGAAGGAAACGGTTCTTCGCCTGTTATGTTCTTGTTGAACATCAGAAAAACATACCGTCTGAAGTGTAACAATTAATAGAATTCTTAAGATAGTTGAGTGATTATAAATGTATAGCTTCTAGCGGGAGCTTACCACGACATTGCAGCATGTCTTTGAGACAGAAATTGTTGCTGAACAGAAATTGTTACTATTGTCATAGATACTTATTCCAGCATTGTGATTAATTGGACTAATACAACAGTGTTGATTCAATCTTGATTCAACTGTTGTTAAATTCTATGGCATCTTACAATGCTGTTAAACTTTTTAGGGTCCCAGAACATTGTGGTGCGGAGGGCGACTGGTCGGTGATATATACTCGAGAAAAGGTTGAGAATATCTCTACTATGGTTAGACAGTTAGATATTTCTTAAGAAAATGGTTAGCATACTCTAACATTTGATTTACGGTTTACCAGATTCAGTTTTTCAAACCAAAATATATTGTCTAGGCAGACCTAAGGTTAGTTTTTATGGTTTTTAAAAGGACTCGAAGACTGTGTGCAAGAGCGTTTTCCTTTTGACTAGTCTTCCAATATAAATACAATAATAATTTTCTCATCCCTGTTTTACATAATAATATTCTCATCCCAGAGTTAAAAAAAGTCAAATTACGAAAAATCACACATTTTCGTACTGACAGAACGCAGAAGGGTTTGTTTTCTAACTAGCATAATGATAATTTTCTTAAAACTTTTCTGTCAAACCTTGTGAACCCAAATATCTTTGCCGTTAGGGCGTCACCTTTGTTTTAGTTAACCTAGGATTGGCTTGGTCAATCAAACTTTACAATTCTTTAGTTAGAGTATTATTCTGCCTGTTTGTTGGGTTTTTTACTTCACCACAATTTTAAATTGTGTGAAGTAATGCAATTTATCGAGAAAAAAAATCTTACATACCCCAAATTTTGTTTTTTCTTTTGTTTTGGACAATCCTCTATCTAAATAACCAATAAAAATTTTGGTGTACGTCTGTGTGTGGGTGGGTGGGTGGGTGGGTGAGTGGTTGAGTTTTCTGCATAGGATCTTGATGAAACTTTGGCAAATGATACAGGTTTACTTTAAAATGGAAGATCTGGATTCATTTCAAATTTGGACAAAATGGCGGGGGGTCTCCCAAACACCTCTAAGTTTAAATCTTGAATAACTTCTAATCCCGGACTATGATCTTATTGAAACTTAGTATATAAGGTTTTAGTACAGTTTCCAATATTTCTTCATACTAACTTCCGGTTTATCACTTCCGGTTAAAAAGTTTTTTTTCCAGGTGTTTATCCCTACTGTAGCCTACAATTACCGATCGATTTTCATGAAACGTTGGTAAAAGCTTTCAAGTAACATGAGAAAGATTTTATCAGCTTTTGGAGTACATTGAATCAAATGTTTGGGGGTCCACCATACAACAGGTGGTTTTTTCCACAATGTTTTAATGTTTGTTGGTAGCATAAAACATTCATTTGTCAATGAATTTTGATGACACTTTGGAAAAAGATGCAAACATGTATGACAAGGAACTGATTAGTTTTTGGGCGATAGTGAGCAAAATGGTGTGGGGTCCCTGGAGCACCTGTTTTTTTGAAAGCTCTATAACATCTGTACCTGATAATCGAATTGGATGAAACTTGGTACATGAGCATTTAGTACGGTTCACAATAGTTGTGCATCCCAACTTCCGGTTTTTCACTTCCGGTAAAAACATTTTTTTGTACTTTTTTTGAAGTTTTTTCAGTGTCCATATGCACACTACAGCCTACAATAATAAAGTGATTATGATGAAACTTATGGAAAAGGTTCCAATTAGTGTAAGAAGATAATTATCATCTTTTGGAACACATTGATCAAAGTGGCGGGGGGTCTACCATACAACTGCTGACTTTTCACACTTTGTTTTTAAAGTTTGACAAAGAATTGATTAGTTTTTGGACAATATTGGGATAAGTGGTGGGTGTCCTCCCGAACACCTGTTTATTGTTTCAATGTTTGTTGGAAGCATACAACATACAACATTCGCAAATATGTATGGAAAGGAACTGATTAGTTTTTTAGCGATAGTTAACAAAGTGGTTGGGGGTCCTCCGAGCACCTGTTATTTTGGAAGCTCAATAACTTCTGTACCTGATAATCGAATTGGATGAAACTTAGTACATAAGTATTTAGTACGGTTCACAACAGTTCTGCATCCTAACTTCCGGTTTGTCACTTCCGGTTAATTTTTTTTTTACTTTTTCTCCTACAACAGAATTTATGTTTGTTGGGATACTACTGTTTTCTTTAATATTTTTATAATTAGAACTACGAAGTCTATAAAACTGCTTAGCTTTTAATTAAAGTATTTGATAGATATTAGTTCATTATATATCCAGAACACTATGTTTCCAGAGCTGTGGTGAAGTAAGCCTATGCATCAGCGTCGCAATATTTTTTTTAATAATTACATAAAAACAAAATCTTTCAAACAAACTGCTGACATCATACTTTTCAAACAAAGCCATTTAATTTATATTTAATTCAATTACTTGTTTTACTTAAATAAAGAAAAACGTCGTAACAAATTCGCAAGCGGAATAAAATGTTAATTTATCTGACATTCATGCATGATCACCAATGTTCGTTACATTTAATTTTTTTTCAAGACTACAATTTATACGTTAAGACTTTATAACGACAACATATGGTTATAAGATCTTCACGTATAAGTCTTACTTGGAAAAAAATACAACAAAAACGCGTATTTTTATTAGAATAATAAATATCGAACAATAACCTTCATAAAAAATCGCAGAAATATGATACACACACGCTCGCATATTGTATTACGGTGAGAATATTGTGTTGATAAATTTAAGTTTTTTGTTTGTATTTGATTGTTCTTTGTTTGAATATTTTCCTGTGACAGTATAGCTCTTATTAAAATGAAATGACTTAGAATCGAATTTTTGATGGCTACACAATAATGTTTCGATTTTGAACCAAAGAGGGCAAAAATAGAAGCTGACAGACGCGCTTTTACGGAGTCTCAATCTTACCGTCTCATTGGCATAACATCTTGCCTTTTCAAAACCACAGAAAGTGTCAGATTCTTTAAGAATGAAAATTTAGTTGGTCTATTGTATCATAAAACCAACAACTGAGCTGAGAACTTAAAAAAATTGGTTCAACACCATAGTGCCATTGAAACTTTTCCCCTCAGAAGTCAAATTTAAGTTTCAAACAGTAGAACGCAAAGGCAAAAAGCAAAATATCTAATTCTAAAATTCATTTTTTAAATTACTCATTTATTTTGTAATCAGTGTATGATTATATAACTCTTTAGTTTAAGTAAATAAATTATCGTTACATATTAAGTATTTGGTAATTCGTTTTTATAGCCCCTTACAAAAAATGTGACAAAATTTATTAATCCAAAATCATCTTTAATAACCACTCACTCACTTTCAATATTGACTTTCTTTTGCCTTATTTATTTCCTTTGTTGTCTTACTGCGATGAATACAAATTTAATTTTAATATAGCAACTTTATATTACTGATATTAATAATTATCTTATAATATGTACAACGTTTTGCTGGAAATTAACATTAAATGTTTATTATTGTAATTATTTTGGATGTAAATCAAGTTATATAAATTTGAAGCACAAATTTGATAACTACTTCGGTTTTGAAAAAAACGTAAGTATTGCATTCATGAGCCAAAAGTGAAATTCCTACCCCCACTGTTTTTGGCATTTCTCGACGTTTTAGGACCTACTGAATCTAAAAAAGCAAAAACAAATGTATGTCTGTCTGCCGGCCGGCCGTCACAACCGAGAAAATCTAGAAAATTCAAAAATTTCAAAAATTTTTGTTTCTAAAAATAGGTATACTCAATGGTAAGAGCCGAAAGGACGATGTGTTCGATAGCTGTGCGGAAGTGTGTCAAAAATCGTCAAGTGTGTCAAAACAAGGAAATTTGCATATTTTTTGCTTAAAAAACGTTCATTTTAAGTGATTCCGAGTAGGAACATTGAATTTGGAGAAATTTCGATGGTCGAGATTGGTTGAAAAATCGGTTGAAAGATTGAAAAATGTTGTCAAGTGTGTCAAAAGAATGGTTTTCATTGATATTTTTTGGAAAAAAATAAAATGATTTATATGAAAGGTTAAATGTAATTGAACATGACGGGATTGGTATGTGATACCAAAATCTAGATTATTGCATTTTAAGTTTGTCAAAAAATGTTGTCAAGTGTGTCAAAAGAAAGATTTTAATTTATTTTTTTACCCAATTTTTGTGAAGAAGAAATAAAATTAATTATTTGTATGTTTAGAGTATATATAAATATAGAGAGAACATAACTTTAAAATTGTATGAAGAGAGACATAAGAAATCGTGTTTGCTAATATGTCATATTTAATTTCTCATTTCGCCATTTGCATTTCTGTTTATTTACAACAACCAACTATGGTATTAAATTATAAATTAAAAACAATTAAATAATTTAAAACGAAACAAAAAGTAAAATCTATTATTTTTAGTTGTGCTAATTTTTATAAAATGAATGAAAATAATTACGAGAGTATTTTACATTTATTGTGTTATTTCCAGTGATTTTATAATAGTGAATATTTTATTATTTTATAATGCCAATGTTCAAATATTTAAGTTATGTATACATCCTGAAAGTATATTATGAAAACTAGCTGGCGACCAACTTTTCATTATTGTGTAGTTTATTTTTAATAGATAAAAGATTAAAATTTATATGTTTGGTTAGAACCAAATCCTAATCTGTCATTTTTCTTATTTCTTTTTATATAGTAGCAGTGAGGGAGAAACTATTATTTTTTTGTGGTAGGTTTTTTTCTTATAGATTTAAAAGAAACTCGCAATAATTGTACAATTTTGAATCAAATGAAAAATTTACGCACGTCTTTGGGAAGACAAACCGGTTTCTCTCTCAGAGAAATAAAGGAAAACAAACAAACAAAAAAACGATTTGACAGAAGATGAGTCACGATTAATATTAGTTATGGTGGTCGGTTGTTTGTATGACATGAAATTTTATTATTAATATACAGAATTATGGCGTTAAAAGTTTGTCAAAAAAATAATGTCAGTGTGTCAAAAGAATGATTTTCATTTATTTTTTTAGAAAATAATAAAATTAGTTATTTGTATGAAATGAAAATGATATTATTATTAATGAGAATATTATTGCATTATATTGATTATAAGTTTGTCAAAAAAATATTGTCAAGTATGTCAAAAAATGATTTCATTTATTTTTTAACCAATTTTTTGGAAAAAAAAATTAGCTATTGTATGACGTGAATGTGACATGGAAATTTTTGAATTTGTTATATTTTTTGAATTTTGAAAAAAGTTTGTATTTTTGATTTTGTTATAATTTTTGCAATATTTTTAGAATTTTGGAAATAGTTTTAATATTTGAATTTGTAATAATTTTTGCAATATTTTTAGAATTTTGAATTTGTGAATTTTTTAAATGTATTTTTAGAATTTTGAAAAAAGTTTCAATTTTTGATTTTGTAAGAATTTTTGGAATATTTTTAGAATTTTTAAAAATTTTAAATATTTGATTTTATTCTAAGTTTTGGAATTTTGAAAAAAGTTTCAATTTTTGATTTTGTTATAAGTTTTGCATTATTTTTAGAATTTTGAAAAAAGTTTAATTTTATTTAACTTTTACAATATTTTTGGAATTTTGAAAGAAATATGAATCTGTGATTTTGTAATATTTTCTCGGAACGCTAAATGGAGAGGTTTTTGAGTAGTTTGCTGAGTGTATCATCTTTTCTCTAAATTATGTTAATTTATGATCTGTTATTATTTTCCGCAACGTATAGATGTTTCGTGTTAGTTTTGTAATAAATTTCTAAACATGATAGCATTACATAACATAACAATTAACAAGATAACATAACATAATACAACATAACGTAACATAACATAACGTAAAATAGAATAACATAATTTATCAAGAATAATATCAACTTTAATCTTCCCGACACGTAACATAGGTCCAAGGTTTAAGCTAGCTCTTGCTAGCCATTGCATTTAAACTGAGTTATTAATTTAAAACTTTCTACTTTATATCTTACAGTTAGAGATCAATATCTTGAACCTAAGCTCAATGTTTCAATTTATTAGCACTAAAACAAAACGATTTAAAATTGATACTATTAATACAATGAATAGTACTATAGTGATTATGGCAAACATCTTAGTGCAGGAATTGTGAAAGCTGCTGTTAAATTGGGATGATTTCGTCCCACAAGATTTTTATACTAAATGGAGATGGGATATGAATGATGTCGGCAGGTTACTCAGAGATCGGCAAGTTACTTCCAAAGGTTAAATCGAGATAAACTTACACTGCTTTTGTTATGGATCGGAAAAGGCTTACGGAGCGGTAATCTACGTTCAGACACTTAACTCAGATGGAATCATATGTAGCAGCCTCTTGTGTGCAAAATCAAGAGTTGCTCCGTCGAAATTGGTCACACTACCACGCCTTGAATTATGTGGAGCATTCTTGATATAGCAACTAGTGAGCACGGTTAAGTCAGCTTTGAAGATAAAGTACAAGAAGGTATATCCCTGAACCGATATGATGATCCTTTTTCACTGACTACAAGATGACGTATCAAAATGAAAAACTTTCATAGCTGCACGCAGAGTAACAACTATATTCGTGAAGTCATTTCCTAAGAATCATGGTTTCATGTGAAAAGTCCTGAGAACCCTGCCGATATGATCTCTAGAGGAGTAACCCCAACTTTATTCAAATCAAAGAATATTTCGTAGCACGGGCCATAACTGGCTTATGAAAAGTATACTAATTTTTGTCAATCAGCGTCGTGAATTGATAACTACGTTATTAAACGGTATCCTGAAATACACAAGAAAATGAAATCGACAATTAATATGCAGCCTGATAATTCATCCATTTTGTGTACAACAACGATAACAGTTAAGGAAGATAATATGATTGCAACAATTCGTAGAAATTTTCTTAATTTACGACATACTCAGCGTGTGTTGGCATGGGTCATCCGATTTACAAAAAGTTGTCAGCGCAAGCAATTAAAACACAACGAATTATCAATGGAAGAATTACAATCGTCACTTTTTCAAATAATTCGTTATACGAACAATCTCAACATTTTGTAGACGAAATTAAAGGATGGCTTTGTGCGAACTCACCAATATTTGACAGAACAAAGTTTTTGGTAAAGGTGAAATTTGTAAAAACAAAATTTGTAAAAACAAAAAAACAACTTTTTAATTTTTATGTTTGCTGTTAACAAATATATATAATATACATATTAATATAAATTTTACTTTGGCGCTTAAAAAAACTTCTGTAATAAATCGTTGTTCCTTCTAAAATAATTTGTTATGCCTACTGTCACAATTTGATGATACTAAAAAGCTATACCAAATTTTGACGTTTCGTTAAGGTGAATATAAATTCCAAAAGATAAAATTTTGACAATTAATAGTTGTCATCTGTCATTATTTCGTCAATTCGCACAGAACTTATAAAGTAGAAACAAAGCTATCTCAAAACAGCAAATTAGTAGTGTGACAGAAGCCTTTTATCGACAAAAATCCAATTATACGAGTTGTTAGACGTATAGGCATCTTCGTTTCCGACATGCTGCACCACAAAATTTACTCACAAATATTTATTTTCAATATTGGCCTACTTTGGCAAGAAAAGTAGTCGTAAGTACTCTTGTATACGATTATTTCGAACTAAACCAACCACAATACAGCAACTAATGGGTAGTCTACAGATGAAAAGACTTCAACCAAACCAGGCATTTTTCCATTGTTGTGTGGATTTTGGTGGACCTATAATCACAAATTGTCAGTTGAGTGCGTGGCCGAACCGAACAACCACAAAAGCATACTTCGCGTTGTTTGTGTGCTATCAGAATGAAAACAAAGTAGGTATATAAATAAGGTTTGTTGATTTGTATATTTGGATCAATCTTTTGTTAATAATTGGAAATAAAAAAAATATTCATCGATGAAAGATTAATTCGTGCAAATTAATTAATTTTACTTAAATTTGTTTTTAATAAAGTTCTCTAGTAATTATTTTCAAATTTTTGGTTTGTTAGAGTTTTCTTTGGTTCTAACAATAGTTGATTTTTATACAAGTGGTGAAAACCTCTCTTTTTGCGTTACTGAACGGTTTGTTCAGGATTTGTTGAACGGTTTGTTCAGGAATAAGTTCAGGAACGCAAAAACGTTTTTACCACGCGTAGAAAACGCTATTTTTTCTACGCTTGTAAATATAAATGATAATATTTACAAATTCATCTACTAAAAACTTACAAAACGACATATATAAATTTGACTTTGCAACAACCTCATATTTACCTATGTCAATACCACGTTTACATTCGAAATGATTCAACGATTGGGAGAGATGACCAGCTAATTGCCCAGGGAAGGAGGAATGGGATCCGTTACCCTCATGGGGTGAGTATCTTTAATATATTTATGGGTAAGCTGTAGGAATGTGTGCGGGTGTGTGCATGTGTGGCGTGAGTGTATGTGGTGCGTGGGCGTGTGAGTGAAGTAGTTATGGGGGTGAACGTGACGGTCGCGGCTTCTTCACTTATGGGGTCGCCAGAGTCTCCTTTTTTCCACTTTTTTTCAATTTCACTTTGATCCGTTATAGCTATTCGTACGCGCACACTGTTTAATTTGTGCTGGGGTAGCAGGTTAATTTACTCTGACCCACAAGCTGAAGCTAAGTACGGGTGTACAACCTCACTAGGTGCGCGGCCTGCTCAACTATTACATTGTGAGTTCCAATGTAACCAGTTCTCCATTACAAACATCAATTAAAAAATAACAAAAGATCTTCGTAAAGAACATCAAATTCAACACTTGGTAAACTTGTTTTAGTAAATAGCACAAAGTACAAAACAATTCGAACTAATAACATATTTAAATGTTTTTTTCTCGAAAACAAAAACTAACGTATGTATGTCTGTAATTTTAGTATATTTTTTTGGGGTAAATTAAAAAACTTTAAAATATAAAAAAATGAACGAAAAAAGACACTTTTTGAAATGGCGTTGTTTGAGTTTTTAAAATTAAAACAAATTATCTAAATATAAAAATATTTTTTCATTGTAACGCTTTCATTAAGTCTTACTTAGTACTATTCAAACAAAAAAAAATTATTAAAATCCGTTAACTCGTTCGAGCACAATTTAACTTCAAACTTTGCATGCCTCCAAATTTCGAACCATCCGGTGTCAAAATTAGTGAAAAAATAAAAAACACTAATAATTTTTTTTATTGTACTAACGATTACCAAAGTTTCAAGAAAATCGGAAAAGGTCGGATTTGAATTTCTTATATTATCGACTTCTTGATTCAATTTTCTATCATCCATGAAGCCTATCGATCACAAATTAAAACATATATCTCTTCCTTGTTCAGACTACATTGTTTATTGGGGCACAACATAAAAAAACTTAGTTTCATTTGTATAAGAGGCAGACGCTGGTGGTGGTGTAATGTTGAGAAAAAATGGCGTGTATTAAACGAAATAGTATTAAAGGCGTGTATTAAACGAAATCAAACTCAGGCTTCTAAAAATATTTATAATAGAATTTTACACTACTTACTTCCTTTCATTAATTCTCCATTAATTCAGAAGTTGATGAACCGAAAATTAAAAATATTTAAAATGATAAGAAATTTGGTACATTCTGCTTGACATCTGTACTATTAAGGTACAATTATTTTATTAATACCAACAAACTAAACCATAGACTAAATCTAATGCACCTTTTCATATCTAAGCGTTCGCAAGGGTCAATACTCAAGGGAATTGTATTCGATTCTCATTTTTCTTTTTCGTACAAATTTATATTCATATCATTTTTTTTATATCACCCACACTTACCTTTTTGTTTTGCATATATATCTATATCAAATAGTATTATCGCTACCAAGATATCTGCAATACATCGATACAAAAAATTAACATTATTATGACTTCTGGGTTATGTCATTCACCGCTATCCAGTTTTTTTAGAATCATGACACCATGACTGGACATACTGAAACCGAATTTCATATGCAATTAACTTTATTTCAAAAATAATATGTTTTGCGCTTAATTGCGTTTGTCCAATTGTTTACAGAGTGCTTTCTTAATTAGTTTTTAGTTGAAACTTTATATTAACGGATGATTTCATTTCATACATTAGTTTTTGTTGGATGTAGCTTTACAAACTATCGTTTTGAGTTTCCTATTTATTTCTATAAATATTAATTTAATAATCATACAAAAAGATATAACTAAACATACAATGGCTGTTAAGTTGATTTAGTGTTTATAATATACTAATAAAATAATAGGGGTCACCATTATTTTAATACATAAAATAAAAAGTTAAGAGAATTTAAAATCCATCTACTGCTATTTAGTGTTCTTCTAATACAGAACAGATATTATAAAAAAATCTTTTATTTCAAGGTCTTTTTAATTCCATAATTTAATTTGTATATATATTTATATAAAAATGTTCTTGACATTTTTAATAATCAGTTTTTAGGGTTGGTTACTATTGAGTAAGTTTGATAAAATTTTCGTAGAACAACATAGAACATTTTGCTACAAGAGATCACAACACTGTATTTTTGTGAGTGAAAATTTGTTCACGAGACGCGTAAAACGTTTTCATCTCGCGTAGGAAATGCAATTTTTTCTACGATAGTCTAGTCTATATAAACGATATAGACATTATAAACTATAAATTATTAAATTAAATATCGACAGCATACCATTCAAAATTATATTCAATTTTTTAATGGTTACTTCATTAAATTACATGAAAATACCAGGACAACTACACATTGTTATTTAGTGAAAATGATTTTACACTAGTGGAAAAAAAACATTTTCACAGGGATTAAACCTGCATGAAAATAAAATTTTCATCTGCTATCGTAGAAAAAAAATTTAACTTTGAAAAAAGAACATCTTTATTGTTACTTCATAAAAACTTAAATTGGGAAGAAATAAAAATTAGGATAAAATTATTCCTCTAGAGATCGAAAAACACATACGAGTGAAGGAATGAAGAGTGAATATCATTCCTCTGCAAGTGATGGGTGTAAAATCACTATATCGCTAGCACACCACATTCGGTTGTTGTGAATTCGTTGTTTTAACTTCTGATGGATTTTCTGAAAATTTTAGTTGGTTTAAGGTTCATATTTTTGATTCAAACAATTTCACACTTTTTATTTGAATATTTCCTGATAGAATCGAGTTCTTTTAAACATCGACATTCGTTTTTACATACGTTTTTTGCTTGTCTATTGAATGATGATAATAACATGCCCATACATTTAAAGATGAAAGGCATATGCCATATAAGTACCTATGAGTTCATAATAAAATATGTTTTTCGGCAAACGGCTGTAAAGTTTTACTTTACTGTCGCTAGAGAGAAGGTTAAAGTCGTACTTTTTTGACGTTTATTCAAAGCGGCTGTAAAATAAAGCCATTTTAATTTTTTTTACGGCGGCTGTGAAGTAACATTCATATTTTTACGGCGGCAGTAAAGTAGTTTTCATATTTTTACGGCAGCAGTAAAGTAAATTTCATATTTATACAGCGGCAGTAAAGTAAAATAACATGATATTATGAATTTGTTCAAAACAGAATGCATTTCAGTTCATTTTAATGAATTAAAATCAATAAAAATTAATTTCAGAAAATTTATTACCTCATATTATTTACCTTTTTAAATCATATTTATAAAAATTTGATGCATTAATTTCATATTTTTAAATAAATTTAAACGTTTGCCGAAAAAATAGTGTATTTAATTCGGAGTTAAAGTGTCTTTTTGTGTTTCGTCTATAACTGTCGGCCTCCCTACGGTCGGCCGCCAAATTATAGACTTAACACAAAAAGTAGCACTTTAGCTACTAATTCAATATACTATTTTTGTACAAAGTAAAATATGTAAAAATGTCACAGATGAATAATCAAATAACTGAAGAGTGCAGAACAACATTTTTACACGTTTATCTAGCGTTTAGCTTGATCCAAAAATAATGCCCACTATAAACCACCACTAATATGAAGTAAAAACACTTGTGGTAGATTAGTGCCAGTGGCAAATAAATCGTTTTAAAATGCAGTATAATGGTCTGAAACATACGCATGATTTTTTACGCATCATCTCGGCTGTATGACTATGATCAATTTTTAAGGGTAAATATAAAATTATGATACGATATTTATTGACTTACCTTTTCGGTTTCAGAACCATTCCGAACCCATGGTAGACGGATTGTGTTTTCTCTGTCGAATTTATGTTCATTTCGAACTGTTTTATTTTAGGATATGGAAAGGTTTTGATTGATATAAAATTGCGAATATTCAATCCAACGGCTGTCATCAAATTTATGTTCTGATACCCAATTCTTCTTAATTTTTTAAATATTTTATTTTATATTCATCTGGCCTCTGGTCCTCGCATGTAGCGTGAATATTAACGGGAAATTTTTCTGTTCCGATTCCCACCGCAATGGCACTACAGATGGGAGATAAGAAAGTTGATGGACGCAAATTTTTTTTCTACGCAGAAAACATTTTCCGTTCATGAACTTGCTCTACTTGTCTTGTAGGAAAATAAAAACTATTTTTAAAAATAAAATAAGTTTCGATAATTTTTGAAAAATTAGATATCTTTGTATATTGATTTTAAAATTAACACAAGTACTGCAGTTCTGTTACCTAGGTGAGCTTATTATAATAAATAAACAATATTTATTCTCTTCCATTTAATTATATCAGCTTTATTTGTATGTTTTTTCGATAATAATAGTATGTATTATTGTATTGTTTTCTAGCCTATAGTCTAATGAACTTAACCTATTGTCTAATGAAAATTTTCCTATAAAAAAATTATCATTATTCAATTGGTATGATTCTAATTCGTCAAATTGTTTTGATTTCATTCAAATTATTTTCAAATTATTATCACAATTGCTTGATAAGTTTTGTTCAAAAATCAAATTTTAAGTTAAATTCTCTTATTTCGTTTAGTTGAACTTGGTTGATTATATGAGATGGGGGTTTTTTATCATCAGGATTTTTTCAATAAGAAATTTGATTTATCAATTACAACAATAAAGATTTGTTGTTTTAATTGAAGAAAATGTTTTTATTTTTTATAATACACAATTCTTTGTCAGAGAATAAAGTATAGTAATCGATTTGTGTTTAATGAATTTTATTATACACTCATTGATTAAACTACTTTTATCATTAAATTAGTAAAAGCAGTATCACAAGTTCATATTTCTAGCTTGGTCGCTAAAGAAAAAAGCATTAAAAATAAATATTTTTAAATAATTAAAGTGATTGTCATATGATCAAATTAAAAATAAAAAGACGTCAAAATGAGTACTAAGTACTAAGAGATAACATAAAACTACAGCAACGATTCAAATTGACAGTAACGTGACTTTTTCCCTCCATATTGTACTGGCTATGCAATTTGACCTTTCTGTAAATTGAATTATTAAGCAGCCACTGAACCAACCTAAATATTTCGTAATATCGTAATGTTGTTTAAACTTACTCATACAGATATTATATAAATTCCATGTGGACAACAGAATTTCATTTAAATGCTAAATGGAATGCAAGGACAAGATAGGAATAAAATTATCTTTCACTACAATAAATTTTAAAGTTAAAATTTCTGCATCTCAAATGCAAAAACCAATATCAACAATAAAAAGATTTTCGATTGGTTTTACAATAGTGAACCATACAAAGATTTTAATTCTTTTAAGGTTAAACACGTTTTTGAAACTCGTTTGTATGGAAAAATAATAAGATTTAATAATAACACAAAAGAAGTTGGATTTGAAATTGAATGCACAATGTCTCCACAAATATAATTTTATAATGTGACAAGTAATTTGAAAGTTTGCAACTCGTAATAGAAAATACAATATTTAGTTGTATAGTAAATAAATAAATTAATGTTTTCCATTATTCGAAAAAGTTTATATTTTACTGTGAACCAACAGTGCTGCAGTTTGGTCTTTATTGCACAGCCTAACTGTTATTATAGGAAGTTAAAGTTCCCAGAGCACTCTTTCCATTTTTATACATATCGAACAAAGAAGTATATGAATTCTGTCAGTATATTGTAACATGGAATACTGACAGTTTGTTTGTTTATACATTAACCAAGTGACGAGAAAATCGGGGAAGGGAATATATTTTGGAACCTAGGGCCGATTGTATGAATGCGGATAGAAGATAAATCCTCGGATTAACGGTCTGAAATTTGCACATTTTTTAGAATAACTCAAAAACTGTGTACCGCAAAATTCTTAAAAAAAATTCGCAATGGTTCTTAAATTCGGTGCTCTTTCAAATGACGATGCTCTTTTTCACCCTTTCCCATCCCAATCCCTTAAAAGCACAAAAATATAATTATTTGAGACTTCGCTATAATTTTCGTTCAGAGTTTATCAAACTTCCTGTCTTTGTGAATTTTTTCAAATTTTTCTGTTAACTTAGCTCGAAATGCAAGGGGGGACCAACTTTTTGAGTCACTTTTTTGACAATAACCCAACTTGACCTGGTTCTAAATGATGTTTTTACCCCTTATCATTCCCACCCTTTTAATAAATATAGCTATGAGTATCTGCCACTTTTCTATATTTTCATTAAAAACCTACTCATTTTTCTATCATTCCAAATATATTTCAAGATTTTCGATGAAATAGGGTCGGAGTTAATAGGGGCAATAAAACATAGAGAAACCGTCATTTTTCAGAATTATACAAAAAATGGTGAGGTATAAAATTCCAAAATACATTTTTAAGGAATGCTGAAATGAAGCCCTTTCATATGATACCCTACTCGTCTCGATAAAAAAATGTATGTTCTCAAAGGCTTTACATCGTACCTCTGTAAAACAAACGAACGCAACTTTATTTATTTTTTAACCCGCCATCTTGTGTGGATAGGTTAGTTTTATAAGCACCTCAAATTTTAAGTTCATCGGATTAATGGTTCACGAGATAATCGAAATAATGTGAAAAACACGTTGTACTCTCACCCATAGTGTTCCGTATAAAAAACGGAACCCTAAAAATAAAAATCACCAAAAACTGAACCCTCCCTTGCCGCAAAGCTACTTAGACCTTACTTTGTTTGAAATATTTGGCAGTATTTTAATTTTGGAATGCATTGAAATCTTAATAATTAAATAATTTAATTTTATGGTTGCAAAATTGACTTTTTGATTTCACACTGTGGATTTTTGAGAAATCTTCAACATCTTTCTACTATACTCAGTAGCAAATTAAAAAAGACACACATCAACAAAAATATAGCGAGTGTCAAATAATTAGATTTCTGCGTGTTAAGAAGATGAGAGTGGTAAAGAGTGAAAAAGGCTTTTTTGACCCAAATGTGTGTAAGTTGCTATTTGCAAAGCAGTCCAATTTAAGTATGTATGTATGTATTATTCGGTGAATCAGTGCAGAGCTTGATATTGTTTATCACACAAATAACTATTTATTATCGCTGAATCATCAAAACAAATAGTCAACGTTTTGTTTTGCTCAATTGACCGGCATTTTTTTTTTTATCGAATAAGCTGTTATTTGCCAAATTTAAACAGATAAGTTTTATGGTGCATAATTAACGAAAGCAAATGTATGTGAGGAATAATCGCATATCAGAACAAAACAAATGATTTTGATTTTAAACAAAATAATATATGTTGCTATCATTTAAGAAGTTAAGCACTAAAGTATAGTAATCTTGTGTTAAGAATACAAAACTGATAAAATTAAATTTGTCGGAATACTGGTATGAATTGAGTCTTAAAGATTTGTCATCCCATACCACTTTTTGGTATAAAGACCGAGGGAATCTTGGTGCACTCCTTCCTTGAATCGCAAAGTATAATACGAACGGTAGGATGATCCTTTAGAGATCGAATTTACAATCATGTATCAAAACTTTGCAAAAAGGACAAATATTTTATTATGTGATCCATGCTGAGGCTTATAATAAAACAAAATATCTCAATTGGATTTACGTCTTGTGGTAGTGAAGTATTAGTCTTCTACCGACCAAATTGTATCTGTGTCATACATGTTCAGGACAGTTACGGCAGACGGTGCCATCATTACCGTATCTGAGTGAAAGAATCTGAACCTGCCGGAAAACCTATATTTTGGAGGCCTATTTTGTTAAGATGGTGGTTTAAAAGACCATGTTCAGTGACTCCTATATAACGATAGTATTGAGTCTTCTGATCACTCCAAGATAATAATAATTAAGGAGATAATTTACAAATCAACGAAAACTGATCCGTCCATGCGGAACAATTGCTTAAAATACAATTACTACTGATAAATGCCAGACAGCTTTGAGATCGGATGTGACGGTTTGTATTGTACAAAATAAATGGTGGTATCACTTTGAACTTTGTTTTTGAAATATTTGACTTGATTTGATATGAATAAAAAATATATGTGTTTTAATAATATTACAATGACAATATTAAACAATTAGCAAAATATTATGAAAACATAAGCAAACGTTTTTAATCAATTAATTTATTTTATTTACTAATCTGATGGTTTTTCAATGACAAATATATGGAAAATAAAATGTCATACACGTGACGATAAATGACCATTTGTTTTTTATACGGAACAAAGCTATGTTTATTAAACAAAACTATGTTTGTTTCCAATTAAAATTTCCAGAAACCTCATTGTGCTTCGCTAGGTGTCAAATAGAAATGAATATTTATCTACTTTTCAAATTACCGAAAGCTTGATCCTTTGGTGATTGATTGGAATTGGGAAGGAAGACAACATATATATGGAGATCTTGGAGAATACAACTGAACCAAGTCTATTTTGTGCTTTTTTGTGCTACAGAGGTTTAAAATTAAAGCTTTATAACAAAATTACCTATTAACATTTTT
Source organism: Diogma glabrata (assembly GCA_963693315.1). Lineage (NCBI taxonomy): Eukaryota > Metazoa > Arthropoda > Insecta > Diptera > Cylindrotomidae > Diogma > Diogma glabrata. Next base: position 146,229,420 of record OY856187.1, read on the forward strand.
TTAATTATAAATTAAATTTGTTTAACCATATGTGGCATATGCTGAACAAATGACAAAAGGCCTGAGCTTATGCCTGAACAAAAAACAAAAAATGGACTTGGTTCACTTGTATTCTGAGCCCTCCATATATATATATATATAAATAAATAATAAAAAATGTCTCCCACATTTTCTCACATCAATTTAAGCATCTTCAACCGCAAATATAATACCATTATGAATTCATAGTTATTCTACTTTCTCTCATTTGGACTCATAGAAACAGCACAAAAATTAATTAAAGAAATAATTAAAACAAAACAAAAAATATTTACGGTTAATATATATATGTACTTACTCTCTTTTGTACGAAACAAATATTTTTTTAAGACTTTCACTAGATAATATTTTGATTTTTAAAAAAAAAATTAATCATTTAAGATGGTTATGCTATAACACATTAGAATTTATAAATCTCTAGAACTGAATCTATTGATTTGAATGAAAATTTGGTGTGACAAATAAAAAATCGTATCAATATTTTATTAGAATGCCAGTTCGAGTAACGGACCGGCGTCTTTATAGTCAGGACATTGGATAACCCCTTAACAACGTCGACTAGCGACGAGATAAAAGCTTGTTTTTGTACGATGAAACTAACATCACAATTCTGTTTTCTCAACTCTGTGTCACGCTCCTTTTTTATTTTTACTCTACGAACACGTTTTACTATTCTTTATACTTCAACTAAGTTGAAATTGACTTAATAATTGAATCTATGAATGTGGGATACAAAGCTCATCTAGTGAACAGTAAAATAAAACTTTGTGGAGTAAATATAAAACAGAAACAAGGCACAAGGGTTAATAAAATAGAATTGTGATTTTCTTTAACCGTTCAAGTGGGCGCTAGTCGATGCAGTGCTAAGAGATAATACGACGACTCTAAATTAAAGAAAGCTGGTTTTATCCTCGAAATAAATAAATTCAATTCTATCTTCTTATAATTTGTAAACTGTTTAAATCCATGGATATCGTATCGTACACAAATCTGAATAATATCTTAAGCTAAGCCATTACACGAACGTTCCCTCTTACTCATTTCAAACAGCTTACCTGAAACAAAAAATAAAAATTAATGAAATAAATAAATAATATGAAGAAATAAATAAAAAATATGAAGGGTTTAAAATCTCTGACTGAGATATCAAAACTTCGGTCTGTGTTTAGGGGTCTTTCTGCAATAACATCTCCCTTGGACATAAGGGCTGTGATGATCGACACAAATGCGTATGTGGCATAATAGGGCTACATGTGAAGGCAGTCCAAATCCTATACAAGGAGATGACGACACGACTTATCTTAAGGTCTTGAAACACAAAAGCGGAAAGGCTTCGAGTGTTAATGTCTCAAAGATTCCATTGAAGTCGACGGCAAAGACGGGTCCGAATAAGGTTGCATCAAGCTATGCTATTGCAGCCAAGAGAGGGCTAGTTGGAATTTTTGAATCAAACAATGAATTATAGCCAGGAGCAAATCAATTTGATTCAGCAACGCCTATTTAAAAATATGCTGAAACAAACATTATTTCCGATATTCAAACGACTTCTCGTTGATCTGGTTGGTGGAGAAAATGCCATAGACAATCTGTCTTATTGGGTGGTCTCGGACGTCAAAATGGCTTGGACAATTTCAAATGGAAGATCGGAGCTGAAGATAGTTTGAAAGCAATATCCAACTGGAAAAAGAAAGTGCGTGCGATTCAGTCGATGTAACCTTTATTGGACCCGGCTTGACGACATAAGCTACAATCACTGTTATTATGGCAATGGAAAAGCTTGAGTTTCGACAAATCACTCTGCAACATAGCATAAGTAGGTCATATAATCTCATGGCTACACTTGCCAAAAAGTTGCATACAAAAAGATTTATACTCCAGGAACCCTACATCATTAAAACAGAGTATCCGGTATTCCCATGACGGACTGGGACATTCTGATAAGGGAGATCTTGACAAAACCAGAACCTCCATGGCTCCATAACATCACACAAAAGTCTTGGTATGCATCTTATGGCTGAATTATCCTTAGGTGATTTAACCGTAGGAATGCTCGGTTATGGAACACCTACGGAGAAAAGGCGGATACTCATTGTGTCTGACTATCTTCCGTATGACTTCATTAGTCCCCCGCCGATACGAGAATTGGTGCCAATGGTTGACTATGTCAAGAATATTATAGTCGGCTGTGACGTCAATTCACATCATATGGGCTGGGGAGACACCAATAACAACAACAGAGGTCAGATTTTTAAAGTACTTGGCTACTTCTAATTTGGAAATTCTAAATTCGGGAGAAGAGCACACTTTTGTGAACTCCCGAAGGCAAGAAACCATAAACATCACTCTATGCTGCAGGTCTCTTCTAGGACATCAGGAGCTAGAGAGTGTCTACGGATATAAAAATTTTCTCAGTAAAGGCAATCCCAGTCGAGGAACGTGTCTACGGGAATCCAAGACAGACGGATTAGGTGTGCTTTAGAGGTTTTGTAGACTAGGAACGGACTAGTGGAAGCATTTCGAAGGTCCGGTCTATAGATCAGGCCGTTAACCAGCTCAACGATCTGTTAGTCCAAGCTTCTGAGAGCTCAAGCTTCGAAACGGAACAACGAGGTTGCCGCAAGCTTCCAAGACAACGAGGTTGCTGTTCGAGGATGACAGAGCCTTCAAAACTCGTGATGAAATTTATTGGTGTCTGTACACTGTACAGTGAAACAAGGAAGCTTTCCAAAAGGCTTATTCGTAAACCAACTTTTATTTAGCGTATGGTTTTTTTTGTGACACATTAAAAATTAAACTTAAAAAATAGGTAGACTATGAAATCTACCTAAAACAAAACATGGATACACATTAAATGAACTTACAATCGATTTGATTGCGCGTCTTTTAAGTAAAAATTAAAAAATAAAATATTTGAACATTGGGCAGTACATTTGAACATTAGATGTTTACATCGAGCGAGTCTATCCATGCTTCTACATCGGGAGTTGCCAAATGGATGTCTGAGATGTTGTCATTGTAACGTCGAATTGGACACACAGTTGCAATGTGTTTTAAAGTTTGTTGTGGAGCGCCGCAGTCACACTCAGGGGACTCTGAAATGCCCCACTTGTAGAAAGAATGTTGTCATTGTAACGTCGAATTGGACACACAGTTGCAATGTGTTTTAAAGTTTGTTGTGGAGCGCCGCAGTCACACTCAGGGGACTCTGAAATGCCCCACTTGTAGAAAGAATCAGCACAACGTCCATGATTCGTTCTTATTCGGTTTAATGTAGTCCAGGTATGACGTGTCAAATCGAAACCAGGGTGGTTATTTTGTAGCGTTATCTCACTAGGTGAGATAAAAAGTGAGATAAAATATTTGTCTTTGATCGATTATATTAGATAAAAGAAATCATTTAAACATAATTTTTTTATCTCACTATTTATCTCACCTAGTGAGATAACGCTACAAAATAACCACCCAGGTTGGGTAGAAGTCGGGTTAGTAATAGAAAGGCCAGTTGTGTTGTAATGTTGCCAGGAGGTGTCCCAGGCATCCAAGATATTATAATTAGTTGCCAGCAGGTTGCTGGCAGTTTTATGTGGAGGCTTTCTTGACTTCAATCGACAACGAGTGTGGTCACCGTAATATTCGTGCAAGGGTAACGTGATGTTGTTGGTTACCTTTTTATGTTCACGCATGAGAGCATGCGAGCGTCTGAGTGCAGGTGGAGCGATATTGCTTAACACAGGGAGCCAAGGTAAAGGGGTGGATCTGATAGTACCACTTATGGTACGCATCATGGCATGCAGCTGGCAGTCAACTTTTTGAGTATGTGTGCTATTCAACCAGACTGGTGCGCCATACTCAGCCACTGAGTAAACCAGACTTAGAGCAGTTGTTCGGAGGGTAGCTGGAGTAGCACCCCATGTAGAGCCTGCCAGTTTGTGCAATATATTGTTTCTCGTTTTAAGTTTTTTTGACGTATTTTCTAGGTGGAGTTTAAAAGAAAGAGTTCTATCGAGAGTAATGCCCAGGTACTTTGGCTGTTGATTGTATTTAATGACAGTGCCGTTAAATAACACTGATAGTTAATGTTTTGCCAGTTTGTTGTTTAAGTGGAAACAGGAGCTCTCGGTTTTACTTAGATTGGGAAATAAGCTCCACGTTCGAAAATAGTCATTCATTATCGCTAGGTCAGTTGAGAGCAAATCCTCCAAAACACCCATGTCTTTGTTTTGAGTGGCCAAGGTCCAATCATCAGCGTAACCAAATTTCTTTGATGTTGTGTCAGGAATGTCATGCATGTACAGATTAAAAAGTAATGGCGCCAGGACGGAACCCTGTGGTAAACCATTGTTAAGCATTTTAGAACTACTACAGGAATTATTTAGATGAACTTTGAATACACGATTACTCAGCATGTTGTTAATTAAACGCGAGATGGTGCTACAAGATATTGCATTGAACAGCTTATATATAATCCCAATTCGCCAGACCGTGTCATATGCTGCAGTAAGATCGATGAATACTGCGCCTGTTTTTAGTTGTTTTTGATACCCAACTTCGATATAGGATGTTAGAGCGAGCAGTTGCAGTGCAACTGCGATTGGGACGGAAACCAGCTTGTTCGACTGTGATCTGGTCATTCAATATCGGTGCGATACGATTGTATATGAGCCGTTCTAGCAATTTATAGCAGGTGCTCAAAAGGGCAATCGGGCGATAGCTTCCTGGTTCATTGGATGGTTTACCTGGCTTAAGTATCGCTATCACTTTCGTAGTCTTAAAATGTTTTGGTAGATTGCCGGTTTCTAGGACATTCGAGAAAAATTTAGTTAGCCACTGTTTTACATTTTTTCCAGCATTTTTAAAATTCTGCAAAAATGCCATCGTAGCCAGCTGCTTTTCCGTTTTTTGTTTGGGACAGAGCTGATTCTAGTTCTTCGCTACTAAAAGAGTTCGCATACTTCGATGGAGACGAGCAATTGCGCTTAATTTCTCTTAATTTGCGTTTAATTGTTCTCTTATGAAGGCGATTAATAGAAGAACGAGACATATTTACTATGTGATTTGCGATGTCCTCTGGATTTATTTCATTGTTAGCACGAGTAATTGAGTTTGAGCCACCCAGTTTCCGAAGGAGACTCCATGCTTCCCTGCTTGAATAGGAAAAATCAATGTTTTCAACAGCGTTAATCCACTTTTGTTTTCTCGCGGCGTCCAGTGAGTATATTAAGTAATCAGCCACGTCTGCCTCACCACTACTAAGGTACTCATATAATATATCGCTCTCTTTACTCCAACCAGGAATATATTCTTCACGAAAGCCTCTTGGGATGCATTTCTTTGCAGTTGAGATGATGGCTCCAACAAATCTATCGTAATTTTTAGGAATGGGTTGGATCCAGCGAATCACTGCATCCAACTTCAACCTATATTTATCCCAGTCAGCTTTATTAAAATTCCATCTAGGTTGAGGAGTAGAGTTAACGAGTGGAATTTGGATTCCTACCTCAAGAATTACTGGACGATGTTGAGAGCGTGGAAAACCTTGTAAGACAGCCCTAGATATTGGAATAGGGCTACGTTGTTCGTTTTTTGTGGAAAAACAGAGGTCGGGATTGTAATCGCTTCGCCATCTTGCAGATCTAAAGGGTTTTAAGTCTTTCGCATCATATACCAGGAACATGTTATCATCCGCCCAGTCGGTCAGTTGCACGCCATTGGTATTATTATTTGAGTAGGACCACTGAGTGTGATGGATATTGAAGTCACCAGCAGATATTGCTGGGTGATGAAATAATGGTAGAGTATCAGCTGGCCATCCTGTATTTGGAGGCTTGTATACGTTTACAATTTTCGTGTCCGATATATCAACAACAATAAGATGTATATCGTTGTCCGTCTGTGTAAGTACGTGCGTGCAGTTCAGGATTTCTGACTTAACATACGTGGCAGATCCATATGATTGATGGTAAATAGCACTAATTAATTTGTAACCAACAATGTTTCCTCTAGAGGTAAGTTGCGCTTCATCTGCTGCATGCGTTTCTTGCAAAATTATAACGTCGATGTCGTAATCTTTTAATAATCTTTGTAAATGTTCAGTTTTTGACCTGCTTATGCCTTCAATGTTCAATTGCAAAGTACGGACTGAAGGTCCAATAGCTTTTGTCTTATGGTGCTGAAAAGTACCGTTGTTATTGTGATTTTGGTTCATATTTATTTTTTTTTGTATCACAGCCAAGAGTTCGAAATGAAATGTTTGGCTACCAAGTTGAAATAGACTATTTGCGTAACCCAGGGTGCAGCACGTAGAGCTTATCTATTTCACCCCCGTAAACCAACGAAAAGGTTTTACGAAAAGTACTGTGAGTCGATTGACACCATCACAGAGAATGCTTCACTAATGACGGCTTTGAAAAGGGATCTTTTAGCGAGACTGGATAATCTTAAATTATTAAACCACACTTACACTTCTTCAAATGAAGAAACTTATACTGTGTACTATACTGGATATAATAGGAGATAGGTTCTTAAGGATCTTCGTGACTTGCATAGCTCTTGGCTATGCACCACAGGCCTGGTGAAACGTGAAAGTCGTCTTTTACCCAAAACAGGAGAGTCAACTATTGCGAGGCGAAAAACTTCAACCGATCAGTCTTTCCCCATACCGATGTTAGTATTCTTTTGAAAGACGACAATATGGAGAACGCCCTGGCAACTACTAACAATTGAGGTCAGAAGAATAGTCTCTCGAACACTACTTCTTATACACAGCTCGTTGCGTTTACCAACACATGGTGTCCACTTTTTTTTCGAAACCAAATTCCCTGACTTTCCATGACTTTCCAGACCAAAAATATGAAAATTCCATTACTTTTTTAAAATAAAACTAATAATATTGTATACAAAAAACCTAAAATGTATAAATGTTTTGACATGAGTCGATGTTACATGACATGAGACGTGTTTTAATTTCAACAAAGACATACAAAATATTTGAAATTCTGATAAATATCTAATTACATAAAAGACCTAGTTGAAGAACTACATATAGCTTTCCAGACCGATCATTTTAATAGCGTGGTCAAATTGTAGAACTGAATCCTTGCTCGATGCTCAATCTTTGTTTTTCCAGATGAATTTTCCCCATCTGTTTCTCTAGCATTTTTCTGGCAACTATTTTCCATTCGTATGTAAAAAAATCTGCAGTGCTCAGCTTATTTTTTTACCCAATATCTAGGTTGACTGTGGTACATTCGGTGGATTCATGTATTTGGGAACGACTTCGTTGTCATTGTTTTAGAAACTTAGAGTTCGCAATGATAGAAAAATTACTAAGTTTAATATGAAAAATACAATGTTGTCTCCGGTAAGAATTTCAGAAAGGATGAAACCAACATTCATATAACACAGTTTAAAGAAGGGCCATTTGAAAGAGCTTTTAATTTAAGCAACAGCGGAATTTTTTGTACAATTTTGCACTACACAGTTCGTAAATTAAATTCAAAAAAGGGCTATTTCATGTATATGTATGGGCCTCTATTAGTTTCGAACTTGATGTGTAAAACAATTTGAACAAGTTTACAGCTAGTCAAGAAGTTTGGTAAAATTTAAAAAAAAAAACATATATCGATGGCAGTGACTGAAGTACTTTATTTAAAAACAGCATTATTTTAAATTAAGTTTTTCAAGTCAAGTCAAGTTATCAAAAAAATGCAGAAATACATAAACAGATTTGATTTTTTTTAAACAGCATCTTATACATTTTTAAAAAGATTTTCTGTGGCTGACTATGGTGTTTTAGAATTTGGAATTTGTTGTCTTTAAAACGCAATAAACAATCAAAAACGCATGTGTTAATAATCGGCCGATTTCTCGGACAAAAAACCGATACCGATTAATCGGCAAAATGGTCGATATGGTCGATTGCCGATTATCTACCGATTAATCGGTGCAACCCTACAACGAACCAAACTCGAGACCGTTTAAGCGAGTCAAGCCTTGGTTAGTTAACTTTTTCAGTCTGGGCCAGTTGTAAATGCATAAACTAAACCAAGATTTATATATTCTGCGTTATTCACCTGTCTAATGCATTGTAAGCATGTGAAAGTCATGTTATGTTTATCTTTATTTTTATGAATGTTGCTAGAAAGTAACATTCATAAAAATAAAGATAAACATGAAAGTGTGGAAAGCAATTGGATGCCACAACCTCTTTCCACACATTTAAAGGAGGTCTGGGGAAAAAATTGGTTTGGTAGACCAATGGTCCAAGTCTAATTTGCCAGACTTGGCCCAAGGAAACCAGTCCAAACTTGGTTTAAAAATGTTAAACCTGGCCCGAACCACAAAAGCTGTAGCGCGGGCTTGGCTCAAGTTTGGTCCATAAGCTCATTCTTACCTGGGTTTCGAATATATCAATTTGAAAAGTGTTGACAAAGCCATAAATTCTTATTCTTTTTGTACTACTTTTTACTACTTGTACTAAATCTTTTGACCTTGACGCTTTGAAACGCTTTGCTTCAAACACCACCATTCTGAAAATTCCTGAAGAAATACCCCAAATTGAGTCTTCAGGAGTTTATATGAAAAAATTTCATTTCACAATTCAAACCCAAAATTGTCAAAAAAAATTGAAAGACGGGTTAAACATCAACAAAGCTGGACAACATCCAACCTATTATTCCGTACAAATTTAAAAGAACTTGCACTCACTTTAACTAAAATTTTCTACAGATTTTATAAATCTATAGTATTTCTTTTCTTTGTGCTAGAAGAAGCCCAATATCAGTCGATCTACAAAAAAGAAACAAGATGTGGTAGACCAAAAGCTTTACTCCCAGTCCTATCCAAAATATATGACCACTATATTCATTCACATATATCTAATTGGAAGACAATCATTTGATATGTGATAGCTAATGCGGTTTCCGAAACAAAACATCAACAGTTGTACTACTGAACAAGCCGTTTTTGGAACTGCATACTAGAAAAATATGGTATACCCTACCCCTACGTTAGTATACCCTACTCCTACGATTTTTTTTCTTTACACAAGGTTAGTGGATTAAGAATTTGAAGAATTTTTTGTTGGGTTTATTTGATTAATAATCTTTGGTTAATAATCTATTTGGTTAATAATCTTGGCATTTAAATCACGTAAAAGTAAAACTTGTTAAAAAGAAAAAAAGTGAAATTCTGTTGAAGAATCACGCTAAAATGTCACTGTTCTACATTTAGCTATGTCAACAGTGAATGGGTGGCCAGAGGAATTTGTTGTGGTGGGACGAAACAATGTAGCAAGCTCGGTTCAAATTGATTTGATCTCCTTAGAAAAAGGATCATTCATAAAGTATTTGTAGAATATTGCGAAATCTGCAACGTTTACTAAGATGGTGTTTTTTAGTCTAAATTAATTAAAGCTGGTGCACTCTAGCCCTAATTTTGTCTCCACTCTATTTTTAATTTATATAAACGAACTGTTGTAAATCCACAGTAACCCGATAAGTAGTTTTGCAGATGGTAAAACGAAACGGGACAAGTCATTGGTCACCCAATCTTTCGTCCCTGAAAGGTGCAGCACTAAGAGTAAACTATTAGCTTAAAATTCCGATTGGGGTAATCAAAATTTGATCAACTTTAGTTCCAAAAACAAAACTATTTTTTCTAGTTTGAAAACTGAGTTTCCCAACGATATTTCAATCAATATGTGTGGAGATTAAATACGTTAATGCGAAAGCATTCGTTTATTGGGAGTCACCATTGCAGATGACTTACTATGAAACGATCATTTAATAGCAATAACATAGACCATATGTAGAAAACTCGGCCTCCTCCATAAAAGTTAAAAAATACTTCACTCCACATTAATGACTTAATAAGTAATATATGCGTCCCTATGTCTTGTCAGTTAGTGCCTGATTAGTAATTGTTGAGACTTGAGATCAGACGCTGTCATAGCAACTGAATGCAAAGAGATTTTTTGTACATTGACGAAAAAATATTAATTTGAACGTTTAAGTAAAATTTTAAAGTATCCAAAAATTTTTAAGAACTGAAAACAAAATATAACATTAGATACATTGTATTATAAACTATGTCGCTTGCAAAAATATTTTAAATACGTATAAAAGAGACATAAGTAAAATATTAAGAATGCATGCAATATAATATTTTTTTTATAAAAAAGTTTTTGTTAAAATAAAATTTTTTCCAGAAAATAACAAAAATTCCATGACTTTCCATGACTTTCCCTGACCAAAATAAAATCCCCTGACTTTCCATGACTTTCCAGAATTCCATACCTGGTGGACACCATGCAACAGAAGGAAACTAAACAACTTCACTCATTCTTCAATCGGTAATAACACATTAACACTCCAAGATAGAGTGAAGTATCTTCGTGTTTCTCTCGATAAGCGGCTCAAATAGGCTGTTCAGGTTGAGACTAAATACGCAAACACAAATAGAGTTCAGTGGCAGTGCAGGGAGGCTTTTGGAGGCAAGCGGGGGTTGATTCCAAACATGGTCTATTGGACGTATAAACTATAAAGTATTTGTCAGACCCATTGTCAGCTATGGGTCCCTTGCATGGCTCTCGATATTTTTTGTTGGGAATACAATGAAAAAACTGGAGGTGGTACAAAAACTTGCTTGCTTATGTCTCACTAATGCTTTCAAACCATTACATCGACATCGACTCTGGAGGTTTTATTAGGGCCTTGCAATTATTTGTAAGAATGGAGGAGCTACAAAAAAGCTCTAACTCCTGGGAACCACCAGAGGCTGTAGGAAAAATAATCAAGCGCTATGGGATCTGGAGGAACACCTGACAGATTTGTCAATGCCGGCTGATGACACTCTTAACTGCCTTTCAAAAGAAGTATAGAATTGTAATTCTAACTGTTCTGCCGTAGAGAAAAAGGATCAACATAATCACACTTTCGGGTTAACAAATAAAAGACACTGATGTTGGTGCTGGTTAGTACGGGTGATAGAGGACCGGTTTGTAGCTGGTTTGCTTTTGGGCAATGCGGCCAACATGTTGGATATCACACAGATGAATTTCTCACTGAAAATTTTGCAGGAACTACAGTCTGCTCCAGTAATGAAGATCTTGGGCTGTAATATCCACTTGGCGAATACTGCAGTCTTTCACACTAAGGTATTTGCCACATGGCTCCATGAAATAGCGTCGACTGTCATAGCGCCGAGAAAATTCATAGTACTAACTCAGTTTTTTTTTAATTAGCGCAAATTTTTCCAAACTGACATAGCGCAGACATTTCTAAACTGACATAGGACGAGATTTAATTTTTTTAAAAATCTCTGCACTAATTCAATTTTTTTTAAATTAGTGCCGAGATTGAATTCATAAAGTATTTCACTTAGTGCCGAGATCAGACTCAAGCGAAAATGAATTAGCACTGATAGGATTAATTTTTTAAGCAGTCTCGGCACTAACTCTATACTTTTTCAATTAGCCGTTTGACTCCAGTTGGCGTTCAGAAAAAGTATAAGTATTGTAAAAATAGTAGATTTTTATACAAGTGGTGAAAACGTCTCTTTTGGCGTGACTGAACGATTTGTTAAGGAATAAGTTCAGGAACGCAAAAACGTTTTTACCACGCGTAGAAAACGCTATTTTTCCTACGCTTGTAAATATTAATGATAATATTTTATTTCATATAATTCATCTACTAAAAACTTACAAAACGACACATCTAAATTTGACTGTGTAAAAAATAAACAAGATTGTATTTATATATAGCATTTTTACCAGTGTAAAATAATGTTATTATTGTGTTCACCTACAGATGGAATAATAACAGGCGAACACAATAATAACATTATTTTACACTAGTAAAAATGCTATATATAAATACAATCTTGTCTATTTTTTACACAGTCAAATTTAGACATGTCGTTTTGTAAGTTTTTAGTAGATGAATTTGACAATATGAATAATGAAAATAGTTCATATATTTTCTCTAAAAACTTTTACAGACATTACAGATATTTTTTTTAACGACTGGAAGTCATCATTTAAAGTATAAATTTAAAAAATTGTAGGTTAAGTTTCAATTAAAAACAAATATAAATAAATTTTTTAATAAAATCTATTTATTTATTTAATAAATTTTTTTTTTTTTTTTTTGGCGGAAAGAACTCAGAGAATATATTTTTTCTCCGATAGACAGCAAATATAAATTTTGCAGACTTATTTCAGTCAGCAAAGTGGCACTTTTCCTGCCTAGGCAGCAAAGCAAGTACTTTGCTGCCTAGGCAGCAAAATAATTAGACTTCATAGAAATAAACAGATATTGCGATTAAAAAAAAAATTTTTTTAATCGATTTTTTTTTCATTTTTAAAATTTTGCTTTATTTTTAAAGTAATAATTATTAAATTACATATCATTGTAATTAATCGGAGAAAAAATTATATGTTCAACTCGGCAGCAAGGTAGATTGACTGCCTTGGCTGAATTCCTAGCCTCGCTCGCTCGGCTATGAACTATCAGCCGCGGCAGTCAATCTACTACTTTGCTGCCTAGTTAAACAAATAACTATTATATCTGACAACTATACGATATACGATATATCTGATACAAATTTTATTTTATCCCTCCGATTTCTTCGATATAGAAAAAAACACACTCATTATTAGTTTAGTTAATTAATTACACACAATTGATATAATGATTAGTTTCGATTCGATTTGATCAAAATATTCAATCCCTTCAAAATACTGCGATATTGACAGAAATAAACACAGCAGCCGAAACAACAACAGAAACAGTAAATCAAATTCGCAATCTCAAATATTTAATCAAATATTCAATCCTTTAAATAACCACCACCTGTAGGCGACTACCGAAACATTTACTTTCAGTCCTAGTGACTGAAAACATTTTCACTCACTACTTAGAAAAAGTTTCCCTTTCTTATATGAAATAAAAAAATGAATGAAAAATTTAATACCAAAAATGCTATTGAAAGAATCCTCACAACTGATTGGGGTCGGATAAGGATCTAATGCGGCGTGTTACACTTTAAATTATCCGGTTTGAATCAGAAAACCAGATCAGAGGACTTACTTACTGAACCAGCGGTATTCATGAATAGAGAAAACATATTTGATTTCTGATAGATGCCGGTTATGAAATAACCTACTAGGACTTTTTCTAGTTCACCCTGATCTGGCCAGGACGATAAAAGCACAAACCAGAACCAGGGCCAGATTTACAACGTTGGCCGCCTGGACCAAACAAGATCTGTTTCCTTTTTAATAAATAAATTGTAATGTATCTATGTATGGATGTATGTGAAACGACGAAATAATGACAGATCCCAAATATTCATTGTCATAATTTTCCCTTTTGAAATTTATATTCACCATAACGAAGCGTCAGAATTTGGTATAGCTTTTTAGGATCATCAAATTATGACAGAAGAATACGAAATTATGACAGAAGTATTTTTAAGCACCAAAGTGACTTTTGATTTTGAATTGATTCAATCTAACCTCACTTTCTATTTACCTCTCTAATATGACAAGTCCATATTGGCTTTGTTTAATTGTTCTATTAATTCGGGATTTATTGTGCTGTTATGTAACATTGGCAAATATTTTTTGTTATGTTGTTCATTAGATATAACTATAATTTTTAAATTATTTATTTTTACTAATGTCAAAATTTGTTCAATCTAATTTGTTTGCTTGTAAAAACCAATGGGTTCGTTCACTCGACCTTAGCAGCTAACTTCAAGCTTTAAACAGTTCGGAGTTAGCAGTTGTAAAATTTGTGAACGCATTGTTGATTTACAGCGTTTTTATTTGACGTTTACTACATACTTGTAGCATAACCTAATAATAATAAATAAATTTAAATATTTATTAGTATAAAGTATATATAACAACAATTGTGTATTTTAGTTTTTAATTTATATTAATAAGGTTTTTTTGAAGATAAAATGTGTTGTGTAATTACCAATAATACAGCTATTGGAAACACATTTTTCTAAATGTCAAAAAATGTCAATAATAAATCGTTAAATGTCAAAAAACGTCAGTTCTGCGCATGTCAAAGCAAAAGAAGTGTGAAAGGATAAATAAATTCCGCTTTAAGAAACTCTCAACTGCTGACATCCAGCGTAAAGTCAACGTGTCGGCTGAACGCGGCCGCTTTCTCAACTTCTCAACTGTTGAGGTCGGGTAAACGCACCCAATGACTCGAAATGAAGAACGAGCCTCCTTAATCAGACAAATTTGTTAGACTGTGCCAGTCTTTTAATCATGTGGAATATGGTTCTGTGCAGATTTCAAACAATTAATAAGAAGCTGCAGTTGATTAACACTGACGTAAGTCAGGTAGTTATCCTTTATGATTCCTGTACAGTTATATTATCGAGCTACGTGATCAGTTTGAAAATGGCAATGGAAAATTTGGAGTATCATGAAGTGAACAGAAAAATAGACGTGGATTATTGTAAAATGATGGAACATGAGAAGAATAATCATGCCGCGCGTTCTGTGTGGGTACGTACCTCGCCATCGTAAACCGCTTGTTGAATTATATTTATAAACGTCGGAAAGCTCACTGTAAGAACAAATTCGACCATTCGGTTGGCAGAGTGATTATGTGGTCAATGTGACATCACATTCGGTTGTTGTGTCTACAAATTTGGTTTTTGAAGGTAAGACAACCGGATTTGAGGTTATTGTGACAGAAAATATTCGGTTGGCTCAAAACCGGTTGTAGTGACGGTATAGTGGTAACCGGTGTAGTGGTGAAAGTAAGGCGAGCATTATGATATACAAAAAACCATACAGTGCTGGTGAAACATGCGGCATAACCTGGCTAACCTAAGGTGAATGTATACCATGCGAATGAAGCCAGGCATCAAATATGACGCAACAGTATGGAGCAGAAGACCTCAGCTCCACTCCGAGGAACAAATAGTTTGAGAGGAAATAAGAACTCGTCTGTATCTGCATAACGGAGGCCATGAGGACTTTTTCCATACCTCCCCAATAAGGGACAATATCATCGAAAAAGCATCACAAGGAACTTTCAAGTGAAAAACCCTGGCTTGAGTTATTAAAAGACGGAATTACTAAATAGTTCGGCTGAAAATACGCCCAGATGTTGAGTAATGAAGCAGAACGGAGCAATGAATCCACTACGAATCGCCTGAGCAATAATGTAATCAACTAGTACGTAGATGGGTTAAAAATTGAAGTAGATATCAGCGTTTTGGAATCGGAACCTTTTTGTAAACTAAACAAAGGATCCATACAAGAAAAGATAAGGGACGAGAGTAATCAGAAATCATTTGATGCCAAGAACAATGTCACGGGACTAAATCAGTTCAAAGATTTTACTACAATGTCGTAGGAAACAAAAAAGATCAAAAATATGTTCAGGATTGAGGAGAACCAACTTAAAAATATTAAGACTTTAGGATAAATCAGGGTGGGGAATACGGATACTCAAGAATAATAGGAGGGGGGAGGGGGGCAGACGGATGATTGTATGGATTGTCAATTGGCGAGAGAGGCCCCAGCTCACATCCTCAAAATAATGGGGACTATTGAGGAATCATGTGAACTATGTAGGAGACATCTGTAGGCGTTTTGACGAATCGTACCAATATTTGCTCTCACTGTAATCGAAAAATGAAAAATAGGTAACAATTTGTCTGAACATTTTGAACATTGGACTACCTAAATAACGTTTTGGAGCCCTCTATCTGAAACTGGTACCCCTATTCTGAAACAGAAGGGTATTAATTTGTATAGATATATCTATTCTATTTGGTATATCCTGACTGGCATTTTGTTCAAGCTTATGTTCAGAGGGTAATAAGGGTTTTTGCATCGGGCCACTTTCAAAAATCATACCTGATTATACTAATAAGGCACGTTGTATTTATCCTGATCCAGCGCGGAAGGCGAAGACATTGTTCATTCCCAGTAATGAATGAAGGATTAGAACTGGATCAGAATAAACTATTAGATGAAAAACGTGTTCTAGACAGAGTTGTGAAAACTTGATCATTTTTGATTTTCCTGAAACTTGGCATATAAGTAATATGGACAAAATAAAAATACAACTTATTTTAAAATTTTTTTAAAGTGCATAGTTTGAGCATAGGGGCACCCCAACATCCATGAAAAATGAAAATTCTGCCAATCTGATGTAACTTTGAAATTAAATTGCTCAAGAACGGCTATACCGATTTCATCAAACTTTTTTTGGTTTGATAGATGATTAGTTGGTCCTTTGAAAAAAAATTAATTAATTGTTTTTATAATTAATTTTTAAATAAAAATATTAAAAAAACTTTTCGAATTTTTCTTCATTTCTTCAAACAACTTCAATTAACAAAAAATTTCGAACAATTTATATCGTCAAAAAATTTTAAGTTCGAGAAAATAATGAACAATTAGAATTTTAATCGGACTAAAAATCTTTAAAATTAAATATCTCAAGAACACGAATTAACGCCTCTTTGTAAATTTGATATATTTTAAAGTAAGGTTAGAGCTATATTTAAAAAAAAAAAAGTTAAAATTTAATTGATTTTAAAATTTTTTGTTAATGGAAGTTGTTTGAAGAAATGAAGAAAAATTCGAATTTCAGTCGTACTAAAAATCTTTAAAATTAAATATCTAAAGAACGAAAATTAACGCCTCTGAGTTAATTTGATATATTTTATAATAAGTTTAGAACTATTTTCAGAAAAAAAATTAATTAAATTCCAATTGATCTTCGACCTTAGCGCCTTAGCTAAAAAAGTTTTTTTAATATTTTATTTAAAAATTAACTATAAAAACAATTAATTAATTTTTTTTCAAAGGACTAACTAATCATCTATCAAACCAAAAAAAGTTTGATGAAATCGGTATAGCCGTTCTTGAGCAATTTAATTTCAAAGTTACATCAGATTGGCAGAATTTTCATTTTTCATGGATGTTGGGGTGCCACCTATGCTCAAACTATGCACTTTAAAAAATTTTAATATAAGTTGTATTTTTTATTTTGTCCATACTACTTATATGCCAAGTTTCAGGAAAATCAAAAATGGTCAAGTTCAAATTTCGACTTTTTCACCTGCGTAGATCACGTTTTTCATCTAAATTAAGGATTGCCCTAATTTCGCATTCATCCTCTATCAGAAATCATATACTTATAATTTTCCAACTAAGGTATGCCCTATTTGTCCCCTTTTTTATTTGATTCGTTTGTTTTAGTATATGGCTTCCTGATCCGGTTTGAGGCATTACATTCCTGATCAGGGCCTGTTCATGATGTCTGATCCGGTCCCTATTAGTGGTAGAGAAAGTCATATCCGACCCAGATCTAAGCCCTTACATAATGTTAGTCGGGATGGTTTGCATTCATACGAGAACGAACGGAAAAACATTTTTCAACAAAGGGATTCAATTTGGTGATGGTTTGCCGAAGAAGTGTTTATTTTAGGTTTCTTATAACTTCAAGCCCAGATTTCTAATTTGAACGCAACTTAGTATGCAAATTGTGCGTAAGTAAGTTTTTCAATAATTAATTTGTCACTTTTAATAAACTTTTTCCAATATTTTCTTTAGGTTTGTACTCAAACTATTTGTACTCAACTATGCAATTGTAAAGAGATTTTTATGGAATATGGTCGCAGCTGTTAAACCACCACGAGCCAGCCTAAAGGTGGTCCCACAACCGATTACTCAATAACCTTCATCCATGTTTCGAGATTGACATGGGGTGGTGACAGCCTCACTGTTAGGGTTAATAGTGATGTAAAAAATTGAGTCATTACATTAGATACGAGAGCTACAAATTTAATTGTTCTTACAAATGTAGTGGATGTAAAATAAAATCAGCAGGGAGATACCAAGTGCAGACTGCAACTGAAGAAAGTGCAAGTATTAAAGGGTAGAAAATAGTTTCAACATGAAGTGGTTGTAGCGGATATTGTGGATGAAGTTATCCTGGGAATGGACTTGAGACCAAATGGATTCGTTATTGATGCTGGCAAAAGAGCATTCGCGTACGGAAATGATCAGTTGGCACTCCAATTTATTCGTGAAGGATCAACTTCTATTCGTCGAATAATATTAGATTACAGAGAAAAGCTGCCACTTCAATCGGAAACAATTGTAACGATCGCAATAATCGCAAAACAATAATAAAACCAAATTCATCTTCGTTTTCAATTCAATAAAAATGCATTTCATTAGTTTCCGTTCATTTTTACATTAATAATAATTTTAAAATTTTCTAAAACTTAACTGCTAGTTAAATTTTGAATATACTATAAAAAGCAAACGAACGTACTAAATTTTTATTTCCAATACTAATGAACAGACGTCGTTGTTAATCATTTGCTGAATTTCGAATATGACACGATTGATTAGAAGAGGTCAAAAGCAAAATCACATTTTTGCAATTTTTAATTTGGAAAAAATTATTATTCATTCCATTTTCTGCTTCAAAACAATAAAATTGTAAGAAAACGTCCGTAAGTAAAAATAGCGAATAAATAAATAAATATTAAAATAATTTGCTGTGTTTAATATATCATATTCAAGTTTAATTGATTTGAATTTTAAAAACTCAAATATGTGTTCAAACAAAAGTGTTTCTATTATAAACGTGAACCAAAGATTGAATTGATTATAAAAAAAATTGTGTCAAAAATTATAAAAACAAATTATTATTTTGTTATTGATGTGAAAAACTAATGGAATACGATTTAAATTAAAATAAAATTTACAAACTTTTTCGCTGTAGTATTAATTACTATAATAGTAAAAATAAGGTTTTATTACAAACGAAAAATTGAAGACAAAAAGAATATGGAAATATTACAATTTGACAGAACATAAGGAAGAAATGATATTGGAAAATCAAAGAAATAACTTAGAACAACCGAATATTGATGACATCAATCAACAAAAATAACTTAAGGTATTTACTAAAAATATGTATATTAATTTTAATTTAATCATCCCTTTTAGAATGTTAGAGTAAATTTAGAAAAAAAATAGTGAGAGATTCCCAATCTCAAGATTCGTGTGGGGATAAACTGTATCCCGCGCAAATTCTATTTTTCATATTATTATTAAAGGTCCAATATTATAACGTGGCTCCGTAACAGGGCCCAAGATTTATAACGTAGCGCCGAACAAAAAGGGACCCGTTAGCTTTTTTTTTAGATATATATATAAATAATTTGGTGGGAAAATATTTTCCAGTTTGGGCGTTGGCAAGCCGGTTTTTTTTTTTTTTGAAAAAAACTTTTTTTTGTGGAACATTTTATATTATTATATTTATATATTTATATATTAATTGATTATTTCAATTTAGATTAATTAATATCTATATATGGTTTATTTTCGCGTCGGTTTATTTGGCTGGATTTTGTTAAAAAGGTAGAGGGAAAAATAAAGGTTTAGTTTCTAGGGTGTTCATGTGTATATTTATCATAAGTGCTCTAAATTTGTATTTTCAAAAATTTAAAGAATTCCGCGTTTCTCTTTGTAAGTTTTGGGATAAACCAGTTGTGTTTTTTTTTGGTAATAGGGTGGTGGCAACCGGTTTGGGCCGTGGTTGTCAATCAGCTTTTTGTTTATCTTGAAATAAACCAGTTATTGGTTTCGTTTTCGTTTTGATTAGGAAATTATATATTTTGAATTTTGATAAGAATGTATACAATTATGAGGGGTCAGGGGTTAATAAGGAGGTGTCGGCCAGGTGGGTTTGAGCCCTGGATGAATGTAGTGGATGGAATGATAAATGTGATTCTGGATGAAGTAAAACATAAAATATTTTTGGAATTGATGGATGATATTTACGAAGAAAAATATGATGAGTTTCTGGATGATTTGATTTGTGAGATAGTGAATGAGGAGTTGAATGGGGTGAATGAGGAAGCGGATGAGATGGATGAAGTGACTGAGGAAGTGAATGTGGGCTGGCGTGAGAGAAGGAGGATAAATAGAAATAGGAGCTCTCACCTGAAGAGGAAGGAGAGGAGAAGAAGGGAGAAGGAGAGTCGCTTGGTCGTGGAGCTGGGAGCTTCCTCGACCAAGAGTACTCAAACGGAGGAGCTGGTTGAGGAGGTCCCCATCTCACCGACCACGCGACAGGAAGAGGAGTGGTCTGGTCCACAGGAGGCCCCTGTCCCTCACTGTATAATTAGTTAAGACTAATTTTTTTTTAATTTTGAAAAAAACCGTTTTGGGACAGCAATTTTTTTGGAGATTGTTTTTTGTGCTGTCATTTGCTTTTAGTAATACTAATTGTTTTTTTTATTTGGAAAAAAGAAAACCGTTTTGGGGAAGCAGTTTTTTTTTGAAATTTTTTTATGCTACCATGTACATATTGTACATATAATTGTTTATATATTGTACATATTTTTGGATGATGCAATTAATTTATATATGAAATTAATTGTATGTTTTTTTTTGATTATGGTTAGATTTAGTAAGTGTTTAGCTGGCTTTTTTCAATGCACTCATACGCGATCCCCATATTCGTCATTGGTTTAATGTGAGTTACAATTCCGAGGTATTGATTTATGTATTATTCACACTATAGAATGGATGTCAATAGAACATGTCTCATTACAGTTCTATAAACTTTTGAACTTGTACGGAAATGTTGAAATATTTTTATTTTGGCTAATATAATGTTCATTTTTGGCCAAAACGACTTCTATTGCAGTACGCCTTATTAGATTTTATGATTTGTACGTGAATTATTTTGTGTATCTCATATATATATACAAAATAATTTATGTCAAACCTGGAAGTCTGGGTAGGTTTCCTATTGCAACACAATTCGTTTGGCGAAAGAATTTTTTGTGGTTAAGTCATGTTTTTATGAGTTTTAGGATGTTATTAACGTAATAAAAGTTAACATTGACCAAACAGTTTTTCAGCAATTTTATATAAGTTTAAATCTTTCGTCACTACTATCAAAGTATTATTGGTCTGTGTTTATAGAAGTATAATTGAAAATAATTAATTCCCAGTAGCTTTATAGAGTGAGCCGGATCCAGATCAATATCTTCACATTTGTCATCATATTGATCCGCTGACGTACGTATACATATCTCGTATGAGTCCATTTTAGTTACCACCATTTTTAAAATTATTTTTTATTGCGATTAATTTAAAAAATAAGATAAATATAGAAATAATTAGTTTTAGCTAACATTTATTTTTGTTGTTTGTTTTGGATACAATAAATAAAGCGATGAAAATTTGACCTGAACAAATATATTAGAGGTAATAACCAAAAAAATTAGTAAGCTTAGTTTTGAATTTAAAATAATCGTAATTTTTTTTTTTTAAATTACCAATTTATTATTTAGTCTGAAGATTAAATTTAATTAATTTCATGTAAAACTTTATTATTTCGATTTAGCATTCTTAAATAAGAAATTATTTAGATTATGGATAAGTTATATATTATTTAGGTTTATTGATTCACTTTTCTCAGCGGTAGGCCTAACAAGTCATCCATGGGGCTTATCCCCTTAACATTAATGTCGTTCTTAGATCGCCTATGGCCATCGGGGTTATGCGATCGAAGAACATTGGTTTCTTCTCTTCATTCGGCGAGGAAGTCCTCAGGGACGAAGAGTGGTGTTGCTGTGTTTGTACTTAGGTGCAAACCAGTAGTACCATTCCTTGCTCAGAGGCTTCTTCGGTGTAATGAAGAGAAGAACCAATTGTACTTTTGCTTTCAGGATCAGAGGCTTCACCTCATACAAATTCATATTTTTCCATTTTTCCACTTAGCTTTTACAATAGAACAATTTTCATAGAGTTTAGGGTTTGAAGTCTGGTGCTCGGGAGCGTTCTTCAACTTTCGCATTAGGTTTAGTTGTAATTTATTTGTAGGTTAAACAAGCACAACTGGGTCAGTAGAAATGGACCTAGTGTCTAATCGTGACAGTTGTGATTGTTTTATTAGGTTGGGGAGAATCTGTTCTGTAGAATCTGGTCGTTAGGGGCTTTTCCAGTAGGTTCTCACATGCATGGTTGGAGTGGGCTCGCGAACGCGATATTTTAGATTTGAACAATATGGATATTGTAGCCATACTTACTTTTTAAATTGTCTCCAGACGAATCTTGATTTTTGGAATCTCTTATATTATTAAATAAAAATAAAATAAATCAAACAAATTTTTCAAAAATTAAATAAATAAAATTTTTTATTAAATAAATTAAATTTTCGTTAATTAAAATAATTTTAGGTAAATAAATAATTTTTTCGTAATTTAAGTTAATTTTAGGTAGCTAAATAAAATAAATTTTCTTAATTAAGCTTTACGTCAAGATATAAATAAATATTCTTTATTTTTTTAAAAAAATAAATCAATATTTCAAAGTTAGGACGGTGCATCCAATAAATAAACATTCTTCTAAATATTTTTATTTTTCAATTTTTTTAAAAATAAATAAATATATTTTAGGGGTGCTATCCTCAATAACTAATTTTAGGTATATATAATTATTTCAGTATATCTGAAATTAAATAAATAAATTATACTTTTACATATATAATGTTTTAGGAATTTTTGTGAAAGATTCAGTAAAGATTGGCTACGACGGTGGTCCGTCGGTGTTTTTACAAAAAAATCTTGTATGTTTTCGAATTGGGCGTTCGTTGTTTTTTTTCGTTTTTGTGCTTTCATTTTTTTTTACATTTCCGTCGTACTAACTCCATTTTTTTTGTTGAGAGTTGGTTTTACTATTGTTGGTGATTGCGAGTCATGATTTTGCGGGTTTTACCATCGAAATCTCTAGCGTCTGTTTCCTATATACCAAGCCTAAGTTTTTCAATATATTTTTTTTTATAAAATTAAATTTAGTGTTAGAATCATTAGTTGTCATAAATTAAACATATATTCTTAATCATTAGTTATTATAGTTATAAATTTAATTTTTGGTTTTTAGAATTTAAATAGGTGTTATATTTAATATTACTTAGTTATTATAATTTTTTTATTAGTTATTAGAATTTCTATTATTAGTTTAGGTTTAATAGTGCTTTGGTGTTTTCTGTCATGGAGGGGATGGCGACGTTTTTGTGATTTCAAGAGTAAAAACCTTGGTTTCTACCTTGAATTCATGGTGTAACGATCGCAATAATCGCAAAACAATAATAAAACCAAATTCATCTTCGTTTTCAATTCAATAAAAATGCATTTCATTAGTTTCCGTTCATTTTTACATTAATAATAATTTTAAAATTTTCTAAAACTTAACTGCTAGTTAAATTTTGAATATACTATAAAAAGCAAACGAACGTACTAAATTTTTATTTCCAATACTAATGAACAGACGTCGTTGTTAATCATTTGCTGAATTTCGAATATGACACGATTGATTAGAAGAGGTCAAAAGCAAAATCACATTTTTGCAATTTTTAATTTGGAAAAAATTATTATTCATTCCATTTTCTGCTTCAAAACAATAAAATTGTAAGAAAACGTCCGTAAGTAAAAATAGCGAATAAATAAATAAATATTAAAATAATTTGCTGTGTTTAATATATCATATTCAAGTTTAATTGATTTGAATTTTAAAAACTCAAATATGTGTTCAAACAAAAGTGTTTCTATTATAAACGTGAACCAAAGATTGAATTGATTATAAAAAAAATTGTGTCAAAAATTATAAAAACAAATTATTATTTTGTTATTGATGTGAAAAACTAATGGAATACGATTTAAATTAAAATAAAATTTACAAACTTTTTCGCTGTAGTATTAATTACTATAATAGTAAAAATAAGGTTTTATTACAAACGAAAAATTGAAGACAAAAAGAATATGGAAATATTACAATTTGACAGAACATAAGGAAGAAATGATATTGGAAAATCAAAGAAATAACTTAGAACAACCGAATATTGATGACATCAATCAACAAAAATAACTTAAGGTATTTACTAAAAATATGTATATTAATTTTAATTTAATCATCCCTTTTAGAATGTTAGAGTAAATTTAGAAAAAAAATAGTGAGAGATTCCCAATCTCAAGATTCGTGTGGGGATAAACTGTATCCCGCGCAAATTCTATTTTTCATATTATTATTAAAGGTCCAATATTATAACGTGGCTCCGTAACAGGGCCTAGATTATAACGTGGCCAATCCCAGGTGCTATCGTCAATAACTAATTTTAGGTATATATAGTTATTTCAGTATATCTGAAATTAAATAAATAAATTATATTTTTACATATACAATATCTTAGGAATTTTTGTACAGATTCAGCAAGGATTGGCTACGACGGTCTTTCCTTTGGTTCCTTTACGAAGTTTGTTTTTTTTACAAAAATTTTCTGTTTTTTTTGGGGCAGTTATTATAACGTGGTTCAATCCAATTTGGGGAAAATTGGAAGGAGGTTCTTGGTCACCAAGGTTGTGGGTTGTAGAAGTCAACAAAGAAGATCAAAATTATAAAGAACTTTGAGTCTGTTGTATTCCAGGAAATTTGCTAGATGCTTGAGATTAACAAAACGAGAACGAAAGATTCGCACCCACAACCTCAAATGTGACCTCAAATTTGGAGCAGTAACATCAACATCATTGTCTGCGCAGAATATGTCAAACAAATCAGGGAAAACCTGGAGGATATGCAAAAGTTTGTTAGACAGAAGATACAGCTAGCGAGTGATTAAATGAAAGCCCAATACGATATACGATCTAATATAATAAAAGTTTTTAAGAAGGACAATAAAATGGCTACACAATCCAATGATGCATGGGAAGGGCCTTATAGCAATACAACCAAGTTGAAAGACGTGGTTTATAGAATTAGAAAAGGTCATCGAGATAAGGCAAAAGTTGTACATTTGGTACAAATTGGCATCATACAAAGGAGATTTAGATCCTGTTCGGTATGAACAGGCTTTAGTGATGGGTAACGCTACGGTTATAACAAAATTATAACGAAATATAACATAAAATTCTATTTAATTCAACAAAAGTGAAGCCTACCTGTACAAAATTAAGAAATCAAATTCGTAATCATAGTCATCATCAATGATTATAAAACGCATATATTTGTTATTGCTTTTCTTGAAAAGACCAAAAATGTTTGTTTTCGATTTGTTTTCTAAAACCTTTTTTTACAGTTAGGTGACAAATAAACATTATTTGTTATTTTGGAACTTTCCGGATTAAAGATGTTTAGAATAACGATCGATTGAACGATTTTTCTAGATTACACGACATTTAGGCAGAATTAATTAATTGTAAACGAAACGCTGTATTGTGCATATAAAACTGTGAACGTATTTTCTGTATTAGTTTGGACGCTGTGCCCTGCAAATTTCTATAACAAACCGTTGGCAAACCGAAGCCATTGAAAGAATATTCTAGTTTGGCACATTGCTTTCTGTGTTGTTTTCTTATTGTTATAGAAAAATTAAGGTGTTGAATACTTAATAAAACCTGGGGTTTGTGCTTACTAATCAGTGATCGAATCCAGAAGGAGATTGGATCGAATCCAGAAGGTTTGTCCACCGGTACTCTTAAGATATTAACTTGTGGCGTCTAATTGGTAATGTCAATAGCACTAACGATACTACTGCCACATGCTTCTATGGTTGTTTTATCGGTCTTACTTAATTTTATCTGAAAACAAATAATTAGAACATCAACTTAACTCGTATGTTTACAGCTTAAAACTGTTTGTTATATTTCATAACACATTTATTCATAATTATGTTAAGTAACTGATAAAAGGTAAAAAGAAATACTTTTTACATTCATATCACTATTAGATAATAATATTTTGCCTGTATGTATACATACTACATAAAACGCAAGTTAATTTCTATATTTCCTTCCCTTTACTTACATTGTAATTACAAAAACATTACTACTTACTGTTTTAAGGTACATATTTTATAAACAAAACTTTTCTTTTTCAAAGTACAAATTACAGAAGTAAGTAAAACAGTATGTATTCGCATCTACTTAGATAGAAAACTACAATTATTTATTCATTGTAACAATTCACAATGGTAAAGCTATTTCTAATAACAACCGGAACATGTTTGTTTTATTATATTTTATTTATTAGTGGATAGTTCGTGAATAGAATTATAATATGATGGAATGTATGAAGAACGTGATCATATAACACAGTTTTTTTTATAAGATAAACCAACGAAGAAAATAAATTAAAACGATAAAGAAAAATGAATTGTTATTATAATAGTGTAACAACAATTATTAAATATTTGTTTTAGGACAATAAGAAAAGAGAGTCGAGCCGATGAGTGATGAGAGATTTTCGTATATTTTAGGCGCGTTCGATTTGACCTAACTGAATCCTCGAAAAAATTAATTTTAATACATAATAATAAACATATAATACCAAATCTTATACTACATTCAAAATATTTAAAAAAAAAATTGAATACAAATTTCAATGTTTCATCACAAAACATCTGTTTTAGTGATTCACTTTTCCATAAAACAAATAATTGTAAAATAAACAAAAGTTACGCTTATGTGTATGTAGTAAAATAAGAATACCCACCCGTGTATGTTAGTCAGTTAATTTTTTTTCTATAATAGTTTAAGACAAGTCATCGTTAAGCCATTCATTTTACTCTGTAATGATTTATTACTTTTGAATTACAAAACAACATTGTGAGATGTGTCATTTCGTGCGTTATGACTGTAGCTATGAGGCAAAACAAGGGTGGATTTTTTTTAACTATAAACAGAAATAGTAAATTGTAAAAATAAAAATAAACATTAATGAAATTCTAATTTTAATACATTTCTGTATTAGGGTCTCTAGACAAACAACTCCTACGTCTTTACGATACATCAGCGATAGTTGAAAATGAGAAGGGAATCTAAGGAAAACCAGCATTACTTATTATTTCTTGTGACAGGAGTCGACATGCAACTCTTGTCTCACATTTATACGATACCATTGTTATAATCTGTAATCAAGAAGAATTACCTGAACAATGATCTCTTCATTGTTCTGGTACATTCTTCAGGATACTTTGAAAAAACAACATCACTATTCACCATCTTAACTTATATTTTTTAATCCAGCCTGTGCTAGTACTTTCTGCGACAAGAAATCTTAAGGGCTCATTTTTCGTATCCCTGTGTACGCTCACAACTTCGAAACAAACTAAAGAAACAATATAATTTGAATGATCAGTCACTGGTCTATTTGAAATGCCAGTAAAAGAAAAAGAGATAGAAAAGGAAAGAGATTGGGTTAGAAAGAAAGAAAAAAGAGAAAGAAAGATAGAGAAAGCGGAGAGAGTTGCAATAAGCCTTATCCTCCGTGACGCATATATCACTTGGGTATGGGTACGCATATATCATGGGTTACTTGGGTACGCATATCTCACTTTTTCTATTTCCTCGTCGCTTCAATTACTTGGATTATATATAGTTTGATTGTATTAATAATAAACAATGAGCTTGACACAAAACGCTTTTACTCGTACATAAAATTGATTCTAACAACGATAAAGTTTAATATTAAAAAATGAATCAAAAATCAAAATTAATAAACTAAAGCAAAAAGTAAAAAAATTGAAATAAAAATAAAAAATCAAGACAAAAATATGAAGGGGCTGAAATCTCACAGCTCTGAGATATCAAGACTTCGGTCTGGGTTAAGGATTTTGATATTGTTTTCGGCAAAAAACTTTTATGGGCACATGGTTTTTAGTTTTGGGCAGCGATGTATATCAAACATAACTTTTTGTTAAAGTACATGTATTTTTTATCTCTGTTTAGATATGTATTACAAAACTAACACGAAACATCAATACGTTGTCGGAAAATTATAACAGTAAATTAACATAATTTAGTGAAAAGATTATACAATCAGTAAACTACTCAAAAATCCCTATATTTAGCGTTTCGATAAAATATTTCAAAATCACAAATTCATATTTCTTTCAAAATTCCAAAAATATTGTAAAACTAAATAAAATCAAAAATTAAAAATTTTTTTCAAAAATTCTAAAAATATTGCATAAATTATAACAAAATCAAAAATTGTAACTTTTCCCAAAATTATAAAATTATAATAAATTTAAAAATTTAAAATTTTTCAAAATTCTAAAAATATTCCAAAAATTTTTACAAAATCAAAAATTGAAACTTTTTTCAAAATTCTAAAAAATATATATGAAATTCAAAAATTCAATTTTTTTTCAAAATTCTAAAAATATTCCAAAAATTAGAATAAAATCAAAAATTGAAACTTTTTCTAAATTCTAATAATATTCCAAAAATTCTTAAAAAATCAAACTTTTTCCGAAATTCTAAAAATATTGCAAAATTAAAACAATATCAAAAATTGAAACTTTTTCCAAAATTATTAAAATTATAATAAAATCAAAAATTTAAAATTTTTCAAAATTCCAAAAATATTTCAAAAACTGTAACAAATTCAAAAATTTCCATGTTTAATTATATTTACGTACAAACACAGCTAAATTTTTTTTTCCAAAAAATTATCTAAAAAATAAATGAAAATCATTTTATTGACTGACACACTTGACATTATTTTTTTGACTACTTAACTTATAATTCTCAATAATAATAATAAAATCATGTCAAACAAATAATTAATTTTATTTTTTTCCAAAAAATTGGGTAAAAAATAAATAAAAATCTTTCTTTTGACACACTTGACAACATTTTTTTGACAAACTTATAAGGCAATAATCTAGTTTTTAGTCTCACATACTAATCCCGATCATCAAAATTTCTTCAAATTTAATGTTTCTATTCGTAATCACTTAAAATGAACGTTTTTTAAGCAAAAAATATGCAAATTTCCTTGTTTTGACACACTTGACGATTTTTTTGACACACTTCCGGTACAGTAAAAAATAACATAAATGTAGGTATATAACTTGTAAAAACACCAACCTTAACAATTTAAAACAACAATTTTAAAGTGTAAACCTTTTTCAGGGGTGGGCGTGGGGTGGATAAGAAACTAAACTGAAACCTGAGTTCACAGCGATCCAAAAAGTTTGAAGAAACTTTGGTATATGTTCCGGGTTTATATGAAAATATAACAAATACGTTTTGGACAAAATTCGATCATGTTGGAGCATCTATGTATTTTAAACATTAATAACCTAAAGCCGCAATTAGACTATTGCAGAACTCAATATTTCTGTAATAGTCGTGCAATGGTAGTGTGTAAAATATTCATTGCAGAAAAGTTTGGCAATGAGTCATTGCAATGTTTTATAATGAGTTTATTGCCAAACTTTTCTGCAATGAATATTTTACACACTACCATTGCAGAAATATTGCAGAGTTCTGCAATAGTCTAATTGCGGTTTTGGTATTAAAAATCTTGCGTCCATCAATTAAGTCTTTCGTCCTTAAGAATACATGTTGCTATGGAACCCAGGTCTTAAAAGGTTGTACTGTGGTAACAATTTTTTTAACAAAATCGTCACAGCTACCCAAGTAAGTAGAGAAAGAGAATATCCCGCGCATTTGTTTTCCTTATGCGTAAGTAACTTCAAGCACTAAAGCCGCAATTAGACTATTGCAGAACTCTGCAATATTTCTGCAATGGTAGTGTGTAAAATATTCATTGCAGAAAAGTTTGGCAATGAACTCATTGCAACACATTGCAATGTTTTTCAATGAGTTCATTGCCCAACTTTTCTATAATTAATATTTTACACAATACCATTGCACGAATATTGCAGAGTTCTGCAATAGTCTAATTGCGGCTTTACTAATAGCTCATTTTGATGGGGTGACGAAACGGGGTGTACAAGTTTTTTATAAGGTTTTCAATATATGTATCCGAATTTCAGATTTGTCATATGCTAAACAAGTATTTTCTTTTGCTTTTTAAAAGTCTATGGTGTGTGTGACACATAACCCACAATTATAAAGCGATTTTGTTGAAACTTTAAACTTTTAGTTTAGTTTTAGTTAAAGCTATTGTATTCAACTATTCCGATACTAAGCATTCGTACTTTCATTCATAAATTAATTTCTGTAAAATTAATGACGTAACATTTGTGCATAAATTTTGATACAAACTTCCTTTTTTATTTAAAACCTTGAACATAAAGAATTTTTAAAATTTGATATTTTATACTGAGAACCGGATGTCAAATGTTTGCCTAATTAATATATATATGAACTGGTGGATAACCAAGTCCTACTTTTAAAGGCTTTTAGTTTGTGGCGTGAAAGCCGTAAGGGTAAATTTTTGTCAGTGTTATAGATATTCACTAGCCAGTGTCTATTTGTTATTGAACCTTAGAACATTTTGTTTTCTAAAGCTTTAGCATTACTAATTCCCTGGGAATACTAATTCCAAAAGAAAAGCACAAAAAAATATTACCAACATGAACAAACTTCAAATTAAGGTTGATATAAATAATAATACATCTACAAATTAAATTAATCATTTCTCACCTTTAAAAACGAAAATTAAAATTCCAGTATACTAAATGTTTACAAAAAAAACCTTGGGTATTATAAATCCTTCATAAGTTAAGATAAAAAAAATCTTATAAGAACACGACTTAAGAAACTTTTTTTAACTATCACTTTTTTTTTGTCACAAAACTACAAACAAACACATATATACACATTAATTGAATGGCATCTTATTTATTTTAATTCTATATAATATTAAAATAATTGCTTTATAATAACACAAAACTAATTTCAATTTAAATTCGAGTAAATCACAAAATCAGGCTTTTTTAATTACATATATTAATTGACTTAATTCTTTTGAGAACTGTAGTTAATTTACGTTATATGAATTTAAAGCTTATATGCACACAACTAACCCAATTTAGGTCATAAGAATGTTTAAAAGTACATAGAATCAATATAAATAACAAAAAAAAAACTATAAATAACAGATTTCCAAATTATTTATTCGATTTAATTGCGTTAATACGAATTCTTTTAATTTCAGTTTGAATTGAACAATATCCGAAAAAATGTATTCCAGCTTAAAATGTTTAAGCTTATTTACTGTTATACAAACTAACGACTATACACTTCCAGTGAATAAACGCGACTGGTTTGTATGATACATTTTTTATTTTTCTTATTCTTAAAATATATAAATTACCAACAATTTTAGTTGAAATTTATTCCGAATAAAATTGTTTATTTCTTTATTATGGAAGTTAAAGAAATGTTGCTGAGAGAGAATCAAAGTGAATGGGAGAGAATGCAACAACAAAAATAAAGTTAACCCTTTCGAAAAATATAAATAACTTAATAACAGACCAATGTAGAGCGAAGAATTTCTCTCTTGGTATGATCTTCATTTGTTTCTCTTATAAGTTTTAAGTGTGCTAAATTCAATTCCAGTTAACACTAGCGGTTTAGTTAGCTCTTTTCGATATCAAGTAGAAATTAATTTTATGGATTGTTCTACATGCGGTAATTGTGTCATAAATATAGTAGTAGACAAATAAAGGTATGATCTTTATACTTGATTTAATACAATACATTTCTATATAAGTTGTTCTGTACTCCTCTGTTATTATTGGTAGATTAGATGTTGAGGACAGAAAAAACATTTTTCTTTTTCGAAAACTCCCGGTTTAAAATTTTTGAATATTGATTTGTTATTTTGTTTATATAATTATTAATTATTGCGTAACACACATTTGTTTGTTGAAAATCAATGTTGCATGTTCTCAAAATATTCAAAATAAGCTTAAAGTTTAAACAAAACAGAGGGTATAGATTATAGAATTCTATAATAAACTATGAAACTTCCACTTCGGGGGAATAGTCTTACTTTGGAGCAATGGTTCTTTGCCTAGGGTTCTCGGACCACTTAGGGGTTTGGACTCATTCTCTAAAAGATTTTTGGGGCCAAACGTTAATGAAAAAGGATTAGGTGTCGTTATTCTTAAAAAATGACAAACTTGTGTTTTGCTTGTATTGAATTCAACACTGTTAACAATACCCCAATCCATAATTGTTTTAAGATCAGTCTTAAGGGAATCTATCAATTTTGACCTACAGTCACTAAGCGCTAAGAGTGTATATAATTTAGGTCCTTCATGAGACGCATGAAGCGTGCTATCATCAGCAAAACTATGTAAAGGATGAACCGTTGAATCTAGCAAATCATTAATATAGATAAGAAAAAGAGTTGGTGACAAAGTGGGAACCTTGAGGAACTCCTGCATTAGTTGAAAAAGTAATCGATGATACACCGTCAACATTAACACGAAATTTTCGATCAGATATAAAGCTCTGTGTCCAATATATAAGGTGCTCGTCTAAACTATAGGATCTCAATTTGCATATAAGGTTGCGATGCCATACTTTGTCAAATGCTTTGGAAATGTCAAGAGCAACACTGAATGTTTCTCCAAAGTTCTCAGGCGAGTTGTTCTATAGATATAAGTGACAAAAGACAGTAAATCTGCCGTCGATCATCCTTTTCGAAAGCCGTATTGTCTCTCATTAAGTAATTTGGAAGACTCTAAGAAGCTTAATAAATTAAAATTTACATATTTCTCAAAAATTTTAGCAACTACCGATAAAATTGAAATGGGTGTGTAATTTGTAGGATCAGTCTTACTGCCCTTTTTTGAAATTGGCTGTACACTAGCTATTTTCCATATTTCAGGAAAAATTCCTTCCTTATATGACAAATAGAAAATTTCAGTGAGGATTTGTGCTAGCTCCCTAGCAAATGTTTTAAGTATAATCGGAGGAATAAAATCAGGGCATGTTGCCTTGTTAGTATTGATTTGTAAAAGTATTTTTCGAATAATGTATTTTCGAAAAATTATCCGCTTCATTTTATAAGAAACTTTAGAAATAGGTTTATGGAAATTAGGTTCTTTTAAAGGAGAATTTATAGAGAAATAATGCCCAAGCAAATTAGCTTTCTCTTTTGGATCAATGATAAGTATATCTCTATCAACAAGAGGTGGTAGGGAAGATTTACAAAAATTGCTTTGGACAGCTTTTGCGGCTTTATAGAAATTGCGTGAAACAGTCTAATGGTCAGCGAATTTAGATGCTGTTTTCCTATTAAATAGATGTTTCTCTTCATCTATTAACTTTCGACATAAATTTCTCTCTTTACGGTACTGTCTAAGGTTTTCATCGGTTTTGTTTTGATTAAACTTTCGAAAAGCCTTTTTTTTAACTTTTATAGCGTTTTTGCATTTACTAGAAAACCATAGATCAGTCTTCGGAATGATCAATTTATTAGGAATAAATCTGCCCATACCATCAATTATAGTTTCAGAAAAATTTGACGCAGCTATGTCTGGGTCTTGGCTGGTAAGGCAATAGCATTTCCAAGGAAACCATTTAAAAAAACTTTTAAGTCCTTGCTAAACCGCAGCTTTGTAATCCCAAACATTGCGAGGATTCGCTTTAAATTATTTTGGAATTTGCATATTTAGTTGTATGAAGATCAAATTATGATCTAAACCACCTAATGGCTCTGATATTTTAAATCGAGCCAGATATGGATCGTTTATCAAAAATAAATCAAGCAGGTTACTACTTTGTCCAAGAATGTCAGGAACTCTGGTTGGCTGGTCTATCACTTGAGTAAAACCGTGATAAAGAGCAAACAACTCAGCATGTCTACGAACCTCGTCAGTTTTAGAGCTGTGTGTAAATCATTCTTTATTGTGGACATTAAAATCTCCAAGAACTATAAACTTTGCATTAGGATACTCAACCAACCTATCTATCTTTTCAGATAAGTCATGCAACAAATTAAAGTTCTCAGGCGAATTAGGCGAATGGTAAAGTCCAAAGACAAACAGCGTTTGACTTGGGCAACTAATTTTTAGTAACACCATATTGTAAAATTTTGTATTTAATTCAAATTTATTTAATCTCACATATGGTATAGTATTCCCAATATAAGCACAAACTCCATGCTTAATGTAGAAAGAAGATTCAAACTCATAATTCGGACAAAGATATCTACTTTTATCTAAGGTCACAGCACGCTCCTTGATAATTGTTTCCGTTAAAAACAAAATATCAGGTTTCATATTTTCAGGAAAAGATGGACTGAATTAAGGTTAAAATTCAATCCTCTTATGTTCGCAAGACTGATGAATAATCTTGCCATTTAAATTCAAAGAGAAATTTCAAGAGAAACACACATACAACACAATAATACCCAAACAAATAAAACCTAAATTGCCTACTTCAACAGCTGGACAACCTGAATCTAAGTCTAGTTTGACTGTTAAAATCGATAATCTAAATTATGAACCCGTAAGTAGAATATTATTAAAGAAACGTCAACACATGATGTAACTCAAAGGAAGGATACAGATAGTGGACTTAAAAACAACAATGAACAAAAGACAATAATAAATAAAATCGACAGTAGACAATAGACAAACAACAAGCAAAAATATTACAAAAAATTAATGTATAAACAAAAAACTTATCTATTTTTCCTATTTTTTCCTATTTTCACTTTTCTTTTCCTTTTTCTTTATAAATATTTGTAATTGCCACCGAACTTAGAGAATGTGATTCCAATGAATCCAATAAATCAAATATCCACAGCGTTGCCGATAATAATGCCAAAATAATTAAAAATAAATTTTTTTTTTAATTATAGCGTCTAAAATAGGATAAGGACGCCGTAAATGACCTTCTACTGGTCAAATTTCTACTGACCTCTGTGTGCAGTAGGTTTCGCTGGAAAGCGCACACAGACCCTTTGTTTTATTATTACAGACATTGTTGACAACTGTTTAATGATGCAATCGGAAGGATGAACGCAATGGCTTAAAATCTCAGGACTACATTTAGCAGATCACAAAACTGAAGTGCTGATGAGTAACCGGCAGTCTCGAGTGCTTTTGGATAAGAGGCTTGACGGGAAGAGAAGAGAAGATAAGAAAAGACCTGATATATTGCAGCAGAAAAATCAAAACCAGTACGGATATTCAAGATAATTAATGTCAATTATTTGTGATCCAAAAAACCAATAAGGAAGCAAATAACGATTGTGAACAGATTAATCCTGATATACACCGCACCCTTTAATGATCAACGACGTTGATCATCGAACCCATCAATGTAATATGTGCAAAAAATTTATGACGATATAATTTAGGGTGGCCCTAAAAAAATTTTAATTTTTTGTACGGCACCCTCCCATCCCGTGTCAGTACCCATAAAAATATTATTTGCAAAATTTGAAATCAAGTGTTCAATTCTAAAGGGTGCACCCGGCCACTTAAAGTTCAGAGGTTTGGTTCTGAGCCTAAAAAAAAATTTTAATTTTTTGTACGACTCCCTCCCATTTCGTGTCAATACCCATAAAAATATATTTGCAAAATTTGAAATCAATCGTTCAATTCTAACCAGTGGCCACTTAAATTGCCACTAAAACTTCAATTGCCCAGGGGCACGGCTTAAAACTGAATGATTGATTTCAAATTTTGCAAATAATATTTTTATGGGTATTGACACGAAATGGGAGGGTGTCGTACAAAAAATTAAAATTTGTTTATGCTCAGAACAAAACCTCTTAACTTTAGGTGAGCCCTCGTCCACCCCGGGACCTCGCCTTAGGCCTTAGAATTGAACGATTTATTTCAAATTTTACAAATAATATTTTTATGGGTATTGACACGAAATGAGGGGGAGGGGGGTGCCGTAAACTGTACAATAAAAAAAAAGCAACCTAAGGGCCACCCTTATATATTAATGTCTCTGTGGCAAGATGTTGTAACATCACTTTTGACGATTCTATCGTATTTTATGCTAATCGGTATGCTGTAACACAAAACGACTGTCGTAAATACGATAATCGACAGTCGTTTTGTGTTACAGCATACCGATTAGCGTAAAATACTATAGAATCGTCAAAAGTGATGTTACAACATCTTGCCACTGGTATATATATTAATGTCTCTGAAAGCATACTGTGCTTTTGGATAGTGAGAAATGACACTGTCATCGTAATTGGTTGTATATAATATAAACTAGAAATTAGCCTTGTTGACAGTTCCTACAACGCTTCGGAGTCCTAGTTTTAAAATTTCAATTTATTTTTAGGTTACCGTTTTTCATACGAAACACTATTGGTTAGAATATAACGTGTTTTACTCATTATATCGATTATCTCGTGAACTGTAAATCCTATAGATCTGAAATTTGAAATGCGTAAAAAACCAGCTTGTCATATTGACGGATACAAAACAAAATAAAATTGTTTTTGTTGGTTTACAGGGCTGTGATGTATATAGCCTTTAAGAAAATACTTTTTTTACCAAGTCAAGTAGGGCATCATATCAAAGGGCATTCCTAGATATTTATCACCTGTGCTCATATAATTGCTGAACCTCTCAGATATAAGTGCTGATCATGCATGATGAATGCATGATATATAGAACTCATGTGGAGTTTTCTTTTCGTGGTAAATGGGATGACCCCAGGATGATTGAGTTTCAGTCTCATATAGATGTGCACTATATGTCTACCAGATTAGGAGTCCCATACAATTACCAGATTAGGAGTCCCATATAATTGACGTCTTGGTAGGCTATAATATGATAATATTTTCTGCTAGACTCCAAATGTGAGGTGATAGGACGATACCCTGTGAACATCCTCTAATAGTGCCAAGACTTATTTTATAATCCCCGATCTCGGTTCTTTCTACTCTAATCCTTAACATCTCCCACATTAAATTTGTTGTGGTAGTTTCAACCGTTTTCATGCGTGCCTTCCTTGCCGCTCCATGCAAGTTCTATGTCCGTCTAGAAACACTTCTTCAACTGTTATGACCGCCAAATTACGTGTTGTTAAACATGAATGCAGAACGATTGAGGGTCAGTATAAGGTGTATTGACTGGAATTTAAGGCTTGACAGTTCAAACAACTAAACCGGTTGCGTTAACAGCAAAGATTAGATTCTCGTTAATTCATTCTATAATTTCCATCCCTGACATACCCAAATATACATTTTGCATTGTCGTAATTTTACATTTAACAGACCACAATACAAATAACTTTTTCCCTCACCCTCGGCTAAATATAGATTTAGCATTAACATTTTTTCATTAATAATCATCGGCAAACCTGACTTTTTTCTGTAAAACATCAAGGTTATAATAGTTTTTGTCATATATTTGAATTCTCTCTAAACCGTTTCGAATTTTATTTGTTTTCTTTTATTATTATTCTGCTTAAATAAAAACAAAGCAAAAGAGATGACAATATGTGATTGATTGTAAATAAATTAAACAAAAACTAGTTGATTACAACCAAGATGAATAACGAGCATCTGTTTCATGTAAATCAACTTTCCTTCTTTTCTTGTTTAGAGTAATTTTAAAAATTATAAATAGAAAAATAATTTTCAATATTGTTGAGTTGTGTTTAGAACTTAAAACTAAATTTATGTAAATTTCAATA
Source organism: Diogma glabrata (assembly GCA_963693315.1). Classification (NCBI taxonomy): domain Eukaryota; kingdom Metazoa; phylum Arthropoda; class Insecta; order Diptera; family Cylindrotomidae; genus Diogma; species Diogma glabrata. The sequence continues at coordinate 146,266,920 of OY856187.1, forward strand.
AAACGGAAATGTTATTGTGCAAGTGTTCTAGCAAAAAAATTAGAAAATTGTAAAATAAATTATTTGTTGTGTATTATTTAAATTAAAATTTGCTATTTATTAATTGTGAATAAAATAAAGAAAAAAATGAAAATTAACTAAAGATGTGTTATGAAATGTTTTCATTTTGATAAATAAAAGCTACGATGACAGACAACGGAACGTAATAATATGTTGTGACACAGGTATATAAAGTTAAATAATTCTTACTATTGTGGTCTGTTGGAAGCGATAAATACTTAAACGATTTTCCATATAATGTATCGCAATTTGAATTATGGATATGTAATTGGAACCTATTCTGGAATAAAAAAATTTGAAGTTGAGACATGCAGAGTTTGGATTTTTTTATACCATGCATTAACATCGGGACAAGCAGATCCAGCCGTTCAGTTCCAATAATTTATTATTTATATATCGCCCAGATAAACGACAAGAAGTATGGCGTGTTGTTATTTTATATGGTCCTGCATGCTAATTGGTTTAATTTTGGGACTCAATCTTGTTGTTCAACTATTAGATGGATTACCGTTAGAAATGGTACATGGTTCTTTATCGAACAGGATTTACAGTAAGCGTTTAAACCGGAGCAACATTCAAACAACAAATTAATGTAAGCTTAATTTTAATTTATTTATTTTATATAACTTTTTGTTCAAGCATAGTTTGTCCTAATTTATTAGTAAATTATTGCTTTTTGTTAGGAAAATTTTGGTTCGTACTATTGATAGTGCTAGTTAAAAATTAAGTTATTAGAGTGTTATATTAGAGATCTTTCTCGTGTATACGTCCGCGTTTTAGTCTGTATGTTCGTTTATAGTTAAAATTTAAAATTCCCTTGGAAAATAGATACCGTAGGCATCTATAATAAAAGTCAATTGCGACACAACGTTCATGCTCCATGTAGAAGCGTTGCCAGGCTAATCTGCTTTGAATATTCACCACGGTCATTCGCAACAGTGAATAATTACCATGGCAGCCGATTTTTTAAGGTCGTTTATTACGTCGGTCTCCCATTGTAGTCGTGGTCTACCTCGCGGTCGCCCGCTCCCTGGGGTATTAACGTGCATTTTTCTAATCATTCCAGACTGTGAATCAGCTCGTAGAACATGCCCAAACCAAGCAATCCTATTAGAACGGATACAATCTATTATATCAGGACCCTCAAAAAAGTCTCTGATCTCAAAGTTATAAAGGATTCTATACTCTCCATCGTCATTCTTAAGTGGACCAAAAATGTAGCGTAGGATCTTACGCTCAAATGCAGATAAATGCGATTCGTCATTTTGTGTGAGGGTCCATGTTTGTGACCCATACATCACAACCGGTCTAATCAATGTCTTGTATAACTTGAGCTTGGTGTTAGTTGATACATACGGTGAGCCATGGAGAGGTTTAATTGAGTAGAAAATTACCTGGTGCGATTCGAGCTTTTATATCTGTACGCTGTTGTTCGAATTAAGCATGGATCCCAAATATTTAAAAGATTCAACTCCCTCATTTCGTTCATCGCCGCACATCAAATCTTTCTTCTCAGCCTCTCTTGAAACATTCATATGTTTGGTTTTATCGTAGTTAATTTGCAGACTAATTTTTCTAGCACCACTCTCAAGCGATTTGAAAGCCTCACTCATAACAGCTTCATTTCGGCCGAGGATGACAACATCATCAGCGTAAGCAATCATCTGTATTGAGTTTATTGACAAGATGTTGTTGTTAGTCGGTAGTTTCTTTTGACGGCACACATATTCCAAGGCTAAATTAAAGAGTATAGGAGAGAGTTCTCAAAATTTAGAGTTCTGTACTGTCATTTTGCATAGTGATACCAGTTTACCAGGGATTCCCATTGACACCAGAGCAGACCATAGAGTTTCTCGTTCGAGAGTGTCGTAGGCCTGCCTGAAATCAATGAAGAGTTGGTGCACAGGTACGTTGAACTCTCGGCACTTTTCCGAAATCATCCTTATCGAGAATAGTGCATCGGGTGTACCTCGGCCCAGCCGAAGCCACACTGGTATTCTCCAAACAGTTGTTCAGCAAAAGGATTGTTTTTTGATAGCAAAATGTAGGAAAAAACTTATATGCTGTGCATAAGAGAGCGATTCCTCTGTAGTTTGCACATTGTAGGCGATTAGCTTTTTTATGGATTGGTATCAGCATAGCTGTGGTCCAGTCCTGTGGCATGGTTTCAGTCCTCCAGATCATTTGAACTCAAACAATTTTAAGGATAGAGTTTCACCACCATGTACAATCATTTCGGATGCTATATCGTCGATACCAGGTGCTTTATTGCGTTTTAATTTTGACAGCGCCGCTTTGAATTCCTCTTTGGTTGGTTCGTCTACATGTACCTTTGACGCACGAATAAGCTTTGCTCGTCGCCCGACTTGTTGTCTTTCACTTAAGTTGAGAAGTTTCTCAAAATAAGCGGCCTAAGTATCTAAAATGTTAGTAAGGTCTACTTGTAGCTCCCCATCTTCGTTTTAAATAGCAGTCGATCTAGTTTGAGGGCCCTTCTTTAAGGTTTTAGCCTGTTGAAAGAAGTTACGCGATTGATGTTCCTTATTGAAGCTTTCAATCTCCTCACACTGTCTCTTCCACCATTCTCTCTTCGTTCGTCTACATAGCTTTGTAACGGCTTGTCTTGCCTGTTTATAGTTCTCCTTCGTGGACCTGGTGTTGCGTCCTTGTAGACATTTAATATAGCAATCTATTTTGTATTGAATAGCGTCAAGACATGCTTGATCCATCCATGGCTTCTGGGAGTGGTTCTGTGGTCGTCCAAGTATTCCATCAGCAGCGCTTAAAACAGCATCTTTGAGAAAATACCATGACTTATCGACGTCTCCATTAATGGTTTCTGATTCCTCCAATGTTTCAGCAATATGGTTTTGATATCTCTCTTCCGTTTCAGCATTCTTTAGTGATGAGATGTTAAAACGTTTCCGTTGATTGAATTTTGGAATGCCTAGATTTGGGAAGTGGAACCTTATCTTAGCACATACAAGGAAGTGGTCACTTCCAATGTATGCACCTCTAAAGGATCGCACATCCAGAACGCTCGAAAATAAACGTGCTGTAACTAGCACGTGATCAATTTGATTTCGAGTGTTTCCATTCGGTGAGACCCAAGTCTGCTTATGAGTCGATCAATGCGGAAAGAACGTACTGGCAATTCTCAAATTATTTGATGATGCAAACTCAGCCATTCTCTCACCATTGGGACCCACAACATTTCCATAAGAGATATCTCTTCAAACCTGCCCATTAAAGTCACCAAGAACCATAATGATGTCAAGTGTCGGTGTTTGTTTCATAACCTCTTCCAGTGCTATGTAGAAATTATCCCTCTCGTCGACGGCCTTAGTTCAAGTAGGTACATGCACGGCAATAAGAGAAATATTGTTATATGTACCGCGTACTCTTAGGTAGCAGATCCCCTCACTGACCGGGATGAATTTCATCACGGTTTCTTGTATGCGTGCATCAATAAGAAAGCCAGTTCCAAATTCTCTTCGAGAAGGATGACCGCTACAGTATAGAGAGTGACTATCCAAATCTTGTTTTTCGATTATCGGCTGTCTAATTTCTTGCAGAGCAATGATATCCATCCTATACCTCTCAGCCTCTGTTTCTAGACTTATAAGAGCATTAGGGGCACTCAGGCTGCCCACGTTCCACGTTCCGATTCGGTAGTCTGGTCCAAAAAACGGTAGTCTGGTCACGCCCAGGTAAAATTCTATTTTGGTTTCTGGGTCTGTTATTCTTTTTCTGATTACCAAATTTAACAAATTAGTTTTTTCCTGGGGCTAGGGTGTTAACCTTAGGCCCAACCCAAATTGTCGCGAATGGGTTCGTTCTGCATCTTAAGGTTACCAGAAACAACCTTTTTACATGTTTATATAGCGAGCCGCTTGATCCAAGACAGACGCCCACCCAAGCCGCCCCTGACATGGAGAACAGACGCTTGATTCGCATTGGTTTTAAGGCTCCAATTCGCCGTGATGTAGCGTCATTGACTAAGCAGTTTTAACTCTGTTTGTCTCCAATACACCAACCTAATCCTGTCTGCATTACCCAGGCAGCACGGCGTGGACGTCGAATTTCGGATTTGGCTACCCACTTTTGTTATAGTTATCAATATAAAATTAAACTAACTTTAAATCTCTACGTTAAATCTTAATGTTGTGAAAAACTATAAATTACTAAATAATTGTGATAGATATCGTATTATTTTGTTAGTCGGTGTTTCTAAACAAATTTTCTAGATTTACTTTCTTTTATAATTAAGATCGTTATTTTGGAATTTGGGGGAAATTTATGGAACAATTTATCTTCTTGTTTTAATATGCAATGTAGTTTTAACGAAATAAAATTTCATTAATTTGTAATATTTTGCTGGAAATTATTGGGTTGAAACATTTACCAATGTTGGATTAATAAAAAGTCATCGCCTTGATTTATAGATAAAAAGGTTGATGTCAGATGTTTACTTTACCTTGACTGTTGATTACATGATTCGTAGAGGAAATTATGTGAAATTATATTAAGCCTTGATAATGATCTTATAATCTTTTGAAGTGTTTTACACAAAATGAAAGTTAATCAAAATAAAACAGATAAAAAAACTATACCAGCAATTACCTGAAGCTAATTGTGTGACCACTTAAGGATATTACCATTTAGTTGTCGCCTGTCGAACATTTATTTTAAATAAATTTTTGTTGTGTAATAGGAATTACAATAGTGTCACAACAATATGCGTTTTGAGGTGTTGATAAACGAAAAATTTTGTTTTTTGTTTTTTTTTAAGATGGATAACTTAACAATAAATCCTATCACATAATAAAATATGACACAGTCATAGGCCAATATTTCATGATAGGATGGAGAAAATAGTACTAAAATAAGATATAAAATGGCAATTTATTTAATAAAGTAGGATTGTACTACTTATATCAACCAACTTTTAATTAAGAAGGATGACTGAATGTTGGTCCAGCTGTAATGTTATGTTTTTTTTTAATTGTTAAAGTTAATGTTAATTCAATTTTAATTTTGTTAGTCGTAAAGTTGATTTGAAAAGAAACGTATCTACGTGATAAGTTTATTAATAAAGATAAGAAGAAATAAATGCTGATCCTACAAACCTGGGGGCTCAACCGACGGCTCCGCACGTTAAAATTACTAAGTTAACGGTTCAAGAAAATAAGAAAAATCAGCAAGTTTCACAGAAAGAATTTACTCAAGTAGCTAATATGGCCAATAATTTTGTATTTAAAGACATTGAAGATTCGTTGGGAAAGTTTTCTGGTGAAAAAGGGAAAAACTGTAAACCATGGATAAACGAGTTTGCGGTGCAAAAATATTTATATGCAAGGCGTTTATTGTGTGGTACTGCAAGACCTGCAAAAGAAGCTAAATCAAATGTGTATACATGGGACAAATTGAAAGAAACGTTAATTGCCGAATTTGAAGAAGAACCGTCCAATATTGGTATATGTACATAGAATGTTAAATGATGCTAAAAAGGAGTATATAATGAATATTTTTACAAGATGTGTCAGCTAGTGAAAAAAGGAAATTTAGATGAGAATTCTATAATTATTTATATTGTACAAGGTATTCCTGATAATATGAACAACAAAAGCATGTTATTAGAAGCAGAATCTTTAGAAGAATTAAAAAGAAAATAGAAAAAATATGAAATTATTAAAACGAAAATTGAAGCATTGGTGGACAGTGGAAGTGATGTACCGATAATAACAAAAACATTACAAAAGAAGCTAAATATAAATAATCTAGATCAACTCTGAAAGGCTTTGGAAATAACTTAAGAAAAACTTTGGGAGCGGTTTATATTAAAATGATACTAAACAATAAAATATATGATATACTTTTTCATGTAGCTTTTGATGAAGATAATGTTATTTTAGGCAATAATTTTTTTAAATAAATTACTCTTATTTTAGATCATGGAAAGATTGTACAAGTTAATGAAGATGAACCTAGCCTATGTAAAGAGAATACTATAATATGTAAACAAAATACTTGCCTGGAAGATGCTAACTTTTATGATAACATACAAGAAAAGGATATAAATACAATAGATGTGGAATACTTAGTAAATACAACAAGTTTAATTGAAAATGCATTAAGTACGTTAAGAGAAGAAAAGAGAAAAGAAGTAAATGAACTTATTAATAACTATCCTCCAGTGAAAAACGAAAAGTCATGCATTGAACTGAGAATCACGTTAATGGATGAAAAACCTATTTATCAAAAAGCTAGAAGATTAGCTCCAAAAGAAAAACAAATTGTAAGAGAACAAATAGAAGAATGGATGCAAGAAGGGGTTATTAGAGAGAGAGAGAAAGCAGTTCTGATTTTTCAAGTCCAATAGTACTAGTGAACAAAAAAGACGGTACGCATAAATCATGCGTTGATTATAGAAAAATCAACGATAAAATTATTAAAGATCGATTTCCATTACCAATAATTGAAGATGTTTTAGAAAATTTTTATAATACGAAAATATTTACGACACTTGATTTAAGAAACGGATTTTTCATGTTAATGTTGAAGAAAAAAGCAGAAAATTTACATCGTTTATTACGCCTGAAGTGCAAATATGAATTTTTAAAGACACTTTTTGTGCCATGCAATTCACCAGCTATTTTTCAAAGATTTGTCAGTACTGTTTTCAGAGAACAAATTAAGAAAAATATTATGATGGTCTATATTGATGACATTATAAGTTTAGGTCAAGATGAAACAGAAAACGTAAACCATTTGAAATATGTATTGAAAGTGGCTGAACAAAATAATCTGCAAATCAAGTTGCAAAACTGCAATTTTTTTCAGAAATCTATTGAATTTTTAGGCCATATTATAGAAGCTAGAAGTATAAAACCATCACTAGAGAAAACTAAGGTAGTCCAGAATTCCAAAACCGAATAATATAAGGCAAGAACAAAGTTTCCTTGGTTTAACAGGTTTTATTAGGAAGTTCGTACCAAATTATTCAACAGTTGCCAAACCTCTGTCAGACCTATTAAAAAAGGATACAGAGTTCAAGTTTACTGAAGATCAAGATTTTGCATTTAAAAAACTAAAAGACATATTAGCAACAGAACCCGTTTTAAAACTTTTTAACCCATCTTTGGCAACAGAACTCCATACAGATGCTAGTGCTGTAGGTTATGATGGTGTACTTTTGCAGAAACATGAGAATTTTTTCCATCCGGTATTTTACATAAGTTTTAAATGGACCGAAGCTGAAAAAAATTATATCAGTTATGAAAATGAAGTTCTGGCCATCATCAAGTCCTTGAAGAAACTACGGATTTCTTTATTGGGTTTACAATTTAAGATCTTTACAGATTGTAAGGCTTTTCAACAGACGATGATGAAAAAAGAATTATGTACAAGAGTAGCAAGATGGGCATTAGCTTTGCAAGAATTCGATTGCACTGTATTACATCGTCCTGCATCATCAATGAAACATGTGGATGCGCTAAGCAGATCCCAGTAATGTTTTCAATAAAAGACGGTATTTTTGAACGCATTAAAGAAGCTCAGAAAAATGATAAATTTTGCAATTTAAGATAGGAAATTTTAAAAAATAGCACTTACCAAGATTTTGAAGCTAAAAATGATTTATTGTATAAATTTGAAGAACTATCCGTTAGTAGTGCCAAAGATATTGCAGCGCACAATCATTCAAAATATTAACGAGCAGGGTCATATAAGTAGTCGAAAAGTTTACACGTTTGTTAAAAAAGATTACTTTATAACATCGCTTCATAAAAAAATTAATAATATTATTTCTAATTGTATTCCTTGCATATTAGCTAGCAGGAAAAGTGGTAGACAAGAAGGTTTTTTAAACCCAATTAAGAAGTATGATGCGCACCTGCATACCTATCATGTTGACCATGTAGGTCCATTACCTTCAAAGGCAAAGAGATATTAACATTTATTTGTAGTGATAGATGCGTTCAGCAAGTTTATGTGGATCTTTCCCGTTAGATCAGCTAGCGTAGCAGAAGTCATTGATAAGCTTACCTAACAAAGTATAATTTTTGGCAACTCAAAAGGGATCATAACAGATAAAGGATCAGCATTTACATCAAATGACTTCAAAGAGTATTGTAGTGAGAAAAAAATTAGTTTAATTCGTATCACAACAGGCATACCAAGAGGCAACGGGCAAATTGAAAGTGGAAATTGTAATATTGTTGAAAATTAAATCAATCAATCATATCAAAGATGTCAATTAAAAACCCATTAAAATGGTACCAAAATATTGCTAAACTTCAAAAGATCATCAACTCAATAACAAATAGAAGTATCAACAAGACTCCGTTTGAAGTTATGTTTGGTTTACCAATGAGACGAGAAGAAGATCATGAATTGGCGAAATTAATTGAGGAAATAGCGCAAGAGCAGTTTGACAACGACAGAAATGATATACGAGTAGAGGCTAAGAATCAGAAGTTGAACAAGAGAACGTTAGTCATTACAACAAAAACAGAACATCAGCAAGATCATATAAGAATGATGACATCGTAGCCATAAAAAGAACTCAGTTTGGTGCACGGCTCAAGCTTGCAGCAAAATTTTTGGGCCCATATCAAGTTGTTAAGGTAAAAAGAAATAACAGATACGATGTGATGAAAATTGGTGATCATTTGGGTTCATAATGTACATCAACTGCGGCAGACTTTATGAAACTATGGGTAGTAGAAGATAACGAATTGTTTGATGATGTTACTGATTCTTCCGGGTCGGAAGAAAATTAGAATGGCCGAATGTAGGATCGTACTACTTATATCGACCAACTTTTAATTAAGAAGGATGACTGAATGTTGGGCCAGCTGTAATGTTATGTTTTTTTTAATTGTTAAAGTTAATGTTAATGTTAATTCAATTTTAATTTTGTTAGTCGTAAAGTTGATTTGAAAAGAAGCGTATCTACGTGATGTTTATTAATAAAGATAAGAAGAAATAAAGTGTGATCCTACATAAATTTGCATGAACAATACTAAAATTGGGTTGCCAATAATCCCGCTAGTGGCACATTTCTTGATAATACTCACTGTCTTCCTCAATGATTAAATTTCACAAATAGAGCTATAAGAAAGTTCATTTTTTCGAGCAAGAAATAGTGTGCGATCAAGGAATATTCCATCCCTAAGGTTGAAAATGCTACCGTTAGCTGAATAGAGTTCATCCGCCCACCCCCTAACGTATCACCTTGGCTAGTGATATCCCACTGCTATTACCAGTAGTATGTAATATCTCACAATAACATATATGTCAATATCAGGGGCTGGAGTATGCGGGCTCGTCACACCCGTAAGCTAGAAAATAAAAAAAATTATAAATCACAAATCAACATTATATTATGATGCATAGAGGGTAATCCTTCTATGCGTCATAATATAATATAAATGTGAGGCGATAGCTTCCAGTTCCACAATAACAAATAGTTGCACATAGTAATAAATAGTTTCAATAATTCCACAATAATAATTCCAACAAATAAAAATAACAGAAATTTTCTTACTGTATCACGTTATACATATTGTAACAGGTCGTTCAATAAGTCCGTAGGATAAGTAAGAAAAAAACAACATTTTGACAAAACTCGATTTTTTTATTCAACATAGTTGCCTTCGAGGGCGATACAACGAGTATAGCGATTTTCCAACTTTTCTATACCACTTTTATAGTACGATTTCTCTTTCTCGTCAAAATAGGCCTCAGTTTCAGCGATTACTTCATCATTGGACTTAAATTTCTTTCCAGCAAGCATTCTCTTGAGATCTGAAAACAGGAAAAAGTCGCTGGGGGCTAAATCTGGAGAATATGGTGGGTGGGTAAGCAATTCAAAGCCCAATTCATTCAATTTTGCCATCGTTTTCATCGATCTGTGACACGGTGCATTATCTTGGTGAAACAACACTTTTTTCTTTTGCAAATGTGGCCGTTTCTTTGCGATTTCAGCCTTCAATCGATCCAAAAGTTCACAGTAATACTCGCTGTTGATGGTGGTTCCTTTTTGGAGATAGTCGATGAATATTATTCCGTTCGTATCCCAAAATACAGACGCCATCACTTTACCGGTCGACTGTTGCGTCTTTGCTCGCTTTGGATTCGGTTCGTCGACTGCTGTCCACTCAGCTGACTGTCTTTTGGATTCTGGTGTGTAATTGTGAAGCCATGTCTCATCCATTGTCACATATCTACGATAGAATTCCCTTTTATTGCGGTTTAACAGTGCCAAAGACTCCTCCGAAGCATCGATTCGTTGTTGTTTTTGGTCGACTGTGAGCTCACGCGGCACCCAATTTGCACAGAGCTTTCGCATACCCAAATGTTCATGTAAAATGGTAAAAACACTACCATCTGCTACCTTTACAATGTCAGCTATTTCGTGCACCTTCAATTTGCGATCGTTCATAACCAATTTGTGGATTTTTTTTATGTTTTCTGGAATAACAGCCTCATTTGGGCGTCCACTGCGCTCTGCATCTTTTGTGCTGGTACGACCACATTTAAATTCAGCCATCCACTTCTCTACCATTTGTCTCGATGGAGCAGAGTTTGGATAATGTTTATCAAGCCATTGTTTGGTTTCCACTGTATTTTTTTTCATCAAAAAGCAATGCTTTATTAAAATTCGAAATTCACTTTTTTCCATTTTTTTTCAAAAACAAAAGTTGCTTCACACAAAATGCTATAACTCACGAATAAATAGTCAGATTGCTGTCAAATTTATACACGTATCGTTTGAAGGTTAGTACTAAATAAAAATCATATGGAAAAAATTCTAGTAACGCCATCTATGTGTCATCCTACGGACTTATTGAATGACCTAGTATATATTCCATCGGTGTGAGACCATCGTAATATTAAATAGATTAACTCCTGCGTGGAAAGAGAAAAAAGTTGTCTGTTTTTTTTAAACCTTGCCATATGCAGAAAGATGTAATATATTTTAAAATGGCGCTACAGACTCACGATTTTTCTGTCCGAAAAAACAATCAGGTTTATAAATATAGAATATTTTGAGAGAACGTAAATACAAAAATATATGAAGAGAGACGAAAAAACTTGTGATATCTGTCAAAACAAATTTCTCTTTCTACATTTTGATTGGCTTTTCAATGTTTATATTTACTACCACAAATTCTTTTACTGAATTAAAAAAATTCTAAATTTAAAATGTCAGAAGCTATTAAAAGTTTTCTTCATAGTTGTGCTAATTTTTATGAAATAAATCATAATAATTACGAGAGTAAATTAAATTTATTGAGTGAATTACCGTGATTGTTTAACAATCAACATTTTTATAAAGGACAAGTAATGTTTTCTAACAGCATGAACAAATATTGAAGTTAGTTAATTATTCTCAAAGTGTTTGCTGATAAATTTGCGGACAAACTATTATCATTATTGGCAAATCTATTTTTCATTGATGAAATTTCAAAAAAACTATGTTTGATTATAACAAAATCAACTGTTTCTGTTAATTTTATTAATAAATTTTTTTATTTAAGATTTTAAAAAAACTCGCAACAAAGGTACAATTTTGAATGAAGCTAAGCACGAATATGGTTTCACAGAGAGTAAAACAAATAACAAAAATACGATTTGACAGATGTGCATACATGTTTTGTAAGGGTGATCGATTGGGGTCAATCCTTGAGGTCTCATGTTAATAGTGTTAGCTCAATTCCAGTTGCTTCCTTGTAACTACGCCTTTTGTGTTTAACAAAATACTCCCCGAAATAAAAGCAAACAACCCACTACCTAAAGTCTTTCTAGAAAATCTAAAAAACCTTTCTATTTAGTGTAACCAATACCATAAATCTTAAAATATGCCCAACATTTCATAACTCCATTTCAGACCGTAAGAAATGGCTAAAATTCATAACCGTCATGACTCCATTTCAGAGCGAAAAAAATCCTGGATCTAGTTTTTTCCTTTTGTTACTATACCAATAACATATGTACATACTATGTATGTAGGTACCAAATTTTTAGATTTTTTAAAAATATGTAGTCGAAAAAATCGATGTTAAAAATTCAAATTAAAAGAATAGACCATGAAATAAGCAAAGTGGTTTTAAATTGCTTAAAATAACCCAAACCAAACACCATAATGTTACTAATTAGTTAGACCACAGAAATATTTTTTGTGATTGCAGAAGTTTAAAGATAAGAAATAAATGTTATATTTAGATAAGAAAAAATTTTAATAAATTGTGACACGATTTAGATGAATCATTATAACTGAAAATATTTACTTTAACTAAACTTGACTTTGACTTTAAAAAGAAGTAGATCGTTTTGTATGGAATATGATATGTTTAAGTTGCAGAAGTTTTTTTTTATATGTTGGAAACAGGTCCAAAAGAAGTCTCTCCAGTAAATCTGGTGATCGTGAAGGGCAAACGACTTCACCATTGCTTGAGACAATTTCAAGAGATATAGTTGTGGAGACCGATCAATTCAATTGTACCATTGGCTGTAAGTGTAGTTGCGCCGTCTGTTGTATTGTTGAAGCCGCATATATTAATAAAACCCCAAGCATCCAATTATAATGTGAAAAATTATCAATCATGCTACGATAAAGTTTTTAATCACGATTTACCGTAAGACTACGGTCCAAATTAAAAGCCAATGATTGCTCCAGACCACATAGCGGCAATTAAAGTTTAATGTGCTTTTCTAGACGATAAATAATAAAAACTTAAATTACATATTCAATACAAGTAATGTTAATTTAAATGAAAAACTTATAAATAAAGAAAGAAAAAAATGTGCGTCGTTGTAGAAAATTATCTATATAAATTACAACAATATATAAGGGCAATAAATAGATTGGTCGATCACAAATAACATCGAATAAGGAAGTTCTAATCTAATAAGAAAAATAAACAAACATAATACAATAAGAATTCAATTGTGATCAAATGTGAGTTCGAATATAGTAGTTTGTGCTACAAGTTTTAAAATGAAGATTTTTAAGCACGAGCGAAGCGAGTATTGAAAATTAGGACGTGTGCTGAAAAAAATTCATTTCAAAACGAGTTGCACACAACGTTTTCTGCACTTGAGCACCACAATAGACAAAAAATAAAAAAAAATACAAAAAATCACTACAAAAAAACTACGCGAAGTATTAATCGATCAACAATGCCTTGACAATATGCAAGTTGGATTATATGCAAGAAAAAACGTCATTTGTTCTTGATTGTTCCCACACTACAAACGTGTTTTCATTTCGCGTGTATTTTATTGAGAAACTGCAAAAAATGAGCTCAGGGGAAGATTCCGACTTGGAAGTAGCAGCAGAAAGAGCTTTGCAAGGTTTATTGCCAAAAACGTATCGAGCGTTCAAACAGTGGTGCATTGAAAAAAAATTAAAGTGATTGACGAAAATAAATTACTTGCTTATTTCGATACCGAGATGAAACAATTCCAATCGTCAACTACATGGAGCATTTACTCAATGTTAAAATCCACGTTGAACGTGAAGGAAAACATCGATATCTCAAAATTCAACAATTTGCGAGCTCTTTTGAAGCGTAAAAATGACAATTATTTTGCGAAGAAATCAAGAATCTTCGCCATTGAAGAAATCTACAAATTCCTGAAGGACGCTCCCGACGATGTTTATTTGGCTACGAAGGCAAAATTTGCTGATAATGTTTTTGTTTCATTTTCCTAACCTCACAATTTTAAGGTGGCCCTTATTGTTGGTGTCTATGGTTCTTGTCGACCAGCGAATTGTTGAATTTGAACGTAAAGGATGTCGAATACATGGACAATGGCATTAAAATTACCGTACCGAAAACGAAAACCAAAATCATTCGACAATTTGTCATCAACGAAGGAAGTGATCGGGACGTAAATTTGGTTGACATTTTCAAGATGTATTCAGGACTACGTCCTCATGGCGTTATCACCGACAGATTCTTTTTGGGTTTTGGTAAAGCAAATGCATCAAACAGCCGATCGGCATTAACGCGATTGGAGGCTATCCGAAGACAATTGCAATTTTCTTGAATCTTGTTCACTAGTCATTGCTGACACTGGTCATTGCTTCCGTCAATCATCTGCATCCTTGTTGACAGATTCGGGTGTGAATTTAACTACAATTAAGCAACATGGTGGTTGGGAGTCTGATAAGGATACAGAAAAATACATTCAACATTCGCTCAACAATAAACGTAAAATTGCTGACAGCATCATGGGTTCGAAAATTGTTAGAGCTGATAACGTTTCAACGACCTCCTCAACCACTGCTCAATCCAGTGAATCAATCATTGAAAATGCAATGTTTCAGCCGGTACAACTGTTACAATAATTTCGAGTCAAACAAGCCGAACAAACTTGAAAGTGGTTGGAGAGCCTTTGCCACAACCACCGATCCCTGGAGGATATTCACAATTGCTCTTTCTACTTTGGTCAAAAGTAATGTTTTCATTCATTTCTACATTATTAATAAAAATGTTTACCAACTCAAACGCACCGTTTCATCTTTTAAATTGGCAGCAGTGCGGAAATGAAAAAGCAGTGCGGAAATGAAAAAGCAGTGCTGAAATGAAGAATCAGTGCGGAAATAACTCACTTTTCCGCACTCAAACGAGTTTCGATATATGTCGTATTGTGGTACTCGAGTGCAGAAAATATTTTTCAAACTGATTTGGAGTATTTAAAAAATCATTGAAATTGTAGCAACATGTATTCACGTATTTCTACCTTCTTTCGAATTAGCCTTACTCTCAATTCGATAAAAGTACAATTACCTAAATCTTCTTCTGGATCCGGTCACTGATTAATGAGCAACAACACCATTTATTAAGTAATCAACACTGCTATTGGTTTACAACAACAGGAATACAACACAGCAAAAAACATTCTTATCTAGAATATTCAAATGCTTCAATAACTGCAACGGTTGCTTGTAGAAATTTCCAGTATAAACACAGCGTACAAAATAATACACATAAATTTCTCTTAAATAACATTTAAAAAATATGGAGGGGTGAAATCTCACAGCCCTGAGATATCAAGACTTCGGTCTGGGTTAAGGATTTTGATATAGTTTTCGGCAAAAAACTTTTATGAGGACATGGTTTTTAGTTTTGGGCAGCGATGTATATCAAACATAACTCTTTGTTATAGTACAAGTATTTTTTATCTCTTTTTAAAAATTTATTACAAAATTAACACGAAACATCAATACGTTGCCGGAAAATTATAATCAAAATTCCAAAAATATTGTTAAATTAAATATAATCAAACTTTTTCAAAATTCCAAAAATTAGAATAAAATCACATATTTAAACTTTTTCTAAATTCCGATAATATTACAAAAATTCTTAAAAATTTAAACTTTTCCAAAATTCTAAAAATATTGCAAAAATTATTACAAAATCAAAAATTAAAACTTTTTTCAAAATTCCAAAAATTATAATAAAATTTTTCAAAATTCCAAAAATTCTTACAAAATCAAAAAATGAAACTTTTTTTCAAAATTCTAAATATATATGGGACGATCCACGTCAAACGGGCCACCGCTGCGACCAAAATTTGGAGAGGTTTAAAAAAACATGTGATGGCTCAAAATTTTAGTTATAATTTTCTCTTTGCAATGAAACGTGGCGTTTTAGAATTTTTCAAAATGACGCCTTCAAAATGGAGCGTTTATTCCGAAATTTTTTAGCATCGAACGGGGAAACTAATTACTAACAAGTACTATTACTTTTAAAAAATTGATTGCTAATTTTAAAATGATTGCAAGAGCACTGTCTTTAAAAATTAATATGATTAGTACAAAAATTTTCAACATGGCGGCTACTAAAAGGCGCTAATTTCACCAAATTTGCGTTTTTTCAGGCAAAAGTGCTTATTTTACAATTCTACAGCATTAATATTATATTGTTACGTTTTTCCAAGCTTCCTTCGAATTGGCCTAACTCACAATCCGATTAACGCAATTCCCAAATCTCTTCAGAGTTCGATCGCTGATTAGTAAGCAAACACACCAGGTTTTATTAAGTATTTAACAACTTAATTGTTCCACAACAATAGGAAAACAATACAGCAAACAATATTCCTAACTAGAATATTGTTCCAACAGCTTCGAAACTCCAACGGTTTATTATAGAAATTTCCAATTCACAACGTTCAAAATAATACACAAAATATTTCTTCTCAATAACACTTAAAACTTTATTCACAAAAACTAATTTAAAAATCACTTTTATAATTTTAACTTCACTATCGCAGGTTTAAAATAACACTAATTAAAAACTACAAGAGGCAATTTCCTTATATACATTCTGCTTAATCTCTAGAAATTTCGCAGTCACTTTTTAGAAACCTTGAGAAAATATTAGGATATTCGATTATTTTACGTTACGTTGATTTGATTCATAAAATCATTTGTTTTATGTAGACCTTAATTCTTAGAATATGTACAACAACAACAACACTATTCATTTCATTAATTTGTTGTAGTATTTTGTTGAATTGATTTTCCTGGAAGTGACCGTAATCGTCTAGATTTTTCTGTAATGGTCTAGATTTTTCTGTACTCGTAACAATATTATAAGTTTCAAATAGTTGAAACATCGATTTATCAAATAATTTCGATAGTTATTCAAAATGGCCGATTCAAAATAGCGTCTTTTTTTGATCGAATTTTGTAAAATTTGACTTCTTTCACCTGACTACCGTTGCGACCAAAATTTGGAGAGGTTTAAAAAACTTGTGATGGTTCAAAATTTTAGTTATAATTTTCTCTTTGCAATGAAACGTGGCGTTTTAGAATTTTTCAAAATGGCGTCTCCTTCAAAATGGAGCGTTTATTCTGAAATTTTTTAGCATCGAACGGAGAAACTAATTACTAACAAGTACCATTACTTTTAAAAAGCTTGATAACTATCGTAATTATTTAATAAATCGATGTTTCAACTATTTGAAACTTGCAATATAAAATTTATGCTGTAGAATTGTAAAATAAGCACTTTTTCATGAAAAAACACAAATTTTGTGCAATTGGCGCCCATTAGTAGCCGCCATGTTGAAAATTTTTGTACTAATCATATTAATTTTTAAAGACAGTGCTTTTGCAATCATTTTAAAATTAACAATCAATTTTTAAAAGTAATGGTACTTGTTAGTAATTAGTTCCCCGTTCGATGCTAAAAAATTTGAGAATAAACGCTCCATTTTGAAGGCGCCATTTTGAAAAATTCTAAAACGCCATGTTTCATTGCAAAGAGAAAATTATAACAAAAGTTTTGAACCATCACACGCTTTTTTAAACCTCTCCAAATTTTAGTCGCAACGGTAGTCAGGTGAAAGAAGTCAAATTTTACAGAACTCGATCAAAAAAAGACGCCATTTTGAATCGGCCATTTTGAATAACTATCGAAATTATTTGATAAATCGATGTTTCAACTATTTGAAACTTATACTATAATATTTATGCTGTAGAATTGTAAAATAAGCACTTTTGCCTGAAAAAACGCAAATTTGGTGAAATTGGCGCCTTTTAGTAGCCGCCATGTTGAAAATTTTTGTACTAATCATATTAATTTTTAAAGACAGTGCTTCTGCAATTATTTTAAAATTAACAATCAATTTTTTAAAAGTAATAGTACTTGTTAGTAATTAGTTTCCCCGTTCGATGCTAAAAAATTTCGGAATAAACGCTCCATTTTGAAGGTGTCATTTTGAAAAATTCTAAAACGCCACGTTTCATTGCAAAGAGAAAATTATAACCAAAATTATGAGCATCACATGTTTTTTTAAACCTCTCCAAATTTTGGTCGCAGCGGTGGCTCGTTTGACGTGGATCGTCCCATATACATATAAAATCAAATATTTAAACTTTTTCTAAATTCCAATAATAATCCAAAAATTCTTAAAAATTCAAACTTTTCCCAAAACTCTAAAAATATTGCAAAAATTATTACAAAATCAAAATTTGAAAATTTTTTCAAAATTCAAAAAATTATAATAAAATCAAAAATTAAAAATTTTTCAAAATTCTAAAACTATTCCAAAAACTCTTACAAAATCCAAAATTAAAACTTTTTCCGAAATTTTAAAAATATTGCAAAAATTATTACAAAATCAAAAATACAAACTTTTTCAAAATTCCAAAAATATTTCAAAAACTATAACAAATTCAAAAATTTCCATGTCCAATTTCATTTTCAATTACATTTACGTCATAAAAATAGCTATATTTTTTTTCCAAAAAATTGGCTAAAAAATAAATGAAATCATTTTTTGACACACTTGACATTATTTTTTTGACAAACTTATAATGCCATAATTCTCTATAATAATAATGAAATTTCATGTCATACAAACTATTAATTTTATTTTTTTCTAAAAAAATTGGGTAAAAAAATAAATAAAAATCTTTCTTTTGACACACTTGACAACATTTTTTTGACAACCTTATAATGCAATAATCTAGTTTTTGATCTCACATACCAATCCCTACCCTCCAAATTTAATGTTCCTACTCGTAATCACTTAAAATGAACGTTTTTTAAGCCAAAAATATGAAAATTTGCAATTTTTGACACACATAATGATTTTTTGACACACTTCCGGTACAGTTATCGAACACAGCGTCGTTTCGGACCTGTCCCTTGAGTATACCTATTTTTAGAAAAAAAAAACTTTGAAATCCCTCCAGCGGTTTTCCCTGCAGCGTAAGTAATGACCGCCGGCCGACAAGTCAAGAAATGCCAAAAAAGTGGGGGTAAGAATTTCACTTTGAGCTCATGAATGTAATACTTAGGTCTTTCAGACCGAAGTAATTTATTCTCAATTAATTTAAATTGAACATAAGCACATTGGGCTCAAACTATCGCACGCAGTCTAATTTAAATTCTAGCTTTACATAATCCCAGTCTAATAAAAACTTACAATTTTGCAAGAGGAATTCTTTATATACAATTTTTCTAAATTTCTTTAATATGCCAGGCAAGTCGATTCTTTACAAAGAAAGCTCCAGAAATTCTGATGAAATTTATTTCATATATTTTTTATTACTTTATTTTCTGCTTTCTCTTTTTTTCTTGTGACCTTGATTTTAGATTGGAAATATTGTATAGGGAAAATTGAGACTGAATATTTGGTAGCCGTAAAGTTGTCCAAACTCCAGGCAGTTCCGGTTGCTGCCAATGGCGTTGTACAAATAGTTACTCCCTGTAAAACACGGTAACTCGCTAAGTCAGACCTTGAATAAACGGGATTTAAGCCCGAAAATTGAAAGATGGGCCCTATTTCTGGAACACTTCAATTTCGAAATCGAACACAGAAATTCGGAAAGATGAAGCATGCGTCGACGCCTTGAGTAGGAGTATACTAGTGATAGAGAGAAATGAGACTAGAAATCATCTGATAGAAAGAATATTCGTTTTACAGTAGTTAGATGATAATATAAAGCAGATTAGAGACAAGGTTTTGAAGGGAAAGTTAAAAGGAGACGAATTACGCGATGGAATAGTGTATAGAAAAGACAAGGATAGGTTTCAGTTCTTGGTTCAAGGGTAATGGCCCACATAAATAAATGCATTACATGTATTAATGTATTATGTTTAACCCGAAATCAAATCGCGTAGAAAGTCCTATGCATAATATTGAAAAACAACCATTTCCATTCGATACTTTGCATGTGGACCATTTAGGACCGTTGGAATGTAGCAAACAGAAGAATTGTACATTTTAGTCTGACTTTTGGTTTACAGAGTATACAAAATTGTACTCAACGAGGAAAACAAGTACTAGGGAAGCCGTAAATCATTTGAAGGACTACGTTAAAACGTTTAGCTTGCCGAGACGAATCATTACGGACCGAGGGACGACATTTACTGCGGAAGCTTTTAAGAGATAAACACTAGATAAGGGGATAAAACACGTGTTGAACGCTATAGCAAGTCCTAAGTCTAATGGACAGGTCGAGAGGTACAACAGAGTAGTAGTACCATTATTAGATAAATTAGCCAACGAAGGTGAAGTACCATGGGACACTGTATTTGGAGAGGCAGAATTCTGTTTCAATAACACTTCACCGAAAGAAAAAATCTTGGTTGATTCAAACATGTTGCATTGTTAATCGAAAATTAAGTGAAAATTGGGGAACTAAATACGTTTGTGATTGAATCAACCAACGCTCCGTATTTAAATTAACAATTTAACCGTTGTTGATAACAATTTTCATTATTTAAATCAACCACGGCGTGATCAATTTTTCAGGTTCATATTTTTCAGTTCAGTTTGTTCATGTTTTTGTTTGAAAATTATTGTGTTTGTTAAAATAAAAAACTCGGAGAAAAGAAACTAATAAACAAAATAAAGAAAAATATAATAATCAAAAGAATAGAAAAATAAAAAGTTTTTATACATTTTAACATGGCTGGTTTTATTTAACATTTTACTTTAAGAAATAATTTAGATGTGTTTATTTGATTTAAATAATTTACATATTATTTGCATATAAAGCGAGAAGTAAATACGTTTGTGATTGAATCAACCAACGCTCCGTATTTAAATTAACAATTTAACCGTTGTTGATATATTTTTTTATAAGTATCACAAACATATTTGATTTAACCATGTTTGTAGTTGAGTCAATTATGATTTAATTTTCAATTGACTACAAACGTTGTAAATTAAAAATTGGACTAAAAATAGTGATATTGAATACGTTTGTGATAGAATCAAGCAATACGCCGTATTAAATCTTTTGGTTTGGTACATCTTTGTTTTGTTTTTGCTGCTATCGATGTTTGTATGGGTTGGTTTTTTTTCGTAAATATAATATTCGAAATTTTTTATATTAGAAGTATGTATTTCGCATCAATCCCGACAAACATTTTTATGCATAAAGCTAGCGTTCGTATATTTACGTTCTAAATAGGAAATGTATGAGTGTGATTTTGTTTGTAAAGGATGCGTCCATTATTTCGCCATTTTTTTAATGATACAATTTAAAAGACCAAAATTCAGAAATCAAAAAATTTAAATATTTGAATTATATGTAGAAAATTATACTAATTTTCCATAATTTTCTCATTATTATGAAAAATTAAATTAAAATATCGATAAATGGACATGAAACAAGACAAATAAAAAATATTAAAAAAATATAATAATTTTTTTAAATCACCAAAATTAATTATAGAAAGGGCCTGTTTCATTAACGATATTTTTGTTATAACATTAACTGAAAAATTTCTTTCGCACATAATTTTATATGCAAACAATTTGTAAATTATTTAAATCAAATAAACACATCTAAATTATTTCCTAAAGTAAAATGTTAAATAAAACCAGCGATGTTAAAATATATAAAAACTTTTTATTTTTCTATTCTTTTGATTATTATTTTTCTTTATTTTGTTTATTAGTTTCTTTTCTCCGAGTTTTTTATTTTAACAAACACAATAATTTTTAAACAAAAACATGAACAAACTGAACTGAAAAATATGAACAAGAAAAATTGATCACGCCGTGGTTGATTTAAATAATGAAAATTGTTACGTAAAACAAACAACGAAAAAAAAACGTTGGTAGAATCAACTACAAAGCTTGTTTGATTTTGCGTCTAATACGAACGTGGTTATTTTAAGCAATGTAGCATTGTCAATTTATTTTAAAAAACGTAACAATTTTCATTATTTAAATCAACCACGGCGGCGTGATCAATTTTTCTGGTTCATATTTTTCAGTTCAGTTTGTTCATGTTTTTGTTTAAAAATTATTGTGTTTGTTAAAATAAAAAACTCGGAGAAAAGAAACTAATAAACAAAATAAAGAAAAATAATAATCAAAAGAATAGAAAAATAAAAAGTTTTTATATATTTTAACATCGCTGGTTTTATTTAACATTTTACTTTAGGAAATAATTTAGATGTGTTTATTTGATTTAAATAATTTACAAATTGTTTGCATATAAAATTATGTGCGAAAGAAATTTTTCAGTTAATGTTATAACAAAAATATCGTTAATGAAACAGGCCCTTTCTATAATTAATTTTGGTGATTTAAAAAAATTATTATATTTTTTTAATATTTTTTATTTGTCTTGTTTCATGTCCATTTATCGATATTTTAATTTAATTTTTCATAATAATGAGAAAATTATGGAAAATTAGTATAATTTTCTACATATAATTCAAATATTTAAATTTTTTGATTTCTGAATTTTGGTCTTTTAAATTGTATCATTAAAAAAATGGCGAAAAAATGGACGCATCCTTTATACAAACAAAATCACGCTCATACATTTCCTATTTAGAACGTAAATATACGAACGCTAGCTTTATGCATAAAAATGTTTGTCGGGATTGATGCGAAATACATACTTCTAATATAAAAAATTTCAAATATTATATTTACGAAAAAAAACCAACCCATATAAACATCGATAGCAGCAAAAACAAAACAAAGATGTACCAAACCAAAAGATTTAATACGGCGTATTGCTTGATTCTATCACAAACGTATTCAATATCACTATTTTTAGTCCAATTTTTAATTTACAACGTTTGTAGTCAATTGAAAATTAAATCATAATTGACTCAACTACAAACATGGTTAAATCAAATATGTTTGTGATACTTATAAAAAAATATATCAACAACGGTTAAATTGTTAATTTAAATACGAAGCGTTGGTTGATTCAATCACAAACTTATTTAGTTCCCCAATTTTCCCTTAATTTTCGATTAACAATGCAACATGTTTGAATCAACCAAGATTTTTTCTTTCGGTGATAGATAGATACCTTATAGGAGATTTAGAAAATTATCAAGTTAAGGGTAGGAGATTTAAGGGTATCTTTGATTAAAAATATATGAGAAAGTATCCGGGAAATAGTAACATGGAAGAAAGAGATTCGTTAGAGAAAAATAATTAAAAAGAGGACGAATATGAAGATTATAAATTTTTAGAAGGAGAAGACGAGTACGAAAACTACGAGTTTCTAGAAAATGCGTTTGATTCTGAATCACGTGAATTGAGTAATTAAAATGATTAGAACAAGCTATATCCAAGGATAATTATTTGAAATTGTATTTCCAAATGAATTTATACACATTTATTAAGTTTTGTAAAATTAAGTTATGTTTATATAATTACTATGAAGGGATTCCGTTTTATATAAATGTAGGCTAAGAGATTATATTTTAAGTGAAATTATAGTCTATGGAGACCATAGTGGTCAGGTTGGACGAGCTGTAAGTTAACACTAAGCAGCGCCTCTAGATTCAGATAAAACATTTAAATATATTTTGTCATGGTTTATAGTGAGAAAAGAATTATGTATCATGGCAGATGGTGTAATAAAATAAATAACAAAGTTGTGTCATAACGTGTTCAGGAATATGGTACGAATAAACAATTGTTATTATATATAAAGGAGTTTTATTTTATAACTATAAAAGTTTAAAGTAGTTTTTTTGTTTTAATATTTTAACTTGTCTATAAAAAGCTGAATTTTGGGAGCAAAAACCAAATATATTTATGTACATATAAGAAATTACAATACGTTTAACGCAATGCCAAGCGTACGTATAGCCGTGACACATTTTATACGAGGTGAATAAAATAATTGTGAATGATTATAATAAGTAGTTTAAGTTAAGTTACAAAATCGATCAAGAAGAGGAATTTACAAAAGGACAAATATTTTGCCATAAGATAAAATCTTGAACGAATAAAAATTTAAAACGTTAAGCAAATCCATAAACATTCTGATCTATAGGTCGAACCAAAGGATTTAACACGTTTAACCGTCAATATTCAACGGAAACGTTTAATTGGTGAACACAAAAAACAAAATTACAATAGATTGCACTATAATTTTTCCTTAAACTGTTATGAGGCTGTTTTTATCAGTCGCGACTGTGACTATGTACATTCTTGTTTTCCAATCATATTATTCGTAATTGTTGAGAACATGCAATACGAACGCATCGATTTCGATGTTTTCAATAATTATAAATACGAGAATCTTACTAGTTTTTGTTGAGCTGTCATTTTGCTTATCCATTGTTGGGTGGTCATTTTTTTGATTATCCATCGAAAATTGTGAATGAAGTCCATTAAACGTAAATTATTATTCAACAATCGCCTTGACATTTTTGGCGCACCAATTCCATCGATTTAGCATCATTTCGAGATTGTTGCTGAATATTATTGGTTATTTCTGGCGCAATAATTCCATCAATTTAACATCGATTCATGATTGTGGCTGATTGTTACTGACTATATATTTCATGATTTTGGTTCAAGATCGCCTTGACATTTTTGGCGCAACAATTCCATCGATTTAGCATCAATTCATGATTTTTGCTGATTATTATTGGTTATTTTTGGCGCAACAATTCCATCGATTTTACAACAATTCAGGATTATTGATCATTGATATTTTATGATTTTGGCTCAACAATAGCCATTTCAGTTGACGCAAAAATTACCTCAATTTTTCAACGACGATTTGTTGTATTTTGGGATTACCGTTCCACAACCACCAGTACGAGCTTGGCGCAACCAGCACAAATTATTTTCGGTTGCTAAGATGCATATGATGACGGGAAATAAGGAAGGTGGAGAGAAGCTGGATCTGCTAAAATCATGGGGTGAGTCACTATCTTATATTATATTACTATATATATGTTCTGGTATTTGTTTAGTCTTTAATCCTACCTACAAAAATATCATTTAATAATGGGGTGTTCGTGACGGTCGCGACTTCTTCATCGTTGAGGGTCGCCAGAGTCTCCTTTTTGCACTTTTGCACTGATCTGCATCATTTTCGAAATACGCGCACACTGTTTATTTGTGCTAGGGTGGCAGGTACACTATCTCAAACCCACATGCTGAAGCTAGTTGAGGGTTATTAACCTTGTAATGTTAATTGTACAAGTACATATATATAGGTACAGTTGTATTCAACTTGTTGTACCAACAGTGTTTGTGGTTCCTTACCTGTGGATGGTTCTCAATAATTATTGATTAAAACACTTTAGATTCACTTAGTTAACTATAAATAACATTAACTATTTATATTAGTTTTATTATTATTTTTATAGAAAAAGTTAAAACTTAAACAACTTAAGGATTTATTCGAATTAATTGAATCACTGATTAGATTTCGGACAACTTAAATTTACACTTTAAAACTAAACTAACTGTACTTCTTCGAAAACAAAAAATCAACTCCCCTAAAAAACTAAAAACCAATTATTTATAATATTTTATTTACCCAAAATCAACAAAAACTCAACAAAAATCGATGTATGCAATTTTTGCATAATTAACAATTTAACGAATTTAATTATTTATACAATTTTGTTGATTTTGGATAATTTAAATTTTTAAGTAATTTCTTAACCTATATTGTTACTGCTAACTTAACTTAACCTATATTGTTAATTTTGTTGATTTTGGATAATTTAAATTTTTAAGTAATTTCTTAACCTATATTGTTACTGCTAATTAACTTAACCTATATTGTTAATTTTATAGTATAAATCAAAGGAGATTTATACAACAACCTCGCTAGGTGCACGGCCTGCCTCTACTGATCCATTGGTGTTTCCAATGGGCCCAGTTCTCCATTACAAAACGTAGAATGAAATCCAAAAAATTGACATAGGTCCTTATATATAAAAAATAGAAAAACGATTAATTTTAACAGATGAAAATGGTTTTGAGAATACAATTTTTTGCCGTTAATACAGTTAAGTTTAACTTGAAGACTTGATTTAATCGATAACTTTTTACATGGACAATCAGCCAATGGAATGCATTTTCATTTTACCAATCGAACTGGCTGTCTCTTTGTTAATTAGAAAACCGATATGTTTTATGTAGTTGTAATAGATTTTAACGTGCGTATAAAACAAGTGCTAAACAAATATGTTATTCAACGATTTACGCCAAGAGCCTACGGTAAAAAGTGTAAACTATGGTAATAGTTTTGATGAAAACTCTTTTACCTTTTTGGGCATCGAAACCGGGTCCTCCGAGCTCAATGTCAGTTACCTATATATGGGTTGTATACGACCAATAGATTGTGATAAATAAAATTACATATACTTAAAAAAATTATTAATAAAACTCTTTTTAAATATATCGTTGACATTGTTTTATCATTCCTCTGTTGCTTTTGGTGCGCGTATCTGTTTTAGTATAAAACTTCTTGTTTTAATTAGATTTAAAAGACGACTGTCTGATAGAAAGATTTTTAATAGAAAGAAAAAATACAATAAACAATATGTTAAAATATCAAAGGAAAGGATAACTTGATATTTTAATATAGAACACAATAATTACTTCAACACTTCCTCTGATTATTGTGTGAGAAGTCCCATCTCGTCACAAATCGCCTTGATACGTCCTCTGGGTAATGCTTTCGTCATGATGTCTGCTAGTTGCTCATCAGTAGATATTTGTTTAATATCCATTACACCTTCTATGACCTTCTCTCGGATGAAAAAATGTTTGATGGCTATGTGTTTTGTTCTACGATGAAACTCTGGATTTTGAGCTAATCTTACAGCTGCTGAGTTATCAACTTGTAGAACAGGAATCTGCATCAGCTCTACCAGTTCCGAAAATAATCTGCTTAACCAAATTACTTCCTTTGTAGCCTCGTTCGCTGCAACAATTTCGGCCTCTGTAGTTGATGTAGCCACCATTGCTTGTCTTTGACTAAGCCACGAAATTGCACCGCCTGCGTACTTCACAACCACACCAGAAGTTGATCTACCAGTCTTCATGCAACCACCAAAATCAGCATCACTGAAACACTCCAGAACACCTAAGTTTTCGCCAGACTTGAAAACTAAACCAAGATCTAAGGTGCCCTTAATGTACCGGAAAACTCTCTTGACACGAGAAACATCTTCCATTGATGGATTCTCCAGGAATCTAGAAATATACCCAACGCTGTAAGCCAGATCAGGTCTAGTACCAAGCATAAGATACATCAATGCTCCAACAGCTTGTCTATAAGGAAATTTGTGAGCCTTACTATTCTTCTCATCAACTATTCCCTTGAGAATTGGTGTTGAAATCGGTTTGCAATCAGAAAAATTAAATCGTTCCATGATTTTCTTGGCATACGACCTTTGACTTATTTTGATATGCGTATCTGCCACCTCGATTTCAAGACCCAAAAAATAGTCAGCTTTCTTCGAGACAATCTTGAACTCAGATTTAAGCTCCTCCATGAAAACTTCTAAATCTGTCAGATTATTTGCTGCTACTAGCCCATCATCAACATAAAGCACCAAAATTAGCTTCTTTCCGTTTTTCTCACGAATATACAAACATGGATCAGCCTTGCTAGCTCTAAATCCTAATTTCGAAAGAAAACATCCAAAACGTTTGTTCCAGCACCTAGGAGCCTGCTTAAGTCCGTACAAACTTCGCTTCAGCTGACAAACTTTATGGCTGCCATCTTCAAATCCTTCTGGTTGCTTCATGTAAATTACCTCATCAAGCTCTCCATACAAAAACGCTGTAGATACATCAAATTGCATGACATGCATCTGCTCACTTGCTGCAATACTTAAAATGGATCGGACAGTTGCCATCTTCGCTACTGGACTAAATGTTTGATTGTAGTCAATGCCTTGTCGTTGACTAAAACCTTTTATGACGAGTCTAGCTTTATACTTATCTATGCTGCCATCAGGATTAGTTTTTAAACGAAAAACCCACTTACATGGAATAGCTTTAGCTCCTTTCGGCAAGAATGTCAGATTCCAAGTTTGGTTTTCATTAAGTGAAGAAATTTCCCTGCACATGGCCTCTTGCCAGCTACTACTTTGCTTGCTGCTAATTGCATCTTGAAAACTTTCAGGATTGTCTATTTCACTGACAAATTCTTCTGCAGAAAAAACATATGAATTAAGACGTTCTGGCATTTTCAACTTAGTACGATCTCTCAGATTTGGCTTTGGCGACTCTTCCTCGCTTTCTACTTCAGAGTCCAATCCAGTTTCATTGTCATCATCACTTCGGTCATCAGTAAGCGTTGTGTCTTTATCTTGAGTTTCTTCTTCAGGAAACACACTCTCTGGTTCATAGCTTTGAAATGGTAGCACAAGTTTGTCTTCACAATCCAGAATTTGCTCGTGGAACTGCACATCTCTCGATAATATGACTTTGTTCTCGGCCTTCACATAAATTCGGTAGCGCTCATCCCCATCGTATCCAACAAGAAAACCTTTCACAGCCTTTTGGTCCATCTTTTTTCGTTTTTGCTTTGGTACGTGAATGTAACAGACAGAACCAATGATGCGCAAATGCTTAATTCTTGGCTTCTTACCCATCCAGGATTCAAAGGGACTAATACCTTCAACTGAAGACTTAGCAGTTCTATTCAGAACATAAATAGCTGAATTGACAAGCTCTGCCCAAATTGCTTCCGGAAATTTAGCTTTTGCATTTGAATACTTAAAAGTTCGAGCCATTTCTACAATAGTGCGGTTGTCTCTCTCACTTCCACCATTTTGCTCAGGAGTATATGGCGCTGTCAGCCTCTGAGTGATTCCATTTTTCTGCAAAATTTCTTTGACATCAGCATTATCGAACTCACCACCATTATCACTCAATAATTCTTTTATGGAGTGACCTTGCATCTTAGCATGAGCTAGCATCTGCTTCAAAACAAGTTTAACATCGGACTTTTCTTTAATAATGAAGCCATATCGAAATTTTGTGTAACTATCTTTGAACACTACTAAATATCGTGCCTTCTTGAATGATTCGGCAAAGGGCCCACAAACATCAGTTGACATTAGTTCTCCAGGACTACATACCTTTTTTCTTGTACCAAAAGGCAGCCTATGGGATTTTCCGTAAATACATGGTTCACAAATACCTCTGTCCAGCTTAACGTTTATGCCTAGTTCAATCTGCAACTTTTCTTTGACATGACGTTTGTCTTGATGACCCCATCTTTCATGATATAGTTGTAATGTCGACTGATCTGCAACAGCTACGTTTACTTCAGAACGTTCGGAACGCATCGGCTTAAAGACTGCCTTGAACAAAGACCCAGACACTTCTCGGACCCCGTATAACACTGTTTTATCATCAACATCCAGCCAACACTTTGTAGGAGTAGACCTAAATAGGCTCTTAGGATTTCTATCTTGAGCAGCCAGCACAGAAAACAAATTGCGTGAAATATCTGGAACATACCACACATCTTCTAGGGTAAACGTCTCACCGTTCTGATTTATAATCACAATTGAACCTGTTCCAATTGCCTCGAGAGTTTCTCTTCCAGCTGCTTTGATACTACTTGGTTTGTTGAAAACTTGAAAATTCACAAACCAGTCCGGACATTTAGTAATGTGCCTTGTTGCTCCGTTGTCAATCCACCAGTCTGTAGAATTAGACTCAGCCAGATTCACCTCATTGCAAATTGTTACAAGAGACATGTTAGTATCAGTTACATTGCTCTGAACGTTACCTGAAGATATGTTCTTGTTTGGTCTTCCATCAGATATCCATTTCCTGCACTCATTGACCCAATGACCTCTTTTCTTGCAATAATTACAACAGTCATCTTTCTTGGACTTGCTATTATTCTTAGATGTACCCTCTTGCCTCTTTTTCACTGGTCTTACTACTAGCGCCTCTTGAGCTAATTTCTCACTGTCATTTCGTTTGAAGTTTCTTTCGAACGTAGAAAGCTGCATAGTTAACTCATCAAAAGTCGGTTCATTATCTTTTGATAACATCATCCAGCTTGAGCGAAACATTTCATAACTGCTTGGCAAAATGTGCAAGGTCTTGCAGACTAACATAAGATCGGGTAATTCATTCTCATCTTTTGCCTTAAGTCCGCTGTTCAATTCAACCCACAATCTCCTTAAAATAGCAATGTGTGTCGAAACATCCTGACCTGGCACCCAACAAAAAGCAAAGAAATCTGTGCAGATTTTGAAAAGTTGATCCTTTGAAGTGGCTTCAAACTGCTTTTTCAACGCTTCCCAAGTCTCACATGCGGTATCTTTGTCCATTACTTTTTGATAAACCTCGTCAGTAATAGTGGTTGTTATCAAAGACTTCGCATAGCTATTAGCCTTACGGTAGAAATCGGCCTTTTCTTTAAAACCCTTTAATTGTGCTGCCGTAGCATCAGCTCCTAGCGGTTCTGGTTTTTGTAACTTCCCATCTATTACATCTAACGCTCCATCGTGATAGTCAAGCAGGTCCCTAATTTTCCTCTTCCAAATTGGCCAATCTGACTCATCCTTCAATGGTTTGATATGCTTTGCTAAATCCATTTCTTATAGTTTAGCGGCTTAAAAATCTTTCAAAATATTTATTCTAATCTAAACAGTGCACCTACTCGTGCCTGGGCCCATAACCAATTAGATTTAAAAGACGACTGTCTGATAGAAAGATTTTTAATAGAAAGAAAAAATACAATAAACAATATGTTAAAATATCAAAGGAAAGGATAACTTGATATTTTAATATAGAACACAATAATTACTTCAACAGTTTTATCCAAACTACATGTCATACAAAAAATAATTTCTTATCTGCTTAATCATTTCTTATCTGTTATTCTGAGCCTTAATCGCTCTTAAATAATAATAAATTATAAATTTCGTTTAAAAATAAATAAGAACAAGATCACACAGAGAAGAAAAAACTGTATAAAAGAAAAATAATTGATATTATTTTTTTTATTTCCATCCATTTCAATTAACGGGATGAATAAGTAGTTTTGCAAAATAAATTGTTTGATACAATTTATTAATAAAACGATGTGAATAAAAAAAAATTATGCTTGATCAACTCAAAGATACATTTCACTATATATTTAATCACGTGCTTTTAATTTCAATTTTTTTTTGGGTGTGTCTGAGAACAGATGAAAAGGAATGTAATTATCAGTGTTTGCCGTTGGCACTTTGCGTAAGTTTTCTAATAACTACTAAATAATTCAAATCAATTTGAGTTGGGTTGAAAATGACAAAATTTAATATGAAACATTTTTGTTGTTGTTGAAATTTAAAAATTGTTATTTGATAGCATTTTTCGTAATTGTGTATTAAAATATTTATAAATTAATTAAATTGAAATGTTTAAACATATGATCTATAAAGTTTATAATTTTTAGGGTTCCGTACTTTGAAAAAGTAAAAACGGTACCCTATTGGTGAGACTTTGGTGTCCGTCCGAATTTCTACATAATCGATTTACTCACAAACTATAAGCGCTATCAACTTGAAAATTTCTAGTTATTAAACGTGTTTTCCCACACCTGATGATAACAAAAAAAATTCAAATATTTGTTTTTATTTTATGGACATAGATAACATAGTAAAACAAAAGTTTTTTTTAAGGAATCGAGTTTGGTTTAGAAAAATCGAAAAAAATGGAAATATTTCAAAAATAAGTTTCATTGAATGTTCGACTGCTTAGTTTTTGAGTTATTACCAAAAACGAGTGTTTTTTTTTATTAAAAGTAGGAAACGTTTACTTAGATCAATAAAGTCAGAATTCTATTTCAAAAATTAAAATGTACAAAAACACTTCCACTCTCACATTCCATTGCACCGGAATCCACTAGTGTTTTCAAATGTTAACATAACTGACCCCCTTGAAAAAGTCAGGTTTCAAAGTTAAATAAAAGCTCGAAATAAAATTAAATATCAATTGGCAGCTTGCACACTTTTGAAATTGAACACTTAAAATTTTTTTAACGCCACCGACCATCACTTCCAATTCAACTACCCTTACTTTGCCGTCATTTCCAGGTATCGCTAAAGACACAATTGTAAGAGACCATTTGGTGGGAGGGATATTGTCTTGAACTAGCAAAACAACATCTCCTTGTTTGATATTAACCTTTGATGATGTCCATTTAGAACGCGTTTGCAAATTGTGCAAATCTCGTGAATATCGTTTGCAGAAACCTTCAGTCATTCTACAGACTCTTTGCCAATTTAAAAGACGGTGTTCGGAAATGTTTTTAAGAGATGGTTCCGGAATTGAAATGACCGGACTGCCGATCAGAACAGGTACAGGAGTTAGTGGCTCCGGATCATTTGAACCATCAGACATACAAGACAGAGGTCGAGAGTTTGAAATACCCTCAATTTGTATGACAAGGGTTTCAAGTTCGTCAGTTGTTAGTATTGTGTCTTTCGAGTATTATATATGTACTAATTGTTGCTAATATATGGTTTGAATCATTGTTCGTACTCTCCAATTTTATTAAAGTAACACAGTTATATTAAGTCTATCGATTTATATAAAATCAATTTATTAGTCAGTCAATAAATAAATATACTGTCGAGTAGTCGTAATTCACTGTTTTATTCTATGTGTCTTGTAATTGTAATTACGATAATCAGTGATATTTTTGATAATAATATTTGACTAAATATTAAACATAAAAGTGGCGACGAGTGATAAAAGTGAAATACAACCTCATTTAGAGGAATATTCTGTAGTGCAAGACTGTGAAGACAAAAAACCTGAATATAAAATATATAAAAACGAAGTCAACATGGCGTACATGGGAAAGCTTGAAGAATTTGAACCTGGCGATAATTTTGACGCATATGTGGATCGACTTGAGATATTTTTTAAAATAAATGATGTTGCTGACCTAAAGAAGACACTATTACTGCTTAGTTTGATAGGTAAGGCTTCATATGAAATATTAAAATCAATTTGTGCACCAGAAAATCCAAGTGCAAAAAAGTATGATGATTTGATTCGTATATTAAAAAACCATTTTAATCCTAAAATAAATAAAAGGGCGGAACGCTATAAATTTTTTAAAACAGTTCAACATAGCGGTGAATCTATCATGGATTTTATTATAAAATTAAAATCTTGTTCACAAACATGTGATTTTGGTCATTTTTTAACGGGAAATAATGCCGGATTAAAAAATAAAGCTATTGATGACGCTTTAACAGATAGGTTCATTATAGGATTAAAAAGTGAAGAAATTCAAAGAGAACTTTTGAAGGACGATACATTAGACTTCGAAAAATATTGTGAAAAAGCCTTGAATATGGAGATGTCTTCTAAAGAAGCTCATGCTTTTCAATCATTGCCGCAGTTTAAACTTTCTGATCAAACTAAGTCATCATCAACATCATCATCATTATTAATGCAAGGTCATTCAAGCCAAATAAAAAAATTTCATCATAGTCGACGTGAATCAAGACGTGGTAGAAGATCATCATCACGACGAGAAGGTAGTTATGAAAGCAAGTCACCATCATCAAGAAGAAGTCATCAGTCATCAAATCACAATCAACACTATAGAAGTAATTCAAATAGAAGAAATTGTTTTCGTTGCGGTCGTTCACATAATCCGCAAACTTGTCCTGCTCAATACTGGCAATGTTTTCAATGTCAACAACGGGGTCACACTTCAGTTGTTTACAGAAATTTCGTGAAGTTAATTCAAAGTCTGTCGTCTGATAACCAACCAGCACTTGTGCATTTAGAAGTGGATAATCAAGTAATAGAGATGGAGATTGATACTGGGGCAATAGTTTCAGTTATTGATGAAGAAACGTATCGTAACCAGTTTGTTTATTTAAAATATATATGTTGTTTTAAAAATTTATTTTCTGTTGAAGGTCGAGCAATTAATCTTTTGGGAAAAATCAAGGTCACTGTAAAGTATGGAGAGCATTGTTATGCATTGGAACTTATCATTATCAGAGCATTAAAACCTTTTCGACCATTAATTGGAAGGAATTGGCTTGATGTTTTACAACACAATTGGCAAGATGAGTTATTACCGCTATGCAAAAGAAAGCTTGGTTCTAATCGAGAATCAAACGATATACAACGCGAACAAATACAATACTATATACAACAGGAACAACAACAACAAAATTCACAACTATTATTTGATAAAAACATTTTTGAAGGTCAGAATATTGAAAATTATTTACGTCAGCTTTTTCCAAAAATTTTTGATAAAGATTTAAGTGAACCAATTTTGGATTTTAAGGCTGAAATAATTTTAAATGATCAGGTTAGTCCAATATTTTTTAAATCTTATTCAGTGCCATATAAAATAAAAGACAAGGTTGAGCAAGAACTAAATCGTCTGGAAAAGGAAACAGTTTTAAAACCGGTTAAAACTTCAAAATGGGCAAGTCCAATCGTTATAGTCCCCAAGCAAAATGGCGATATTCGAATTTGTATAGATTGTCGTGTCACAATTAATAAATATATTGATACTAGTCATTACCCCTTGCCTCAAATTGAGGATATTTTTGCGAGCCTCGCAAACGCAAAATATTTTTCCGTAATCGATTTGTCTGGTGCGTATCAGCAATTGGCGGTTACCGAAGAAAGTCAACAGTATTTAACAATAAATACACACCGCGGTTTATATCAATATACGCGTTTACCGTTTGGAGTTTCAAGTGCTCCAAGCATATTTCAGTCAGTCGTCGATCAAATTATATTTGGTATAGAAATGGTATACGGTTATCTTGATGATATTTTAGTTGGAGGCCGAACGGAAGAGGAATGTTTACAAAAATTGTTAGAAGTATGTCAACGTTTAAATAAATATAAAGTCAAGATTAATGTCGAAAAATGTAAATTTTTACAATCGTCTATCAAGTATCTTGGTCATACTTTGTCACAAGATGGTATAAGACCAAATGATGATAAGGTACAAGCAATTATAGAAGCACCGAGTCCCAAGAACCTTCAAGAATTACAGTCTTACTTAGGACTTTTAAACTATTACGCTCGTTTTATTCCAAATCTATCGATGGAATTGCGACCTCTTTATCAGTTATTACGTAAAGACACAAGTTATGAATGGTCCACGGAATGTCAGAATACTTTCGAGAAAAGTAAACAATTAATGTTGAAAAATAACTTGTTAGAAATATATGACCCATCTAAACCTATAATTATATCTTCAGATGCTAGTCCATACGGAGTAGGTGCGGTTTTATCGCATATTGTGGATGGTCAAGAAAAACCTGTCCTATTTGCATCTAGCACCCTTTCAAATGCTGAAAAAAACTACTCACAATTACACCGAGAGGCGTTAGCTATTATTTTTGCTTTGAAACGTTTCCATAAATATATTTATGGACACAGTTTCAAAATCTATACAGATCATCAGGCCTTAAGAGAAATTTTTCACCCTAGGAAAAACACTCCAGCTGTAGCAGCTGCTCGTCTTCAAAGGTGGGCAGTAATTTTATCAGCGTATGAGTATGAGTTGGAGTATAGGAAAGGAGCAAAGATGGGGAATGCCGATGCTCTGTCTAGATTACCTGTGTCAGGAAGCACTGAAGTCGATGAAAATAGTTGCATAAATTTTTTAAATTTCTCACCAGATCTGCCATTGGACGTTGTTGAAATTTCTTTTAAAACATCAAATGATGAAGTTCTTAGCGAAGTTTTAAAATATACCATGACTAACTGGCCACAACAAATACCACAAAATCTAAAACCGTACTACCGTCTTCGTTATAGCTTGAGTTCGGAAAATGGTTGTTTATTTTATGCGAACCGAATTGTAATTCCAGAAAGTCTTAAACCAAATATTTTAAAATTGTTACATCAGAATCATAGTGGTATTGTCAAAATGAAATTGTTAGCTCGATCATATGTTTGGTGGAACAGAATAGATCTAGATATTGAAAAAAATGTTAAATCGTGTGAAATTTGTCAAGTAATAACAAATGTACCGAAAGAACATCTAACTTCGTCATGGCCGAAGAGTGAATTTCCATTTCAGCGAATACATTTAGATTTTTTCTATTTTTCGAAATTTGAATTTTTGATTTTAGTCGATGCTTATTCTAAATTTTGTGACGTCATGCTTATGAATAACACAACTGCTAATAATTTAATTAAAAAATTAACCGAAGTTTTTATTATTTTTGGGTTACCATCCAAAATTGTCACAGATAACGGCCCACCGTTTTGTTCACATGCGTTTGATGATTTTTGTAAAAGGCATAAAATTGAGTTGGTACATACACCACCATATCACCCACAATCAAATGGGTTAGCTGAACGTAATGTTCAGACAGTCAAAAATGTTTTTAAAAAATTTCTTCTTGAAAACCCAGTTGGAGATATTCAGGAAAAAATACATAAATTCCTGATAACACAAAGAAATACACCTAATACTGTAACAGGAAGTTCTCCAAATGATCTTATTTTTTCTTTCAAAACCAAATCGTTGCTCGATCTTATAAATCCAAAAAAACAAGTAACATTCAATTTAGATCAAAATATTGTAATTCATGAAAACACTGTTAACGTTCATAATAATGAGGTAAAGCAAAATGCAGATCATGTAAGAAGTCAAAAATTTAAAAAAGAGGAAAAAGTCTTATATAGGAATCATTTTAAAAATTATGTTAAATGGTTACCTGCAAGAATTCTAAAACAATTATCAAATTATATGTATTTAATTAATGTCAATAATCACGTTCGTGTTGTTCATGAAAATCATTTAAGATTGTCAAATCTAGCTGATCATTTTCATCCACCACTTCACATAGTTCCAAAGTCTGAGATGTCTCGCGAAAATATAAATAAAAGGAAAAGTAGTGAAGCTGTTGAACTGAGAAGATCAAAAAGAATTCGTCGATCACCTGTACGGTTGAAGTATGAAAACGATTAGTCAAATTTTTAATTGAGTATAGTCTTTTTAAATATGTAAAGTCAAGTAACTATTGTATTGGATGTTGTTAATTTAATAATTTATTAATTAAGTGTTTTTCTTAAGGATACCGAACAATGTTTTAAAAAAGAGGAAAGTTATTATATATGTACTAATTGTTGCTAATATATGGTTTGAATCATTGTTCGTACTCTCCAATTTTATTAAAGTAACACAGTTATATTAAGTCTATCGATTTATATAAAATCAATTTATTAGTCAGTCAATAAATAAATATACTGTCGAGTAGTCGTAATTCACTGTTTTATTCTATGTGTCTTGTAATTGTAATTACGATAATCAGTGATATTTTTGATAATAATATTTGACTAAATATTAAACATAAAATCGAGAAGCGTTTTAAATTCGCTTTGAATGATTTTACGAATGTCTCCCACAGTCCGCCGAAGTTGGGCGTGGTGGAATGAACTTCCAATGCATACGTTCGCTTGTACAAAAATCAAATATTTTATCATTCTCCTTTTGAGATTGAAATAAATCATAAAGTTCACGAAGTTCATTTTTTGCACCTTTAAATGTTGATCCGTTATCAGACCAGAATGTTTCAACTTTTCCACGACGAGCAACAAATCTTTTTAAACAAGCAATAAATGCTTCGGTCGTTAAATCTCGTACTACTTCCAAATGAATTGCCTTGGTGCAAAGGCATACAAAGGTTGCTACGTACAGTTGTGGAAGCGTGTTTGGAAGCGTGGGAGTTGTTTTTGTGTTCCTGATGAAATATTGATTTATTTATGGCATGTTTTGCAGGAAGAATCATTTGATGTTTGACGTTATAATCTAGTGCCATTGCGTTGTCCACCTCCTCGAATAACTCCATCGTGTGGGTTTAACGCTTTGATATTGCTATTTTTACTTACTTGGCTTGTTATTCTTCAGAAATTATATATCTTCCGAAAAATAATCTTGTTGAGCGAGTTTAACCAAATGAATTTCACTTGTGTTGAGTTCGCTGGGACACAACGGTTCGTTGTTATGTTCTTTGGAGTTCCGTTTGAGAATGTTATAAAACCGAAGAACATATGCAATGACACGAGTTAGTTTTTCAAATGACTCATACTTAGAGAATAGATCACTTGCAAAGTTTGATGTTGTTGAAGCTAGCATTGTTTGTTGTGTAGTTTTCAATTCAAATAATTGAGGGTCGAAATCGTTAAGTGTCGCGTTTGAGCTTGACAAAATATGGTCATTTGATTGTAGAATATCATGACCATTCCACCAATGTGTATAGTTTTGAAGTTCGTGGGGCATTGTGCCACGTGAAACAATGTCAGCTGGATTGTCAGATGTTGCAATATGATTCCAATTTAAGTTTGTTGTCAATTCTTGAATTTCGTTAATGCGATTCGCTACAAAAAATTTTAGTTTGTGAGGTGGAGTACTAATCCAACACAAAGTTATAGTTGAATCAGACCAAAATGTAACGTGGTCGAAGCTTAAATGTAATGCACGAATTACTGCATCTGTTAGTTTTGACACTAATAAGGCCACGGAAAGTTCTAGTCGAGGCAAGGATAGTGTTTTCAGAGGAGCTACTTTGCTTTTGTTACAACCGAACTGATATGTTACCGTTTGAATCAATGTTTTTATGTAAATACATTTCCATATGCTTTTTGAGATGCATCACTAAAACCGTGAAGTTCCTTTCGAATAATTACGTTTGGTGATGTCTGTCCCATTACGTTTCGACTAAGTTGAATTTGTGACACAGAAATTAAAGCTTCTCGGTATTCTGTCCAGATTTGTTGTATCTCTTCCGGTACCAAATCGTCTCAATCAAATTCAGCTAACCACAACGATTATACGATTAATTTTCCTTTAATAACAATAGGAGAGAGAAATTCAACAGGATCTTAAAGCTTAGCGACTTCGGAAACAATAGTTGGTTTCGTTAATTGTTTGTCACTGGTATAAAAGTAAAAAAGTCTTTTTCGGGTTGCCAAAGTAAACCTAAAGCGTTGATACAGTTTCTGTTGCTGAATTCATTACGTTTCAATTCCTCACGATTCTGAAGAGGAATGTTTTCTAAAAGACGTTTGTCGTTCGAGTACCATTTGTGCAATTTAAATCCTCCACTATTCAATAATTCGATAATATCCTGCTGTAATGATTCCGCTTCTTCAATAATGTTCGTTCCTGTAATTAAATCATCAACGTCAAAATCTTTCAATATGACTTTTGATGCAATCGGAAAATGTTCGCTTTCATACGTTTGAATGGGTTCGTTTAAGTTTTCGCGCCATAATATACGTTGAAGTCGAGTTTGATTTTCGTTAATTTGTACCTGTCTATACATTTTCCAAATTTCTCCTGACATAGCGAATTTGTGAATTCGAAATCGTAACATGATTTCAAATAAATCATCTTGTACGTTTGGTCTTACCAGCATCATTTCGTTCAGAGATTTTAATGAAGTTGTTTTCGCTGATGCGTCACAGACAACGCGTAATTTTGTTGATGAGCTGGAGGGTCTTAACTAAACACCGCGTGATGTGGCATGTAGTACGTTGGTACCTGTTTATCGTCAATGTTAGGATCGATAAATTTCATATGATTCAGTTCATGGTACTCGTTTATGAAATCTACGTATGATTTTTTCAATTTTATGTTCGAGTTCAGGTATGGTATGATTGAATTTGATCGGAAATTTTCATACGAATCGAAAATACTATGACAAATTTTTTCCGACGTATGACTCAAATATTTCGTAATATTTTCGATTCTTATATAAACGCACCCATTTAGTACAGAATTAAAAAATGTCAAAACCTTTCAATATTCGCATTTATCATTTGTTTTGTGTTTATTATGATATGATATTGATAGAATATATGGCAAGTTTAGTTTTTTTTATGATCATGGATAGCTTTTCCGTTGTAAAATGTTTATTAAACAAATGTAAAAATGATATATAAAAAAACATAACGTATAACTTAATATAATTTACAACAAAACGTCGAATATAAATTTCCGACAAGCAAAATGGATTCGAAAATTTTTCCGACGAAAATGTTCGAAAAATACTTTCAATCATATGCCATTTTAAATTTCCGAATAGTTATAATATTTCCGAGTCGGATTTTTATTCAATCATACCACCGTTTTCCAAATAGCTAAAACGTTTCATTGCCATTTGTTTTGAATTCCCGATTTTATATATGTTTTCACTAAGTGGTAAAAACTGTTTGTACGAAATGAGCTTCACATTTCTTTTCTTCGTCGGAAAAGAATTTTTTGTACGGAAAGTTTTCAATTTCCCAGAATTTTTTAATCATTTGTTCGATATTGTCATTGTTTTTTGATTCCGGTTTTGATTCGAAAAGAGCAAAGTTTTGTTCGAATTTTCCAAATATTACCCAACCGAAGTACGACTTTTTGGGCCATTGGGAGATAGTAAAATTGTTGGAAACAGTTCAGCTCCTATTAGGATATCAATTGGTGTCGCTACGTTAAACAAAGAATCTGCGAGTTTAATGTGGTTTGGAATTACCCACCGGGAAATATCAAAAGTGTTGTACGGTAGTCTTTCCGAGATTTTGTTCGCAATGAAAATTTCAAGTTTCGCTGAGACGGTAGTGACGCTGGTAGTGACGGTAGTGACGCTGTGATACTGATGACAGCGGTAGTGACGCTGTGATACTGATGACTGTGCATCGTTTAATCCGCTTATTTTTAAAAGATTGTTGTTGCGGAAATTAAAGCTTAGATTTTTCGTAAAATATTCGCTTACAAAGTTCGTTTGACTGCCCGAGTCTATCCAGGCTCGACAGTCGATGCGATGAGTTTACCGTTACAATCTTCAATTCGTACCATCGCTGTTGGTAGAATTGTCGATTTTTCAATAGTTGGAATGTTTGACAGATATGTATTTGTTATATTTAAACTACGATTTTCTATGTTTTGACCCGTTCCGGGTATCAGTTGAGGTTGTTGATTAGTATTTGAATGTTTACCTAGCGTTCCAAAGTTTTCCAAAGCGTTCCAAAGTTCCAAAGTATTTGAATGTTTACCTAGCGTTACCTGGTGTTCCAAAAATGCTTATTGAGTGACACGATACTAGCTGTTCAATTGTAAAACATTTCTTCAAGTTGATTGATGAACACGAAAATGTTGATACGCAATTCGTAGAAAAATGAAATGTGAATCGCCACAACGATGATCATTAACGTAAAATTACACTTTTATGTTTTTTAGTTTTCAGCAAAAAGTTTTTTTTAACTGATGATTACACGAACAGAATATTCCAGAAAACTTTTGAATGTTTTGTTTTTTGTAAAGTTTTTACAAATTTTCACTGAAGAAAAGTTTTTGTTCGTACACGTTCTTGCACGAACGTTCTGGAAATTGAATGTTTTGTTTTGTAATCGACGCTTGACGAAAAATCACAAAATTATTTTTGATATTCTTGTTATCCGGCTCGAAGGACCAGAATTATATTGTGGACTGTATTATTGTGATGGTTATGTTGTTATTTCACTTTTTACCTTTCACTTTTTATCAAATTTTTTAATAAAAGAATTTTTAATTTTTAATTGTTTAACTTAAATTAAATTAATTAAAAAAAACTTAAATTAAAAAATACAAAAAGAAACAATGAGCAAATTAAAAGTAGGAAATGTTTACTTAGAT
Organism: Diogma glabrata; assembly: GCA_963693315.1. Taxonomy (NCBI): domain Eukaryota; kingdom Metazoa; phylum Arthropoda; class Insecta; order Diptera; family Cylindrotomidae; genus Diogma; species Diogma glabrata. The sequence continues at coordinate 146,308,387 of OY856187.1, forward strand.
TAATAAAGTCAGAATTCTATTTCAAAAATTAAAATGGGTAAACCTAGGAAATCCTAGGCTAAAGTTATTGATAATTTTGCTTGCGAAGGATACTGCAAGTGCAATGTATATTCAGATCAGACTGAAGTAAGGGAAACTGAAGAATTAGGATTTTTATCAGATCTTCGACAGACATATATTTGTGATATTTGATCACTTTCACTTCGGCATAAAATTTGAAGTACACCAATCTAAACGTTAATTAATTTTGTGATATTATTTATTACTGATATTATTTTTATTTTAAACTGCCCTAAATGAATTATTGTTTATACATAGAACTTAAACACGATAATTAAAACTTGTTATTAATTTTGTACAAGATGCGTATGTTTTACGTAATTGTAATATCATGTTGTTGTTTTCAAATGACGTTGAAAAATATTTTCCTTTTTTCTAGTATGAATAAGTTAGGAAATATTACTTCAGTTAAGATCTATCTCTATCACATGTGGAAGTATAACAGATTTAAACGTTTTTTTTTTAACTTCTTATATTTACAATTAGAAAATATTTGGCGAATTCTTTGAAAGGTAAAATTATAAATATTCTATTTAAAATTAATTTAAGTTAAAACTGTACAAAGAAAGTCAACCTTACTAAAATAAATAAATACCAAAAACCCAGAAAATTTGTTCACCTAATTTTTACAATTGCATCTCATATGTTAAATTGCCAATGTTTGAATAAAAATCATGTCAGTATTAAAGGGTTAAAAAGTTCCTCTTTGTGAACTTACCATTACTAGTTGTGATTTTGACAATCAAGAGTGAAAACAAAACGAAATCGTGAGACCAGAGACAATTAAAACAATAATTAAACGACGAAATAAGTTAATCTATAACTTTTGATATAGATAATCAATAACTTTATTTTCGGTTTGTAATTAATTTTTACTCTAATCATTTATTAGTACAAGTAATTGTAATTAATTTGATCAATAACCTATTTGTTGGGCTTGGATACATGCTGTCAAAATCCAAAAATAAAAGTATTACCATTGTTGAATTTGTAATATTTTTTGAAATTTCCTTGATGGTAGTGCTGTCTTCTGGATAAATTGTAAACTATTTTCATTAAAAATAAAAAAACCGTTTTAGATTTTAATTGTTTTTTGGGTGGATGGAATCATATGTCTACGATAACTGACAATTTTTGTGACGGTAGTTTTATAATTTAAAACCTGTAAGTTTAGAATTTAGATGTAAGAAAAATGAAAATATTTTTTAATTATTTATTAAAATTTAATTTGAAACGTACTATTTTAATTTTAAATTATAACAAAATAAAATGTTTAAACTTAGTTGTAAATAAAACTCACCGTAACTATGCTAGTGAAACAAATAGGTGAGTGGTGAAATATCAATATTTCATTCATTCGTCGTTTAAAGTTAAAGTTGAAGGGTTGTTTAGTTCTTCATAAAATATTATTTTACTTACAGAACAAAGAATATAATTCAACATAATAAAATGGCACAAATAATAGATGGAAAGAAAATAGCCGTTGATATTCGTTTAGAATTAAAATCTGAAATAAGTGAATGGGTAAAACTAGGAAATCGTCCACCAAAACTAGCAACAATTTTGATTGGAAGCGATCCAGCAAGTGCTACGTATGTTCGAAATAAAGTCACTGCTGCTGAAGAAGTAGGTATTTTATCTGATCATCGACAACTTCCGGATACCGTTTCACAAAAGGAATTGATTGCCGTGATTGATGATTTAAATAATGATGATACAGTTGATGGAATATTAGTACAATTACCTGTTCCTGAACATATAGATGAAAGAACGGTGAGTTTTGAAATTTTTCGTTGATATATTTTAATAAACAAACTATTTTCAGATTTGTAACGCAGTCAGTTTTCGTAAAGATGTCGATGGGTTTCATGAAATAAATGTCGGTCGTTTGACTCTTGACATGCAGTCAATAGTACCATGTACTCCATTAGGGGTACAAGAACTGTTAAGACGCACTGGTATTCAAACTTTTGGAAGAAACGTTGTAGTTGCAGGACGTTCCAAAAATGTTGGATTACCAATGGCAATGCTAATACATTCCGACGAACGACATGGTGCTAACGGAATGGATGGAACAGTGACAATATGTCATCGATATACACCAGCTGAGGAATTAAAAAGATTTTGTCTCTCGGCCGATATTATAATAACAGCAACAGGAGTTAGAAATCTTATTAAAGCCAATATGGTTAAACCAGGAGCATGTGTCATTGATGTTGGTCTTGTACGATATACAGATCCGGAAACTGGAAAAACACGTCTTTGTGGTGATGTTGATTTTGAAAACGTTAAAAATATAGCTGGTTATATAACCCCAGTTCCAGGTGGTGTTGGTCCAATGACCGTGGCCATGCTAATGAAAAACACGTTTACAATTGCAAAAAATCTAGCTGCGGAAAAAAGCAAAAACGATAATCTTTAATTTTAATCTAATTTAGACGACAAGTATACCATTTTTTTATTATTGTAGGTATTAATTGTAAAATACTGAAAAAGTATTATTTTGAAAAATATACGAATTTATTTTAAGTTTTTTTTTGTCGAGTGTAAATTTGTACACTTTCGGGAGATTTTATAAGTCAGTTAACTTTTTGTTTTAAAAATGCATCTTTTATTTTGACTATACAGTAAAATGTAATATTTATTATGTTTTATCATTACAGAAAATTCTAATAACTAACAAAATTTTATATGCAAGAAATACAAGAATTATATTTTCTTTAAAAAAAAAAATAACTCACTGGTGTGTATCTTGTTTAAAATTGTTTTTTTAAAATTTCATTACAAATTTCTTTTTACTATGAATAATGTCAAAAATTGTTAAATATTTTACAATCGTAAAAAAGATTTTTTTTATATTTATGATGTTATATATACTTTGTTTCTCGTGGATGCTTATTTTAAGATGTTAGTTTTTCGATAAATTTAGTTTATATCAACAAACTAACTGAACTACGTAAAAATAGTAGGACGACTACTCTATAATAGTTGTATCTTCTTTAACCAAAAACTCCACAATCTCTTCTTCAACTTCATCGGTATCTAGTTGATCTGTATCTATATCTGTAAGTAAAGAAGAATAATGTTAGTTAAAATATCAGAGCTCATGATCTTCACCAGTCACAGCGAGATGGTAATAATAAGCAGTTTGTAAATGCTTGCATCCTTTATTTTACCTCACTTTAAATACAACCAAACCTACTTTAGAAAAGGGATTCTCAAGACGGACAGGTACACGCCCCAGAAGTACATCATAAAAATTTCGACGAGAGGTGCTACGTCGTCGCTCCATTTTTTGGATAGAGAAGCAGCTGCCACTGCTTCAAATCCTCCTCGTCATGGCTGGTATTGAAAGAAATCATGGACCAACTAAAACAAGGCATTGTACAATATGTAAAAACGTTGCACTAAAATATTACATCCGTCCCGTGTACAACTGTAAGGAATAGTGCCATCTCCACGAGCTCGCAGCAGAACACAATGCGTATGAACACGCATCCGGAAACCCCAAGTGTAGTGAAAATAATGCAACTAAATTGTAACGGTCTCAAACAAGATGGATGATATCATTAACTATATGTACAAAAACAATATTCTAGTCGCGGTTTTACAAGAAACAAAAGTAAATGTTAGATCTAAGATTAGTGATAATATCTGTGATTATAGAATTAAAAGTCTGGATAGGACAAAGGTGCTAATTTATATTTTTTATTCATATAGGACATTTATTTCATACCAAAGACTGAATTCTCGGCGATGTGAATGCACACCACGATCTATAGCACTCACAGCTGAACACAGATTCGAGGTGAAAGCACTGCTGATCAAATTGATGGCTCCAACTTTGGAGTCCTCAAAGAAACCACAACCAACAAGGATAACGAATAACTCCTACTTTTTCCAGATGTCTCACTTGCCAGCATGTCACTAATGCCAATTGCTGAATGGAGAACTTAAAATTGGATTGGGATCAGACCATGTAACTATCATTATCACCTTAAGGCGTTCCTTAAATGAAATAAACTCTGAGAAGAGGACATATTAATTTTAACAAAGCTGACTGGGATAGTTTTACAAATTTTACTGAATTGGAATTCAGTAAGCAATTTTTTTTGATTCTCTCCCTGGGGACAAAATTCTCAGAGTAAAAATGCATGATCACCTTCGATCACCCCAACCGAAAACCACAGAAAATGGGCAACAAAATTTAATACAAGTCAGTATTAAGACATCTACGCATACTTAATACGAAAAATTTTGATGGTATCATATTCTCCGAAGAAGTTGAAAATACAATAAAGAAAACTAAACCATCTAAAGCTATTGAATCCGACGGCATTTCAGCCATCATGCTACAACACATTGAATCCAAAGTATTGAACTATCTCACTACCACACTCAGACTCAACACATTTCTAAATACGCTCCAGATACCAAATATCTTAATAACGGTCAGAATAAACCCCATCTTCAATCCTGGGGAATGAAGTATAGTAAATGGGGAATCTTATAAACCGATCCCCATCGTTTTATCGGTTGCAAAATTGATTGAAGTACTTCTGCTATCTCGGTTAACCAGATCTGTCAAATTGCCGTCACACCAGCATGGTTTTAGGACAGCACATACTTCAACCACCGCTCTTCACCGAATCCAAAACAAAATCAGCGATGGTCTGAACTAAAAACAACCCTGTGCTAGAACAATTTTAGTTGCACTCGACTTATCTAAAACGTTTGACACAGTATCGCAAGCTGCACTACTGAATGATATATTTAACACTTATCTGCCACTTATCACAACCACTTTTATTATCACCCTAGTTACCGAAGTCATGCCATGTCACTTTAAACAACTAAAGTCACATCGCATCGCATCAATTTTCGTATTGTAAAGTCGTTATTTACGTCTCAAGTCATTTTATACGAAAGATGTCAATTTAAATGAAATTATCACCCCAATTCCTGAAGTAGTGTCAGGTGACATGACTATAGTCATGTCATGTGACGTCGCATGAAAATAATTATAGTCATGTCACGTCGCATAAAAATTTGTACAATTGATTTCGATAAACACTCACAACTGGTATACGTCCTTCCATTTCATAAATAATTATATTGTAAATAACTCACAGCAGCTTATCGATTTTTAACGTTAAAAAAAAAGTTTGCATAAATTATTGTCACATTTATTATTATTACATGAAAAATTGAACCGCTGAGTAGAAAAAGGATAATATTCGAAAAAATGGAATTAAAAAATGCTTATTTTTCGTATTTCCCCCTCTAATTTCCAAACATACGAAAAATAAACTGAGATAGCAATTTTGTAGTTGAATGTCGAATTCGTTTAATGAGCGTATGTATAAAGAATAATATTCCATTTTTTGGAATATTATCCTTTTTCTACTCAGCCGTTCAATTGATGCGGCTTAAATTTAATTTAAAGTGACATCAGTCGTATAAAATGAATGACTTGAGCTGAGGCGTTAAAAACAACATCAATTTGAAAATTGATGCGATATGACTTTAGTCATTTAAAGTGACATCACTTGCCTTCGGCAATCGGGATGTTAAAGACGTTTGGATAAATTATTGTCACATGAAAAATTGATGCGGCTAAAATGTTTTTTAAAATGACATCTGTCGTATGAACTGACTTGAGGCGTAAAAAATGACTTCAAAAATAGAAAATTGATGCGATTTATATCATGTAATTTAAAGTAATTTAAATTTCAAAGTGACATGACATGCCTTCGGTAATTTGGGTGTATATTTGCCTCAATTTGGCATATAAAAATAATTTTTTCAAACGTGTTTAATTATTAAAAATAAAAATTGATAAGCTTATGTGATTTTTTTGTTATATAATCATATATAATACACAAAAAACGAAAAAGCGTAGCCATACCATACGAAAGACGACTGAATAGTATACGGTAGGGAAAGAAGAAAAATAAAAAACAAAACAAACGAAATTTTTTAAATTTCTATTTTCTAATTTCTTTTCTCTTCAAATTTCAATTAATGCTTTGCTTGCGGATTGGATAGACGTATTATTTTAGAATTGTGTATAGTAGAATTTTTTGCCAGCGAATTTTTGACAGATAGGACGCAGCAAGAGATAAAAGATGAGATAAAAAGTAAAACAGAGATGTATTATTTATTTTGGGATAAATTTGTTTTCAAAACAATTATATTAGTTAAATTTCTACTTCTAGTTCGTACCATTTGTTTGTTGTGATATTTGTTTCCATAGGCGTCGTTATTTTTATTATAATTATTTTTAATTATCAAAATTTTGTTACATTGCCTACAAAATCATTAATAATTTTACTAGTTTTTGGTTTTCTATTTTAATTGGTTGAATTTCAATAGTAATTTATTAATTTTATGCGTTTTTTTTGTCCATTTCAATGGGACCCCAATAGTTTTTTTTAATATTTTAATCGAGACACTGAATGTGCAAACAATATGCGCATAACAAACAAATTTCGTGTTCGCTGGCAAAAAAATTCTACTATAATTTATTTCAGACTTAAAAAAAATATTTGTTTTAAAATTTACCCCTAGTTATATGTATTGTGTATAATTATTTTGTGAACGTGACATGAATTGTTAAGCCCCGCCCACTCGTTACAATCTGTCGCAAAATTAAAGAGCTCTTCCTCCCTATAATGCGTTACATAATTAAGGTAGAGCTCCTATGAACCGTGATGGTTTTCGAATGATAATAATTTAATTATTGATTATTCACCGTTTGTGAGATGCACGACAAATATTGATTCGACAAATATTGTCGATAATTTTACTTCAAGTAACGTAAGTTTAATGAAAAATCACAAGAACGGAAATTTTTCAACCACTTCTAATAGATGGTGTTGTCTCATTGCCTTTACGATAAATATTGGCGATGCGATTTATTTAACAGCTCTATAAATATATTGAGCTTATATCTGACATATTCTTAAATTAATTGGTAACTATTGCCATAGAATTCTCGTAGTTATAATTAAAAACAGTTGTTACAATGAAGTCCAGTTTATATAATTACCGAATAATACCGAAAGTGGCAAAACAAAAGTTGGAATGGAGAATTAATGTGCGTCTTGCAAAGCCTCATATAACAAGTTTCATCAACATCGGTTAGCATTGCATTCAGCTCAAAAACTAACCAGTTCCTTACCACATAAATAAATCTACATCTTTTTTAAAGATTCATTTAAATAGATTTATTAACAAAGGATGTAGTGGTTCCAACAGACATACATTCTTTTCACCGAAACAATTTCAACAATTCAACCGAAAGTTAGAATGCATAACTGTTAAAAATTATCGTCCATATTAGGGAGCGAGTTATACAGAAACAAAAGTTATACAGAATCAGAAATGGAGTTCACAGAAGTATTTCTCAGTACTTCTGCCCTACAGCGGCTTATACATTTGGTACTTTTAAATACTACACCATATTTAATGGATAAGATGAAGATCGAGGCGTTTACTGATGGGAAACGAGATCCAGAAACCAGAATAACAGTAATGGCAACACCCAAGGCGACTTTCAATTAATGCCGCATACTGCACAAAGAATCTGTATGCCATATGTTGGATGCAGAAAAAGAGAGATAGGGAGGAACATTAGAGGTGAAGTATTGGCACACAGAGGTAGAAACAACTTTAGATGTTAGTTATGTAATGAACGTGCACGGGAGTGCAGAAAAATGGGGAAGCAGAGAGATGGTCATCTTTGTGAAGAGTAAAGAAGTAGAACATAGTAGCAGTAGATTTTAGGAGCAGCAGTAGGACCCGAGTTGGATATGTAGAAAATTGGGTGATATCTCACACGACTGCTGGAACAGGAGCGTGGGCGATCTTCCACTCATAGTCAACGGAAATCCGTTGAAGATCGAGCTATACAGCCAAAAATTGATGAGAATTTCACAGCATGAGAAGCATGCTGTAAAAGCTGTAATTGGGTCATGACACAGGATACAAGTTCCACCAAGTAGATTGAAACTGCCAACAGTAACTGGAAGCTGCGCTGATATACCAGAATAAAAGGACTAGGGATATTCACCAAACATAGATGTATGAAATTTACTCAATGTTTTCATACATCGGATAGATTCGATGTTTGTTTAAAGAGTTATTTTATTCGATGCTTTTTATAAAAACATCGAATCAATGAAAAAACTAACTCTGGCATTTTTATTAATTTTTCCACATTTTTCTTTTACAAATTGTACGAAACCTATACAAATTAGTTGGTTGTGGCTGAAAACGCAGCATCTATGATTAATAAATACGATGGTTTCTACCACTGGTACTGGCGAGCCATGATGAATAATTTTAATTAAAATTCCTTGTTGTAGTATTTCGCAATTGATTTTTTATTATTAATAAATTAATTGATTTAAAATTATAAATCACTAGAAATGAATGTATTCAATTGAATAGAATGAAAAATTGCTTTGAAAAGCTAAAGATCCGTAACAAATGTTTTATCTCAATTCCGGTCGGTTCGGGAATCGAACCGGCGTCCTTCTGATCAGAGTGAATGGTTAACCATTTAACCAACTCGACCTCTGATCAGAAGGACGCCGGTTCGATTCCCGAACCGACCGCAATTGAGATAAAACATTTGTTACGGATTTTTCGCTTTTCAAAGCCATTTTTCACTCTATTCAATTGAATACATTCATTTCTAGTGATTTATAATTCTAAACTACATAATGGTTAAATCCATTGCTATCGTATAGATAAAAATCTTAATAAAATCTTGAATATAACTAATTTAACTTTATTTAATATATAAGGTCAGGGGAAGCCTACAAAAAAAGTGATTTAAAAAAAAATTTTAAATCAGTCTTTTGTAAGCACCTGACGATGATGGAACAATCGGAATCAGATCAAGCATATAAATTAAATAAAGCTAAATTAGTTAATTTATTAATATGTAATAAAAGTCAATTGCGAAATACTTCAACAGGGAACGTTAATTACAATTATCTATGATTAAGGTGGTCGATCTGGCTTTTGGTAAACAAATACCGTGTTTTGTTCATGCTCTAAATTTAGTTGCGCACAATGCGGTACAACAGTGTTCAGTAATAGGAAAACTAATAACTAAGGTCAAAGACATTGTTGTATGGTTCAAGCAAAGCAATATAGCAAACAATGGATTTCGAAAAGCAACGGATAAAGAAACAAAATTAATTCAAGAAGTTTCGACAAGAGAGAACAATACATATGTTATGATTGACAGGATGTTAGAGTTACCCGCTATCATCAATGGCATAACTATTCGCCATAAAATGGCACAACCTATTCTTAATGCGTCAGAATTGTGAATTCTATCATCAGTATTACAAGTCTTACCACCGCTCGAAGCTGCCACCGAATAAGTGTCTGGTGATAACTATTGAACTGGCAGGAAGGTGATTTCATTAGTTCATTTCTTGTTTTAAGAACTCAACCCCTGGTTGTAGAAGACTGGCTCGCTAAAGAATTGATATCGCTTGTACTTAATAAAATTGAAAAACGAATGAGTGCTAAAGAAAGAGTAAATCCACTTGCTATAGCCACTGTATTGGAGGTTTAAAAAAAATGCACATCAGGGATTTACTAGCTGAGCTCCAGTACTTGGCTAATGTTATTGGGTCAGTAATAGGACCATTCATCGGCCGATTACGGTCGACAGTTTATAGAAAATTGCGGTACAGTTTACTTTAAATGACCAAGCAATGACACGATGATGGTAAACATTGATTGGCTATTGTTATTGGGTCAGTACTGAACCATGATTTGGCCGATCTTTATCATTTGGTTAAAATTCAATAGAGTAATATCCATTTTGAAAATATATAGATTGAAAAATTTCACCTATAGCTTAGTTTTATCGCTTCTCGGCTGAAAGACTATGGTAATAATGTTTAGGTTGGTATAAGTTTTAATTTTTTTTATTAGACATTTTTAGTTTATTTTAATTGATTTTGTACTTAATTTATTTAAATTTAAATGATATATTTTATAGTTTAGTAATTCCCCAGTCATGGTTGCCAGTATTCAACCATTGCTGCAATACTCGTCATTATTATTGGTCCATTACTGTGTCAACCGTACAACGTTTACTGTTTTTTTTTTCTGACCCATGAATGGTAGCCATTTACTGTCCGAAGTTATTATCCTATAAAATAATGTTAATGTCCTAGTCAAGGTTCCAGTACTCGGCCATTATTGCATTATTGATCAGTAGGAATGGACCATTACTGGACCAGTCGTACAACTTTGTATGGGCCATAGCTGTTTTTTTTTTCTTTGGCCCATGAATGGCAGTCATTTATTGTCCGAAGTTCTGATCCAGTAAAATTATGTTAATGACCGATTCATAGTTGCCAGTAGTCAGCCATTGCTACATTGCTGGTCGCCATTGGACCATTGTACTACCTTGTATGGGTCTACAGCAGTCGCAAAAATTAAAAACTTTGTGATAAATAAATACTACACAAAATATCGAACTGTCAGAATATGATTCAGATTAATCTGAAAAACAAGCAGATATAGCTTTTCCGTATGTGAAGATCATCATAAACTAATAAACAGGGTTGAAATTTAACACAATACAATTTCTGATCTATTTACTTGCGTAGTCGTAAGTAAGAGGAAGATTCAAAGAAAATTCATTGGAACTCTGGTATGATCTAATAATTCAGGTGCCCAAGCTTTATAAGATTGCTTTAAAATATTTAACAATTGTAGGGACTTTTGTTCCATCTGAACGTTTATTTTCAAAGGCTGGCCAAATAGTGAATCAGCAAAAAAAATAGAATGAGAGGAAAACGATTAAGTAAGCATTTGTTTCTGCAGTCTCCCTTAAGAACATTGGTTTTATGGACAACATTTAGTATCAAGCAACATTTCAACATGGTAGCAACATTTCAAATATCGACGGCTACAGTTCATTTACGTGTAACTACATTTTATAAAAATTGAACAGAAGCTCACAAACCTATTTATTGCGATTCTAAACAAGCTTTTAAAAAAATATTACTATCAATAAATAAAAACAAAATAGTTTTTTTGAGTTATTGATAAAACTTTTTATTTTCAAGCTTGGTTGAAATCACAATAAATCATTTTCTGAGCTTCTGTTCAATTTTTATAAATTGTAGTTACACGTAAATGAACTGTAGCCGTCGATATGCTACCTGTATTTGTTTATCTTTTCGTTTGTTTGTTATTTTGAAATTAATTTTTACTTTCAAATCCTTTTTATTCTTCTTATTGTAATGAACTGCCTGAGGCCCTATTCCCGAACACATAAATGTGAATTTGGGCAATATTGTGAAGTTCGTATTGCATAACATTAAACGGTAACGGTAAAGATTTTTTGAAAAATAAATTTCACAATATGAAAAGTCTTAAATTGACAGAGCGAAAGCCTCAAAGCTTACGTCTATGTCTATTTCTGACAAAAGTTTCTACAGTGCCATTAATGCTTTAAATTCTGGTACAAAATCTTCTATTCCCTCTATTATTGATGGTGATTTAATCGTCAATGATCGAAAACTTGATTCCCTACAACATCGTCGCACATTCCCACAACATCGTCGCACCTTGTTGTTTTTTACAAATATCGTCATCAACAGTGCTCAGATGAAATCAGCGGCATCATGCCTCAAACTTATTCTTACCCTCGTTCCACTCGGCAATCGGCTACCGCAACCAGTCAAACGGTCGAGATGCCGCGCTGTCATACTGGCAGATCGCATAAAGACTTCTTTGTCCGAACTGCATACAAATGGAATAGTTGGCCAGAATCCATAGTCTCAGGTGACTTCAATCCGTAGAGGTTTGAAGAAAGCGTTCATCAACACCTTAGAACGCCAGTTGTTGTGGGACCTAGGTCTTAAAAGGTATTAATGTGTTGTTGTGAGTTGTGTTGTGACACATATTCTAAACCCTATTACACAGCACTTTTAGTTAAAAAAAAAAAATATAATAGATAATATTGTGAAAATTGTTTTCTGTAAAATCGTTACAGTTACCGTTTAATGTTATGCAATCCGATCTTCACAATATTGCCCAAATTCACTTTTATGTGCTCGGGAATAGGACCCCTGAAATTTTGATTAAATGCTTTTATTCCTACTTTTCGTTTCATTTAAAAAGCTGTATCTCATCTTACTCATACAATTCTACTAAAACCAACACATCCCATATATCAACTGTAAACATGTTACTCTGAGTCTGTGATCACGCGTTCTATTCCAAACGAGAATCAACGATCCATTTGCGTTCAGTCTGAGTAGTATAGTATAGTATATTTCTCTATATTGTGGAAAGTATTCGATGTTGGAAAAACATCAATGTTTTTAAACGATGTATCAAAAAAACATCGATGCGGAGCCCTGCATTTTACATCGAATAAAAACATCGATGTATTTTTTAAATGGACATCCCAAAGGACCACTAAAATAAAGTGAGGGAACAACTGCTAAAAACAGGAGGTGCTTATGGCAGATATTAAAGATGAAATAATTTTAGGGATAAACTTTATAAAGCCGAAGGGATTTGTCTTCGTTTTTGGACGTTGTTTCCTAAATATTGTTTCGAATTTTAATCTAAAAATAGGAATAAACCTATCCCCCGCTTTACACGGCACTCATTTAACACGTTTTCGACTTTACACGGTTTTTGAAATCAAAATTTCCAAAAAAAAAAAGTTCAAAAAAAGACAAATTTTGGTATTACACGCACTTATATCTATCTACTTTATTTTAATTAAACCTTCTGGTATACCATATGCATACAGGTTGTAATTAAAACAAGAAAACAAGAAACTTGTAACAAAAAAACGCATTTGAGTGTTCAAAGCAAAATTTTGAAAATACATGTTGATGTAAATCAGCAAAGGTATGTAAGAGATTCTCTATGTAAATCAGTTGATTTTGAGCAATATATCGTTATTAGCTAGATACAAAATGCGTGTGTATCAATGGTCATAGTTAATTTGTAAGTAAATAATTATATCTGTTGACATACGAGTTAACGTGAGATATTATACAACAGTGGCAATAGCAGTGAGATCTTATTCTATCCTATAATGGGGGTCTGGCATATTTTATTAAATGATTGGATTTATTGTTTAGTTATCAATTCAAGAAAATTTAAAGAACACAAACAATTAAAATTAGCGTCCATCAACATCGCTGAACGCATGTTGTTGCGGTGACCGTGATGTTAAAAGTTTTTATTTGTTGTTTTGATACATATTGTAATTCCTACTACACAACACATTTTATTTAAAAAAAAAATAACGACAATGGAAAATAAATTAATGATATGGCTTGAAGACCAATATCAAAGACGTACTCCAATTGGTACCAATATCATAACTAGTAAGACTTTAAAATTTTTGAAATGTGAAACAGTCCATCTACTCTACACTCGATCTACTCAAATAAAATGCCTTTTAAGTTTTATTGCAAGTCATGGTTGGTTCGAAATATTTAAACACGGGCATTTTTTGCAAAAATTTAAAATTAAAAAGCGCATCTACTGATTTAGATACAGCACAACAGTATGTACCCACTAAAATTGACTGAAATTAATTCCGGTACATCTTACTGTCCTGCAGCCAAATTCTGTAACTATGAAGCGGTGAATGGAGCGTTAAAAATTCCATCGTTTCTGTTCTCTCAAAAACTTATTACTTCACCGCTTCACAATTACAGAATTTGGCTGCTGATCAGGTTTTCAATACTAAAGAGTGATAAGGCTTAGGTGGCAAAGCGTCCAGGTAAAAAGGAATAAACAAATCTTTCCATTTATTGGAATGCCAATACAAAAGCTTGGGTTAAAGCCACATTGTTCATTGATTTGTCTCATAACTCTTACGTACCAGAAGTAAAATAGTATTTAATCAAAATAATATTTAAGGTTCTTCTTTTACTGGACAATGCTCCATGTCATCCTCAAAATTTGCAGCTTACAAATGGATAAATTATATTTCTACCCAAAATTAAAACTTCTTTATTGCAACCATTATACCAGAAGATAATAAATAATGCAACTACTTTCAACAACATGGTCCGAGTATTGAACTAGCTCTCCGATTTCTGCGAACTTTCAACGAATTTTTAAGTCAATATGAAGATGTTTGCAAGATTTAGCTAAAAAGAAAACACAGTTAAAAATTACAGATTTAACTTCCAAGTCGCACCGAACTGAATCAAGTTAAATTAGGTTTGATTTAGGTCAACATGCTAGTATGTGCATGTATAATTACTTTTTATTTTTATTTGAATTTCTTATTGGTTATGTTGCATGTTTCTTTTTGAAACTCAATTTAACTGTTATGTCGATATCTTATGTGATTAAACTGGTACTTTTATGTTTTACCGAATCTGTTTGTCGCCCAAGAAATGACCAGAAACCCACGTTTTTCGTTTAACACGGTTTTCCATACAAAATTTATATTTTCGATCAACACGTTTTTATCAGGAACGTATCTACCGTGTAAAACGGGGGATAGGTGTATTCATATTTAAAGAAATGTGATAATAATTTGCTAATTTGTTATCGGTTCCGACCTTTAATTTAAAATAATTTATTTCAACAAACATAAAATGTATATGTGTGTGCAACAGTTCAATCCCCCAATGTTTTAAATTTTATCAGTTAATTGCTTTGTTGCGTCACCATACAATATCAATTAATAATACAGATTTCTGTCTACATATATGATGAACATTTTTTGTTTTGTGTAAAGCTTAGCCATAGTATTACATAAAAATGTATTACGATTGTTCAAATTTATGAAAGGTGGAATTATTATCTGTAGTTGTAGAGAAATTGCTTATTGAGATATATGAAAATGGTTGACTTGCATTATATTTAGTTGGTGTGCTGCTGATGAGTATAATTCCGTTCTTTCAGAGCGAGTAATATAAAATAAATATAACACTCCTAATTACAGGAGTGAAAATAATAAAATATCGTTCTTGCTCCTATATTGAAATAAATATTTTCATCAAATACTCGAATATTTAATTTTTGCTTCGTAATTGATGCTTTCCAACCGTAAAAACTGAATAATTTTTGAGAATGTTTTTTTTAAGTATTTTTATAAAAATATATAAAAAGGTTGACGAAAAGGTTACTAATTTTCTTTAATTGCAAATGGATGAAAGAAAAGATATATAAAATAAATAAAATAAAAATCTTTTGGAGCGAAATCGAAAAACTAAAAATATCACTCCCATGAAGGAGAGAGATGTTGAAATTATAAACATTTAAATTTTCTTATACTGGGCGTTGTTTATATTTATCATAATTCAACCATTTGCTGTTTTTCTAAAATATTGGTTTGATTGGGATGTTTTGCAAATGTGCAAAATTTGTATCCAAAATGTTAGCTGTGGTAAATAGAATTTTGGATTGGATAAATGGTTGGGTTTGAACTTTAAAAAGAAAAAATAGAATTGACCAGTATTCTTGGTTGATGTTCTACTGTAGAAAGAAGCCGATGACACAGATATAAGCGATGAACAACAATGGAGTGCACAAAAAATCCAAAACTATCATCCAAACCGATGGGCGATGAGTGAAAGAGAGCTCAAACGACGCAGACGCTTAAACAAACGCGAAAGATTAAAAGAAAACAAAGACGGACGCATAACAAAGAATAGTGTGAGCAAGTTAAATGAAGTGATTCAATCACAATCTGGAACGTGTCGCAGCCGAAAACATGATAAATAGAAATAGTTTAGGGTTACGGAGGTGTGCAAACGCAAAAAGACAAGAAGAACGTCAAAACTAATGTGATTGGAAACTCATCAAGGTAGGGCGACAACGAACAAAGTGATAGCCAAGGAATTAAACAGGAACAGCAAGTAATTCTAAACAACATTAGAAATAGGAAAATAAATTTGGATTCAACAATTGACGAAGAGATTTTAAATCCTGTCGCCCCAGAACCCGTATGTAAAACAATGTGAATGACGTCTATTTATTATGCTAAGAATTTCTCGAGTTATCTTTGTAAAGAAACTTTGAATTTGTCCTGGAATATTCTCGAAATAAATTAAAATTGTATTTAAGGAATTCCGTTTGTAGAACAAGAGACAGTTGAAAGCAAACTGCGATTATGTAAACAGTCCAAATTAGAATGCGAGTGTTAAGAAAGAGTGTATCGTGAATATAACCGTGTAATTAGTAGTAGCGATTTTTTAATTGTTATTTAACAGAAATATTGTGCATCTTGTTTTACTAAAGCTTATTGTTTGTATTGTTTTGTAGAGTGGCTGTAATAAGGAATTTTAAACCCCGCGGGCACTACTAAATTCATTTCACTGTCGTGTAATTGCTATATCTTTTGGTTGAGAGCAGTTATAAGTTATTTTCACTGCTGTTGACAGTAAAACCAATTTTTACTTTTTTATAAATAATTATTAGCACATGCCTACCTTCTATGATCATTTTAGTCCACTTAGTATGTATGATCGTAATTTTTAAATAGATTCTGGAGAAAAAATAACATGTTTTTCCAGCACTAATACTTCTTTCGATTCAAAGTAAAACCTACATACTCATCACAAAAAGTTAATCATTGATTAGTGCATTATAAACGACTCCTTTTTGATATGACTAGAACACATAGTTTAACTTGACAATCACAAAACAGCCCATAAATTAATCACTTTACAGTCGCTGGGCTAGTCTCCATATATTGACATCATCCCTCTAATTTATTGACGAAAATATACATAGTCCAAATAACCTAAGGTAACCGACGTGCTGCGTTCAAGACTATAGGAGATCATTTATACAAAAGAATTGTAAGCCAAGGCACACTCTAAAAAGTCTTGTCGTCGCTTCTGTGAAAGCTCCTAAAATTTACTTTGAGGAGGGTAGACTTCAAAGTAACTACCAGTTCAGGTAGTGTTGGTTAGATTACCAAAGGACTCCAAATACACGAATTTCTTGATTGACCTGATTGCAAAAGCGTTGTCTTAGTATTTCACTTCGACCAATACCAGTTGGTTGTTATTAGACTTCCTTTTTTGTTATTGTTGTAGCAATGGCTAAAAGACTACTCGTGTCTTTTAAGGAACTCTGCTATTGTCTAAAGGCGGTAAAAACGATGTCAGTATGTCTGTTATATCATCTCTGTGTGGCAGGTACCCACGTTTCCTAAAAAACTTGATTTATTGTTCTAATTCCTCTAAAGCCAAGGTGACGCGAGCTGTTGTATAATTAATAATTTATTTGAATATTTTCTCGTAAAGAAAACGTCAAGTATTAAAACGCGTTTTAAAGTATTAAAATATATTTCGTTTCGTGTGATGTAGAGAACTTCTGTTGCCGAACTACGAAGTGATTGCCTCTGGCATGGTGGCCTTACATCGTTCTTTTTCACATAGTTTTCATTTTATAAGCAATTTTGTTGTCTTTTTTGTAGTGTTGTACTGTTGTATCGTAGTGAATAGTGATACATTCAAACTCACAAAATCACTTATTTTTGTATCGAAATTTGTAACTTAGTTAGGGTAGAAATACAGATGAGCAGTTCGAAAGTCCAATTATCATTTTCAATGATAACGTGAAGTGTAACAAATGTCTTCAGAGTTACATATTTGAAATATTTTTTTTCTGACTTAGTCTGAGTATTTTTTTTAACTGAGCATTCATTAAGTTCCCTACTAGATAGTCATTACTTTCCCTACTGCTTGATCTTAAATTCCACAAAGTGAACGCTTTTGTTCCTAATTTGCTTTTACTTGTAAAAAAAATGAACAGAAATATTCACGCAATTACCAAGAGGCTCAAAAACACGATTAGAAATTTGTTTCTATTCAAATTTACAAATCTGACAATGTAATTTTTGAAGTCTTAGAAAACAATTAAAACCAACAGAAATCTGTAAATATACAATGTTATAGAAATCCAAGCCAAAAAGTCTCGAAAATCTATAATAATAAAACAAAGTTTTTGTTTGCTGTCTGGAATCTATCAATCTACTAGTACAAAATAGGTTCTAGGTGTATGACAAAAGCGGGACTGGCAAAAGGTGTCAAACTTTTTGGCGAAAAAACTGCTAAAAAATCATTTCACCTTCAGACTGTTTCAAATACTAGAACACATATATGTACGTTGTTTATCTGCGCAAACAATGAAAGTGCTCCTCAAATTTTGTGAATCTTTTAAGAGATTCTAAACTTGAAACAAAATTAACAAATGGTTAACAAAAATTTTGCGTAATTAATCATTGTTTGCAAAAAATAATAAAGGAATTACAAACATATTTCAAAATAAATGTAGCTGTATATCGAATAGTTAAAATGTTCAATGTAATTGAATACTTACGACTTCTTAGTTCCATTCTTCTCGACTTTTGACTGATCCAGTCGTCTATGCGTTTAACTCGATACTCCATGAATTGTTGCATTAACTGTGATCGTTTTTCCAACAATTCTTTGGATGCACGAGTCATTCGCATACGATCTTTACTTTCAAACTGTGGATAGTATTTTTTCAAATTCTTCTTAATATCTTTTTGTTGATCGTCTGACAAGAGAGTTCTAGGACGTGGTCTCCATAAAAATTGGATAAAATTCTTTAACATAACACGTTTTAAAATACGTCCTTGGAACGACCACATATTGTAACCATTATCTTCTTTGACTTTCCATGATGAAACTCCAGTTACAACATAACGCCCAGTTGGATCCCATTCAACATCAGAAGCACGGAAATGATCCCCGCCATTCATTACAAGAAAGTCGTTATTTGTGTCAACGAATTCAAATGATCCACTTGGAAGACTTGCTAATACAATAAATTGTCCTCTAGGTGACCAAAACAGATGACTACAAGATTTCCGTTCCATTTTCTTGATTAAAGCTGGTTTCTGACCTTTTTTTACTTCATAAAAGCTAACGCACGATGACGCTTGTTCACCATGAATAATAGAAAACTTATATCCAACAGGTTCCCATGCAAATGCTTGAATTAAATCTTTGATTTCAACAGAATCAACAGGTATATCTTTCTCTCGCATATGGAATATTTCAAAATTATAAAACATTCCTAAAAACTTAACATCAGAATCTTTTTTATCTTTTTTTGATTTAGAGAAACGATCAACTTTTACACATAAATAATCACCAGACTTTTGCCAATGAATCTTACAATCAGCAACATTAAATAAATTTTTTGTTCTGATATCCCGTTTCTTTGGGATTTCCATTAAAGTTACTTTTGCAGGAACCTCAGTTTCTTCAGCAACCCAAAATGCAAGGATATTATCCGTAGGAGACCATGAAAAATTTCTAATTCCAGGTACTTTAATTGATTTTAAATTTAATAAATAAAATGATGGAGTCTCGTAAATATGGATGGCACCTTCGCTCATACGTGCAACATATTTATCATCATAAGACCAACGGAACATGGACATGTTGGTTAAACCGTCTGAAATAAATGACCGTTTTTCCAATCCAGTTCTTATATCCCAGATAATAATTTTTTGCCCAGCAGATGTTTGACCTGGTCCATATGTAATTAAATACTGTTCCGATGGTGAGAAATCCACAAATTGTGTACCACTGTGTGGAAGTTTATGTATTCTTTGATATGTTGCAGCACCCCATAATATCACTCCTGGTTTATGGAATGTAACAATGTATGTTCCTAAAGGTGACCATTTCACAAATGTTTCGGTAAATCTATCACGCGTTTCCAATTCCGTTGGTTCAGGCAAGGTATTCTGCCAAAATTGGACTTGAACCGAACTTGGTGCAGTTTCTGCAGCAACACAATATTGATCATATGCATCGGGCTCTGTTAAAAAGCTATACAAATCTGTTTGGATTTTATAGGGCTGAGGCTGTGGTGGTTCCCATTCAATAGGAATGTTTTCGTATTTTTGAAAATCAGTAAACAAATTTACTGCAAATGTATGTGTCTTATCCAATCGATGGTTATTTAAGCCTTTGACAGCTTCTTCTGCATTTTCTGAGTTATTATATTCTAAAAAGGCATAACCTTTTGTATTACCTTCTTCATCAAGTGGATAAAACACATTAACGATTTCACCGAAAGTTAAAAATAACTTTTCAATAACAGATTTTAATTTTTCTTGTCTTGTTGGCCCTACTTTTGGTATATTATCCACAACAACAACATTTTCAACTCCATCGGTTTCACATGGTTTCTGTTTAAGGAGATCACCAAATAGTTCTATAATAAGAAATTGGTTTATAGGTTATGTTCGATATTTTTGCAAACAGCCATGCTGACGTTGTACATACCATCGTCTGTAACATCATCTACAAAACCTTCAGGATCATCAAAATTTGGAACTTCTTCATATCCATCATCACTCGCGTCACTATTCATTTCTTCGTTTTTCTTTTTAGCCATTTATAAACAAAACTAAATTATTTTCAATGAAAATTCTCACCAGCGAAAAGATTAGACAGGTCAAACAAAAAAATTAAAACCGGAAAGATAAAATTATTTTCTAAATGTTGGCAAGATTTGATGATAAATTTTCTTTTTTAAAATCGATCGGTTATTTCCATCGGTTATTATATAGTCGACATAAAAACTACACAGACGTTAACCATTAATTCAAACACCAAACTGGAAAATCTTGAATAGTGAAATTTTCTTTATTACTAAAGCAAGATTATCAACATATTAATTAGATGTATTAATAATCAACACTTTTTGACAATTCTTACGATATTTTATTTCTTGGCGTTAAGTTTAAAATTGCATTCGAATTTTGGCAAAAAATTTTTTGTTTCAAATACAACATATGTTGAGGCCTTCACTGCACAAAGTGACTAAAGCTTGGAACCACATACAAGAGAAACAGAAACAGAATTCCATACAAATTTTACAGAAACCGAATTTTTATCTGTCAAATTTGTATGATATTCGGTTTCTGTTTCTGTTGTATGTGAATGCTTAACTCCACATTTTGAAAAATCTTAAATTTAAGTATCAAAGCA
Organism: Diogma glabrata; assembly: GCA_963693315.1. NCBI lineage: Eukaryota > Metazoa > Arthropoda > Insecta > Diptera > Cylindrotomidae > Diogma > Diogma glabrata. The sequence continues at coordinate 146,329,467 of OY856187.1, forward strand.
CTTGCTATAGTCATACGTTTCTATGTTAAAAACAACTTTCCTGGACAATAAAGATTAACACCCCCACATCAAAATTGGATTGACCATTGAAAAACATTAAATTTCTCAAAGTTTTGTTTAATGGAGTTATTTGTGTATTGAGCGGCACATATAATGTATGGTGGTTGCGTGACGTAAAGTAAACACGAAAACGACACTAAACACAATTTATCGAAACGTTTTTCCTATAAACTTACACTTTAAAGCAGTGTTTCGAACCCAGAAAAATTTGGGTGAAGGTTCAGGTTCGGGTTCAATACATTAAAATTTAGTGGGTTCGGGTTCGGTTCGGTTTTAAATTTGTTACTAAAAAAACCAATTTTTTGGATTTTTTTTTATGTTACTTTAAATACCGTATTTATGTTACATACCTATTTATTCTTGAAACAAACTTTCATTTAAACGTACAAATAGAACATTTCTTAATATCAGAGAGATGCACTCTTTGTGGAGCTACAATAAATTTAAGTGCAGAAAAAGCACGATATTCAAAAATTCAACGATTATATTAATGATTAATTTTTTTTTCCATTCTTCCCCGATTCGGATTTTCGTTTGAGGACCTACTCCTCCCAAACTATTAAAGATATCAAAATGAAATTTTGCATGTAAGACGACATCTAGCCATAGATGGTTTACAAAAAAAATATTGAAAATTAGACATACCACGGAGGAAAAATCACCGAAAAACGGTTCCCATAGACTTTCAATGGGAAAATTATCATCTTTTCACAATATTTAAACATATTATTAAATTTTTTTTTGTTTTCTTGTTTTTTTTTTTTATTTTTTAAATTTTATTTTTTTTTTTATTTTTTTTTTTTTTTTATTTTTTTTTTGAACTGCAGTGATATTGAAAGTCTGAAAATAAAAGCTTGTTATTAGTTGATTTAAAAAAAATTTAATAACACACTTTTACCTACATTGAACAAGTTTAATCATGTTTTCAACTTGGACGAGTTTTTATTTGGTTCGTTCACCTTTTTTTCTTTGCCGTTTTGTTATACTTTTTATAGACAAAATTCACGATACGATCGTTGTAGTCAGACATATCGGTTTCAACTCCGTTTAAAAAATTTTTCATTGATTTTCAACTAAATCTATGCCGGAGGTAGATGCAGAAATATTTACCACACATTAAACTGTAGCGATGTTGTAGTTCTTTTGGATTGTAACATATCTTCGGACATATCTTCGGACATATCTTTTGGATTGGACATAGCTTCGCTCCTTTTATCAATTGCATTCTGCATTGGTCACCTAGTATACTTCTGTTGCGTAAGAAAATTTAAAGACTAATTAAAATGACCAAAGCAAAATAATACAAAACAAATATAATAATCTTGTTCGAAACATAAAAAAAAATTAAATAGGAAAATTCTAGTAAATTTTATATTAATTTATATTCTCTACTGAAACAAATAATAACCAAAATAATCTTGTTAATAATTTTTAATTCACTAGATTTGAATATTGAAAATTTTGAATTATATATTAGAGATTTTTTGAGCACTTAAACTCAAGCAATTAAGTATTTTGAATTTTTCAATTCGAAAGTATATTTTGGATACATACAAAACATTTGTTTGTAGAGTTAATTAGACTAAATACACTAGAATTGACTAATTGAATTACAAAAAACAAAAACACCTAATGAGAAAAATTCAACTTAAAGTAGTTAAATAATAATGAAATTTCAACTTGAAATACCATCGCCTCCGTAGGTTAATTGGATAGCGTGTCTGACAAAACGGATTCGAACCATGGCACTGATGAGGATAGTTCGAATCCCAATCCGAAACAAGTATAAGAGAAATATGGAGTTTTTCTCTGAGAAAAATCCAAAATATACTTTCGAATTGAAAAATTCAAAATATTTAATTGCTTGAGTTTAAGTGCTCAAAAAATCTCTAATATATAATTCAAAATTTTCAATATTCAAATCTAGTGAATTAAAAATTATTAACAAGTTTATTGTACAGTAACATTGTCTTTCGTATAAAGTAAATATACATTCAAATAACATCTAGAAAATAATCTTGTTTGAAACAAAAAAAAGTTCTGCGAAATATAAAATTTCTTACGCAAACTTCCTAAATTTCCTATATTAAAAATTGAACCTGAACCGCGTTTTTGATTGGGTTCGGGAAACATTTCTACAAAGATTTCAATTGAGCTTAAAAAAAATTTTCCAATGATCAGCAACCAGGTACGTGAATGCAACTGATCTGGGAAACAAAGTTTACTGTAATTAAAAGAAATGCGATGCGAATTAAAACACATTCAAATCAATTCTAAAAGGAGAGATTCTGGGGACGATAAAAATCAGGCCAATGTTATTGATTCAGGAGAAAGAATATATAAAGAAACACAGATGGTGGATGAGAATGAACAATATGAGGAGGCAATTCGATACAAAGTTACCAAAATTCTATAACAACATTTGATGGTGAATCGAATTGCAGAATTCAATCTTTAGTCGAAGAGATCGAACGGAGACGAAATTAATTGGACACCCAGACAAAAGAAATTTAAATCTGAAAAAAGATCTAACAATTTTTAGAAAGTTGAAAGATCTACAACGGTTGACGAGTTTAAGCAAAAATCGAAGTTGTATTCCCAATTTAAGATAAACAACAACAACGCAATTGGAAAACTAGCTACAGTCAGAACTGTTTTTCTGTGCTATAATTGTGAAGAGAAAGGACATTCATCAAGGAGATTTCCGAATTAGAATAAAGGGGTTAAGAATTTTGAGTGTAATCATTTTGGACATATCGCCCCGGAGTACCCCGAAGATGATGATGAAAAAGAAACTGATTCAAACAAATCTCATACTGATAATGATCTACCTCAAACCGATGTTGGCAATAAGGAAGACCATTAGTAGTTATACGAATTATACTATTGTAGAAGAATTCTGCAGTCAGTGAAGAAGTCACATTAAATTTAGCAATTGTGAAGAAGAAAAGTTACAACTGACGACGAGTAGCTTAGAGAAGACTTGTGGTCGTAAATGGTACACTGATAGAAAAAATTCGGTCACTGCAACCTCTTTTGTGCCAACCGTATGTTTTCTGTCACAATAGCTTCAAATTCGGTTGTTGTTACTTCAAATTTGGTTTTTGAAGAAAAGACAACCGAATTTTATGTTATTGTGACAGAAAAACATTCGGTTGGCACAAAAGAGGTTGTAGTAATCGAATTTTTCTTGCTTTGTCAACGTATTACCAAACCAAAAGACGACATTGCTGAAGATGAGATGAGGGCGAAAAATCTTTTATGGCCAATACGAATGCAATACAAATGCATGTCATATGAAAAAGCGCTCAGTTTAAGAAACATTGCAATTTCTTTTAAAATTTTGCAGTGCGAAGTTTTTGAATTATTGTTAACTTTAAGTTGGTTCTTTTAATTGAAGTTCTTTGTATTTCTGTAGAGATAAGCCTTGCGACAAGTGAGATTATAGATCTTGAATGCAATGAAAATCTAAAATTTACACATTTTTTTGTAAACCAATTTATTTTTTATAAAACACCGATTGGTTTATTGTTTTTAATTATGAAAATTATAGTATTAAAAATGTAGCTTTTATAAGCCATCGAAATTTTTGGGGATTATATTTTTTTAACCAATTTTTATTATTTGCCCAGTTTTTGTATGAGAATCTGATTCATTGTGTTCCATCAATTTTGTTCCCGTTGATGATTGTAAATTTTCTTGTTCGGGGCATGTGCTTGGGCAGAACATGATTTCCACTCTATTGAAATGTGTAGATGTTTAGCGCTTTCTAAATTTTACGATTCTATTTTTGAACACCACTTGCATCCTTTTCCACATTTTCGTCGCTAACAACATTAATCCACTGGTATTTAGTTTTAAAATAATTTATTTGTTTATCATTTCAAATATGTAATTGTAACGAGACGTTCCAGCTTTTTCCGATTGGTGTTGAGTTTCAAAAGTATCATATTTTTCTTTTACCTATTTTGCTTGATTTAGAATTAGGAATATTCTCATCTTGCTGTTCAGCGTCGTTATTGATTATTTTCATTCTTAGGTTGAAGCAAAGAAAATATTTAGCAATTAATTACAAATGTAAATTAATTTAAAACCATCATACTTGCACGTTCAATCATACAATTTAATACAGATTTAAAGTAATATAGGTAACTATAATAGGTAACTATTCACTAGTAATATAGGTAACTAACTATTCACTATCAACATATTTATAGTATTAAACATTTATTTACAGCCATATATAAAAATAAAAATGTATTTAACAGAAGAGATTCCTAAAAAATAATATACAACAATCGGTACGGAAAAATTTTAACAACCGGTACGGGCGTACCGTTCCGTACCGGCTGAATATCACCACTGAGTACCGGGAGGAACTGATAAACACCTAGAAAAACTGGGCATTATAATAAAATCCGGCAACACGGAGATAACTCTAGTCAATATCTGTATTCCACCAGTAAGCAGCTGTGATACCGGTTATGAACCGTCCATAAGACATCTATTTTATACAAAAAGACTGTCTGATTCTCGGCGATGTGAATGCTCATCATGATCTATGGTACTAACACCAAAACACTGATTCACGAGGTGAAAACATTGCTGATCAAATTTTGGAGTCCTCAACGAACCACATCCAACAAGGGTTACAAATAACTCGTATTCTTCTCCAGATGTTTCCCTTGCCAGCATGTCACTAATGTCAATTGCAGAATGGAGAACTGATATTGCATTGGGATCAGACCACGTGCCCATCATAATCAACTTAAGCCGTTCCATTAACATAATAATATCTGAGAAGAAAGAAGACCTATACTAACTTCAACAAAGCAGACTGGGAAAATTTTACTAATTTTACTGAAATGGAATTCAGTAAACAATTTTTACCACTTGACGCCCAATCTGGGGAAAGAAATTGTAGAAACATTTTTAATACAGCAAGATCTCGCTTCATTCCATCTGGCAGCATACAAAAGGCGAAACCAAACTTCCCACAGGAAGCGTGTGTACTCTCCACCCAAAGAGACGACATCCGCAAAGCCGATCTATCTGATACTGGAATTCCAGACCTTAATAAAAAAATTAATAAATTAGTTGCAGAACACAAACGTGATAAATGGAGAAAAATAGTGAGTGATTCATGTTTTGGCACAAGTAAAAGTCTCTGGAAGGTCATAAAAGGCTTAACCCATCCTCGACAACCAGGCAACAATTGCATGATTTCCTTCGATGATATCCCATCTGAAAACCACAGAAAATGCGCAACAAAATTCAACACACAGTTTACAGAAAAGCCACGTAAACATGAAAAGCAAACTAGGTCAATATTGAGACATCTGCGCAAACTCAATACTGAACATTTAGAGGAAATCACATTTTTGGAAGAAGAGGTTGAGAATGCCATGAAGAAGCCATTCAAAGTTATTGGATCCGATGGCATCTCAGCCATCATGCTAAAACATATACCCAAAGGACTGAAATATCTCACTCAACACATCGCTGAATACGCTACAAATACTAAATATCTGGAAAACGGCAAGAATAAGCCCCATGTTAAAGCCTGGAAAACCTGAAGAAAAAGGAGAATCTTACAGACCGATCTCCATCCTTTCATCGGTCGCAAAACCGATTGAAGCGCTTCTATAACCTCGGTTAACCGGATCGTACAATTTGGCGGCACACCAACATGGCTTTAGGACAGCACACAGTACAACCACCGCTCTTCACAGAATACAAAATCAGATCAGTGATGGTCTGAACCAAAAATAACCCTGTGCTAGAACAATTTTAGTTGCACTCGACCTATCAAAAGCGTTCGACACAGCGTCGCACGCCGCACTGCTAGATGACATCCTAAAGACCAATTTGCCAGGTTTTATGAAGCGCTGGCTGTGCAACTATCTTAGAGGACACCAAACATACGTCGAGTTTCGGAAGTGTAAGTCCAAGATGAAAGTCCTACGACAAGGAGCTCCACAAGGCGGAGTTCTCTCACCTACATTGTTTAATCTCTACTTAAGCAGCTTGCCTGCCCCGCCGTAAGGAATAACCATCCCGTCATATGCAGAATGTAACATACTGCCAGACCGTGAACATAATGAAATGCTAACTAAACAATCCTGTCACAAAGAGCAGCATCCTTGTAATGGTACCATATCGAAAATTGAACCACCTAGAAACATAAGGAAGACAGTAATATGTTTCTGCATGAGGTTAGAGACCATCAAGTAACAGGTAACATCGACGAGGTAAGTTATAAAACAGGCTTAAAAGCACTTCATACAAAAGCTGTTGAGGACGTTATAAGGAACAACGCCAATAAAAAGCCACCAAAACTCGCTGCCGAAGAGACCCAATTGAACCGTAGCACCAGATCCATCCTAGCTCAACTTAGATCCGTTTGGTCACGCATCCTAAATAACTACATGAGCAGAATTAATCCTGAAATTATTGACCAGTGTCCCGCATGTACGTGAGGGCACGCCACACGATGTAGACCACCTATTTAATTGTCCTGAGAATGTGACAAACTTGACGAAGGAAGATTTGTGGTACCACCCAACGGCAGTAGCAGAGTTCCTGAGCCTGGACATGGAGCCGGAGGATTAGCACCAAAACTTTCGCTACAACAACAACAACAAACTCAGAGCGCATGTTGTTGTGAGACCTACCTAGGTCTTAAAAGATTTATATGTATTGCTGTGACACATATATATTATAATTCCTACTACGTACATATATTAGAAAAATAAAAAAATTTAGTTTGAAGAATGATATATAAAACATTGGTCAAGAATGGGTTATAACGGAAAAATTAAATAAAACCGTTAATTTAATTTTCCCGCTATAACCGATTCTTGACAATCAGGCTTACCAACAGAAACAATTAGCTGTCAGTTATAAATTCAGGTTAAGTTGTTTTTGTATCATTCTCCGGTATAAATCATAATAATAATTAATAAAATTTCATTTTGAGTATATATAAAGAATGGCAGAAGACGAACAAGTAAATAAACTTATAATAATTTAACAACAAATAATGAATTTATGTTTCAGATTCAAATAATTCCCGTGAAAGAGCCATTAGATTTAATACGTTTAAGTTTAGATGAAAAAATTTATGTCAAAATGAGGAATGAAAGAGAATTGAAAGGAAGATTACATGTAAGTTTATATAAATAAAGGTATACAAAGTTATATAGTTAAACATTATTCTTGATCAGGCTTTTGATCAACATTTAAATATGGTTTTGGGTGATGCGGAAGAAACAGTAACAACTGTTGAGATTGATGAAGAAACATATGAAGAAGTCTATAAAACAACGAAAAGAACCATACCAATGTTGTTTGTTCGAGGAGATGGTGTTATATTAGTATCACCACCTATGAGAGTTGGAGGGTGAATGAATATAATAAAATGATTGAAAAGTTAATTTTAATCTATTTGTTTAACATTTTATGGATTTGAAACCTCATTTTGTTGTCAGAGTGTAGATGGTCTTTACTTTTATATAAGTTTTTCAGAATTTGTGTTTTATGTTTAGTCGCTACCCAATCTAAATATACGTACGAGTTAGAAAGATTCATTGTCGCTAAACATTTGAATTCCAAGCATAAATTGTTAATATCGTTCGTTACACAAATTTATTATCGCGATCAATTAATACTCAATCTTTCTTTGATATACAAATAACTATTAAAAAAAATAAATTAATAAATACATTTATTAATTAGCATAAATTTTCTCAAATTCTTAAAATGACTAAAACTATAGACACAAAATAGCTCTGAAGAGATAGATAAGAAATAATAATAAAATATCGGAGTTAGTCGAAATCGTTTATAGATTCGAAAAATTAGAGAACTAAACAACTTAAAACGAGGATGTTGAGTTCCAAAGAAACATTCGTCTCACCAGGAATAAAGCTTCTTTAATAGCAGTCCTTGCTTAGAAACTAGAAACCATTATATTGTTATGGCTCCCAAAGAATACAAAGTTAAAAAACTAAACATGCCAAAACGGCAAAGGTAATATATGTATCTGATCAGAGTAAAAGAAAAAAAAAAGATAAATTACCAATAAAAAATTTGAGACAAGATATTTTCATAATCATAGTACGGATGAAACTCGGTGACCGTAACTTCTTTAGTCGTTACCATTACAGGTAGCAAATTAAAGGTTTCAAAGATTATAATTCTGAGTGCATTTTTACACCTTTCAAACCGGCCAGTATATTCCAAGCCGTTATTCGGGACATTTCTTGACGTGTTTCAATCACAGCACTGCCGATATGTGGAAGGATAACACAATTGGGTAAAGTCAATAATGGATGATCGACAGGCAGTGGTTCAGGTACTGTAACATCAATTCCTGCTGCTTTAATTTTACCGTTTTTCAACGCATTGTAAAGGGCATGTTGATCAACTATAACACCCCTAGAGACATTTATAAATACAGCACTTGATTTCATTTTACTAAAAGCTTCATCATTAAACATTTCTTTTGTTTGGGGAGTAAGCGAACATGTAACAATCACAAAATCACTTAAAGTAAGTAGCTCGTCGAGAGAATAACGATCAATGCCAAGGTCTTTAGCTTTATAGTTGTCATTTCTACTAGAATACATAATTTTTTTAGGTTTAAATGGAATAATACGTTTTACGACTTCTAATCCAATTCTTCCACAACCAACCATTCCTATTACAGAATCCTTTATTCCATTTCCACACATCCATAAAGGAGACCATGTTTTCCAACCTCCATTGTGAACTTCTTTGTTTGCTTCAATTAATCTTCTTGTGGTCGCTAATAACAGGGCAATTGTTAATTCAGCGGTTGAATCTGTTAAAACATCTGGAGTGTATCCAATTCGTATCCCTCTTTTTCTACATTCGTCAATATCAATATGATCATGACCTACAGAAATAGTTGCAACCACTTTCAGGTTTGGTCCAGCATGATCCAATAGTTCAGCATCGATCTTATCAGTTAATGAACAAAATATTGCATCCTTTCCAATGATATTCCTCAGTAAATCTTCTCGTGGAATTGGGAGATCTGAGTTCCAGATTGTGACATCACATCTTAAAAAAGAATTAAACATAAAACAAATATTTCTTAGAACATTTTTTTAACTTACTCATTTTGTAGTAATTCAACACCATTACCCGGCATTGTGGAACGGGTTATAAATATTTTGGGGTTCATTTCCTTCGTACAGTAGCTACGGTTAATTAAAAAATTATTTAATTTATTAACGTGTGCGTATGATAAATAATGATTGATATCTGTTTCAAGAAATAGATTTTGTTTTATTATATTTAATTTATTAACCAATTTTAACATCTCAAATATACAAAATAGTTTTCTTCTCTGTCAAATTTGACAGATAAGATTCAACTCTGCATGTACAATTTAGCTGTTTTAGCTAATTCAAGGAAGTTCTGTTTAGTTTATCAATGTAATTATTTACAAAATATGTCATCAAAGTCCAAGAAAAGTTCAAATAAAAAAGAAACTTCTAATTTGGATAAACCTGTTCCTTCTCCAGTAAGTTTAGATAAATTGGGAAATATAAAGATTAATATTTTAGCTAAACCTGGTGCGAAGCAAAATGGAATAACCAATATAAATGATGATGGGATTGGGGTACAAATCTCAGCCCCACCTGTTGAAGGTGAAGCAAATACTGAACTAGTTAAATACATGGCAAAATTATTAGGATTAAAAAAGAGTGAAGTATCGCTGGATAAAGGATCGAAATCTAGAAACAAAGTTCTTTTAGTTACAAAAGGGTCAATAACTGTAGATGAAGTAATAAAGACTCTTTCAACTGAAGCAAACAGTTGTACAGATTAGTTTAGGATTCTCAAGATTTTTGGACGAGTGTGGATGCAATAATTGTTTTCTATTGTGCAGAACCTGCTTGTTATCTGGTTTTTCAATTTTAACATACGATGGAGAGACAATAAAATATCCTCATTTGAATTATCAATAAAAATTAGATATTGATAACATACTTGAACAGATGAGCTGCAAAATTTATATCAATAAAATAAATTGGAAATAAATTTAATATAGTTTTAAAATAACATAAGCAAAAAAATTTGTTTTAATCTCATATGGCTTTCTACTTATAAAAATCTAAATCTATAAAGTATTGTCGTTTTTCACCCTTCGAACTCCAAATTCGACCGATAATTAGTTAGCCCATCAACACATAAGAACCCATGTGGCTGGGTCATAAATGGTACAATCTGTTAGGTGTTCTTCCAGATCCTTCCGCGTTTGACGACTTTGCCTACAACTCCTTATAGTCTTCAAGGATTCGACTATTTCTCAAGATGGTCGGATCTACGCCTCTAAGTACTCGCAACCCAGTTCCAACCAAGGACCATCACAACAATTTCGACAAAAAGTCGCTATAACAACAACATGGGTCTGACAATAACTTTATTCAGCCCCATTTGAAGTCAAAAACCTTTCTGCTCTACCACTTGAGTTGCGTTTGCGCATTTGGTCTAAATATGAGCAGCCTAGTTGAGCCGCTTGTCAAGAGTAACACCAAAGATACCTCACACTATCTCGGATTGTTAATGTGTTATTACCACTTGAATGAAGCGTCAAGTTATTTAAAATCAACGAGTTGTGTCTTAGACTTGTGGTGTTTCCAACACCAACTGTTGATGATGTCCAGATCATGGATGATAGAACTCTCCCTTGGGAACATTCTCGCTTTAAACCTACGTGGATTGTGGTTTTGTTCTGTGTGTATATAAACAGGCATACTTCTTCCAACTCCGCTTCTTAAAGTAGCGACTCAAAAGTGGCTTTATATAACGCTATACTTCTATGTCGAGAAAGGTAGTAAAGGTAATTGAATTTGTGAAGATAGCAGGATAGCGTCAAGTGAAACGTGAAGCCTATTACTCAGCGGGCTTTCCTTCAAACATATATTTCTAATATGCTAGTCGAACAGCCTCTTCAAAGACTTGAGACACTATGGGGAAAGGCTCATCGGTCTAAAGTTTTTTGCTTGCCAATAGATAATTATAACTGGTTTGGAGATAAATGTCAGCCATCTCGTTTTTACGGGCCTGTAGTACTTGGCCAAAAGCTCTGCAGGACCATGAAGATCCTGTAAAGCCTATCTCCTATTATGTCTAAGGACTTGTATCATAATAGATCAAAGTCGTAAGCTTTACATAGCTCAAGCCAGAGCACTGGACAAACAACTCTTTTTGCTGTGTTCTAGTTCATTCGGTTTCGTTTTTTCATTTACTTTCCTCATGTTGGACGTGCCTCATGTTGGAATCTCCCTAAATACGTATCCTTGAAAAACGGTATTCTAACTGTGCTGTATATTTTGCTCTTTCTGTGAAGAAGTGTGAGAGTAGCTAGATAATCTTAGATTATCCAGTTTTGCTTAAGGGTCCTTTTTCAAGGAATTATTAATGCAACACCCACGGTGATGGTATTATTCGGCCCATAGTACTTTTTGTAAGATTTATACCGAACACAGCTTTTGAAAAGTGTCTGCCCTGGTTCCCTGGTCAGAGTCCAATCGACTTCAGATTCTAATTTTCATCATAAAAGTTTTCAAAGTTCGGTTCCAAAATTCTATATGTGTTATTATGGTTATCCATATTATTCACTGTTCGTGTGCTTTTGTCACTTGAATTAAAATACAATATATAAAAATATACTTTTTACTGTTTATTTTTAATGTTATTTTATTAATAATAATATACTTCCTTATAGCAACAATTTGATTTTATTTTTAATTTACAGAATATCGATTTCGACTTACGTCATCCTCAGTTCTTAAATTGGTATTGGCAATAATAATTTAAGAACTGAGGATGACGTAAGTCGAAATCAATATTCTGTAAATTAAAAATAAAATCAAATTGTTACTATAAGGAAGTATATTATTATTAATAAAATAACATTAAAAATAAACAGTAAAAAGTATATTTTTATATATTGCATTTTAATCCAAAATTCTGTCGTAGTTGGTCAAGGTTATTTGTTCCACCAATCCGCCTTGTGTGCACCATGTTGCCTCTTTTCGGGGCCTGAACTGGTCGTTGAACTGATCAATGGCTTGATCTAAAACAAGTACTTTAGAAATTCTACCGTTCGCTCGTTCCGCCGCGATAAAGCCTCTAAAGAGCACTCAATTTTTTTTTCATAGACTCCTGAAGAAGCTGAGATGGGATGACCTCTATTACATAAGTAATATATCTATATGCTCACTCATAGATATTTTCGTAGACACTTTCCAGCTTCTGATGTCTTCTAGAAGAGGCATAGAGTGATTTATATGGTTTCTTGCAGTCGGCAGCTAGCAAAATCCTATTATCCTTCGGAGATTAATTCATATTTTCAAATTACTAGTAGCTTAAAACTTTAAAAGAGACTGGTCACTGCCGTTGGTTTTGGTGCTTCTCCAATCCAAATGATGTGAATTGGCATCGCAACTGACTATGATATGCAGGTTTTTATTCTTGGCATAATCAACCACGGTCACCAATTCCGATGATGACACAGAAGATAGGCAGACACAATAATTGTAACCGCATTTTTTCTGTAGCAGCTTCATAACTGAGCATCCAAGCGGTTAAATAACCTGAGGATAGCTCAGCCAAAAGATGCATGTGAAGACTTTTATGTAATGCTATGCAGGTTCTGTTTTTTTCAGGACTGCCTCTACACAGAATGTAGTAGCTCTTCATGGGAAGACCGGATGCTCCTTTTTAATGATGTAGGGATCCTGAACTATAAATTTTATTGTGCTTAACTAAATAACAAATGAGGTCATGAGATTATATAACATATTTATGCTATGTTGCGGATTATTTTCTTAAAACTCAAGTTTGTCCATGTGACATCGTAACAAAGGTTATCGCTTATGTCATCAAGCCCGATCCAATAACCACATCTACTGAGCCGCACATAAAGAACAGTTTCGCTTTCTTATTATAAAAATTATTTTCACAGCATCTTCATCGAAAAGAATATACTGGAGGATTCCTACAACCGACGTTTATTCCTGGCCGATTTCTTTTCTTCCGTATGTCCGGGCGAGGTTGTTGAAAGATCGAAAGTTAAGTTTACCTTCTTTCATCGACACTCCTTTAAACGTAGGCAGAGTTCCTGTATCTGTATTTCAGCGTATCTTAAAACAGACGTCGTTGGAGGAAATTGCTTTAGTCCTGGCTGAGTATCCATCGACTGCTTTGTCAATGTCGATTAGCCCTTTCTTCGTGGCACTAGTATAGCTCGATGCAGCCTTGTTCGGACTCATCTTTATCGTTGACTTTGATGGAGTCTTTTAAATACTTGAACAATTTCCGCTTTAGTGCTTGAAGACAGCTCGATGAGTTGTCTCGCAGTTTTTTTGTTTAGAATTTAGACCAACACATTTAACGCTATTATGAACTACGCGTAGGCTTACTTCGTGAAGCGATGCCAAGGTGACCACGGGCGATGTTCGTACAGAGAGATCGCTAGAGGTAATAGTCTACTTTGCAATACCTGTTCGCAGTAAGGAGCTAAGGGAGTCAGCCTTAGGTTTCCCTCTTTTTCCTCCTCACTAAACAACAAGCATTTTTCTCTTTGCCTTTTTTCAATCATTATAAAGACTACAGTGCTTTCAGAAGCTCGTTTTTCTCGTAGACTTCACCTGTTCCTGAGGAAGGTTTTACCGGCTTAACTCGAAAAAATGGACAGGCCCTTCTTCTTCTTAAATAAACGGACCAGTAGTTCTTTCATTTAATGTATAAAAATGGTTTTTAAGTGGCAAAACTTAAAATTATAACACCGTGACTGTTAGTTCTTAGTTAGTTCACTTTAAGCTCCTGGACCGTTGAAGTTTGTTATTTAGAATCTGACATAGGCAATTCTTTTTCTCATTTTAAGTTTCCTGCCGGGTTACCAGTTTTGTTCACTACGAGTATTTGGTTTCCTCGATAGTATATGTCGTCCTAAATATACTAAAAAATAAAGGCGAGAGCGATCCTTCTCTAAACGCATCATCAAAACCAATAAATTCAAATGCTTGTTCGCCGGACTCGAAGATCGTGCCTTGTTTATCAGCACATCCACATTTGGCAACACAAATATTAAGATCGACGGTAAACTTATCTCACCAAGCTCTAAGGTTATGTCAGAAATGACAAACCGTGAGTCAATTACAAAAGAGTGCTCTAGCACGTCACACCTGTTGGAAGAAGAAGATCATCAGTTCACAAACGATTTCGGAATCGGTAATCAATACCGCATGTGACTCAGAATCCAAAAGTTAATCTGAGAGTCAGGAGTAACCATGACGTCGGATATATACTGAAATACCACCGAAATACAGGCCCAATACCTTCTTGCAACAAACAAATAGTGCAAAAAGCACTATTAAATAAAGCCTCTCCGTAGAGAAAGCCATACAAGTCTGTGCCTTTCCCCAATACTTTAGGGAAGCTACTCTGGTTAAAGGTGGGATACCTAAGTTGCTAGTTTTGAAGTCAGTAGATGTTTAACCACACCAACATCTGCAACGGAGATACTTCTCCTACTTCCTCCATTGCATATATACATCAGATCTGCACCAGCATCTAGTGATCACAGACTGCTCCTAGTCGAAACGCTCAAGCCTGGTAACCTAACAAACTACCAGGTTTGAGCGTTTCGACTACTTACAAGCGTTACAGCTACTTACAAGCACTATCATCCAATGCCAGCATCTGCATGGACGGATGAATTCCGAACCAATGAAGACACTGGTGCAGGGGTGTTTCGCCCCAGGAATAACGGGCGTTAGCCCTGGGTATTACTGCAACACGATTGTAAGCAAAAACCTATGCTATCAACTACTGTGCAATGGTGTGTGCCGAAAGAGAATACAGCAACACTGATATATACATTATTTCTAATAATCAGGCGACGCTATTCTTTATCGACGCGCTTCCATTTAAAGCTGGTATAGGAATGCTACCAAATTCTACAAAAAATTGCAGAATCTAGCGGTGTTACATTAATACGAGTACCTTGTCACCCAGGAGTATACAACAATGTATGCTAGCAAGCCAAGAACGGTGCCACTACAAAGTTCATTGGCCTGTAACCGTGCTTTGAACTTGCATGGTGCATAGATAGTATAAGCTCGGTCAAGGGAGACTAGCAAGTAGCACCGCACCCCTACATAAAACATTAGTCTAATCCAGCTAATTAGCTATGTTAAGGGGCTCGGCTTCGATGACATTACACACTCCGCAGTAACATCGCAGTGACATAAGCCTGAAACAATTGTTTTAAAGCAATATTAGTTTTTTTGATCTGGTTATTTTGTTACTTTTTTACGAACATCCAACAAAACTAAGAAAAATAAAACAGTTAAAAATATCTAATTTTAATATCAGCCATAAATCAAATTTTACAATTCCGAAGGCATTTTTTCACCTTTCAAACCTGCTAATATATTACAAGCTGTTATTCGTGACATCTCTTGACGTATTTTAATCACAGCACTGCCGATATGTGGAAGGATAACACAATTAGATAATGTCAATAATGGATTATCCACAGGCAGTGGTTCAGGTACTGTCACATCTAATCCAGCAGCTTGAATTGTCCCATTTTTTAAAGCATTGTAAAGTGCGTTTTGGTCGATAATAGGACCTCTTGCAATATTTATGAGTATCGCAGTAGGTTTCATTTTGCTAAACGTTGCATCGTTAAACATTTCTTTAGTTTCTGGAGTAAGTGAACATGCGATAATAACAAAATCACTAGAACTAAGTAATTCATTTAACGAACATCGACTTACTCCAAGATCTTTTGCCTTAGAGTTATCACTTCGACTAGAATAAATAATTTTCGATGGTTTAAATGGAATAATACGTTTAACTATTTCTAATCCGATTCTCCCACATCCAACCATTCCTACTATAGAATCTTGTATTCCATAGCCACACATCCACAATGGAGACCATATGTTCCAACCGCCAGTGTTTACTTCTTTGTGTGCTTCAACAATTCTTCTTGCCGTTGCTAATAACAACCCAATTGCCAATTCAGCTGTTGGGTCGGTTAAAATGTCTGGAGTGTAGCCAACTCTAATTCCTCTTTTTTTACATTCGTCAGTATCAATATGATCATGACCTACGGAGATCGTTCCAATGACTTTTAACTTAGGTCCAGCACGGTCAAACACTTCAGTATCAATCTTATCTAGCACTGTACAAAATATTGCATCTTTACCAACAACATACTTTAGTAATTCTTCACGTGGAATGGGATAACCGGAAATCCAATTTGAAATTTCACATCTAAAACAATTTAATAATTAGAAATTATGTTAAAACAATTTTTATTCCTCTAACTCTTTTTTTAATTTATTGACACCAGCATCTGGCATTGTAGAACGGGTTAGAAACACCTTTGGTTTTATTTTTATGCTGCTATAGCTACGTTTTATATTTAAATAAACAGCATTTTTATTTACTTGAATAATTTGATGATTTACTTTCAATCTCAATAAAGACTCAAGAAGATGTGCTTGTGCATCAGCAGGTACTTCTGCGAGGTTATTTATTTTTGTTACTAATCTCAACATTTGAATTATTTCACGGCTAATATTTTTGAGAACTAAGAAATGTTGTATAGCGACATATAACAATAATGTTTTGTCCCAAATTCGTAAGTTCGAATGTCAAACTAAAGATAAGATACTCAAATGTGTTTCGGTATGTTAACTCAGTATTATTTTAACATAACATAACGGAGTATATTTGGTTCCACTATTTTTCATAATAGTATGAAGGGTATATGTTTAGCATCAACATATGCTGCATTTTCTAACGTTACGAGGATAATTCCGGATAATTACCGTTACTGTTAGTTTGTGTTACATCTATTGACGTTATGGGGGATAAGTGATATATAGTAAGACTTCGAATTGTTTCCTCTAAAAACGGGCAGAACTGCTTGCTGTCACAAAATGCTTAATATACATACTTATACTACCACTTTTAAAACCTTTGAATTGGCCAAGTCTGTTTGCTGTTACAAACGAAAGAAAATTCTATCGTTTCATAATTGTAGTTACAAAAATCTGTCAAGATTTATGCCGGCTATAGTCCAAATATCACAACTGATTGTTTGCAAAAGTTTGAAAATATTATATATAACATCGTTAAAAATTGATTTTTGTAGGGGTTGTAATTTCCAAAAATAGAATAATTATGAATAATAAAATGTAATAGTAGATCAAATCAAATTGCCTGTAAACGTATTCCCCTTATTCAATTGAATTTTGCTTATAATCAAATTAATTTTAGGAGATAGGAGATTAATAGGGGAAACAGTTTTCTTCCCCTAATTTATTAAATCTTTTTAGCAGTTTTTCTATTATTTCTATTATATTCACCCTAATATGCGAAAGCAAAGTAAAAGTATTCAGTTGAACTTAGATTTTATTTTCACAAAACTGGAAACACTGTTGAAAAGTTTTAATAAATTAGGGGAAGAAATATTTTTGATAATACAACCATTTACCTTTAACATTTAAATATATTCTTTAGACAAAGCTGTAACTGTTTTTAACACCGATTTCAAAAGCAAAAATTAAATAAATCAAAACTGGTAAAGGATTTAGAATTGAGTTCCAGACAACGCAACATTTTAGATGATCCAAAGTGTTATAAGATTAAAAAAATTTTACAAGATACCTTTGGTGTTTAATATAGAACTTAAAAATCAACCTATGGGTCAGTCTGACTGCAATATTTGATAATAATAAGACTCTAACATAAGAAAATTTATTAATACATTTCGTGTCCATTTGCAGCAGCAGCCTGAGTCTGAAAATGGTCTACTAACTATATAAAGGTGTTGTCAGACCCGTTGTCAATTATAGGTCCCTATATGGTTTTCGAGAAGATTTACGGGAGCAGGACGATAAAAAACCGGCAGTGGTACCGGCATAAGTGCGTTAAAGACAATGCCGGGTTTTCAGGTCTTACAAGAACTTCGTTCATGTATTTTTATGAATTGAGGGTTTAAAGGTTTGAAATCCTGTGAACTATCAGTTGTAGGATGCGTAGGAAAAGTCACTCAACGTTATGGAGGTATCTGACTGATTTTTCATGCTGACTGATGAAGATGAAATAACTCTAACTTTTTTTGAGAGTCCAAAGGATACAACTCTGTTAACACTATTGATAAAAAAGGTCTGTAGCTGATATGGTATTAACAGTGCGACCAATACGTTGGAAATCTACACAGTTGACTCACTCACTGAAAATTGTGCGGGAGCTGTGGTTTACTTCAAAAATTAAGATCATGAACTGCAATTGCCACTTGGCAAATTGAAGCGAGCGGCGGTCCTTAAGTTGGATGTCAAGATAATTCATATTTTTACTGATAGCCAGGCTGGTCTAAAAAATCGAGGACACAACACTAATAAGTCAAAAATAGTGAAACAATACTCTTGCTCCTTGATTTGCCTCGGCATAAAGAACAGCATAAGACTGGTATGAATACCAGACCATAGTAAACATTTCGGGAACGAAAAGGCTAATGAGTTAGTAAAGAATTCTTCAGGAAGGCTCATAGGCCAACAATTGGTATATTGAAAGGAAAAATAAGTTTGCTAATCAAATTGGTTTTTCTGCGATGCATAAACTCCCAATGGAGAAACACAGAAGGCTGCAAGTTTCCAAGATATTCGCGCCAGAGGTGAGCGGGCAAATGAATGGCTTTCTGGTAAGTATTACAGGTCCCTATCGATGGACTTGACAATTTGACGCAGTGATGAGACTCAGTAGACTCAATGATCTTAGGATCTACAACGGTAGGATCACCCGTGGACCTTTAAGTCCTATGTGAGAATCGAAGCCAATATCAGTTTTAATCAATATCTTACCGGCTTCGACCATTGTCCATCCCTATTTTAAATAACTATTGTATGGAAAACAATAAAATTTGAGATGAGAGCGGTGCTTCTCCAAACACATAAACTAACAACAAAACTTTGCACCATGTCTGACTCTAGGGTAATGCCTGATTTACCAGCTTACTCTAAGTGAGACAGAACACCTGTACGATACAAACAAAAACCTCTAGTATCTAAATTAATTTGCGTCCAGATTAATCTACACGGACCAAAAATGACCTCAGGTAATTTGAACGGATTAATTGAACAGGATGATCTCGATCTTGAGTTCATGCAGGATACGTGGGTACACAGTAGCAGAATAAAAGGTCTATCGACAAACAAAAATACAAAACTGATCTATTTCTGAACTGGCGTGTTCTCTCCACTGCTTTGTACACTGAAAAAAATTAAAGTAATGATAACCTCATCTCGAGGTTAACAGTATTTTTATTCAAACAAAGAAAAAATCTTGCAAACAATTTCACGGTGATTGGGATAACTACAGCTAAACATTTTTGTGACAACAGAATGAGGTTTATTTAAAACTAGCAGGACCCGGCGTGCTTTGCCACGCTTGTAATGTTAGTTAAACACGTTTATTGAATTTAAACATTTATTTATATCAACTTAAACTATAATTATTTTATATAAGCTCTTTTTATACATCATGTTCATTCAGTGACTCACGTTTATTGACTGTCAACATTATGTCTACGTTTACATTCTTTATTCCTTTTATGTATTGTTTATAGGGTATAGCCCTACAATACCTCCCTTTTCATTTTTAAAAATTAAATTTCAAAAATTTACATTGCAAAAATTTACATTACAAAAAATTACATTACATATGTATTTCAATAATATTATTTATCTATTTCTTTTTTTTTTGTTTTTTTTTTTTTTTTATTGGAGGGCCTTGAGACTTACAGTTCAAGTAGCACTGCGACCTGAAGGTCTATTGTGCTTACCCTGATTTTGTTATTAGTCAGTCGTCGTCAAGAAACTTCTTGGAGTGTACTAGTCCCTCTCTGCTTCTCCATAATTTAGCATTTTGTTCTTGTTCCATTGTTTGGATTGTGCTTTTGAGTGAACTCTTGGCCATTCCAAAGCATGGTTCCGGTCCAACAAATTTTTTATTGGCACCTTGCTTTGTTAAAGCGTCAGCGATAGCATTCCCTTGTATTCCTGTGTGGCTAGGTGCCCACACAAGTGTTACTATGTTATTGCACGAGATTTTTAATAGATTTTGGTAGCATTCCCATACCAGTTTTGAATCAAAGCGCGTAGATTTTAGTGCCAAGAGTGCTGCTTGGCTGTCAGAGATAATATATATTTCAATATTTTGGTATTTTCTTTCAGCGCATAGCAAAGCGCAACTGCTAATGGCAAAAATTTCGGCTTGAAATATGGTTGTTGTGGTGCCTAAGGCAACCGTTTGTTTTGTTCTAGGACCAAACACTCCTGCTCCCGTGCCTATGTTGGTTCGAGAACCATCTGTGTACTAGATGCTGGCGTTATGTGGCAGTGACCGTATGTAGTTTTTAATAAGATCTCTGGCCAATATCTTGACATCAAAGTGCCTGTCTAAATCTATTGTTTTTGGCATACAATCCGAAAAATGGTATGTATGCAGTTCAGCTTGTAATTCAGAAAGGATTTTAAGGTGTCCAGTTAGATTACCCGGCTTAAACCCTTCTGTGAGCTGCAGTCTATGAACGCTCAACACCGCTACAGATTTAACATGCAGGTGCAATAGAGAAAGCTTTAGAAGAATCTCCATTGCTGACATTGGCGTGGTTTTGAAAGCACCTGTGGCACTAAGACACACAAGCCTTTGTATTTTTGTAAACATATTTTGAGCAGTTATTTGGCGCGTTTTAGGCCACCAAACTAAAGCTGCATATGTTAGAATTGGTTTAATAATACTTTGTTGCAACCAAAGTATCATTTTTGGGCTAAGACCCCATGTTTTCCCAAACAGGTTTCTGCATGTGAAGAAAACTTTGTTTGCCTTATCAGAGATATATTTCAGGTGTGGGTTCCAAGTTAGTTTGCTATCCAGGATCACACCTAAATATCTAACCTCTTTTGATGTTTGTATTGGATCGCCGTTTAGAACAGGAGAAACGAAATTGAAGTTTCTCCTGTTTGTGAAAACGACAATGCTTGTTTTTTGGGGATTGATCGACAGTCTCAATCTGTTGCACCACTTTGATACAATATTAAGAGCTGTCTGGGTTCGACCAGCGACAATGGAGTCATGTTTTCCTCTAACCATGACTGCCAAGTCGTCGGCATAGCCTACAGTGTTGAAGCCGGAATCATTTAGCTTAGTGAGGAGATCATCAGCCACCATTAACCAAAGCAGCGGAGAGAGCACGCCCTCTTGCGGGCAGCCTCTGGATGCAGTAACATTCACTGAATAATCACCTAGTGTAGCCGTTATCTTCCGACTCTGTAGCATCTTGATAATCCACGCAATGATAAGCGTGTTTTTCTTTGTGGCCATTTCGATGATAGCATTGAAGTGGACATTGTCAAAGGCTCCTTGTATGTCCATAAATGTACATACAAGTGCCTCCTTATAGTTTAAGGTGCTCTCAATTTCTTTCACCATTTTGTGTAACGCCGTTTCAGTAGATTTCCCAGTCTGATAGGCGTGCTGGCTAGAGTTGAGAGGGTTTTGTTTCAGACATACATGACGAATGTGATAGTCCAACATCTTTTCCATTGTTTTTAATAGAAAAGATGTAAGACTTATGGGTCTGTATGATTTGGCTTCATTTGTTTTTTTTTTCCTGGCTTAGGTATAAAAACAACTCTGGTTTCTCGCCATATCTGAGGAATGTAAGCAAGGCGAAAGCTTGCTTTGAACAAACGCATGAGATATGGAAGAATGACTGTTAGACCCTTTTGCAGAAATACCGGAAAAATTCCATCACCTCCTGGAGATTTATACGGACCGAAGGATTCTATAGCCCATCTCGCTTTGTTGGGGGTGAAAATTGTGTTGGCTAAATGATCTGCAGTACTTTTAGTTGCAGGATCTAGAAGATGTACGTCTTCGTTGGCATTATCTTCCGTGCTCCATTTTATTGAGCCCAGAAAGTGGGTTTGAAGTAAAGTATCTAGTGTCTCAATGCAGCTGGTGGTATACGTACCATTTGGTTTGCAGATTGCGCCTAAAGGGTTTGTGTGATCAGACGACATCAATTTTTGGAGTCGAGCTGCAGCAGGCAGATTATCTATCGTATTGCAGAGCTATTTCCAGCTATTTCTTTTTGATTGTCTGAGTTCTTTATCATAATTGGTTAGAGCTAGTCGGTACTCTGTCCAATTATTTGTTATTTTTGCTCTGTTAAAGAGCTTACGAACTTTATTCCTTTTCCTCTCCAAGTTACCATTCCACCAAGGTACATCTCTGCATCTTTTGGATTGAGTTATTGGAGTATTAAGGTTGTATGCCTCAGTGATAATTTCTTGCAAATTATTTGCTGCAGAGTCGAGCTCAAATGTAGAGTTGATACTGCCGCAACTATTTACATTATCATGAAGATACGTTGTGTAAAGTTCCCAGTTGGTTTTCCTCGGGTTTCTAAAGTACTGGATGCTCTTTGGGTAGTGTTCTATGTTGAAACATATATAAGCATGATCAGACATAGAAGCTTCCTTCGAAACATGCCAGTTCTTAATATGGTTAGTAGCGTTTATGTTAGTTAAAGTAAGGTCAAGGACCTCACCTCTGATTGCGTTTCTAAAGGTAGGCTCACTACCTTTGTTTGCAATAAAAATATTGTTTGTATACAAAAATTGAAGCAGACGCTCGCCTTTTGTGTTAATGTTACTACTTCCCCACACGCTATTATGAGGTTGTAGTGGTTATTGTTGCAATACTTGAGGAGTTTCTCTACCATTTCTGGTGGTGTTTCGTCCTCATCCCCCAGGAAGTATGCAGAAGCTAAAATGAATTTACGAAATCCACCTTGAGGAAGATGAATTTCTATCTGGACCGTTGTAAGATCTCTACAGATAAATTCATTCAATGGAAATATTTTCAGATGTTTATTGAAAAGAATCGCGGTTCGCGGTCTTTCCACATCTGAGAAATAGATCAGTTTTGTATTTTTGTTTGACGATAGACCTTATATTCTTTTACTGTCTGCCCATGGCTCCTGTATGTACGCAAGATCGTGAGCATCCTGTTCAATTAACCGGTTCAAATTAACTGAGGCTATTTCTGGTCTGTGCAGATTAATCTAAACGCAACTTAATTTAGGTACTAGAGATTTTCGTCTATATCGTACAGGTGTTCTGTCTGACTTAGAGTAAGCTGGTGAATCATACATTATACCCTAGAGTCAGACATGGTGTGTGTACTATCCGAATTAGGATAAGCTGATAAATCAGGCATGGTCCTAGAGTCAGACATGGCATGTGTGCTGTCTGGTTTAGGATAAGCTGATAAATCAGGCATGATCCTAGAGTAGGACATGGTGCACAGTTTTGTCGTTAGTTTATGTGATGCGTTTGGAGAAGCATCGCTCTCATATAAAACTTTATTGTTTTCCATACAATATTTATGGAGAAAATAGGGAGGTACATTGGTCAACCACAACAGAGCCCTGTGCTGTGGTAAGGCTATTGAAACTGGAGGGCGCCCGGTATCCAGAGTTCCGTACTAGTAGTCAAGCACCCCCTTGACCATGCTAAGCTTTCAGCGTACGTGTGTACCTTAGCTTTGGGTTTTGGACTTGAGCTTGGCTTCGATTCTCAAGGAGGACCTAACGGCATGGGTGACCCTACCGTTGTAGCTCCTAAGATCACTGAGTCTACGGAGCCCCGTCACTGCGTCAAAATGCCAAGTCCATTAGATGGGGACTTTTTTTTAACATTAATTTTTTTTTTTTAACATTTGTTTAATAAAATCTTTGAATTTTGTAGGAGGCCTTCTTATTCTAGAGGACCTGCGTGGAACGAATTCTTCATTTATGGAATTATGACATTGATCATTATTTTCCTCCATTTGATTACTTAAATTCGATTCAACAGTATCACAATTATATGGTGGACTTATCCGTTGAACTGCTATACTTCGGCGTCCACTTATTTGTCTCGATATTTATGATGGGAAGAAAGTCTTTACAACTGGAAAAACCATGTTAAACCCGTAGACTAAGGCCTATTGGGCAGACTTTCTTCCGTTAAGAGGTTTAAATTAAACAAACACTTTAACTTTTAAGAGAAGTTTATTAATTCTGATTTTTCGTTATGATTTTCGTTTTATTTATAGAACAATTGGTTGAGGGTTTCTCCACTATTATCCCCTCTTAGTATTACCTTTATTTTAATAATTAAATCGATTAAACAATTATCAATCGATTTATTATATAAAGTTAATATCGGTCAATCATATATTTAAAAAATATATTAAATTGCCTCGTTCAGCAGGAATTATATTTATTTCGATAAATTTTATTTAAATTTATTTCTGTATTGTCATCAACTTTAATATTATTTTATGTTATTTAGATTTCGTTATTTAATATACATCGTGGGAATTTATGGAAATTAGATCTAGGCTTTTAAGTTGTTGATGACTTATTTAATTGTTTAGAATAATTTGGTGGGAAGAATAGCATATGTAATGTATGTCAATTAGATTAGTCATACATATGTTACAATTATCAATATCATTATTATAATTATGACTATTATTGAAACTTGTATTATAATTAAATTTGGGTTTAAATTCAGTTTGAATCTATGATAATCTCACGTAGTGAGATGTTCTTCTTAATACTTTCCCATAGAGAGTTTTTATTAAGTATGATCTAGGCTGATTCAATTTTTTAACTATTATTGCCTTTTGCCAATTCCTTCCATCCCTAAAAACAACACTTTGTCCAACTTCAAATTCTTTTTGGGACTTGGGGCCTTGTTCTTTTATTATAATAGTTAGCAACACGTGTAACGATCGCAATAATCGCGAAACAATAATAAAACCAAATTCATCTTCGTTTTCAATTCAATAAAAATGCATTTCATTAGTTTCCGTTCATTCTTACATTAATAATAATTTTAAAATTTTCTAAAACTTAACTGCTAGTTAAATTTTGAACATACTATAAAAAGCAAACGAACGTACTAAATTTTTATTTCCAATGCTAATGAACAGACGTCGTTGTTAATCATTACTGAATTTTCGGAGATTGCCCGATTTTGTTTTGACATCATAAGATGGAAAAATCAAAATCACATTTTGCAATTTCATAATTTAAAAATTATATTTCATTTCCATTTTTGCTTTTCAAAAGGATTACAACATCCAATAATCTATTTTAATTTATATAGATCAATGTCATTTGATAGTATTATTTAACCTTGATGTGATAAATCAATAATATTGTAATTCAAAAGTGATGTATTTAATTGCAATCAAGCAAATAAAAAAAGAAGTGTAAACAAAGAAAAATTCCAAGGTCGTTTTGTTTAATTGTTAGAATTGATTTCTAATTTTAATAACTTTTTTGTGAAAGCATTATTTATTGGCTGTAATTACAATGGAAGATTACACCCCGCTAAGTAGTTTACAGTGATTTGTGTTTTTGTTTGTTCATCAAAAAGCTGATAATTTGGATGACAATTTCAATTATATTTTTTTATTTTATTTCATAGAAGGATAATTGTTGTCATTAATTGTTAAATCTGCTTTATAAATTGTGGCAGTACATGAAGATAAAGTATCCACTGATGTTATCGAAAGTATGAATAGCAAGGATAACAGTGATCGAAGCTATTACCACAGTTAGAGACAATCGTTTGTTTGATGGTTGTTCCGGTTGTTAAAACCGCATGGATTCAAAGGCAGATATATAAATGGGAAGTTAGAAGGTCAAACGCTAGTCAAGGGATATTGGAAAATCAAACAAATAAATTAAAACAACAGAATATTGATGACAGCAATCAACAGTTACAACTAAGGTATTTATTATTAATATTTATGTTAATTTTAATTTAGACATTACTTTTGTAATGTCGAGATAAACTAAGGAAAAAGATAATAAGAGATTCCCAAATCTCGGATTCGAATGGGAACGGTCTGTTCACTCCGAATTCCTTTAAGTACCGTAACATTACTATTAGTTTCTTTGTGTGATTATATTAAAGGTCCAAATATAATAAATTGGCACCATAACAGGGCCAACGATGCAAATATAATAAATTGGCGTTCGAAACAAAGACCAGTAGGAGTCTGGTGTATTGGACCCTTGGATTTGGTTTTTTTTAAAGAACCGTAATGATTTTTTGTAATAACTAGGGCGTTGCCAACTGGTTATTTTGCGTAAAATAAATTGTCTTTCCGGTTATAACCAGTTTGGGTTGTTTTACATATATTTTTTTTTCTTCTTTTGTCAAACCAGTTTATGGTTTTGTTTTTTTAATATTGTAAAAATATTTTATATACATTTGGAAGTTGAATATTTTATATAAAATTTGCAATAACCTTTGTTATTGGATTTCGTATTATATATTTTGAATTTTGTTAAGAATGTATACAATTAGGAGTGGTCTGGTCCACAGGAGGCCCCTGTTCCTCATTGTATAATTAGTTAAGACTAATTTTTTTTTTAATTTTGAAAGAAAAAACCGTTTTGGGACAGCAATTTTTTTGGAGATAGTTTTTTGTGCTGTCATTTAGCTTTAGTAATACTAATTGGTTTTTTATTTTGGAAAAAAGAAAACCGTTTTGGGGAAGCAGTTTTTTTTGAATTTTTTTTATGCTACCACGTACATATTGTACATAATCCTGTACATATTTTTTTTATATATACATAGTACAATTTGTTTTTGTACATAATGTATATATTGTATATTTTTTGTAAATAAATTTTTGTATATAGATAATTTGTAAATATTTTCTTTTGCCATGCCATTGTACATATTTTTGCACTACCTGCAAATAATTTTTTTAATAAGTACTATTTGTGCTAGTACTTTATTTTGAGTAAATGGTTTTTTTTCTTGAATTGATTTATGTTTATTAGGTTTATTGATTCACTTTTCTCAGCGGTAGGCCTAACAAGCCATCCATGGGGCTTATCCCCTTAACATTGATGTCGTTCTTAGATCGCCTATGGCCATCGGGGTTATGCGATCGAAGAACATTGGTTTCTTCTCTTCGTTCGGCGAGGAGGTTCTCAGGGACGAGGAGTGGTGGTGCTGTGTTTGTACTTAGGTGCAAACCAGTAGTACCATTCTTTGCTCAGAGGCTTCTTCGGTGTAATGAAGAGAAGAACCAATTGTACTTTTGCTTTCAGGATCAGAGGCTTCACCTCATACAAATTCAAAAACTTTCCATTTTTCCACTTAGCTGTTACAATAGAACAATTTTTCATGGAGTTTGGGATTTGAGGTCTGGTGCTCGGGAGCGTTCTACAACTTTCGCATTAGGTTTAGTTGTAATTTATTTGTAGATTAAACAAGCACAACTGGGTCAGTAGAAATGGACCTAGTGTCTAATCGTGACAGTTGTGATTGTTTTATTAGGTTGGGGAGAATCTGTTCTGTAGAATCTGGTCGTTAGGGGCTTTTCTAGTCAGTTCTCACATGCATTGTTGGAGTGGGCTCGCGAACGCGATATTTTAGATTTAAACAATATGGATATTGTAGCCATACTTACTTTTTATATTGTCTCCAGACGAATCTTGATTTTGGGAATCTCTTATATTATTAAATAAAAATAAAATAAATCAAACAAATTTTTCAAAAAATTAAATAAATAAAATTTTTATTAAATAAATAATTTTTTTTAAAATTTAAGTTAATTTTAGGTAACTAAATAAATACATTTTCTTAATTAAGCTTTACGTCAAGAAATAAATAAATATTCTTTGTTTTTTTAAAAAAATAAATAAATATTTCAAAGTTAGGACGGTGCATCCAATAAATAAACATTCTTTTAAATATTTTTATTTTTCAATTTTCTTTTAAAAATAAATAAATATTCTTAGGGGTGCTATCGTCAATAACTAATTTTAGGTATATATATATATTTCAGTATATCTGAAATTGAATAAATAAATTATATTTTTACATATACAATATTACAATATTTTGGGAGCTTTTGTAAAAGATTCAGTAAAGATTAGCGGCGACAGCGGTTTTTTTTGTTCTTATACAAGGTTGTTTTTACAAAAAGGTTTTTGTGTTTTGTTGAATTGGGGCGTTCGTTGTTTTTTTTCTCATTTCTTTGCGTTTTACAACTTCCATCGGACGAATTTTTCCGGGCGAATTAACTCCACCTTTTTTCTAGTTGGAATTGGTTTTATTGTTGGTGTTGACGTTTTTTATTGTGAATTCTGGATTCTATAAATTTTACCATCAAAATGTCAAGTCACATTGGCGTGGACCATCCGTTCTATGGTTTGGAATCCGGTGAACTGCAGATCGAATGTCTGGTTCGGGGTGTGGATTTTAGAGGGGTCAATTGGGCAGAGGAACTGCGAAACCACGTAAATCATGGTGCAGTTCCAGTAACGGTATCTCATGCGAGAGACTTGGTAGCTGAGTCTCAAACGGTGGTGCAGGCAGCACAAGTTGTTTTAGATCAGGTACGTCGACTTCAACCACCGGTTAATCAGATCTTCTTAGATGGTTTGGCGAATCGTGTGTTGCATTATACAGGTAGGATGAATAGGTTGGGTCCTCGCAATGACTTGCAAGAAGCCCGCACCTACGCTATCTCGCAATTGTCACGCGCTTGGGATATAATAGGATCACTGTCAACACGTCCAATTATACAAAATAAACCAGGAGTATCATCTGCTCCATCTGTTTCACCTGCTTTTCGACCAGGTGAGAGATCCACACCGATCCCAGTACAGCCAATAACTGAGACAATAAATAGTCTGAATCGTACAGACCATCAACAACAGAGACGGTCGGAACAATTACCACCGGCTTATCTTCAGCAATCAGGTTTAAGAGCGGAGGACTTCGCATTACCACAACTGGGTTCATCGTTCCAAGCTGAACAAAGATACATCAATTCGGCATTGGTACAGCAGCCTCTGAATTATCAACCGATACCACAGGAGCAGTTACAACAATTTCAAACAAATTATCCACAAGCTCCATTAACAGCACCACCACCATACAACCCACTTCCTCAGGTATCTCGTGTCGCGGCTCCAGCATTGTCACCGGGAGCATACCGAGAGGTACGTAGGAACAATTTGAGTCGTTATGACTCAAATTGGGTTCCGAACTTCACAGGGGATGGTCACTCTCCTGATGTTCATGAGTTTATCCATCGAGTGGAGGCGGCTGCAAGGAGGGACCGTGTGTCCTGGGACGACCTGAGGTCGATCGTTCCACGGTACCTCAAGGCAGCTGCCGATAGATATTATTTGAATTTGACTCATGAATATGAGGAAGTGACCTACTCAGTGCTTAGGGAAGGACTCCTACGCACCTTCGGTACGCTCACCGATGATAAAGCGGTATTACGTGTTCTTTTGAACCGTAAACAGAAAGTCAAAGAGAGCGTTTATGAGTATTTAGTTGAAGTGGGTTCGTTAAATCGGAGATTAGTTCGACCATTTGCTGCAGCTGAATTATTAGAAATCGCTAGGGAAGGACTGAGTGTAGAACTGAAGAACGCTACACTTGCAGCAACAATCACAACTATGGACGAGCTTCGGACATTGTGTCAGAAGTTCGAACGTTTGTGGTCTACACCAGTCCCAACCAGAACATCAAATTTAAGAATCAGCGAGGTACAACAAATGGATGATTATGAGGTGGATGCTGAAGCAGAACAACATGGATATATTGATGCGGTGGATTCAACACAGAAACGGATATTGCAGCGACCTAGCATAACATTTGACAACAGTCAACCTGGTCCATCAATGTCTAGACAACCAATAGTGTGCTTCAGATGTGGAGTAAATGGTCATCGAGCTCCTGATTGCTCTAAGAATCGGATAAAATTACACTGCTGGAAATGTAATAAGCCGGACGTTATATATGCAAATTGTTCATATTGTCACCCGTCGGTAAACTACCGTCCGAGAGTACATGCTTCGGGGATGGTACCCTCGGTTCAACATCCAATGAGCCCGAAGAAAACGACGAGAGATGTAGCAACGCAGGACGATCGATCACCACTCAGGAAACCAGAATAAAATCACCCAGTACATTTAATTTCCCATCATTACATCGAACATATTTTAGACGTCTTGAACGTAACATTAGATATTGGAGGATGAGGAAATTATTTCGTAAAGCTTGTATTTCATCTATCCTTTCAGAAACAAAGGATCCTCGGCCGCGACTAACAACAAAAATTTTGGGTTACATAGAAATTCCAATAACTGTGAATGGCTCCACTAAACCAATGCGGTTCCATATAGTTCCTGGATTACGAGAAGAGCTCTACCTGGGCATAGATTTCTGGGAGAAATTCGGTATTGTTCCTTCCTTTGTTAGTGAACTGACTCGCACAGAGCTACAAACTTTTAATACACATAACCTCACCACTGATCAGCAACATGAACTGGATATGATCAAGGATTCTTTCCCGTCATTTGAAGTGTCTGGACTCGGAAAGACTTCTTTAGTTGAACATGTCATCGATGTTGGTGATAGTGCACCTGTTAAACAGAGACACTATCCCACGTCGCCGGCTGTTCAACTAAAGGTCTATGCCGAACTTGACCGAATGCTTCAAATGGGCGTGATCGAAGAGTCTAACAGTTCTTGGTGCTCGCCAGTGGTTTTGGTACAAAAAGAATCTGGTAAAAACAGATTATGTATTGATAGCCGTCGTGTCAATTCACTAACGAAAAAGGACGCTTACCCACTTCCCTTGATTGATGGCTTACTAGGTCGTCTAAATAGCACAAAGTACATTTCAAGTATTGATCTCAAAGATGCTTTCTGGCAGATTCCTCTGGCAGAAGCATCTAGAGACAAGACAGCCTTCACAGTGCCTGGTCGTCCATTGTATCAATTCCGGGTTATGCCCTTTGGATTGTGCAATGCTCCCCAGACAATGTGTCGGCTAATGCACAAAGTGATACCACATCAATATCACGAAAATGTCTTTGTTTATTTAGATGATTTATTGGTAGTCTCTTCCACGTTCCAGGAACATATGGAATTGCTGTCCAAAGTCTCTTCATTGTTAAGAGCGGCTGGGTTAACAATTAACCTCAAGAAAAGCAAATTTGTTCTGAGAGAGGTGAAATACTTAGGTTTTCTGGTTGGTGAGGACGGTCTTCGAACTGACCCTGACAAGGTAAGAGCTGTAGCAGAGTACCCAGCTCCATCTACAGTAAAACAAATACGACGTTTACTAGGAATGGCTG
Organism: Diogma glabrata; assembly: GCA_963693315.1. NCBI lineage: Eukaryota > Metazoa > Arthropoda > Insecta > Diptera > Cylindrotomidae > Diogma > Diogma glabrata. The sequence continues at coordinate 146,360,839 of OY856187.1, forward strand.
GTTGGTACCAACGTTTCATACCCAATTATGCAAGCGTGGTATCACCAATCACAGATTTATTAAAGAAGAGTTCGGGAAAATTGAAATGGACATTGGAAGCGCAAGCTGCTTTCGAAAATTTAAAACGATTGCTGACTACAGCACCAGTATTAATTAACCCTGATTATAATAAAGAGTTCTTTATTAGATGCGATGCGAGTCTGACAGGAGTAGGTAGTGTGTTGTATCAGGTTGATACTGACGGACAAGAGTGTCCGATAGCCTTCATGTCGAAAAAACTTAATAAAGCTCAACGAAACTATTCTGTTTCTGAGCTTGAATGTCTTGCGGCAATTCTGAGTGTGAAGAAATTCAGGGGCTATGTTGAAGGTCACCGATTTACAATTGTGACTGATCACTCAAGTCTGAAGTGGCTTATGTCACAGAAGGACTTGAGTGGTCGTCTGGCTAGGTGGAGCCTAAAACTCCAACATATGGATTTTACCATTATCCACCAAAAAGGTACCCAAAATATAGTCCCTGATGCTCTATCTCGTCTTTATGACGATACACACGAGGAATTGACGGAAGCATTATCACATCACATTAACGACATCAAAATCGACAATGAAGGTTATCGGCACAAGGAATATACGGATATGATAGCTAAAGTTCAATCATCTCCTAAGGACTTTCCATCTGTTAAAGTCGTGGATGATAAGCTATACATACGTATTGAGCCAAGATCTGATGCAATACCCAACGATGTTCCTGTGTGGAAACTCTGGGTACCAGAACCGATGACTTCAAACATGATTCAGAAACATCATGATGATAGTACTGCTGCTCATGGAGGTGTTAAAAAGACTTTAGAATTACTTCGACGTCTTTATTATTGGCCGGGCATGGCGTCACAGGTACACAACTATGTTGTGTCCTGCGACACATGTAAACAAACAAAAGCCACGAATCAGATATTGCGTCCTCCGATGCAATATCAATTCGAAACAGCACGTCCATGGCAGAGAGTCTATATAGATTTTTTGGGACCGTACCCTCGTTCTACACTTGGGAATACGGTATTACTGATAGTTCTGGATCATGCTACGAAGTTTGTACTACTGAAACCACTTAGAAACGCAACTTCACCGAAGGTGAATGCTTTTCTAAGGAATGAAGTGTTTCTTACATATGGGGTACCAGAGTTTCTGCACAGTGACAATGGCAAACAGTTCACTAGTAGGAACTTTCAAAGTCTTTTGTCAGATTTCGGCATTAAACACATTAGGACCGGTGTTTATAGTCCTCAAAGTAACGCGTCAGAGCGGGTCAATAGGTCAGTTTTAGCAGCAATTCGAGCGTTCATTAAAGGTCAACACACCAAGTGGGATTCACAAATTGGTGAAATCGCATATGCACTGCGGGCTGCAGTACATTCTGCTACCAAGTACTCACCGTACTATTTATTGTTTGGTCAACATCCAATCTCGGATGGAAATACTTACCATTTGTTGAGATCACTACACCAGCTTGGTGAAGATGCTGGTGAGGAAATGGAACGCACTGATCATTTGACTCTGCTTAGGAACCGGGTTCAACAAAATTTAAAAGCAGCTTTTAAGAAATCGCAACATCAGTACAACCTGCGATCTAAACTACGGACTTTTCAACCACAACAACGTGTGTTTGTACGGCAACATCATTTGAGTGACGCTACCAAAAGGTTCTCGGCAAAATTGGCTCCAAAGTTCTTGCCTGCAATGATTAAGACTAAGATTGGAAATGTACTTTATGAGTGCATAGATATGAGCGGTAAGAATCTTGGAGTACATCACGCGAAAGACATCAGGGAATGATGTCTTTTCGTTAGGTAGGGTTGTTCCTCTGGCTGATTGTCGTCTCTGGGGTTCACATCTTCAGGTCATACTTACTGGTTGTATCGGGGTGTCCATGGTGCTGACGTTCGGATGGATGGTCGGTCTCAATGCTCAGTGAAGTTCTTAAGGACTTCATGAGTGTTGGAACCGGTCATCGGTCTTGACGCCAGTGACGGTGGGTATCTCGATCCCAGATACAGTTTAATAAGTGGAAGTAGTTCGGTGGTTTTCTGTCATGGAGGGGATGGCGACGTTTTTGTGATTTCAAGAGTAAAAATCTTGGTTTCTACCTTGAATTCATGGTGTAACGATCGCAATAATCGCGAAACAATAATAAAACCAAATTCATCTTCGTTTTCAATTCAATAAAAATGCATTTCATTAGTTTCCGTTCATTCTTACATTAATAATAATTTTAAAATTTTCTAAAACTTAACTGCTAGTTAAATTTTGAACATACTATAAAAAGCAAACGAACGTACTAAATTTTTATTTCCAATGCTAATGAACAGACGTCGTTGTTAATCATTACTGAATTTTCGGAGATTGCCCGATTTTGTTTTGACATCATAAGATGGAAAAATCAAAATCACATTTTGCAATTTCATAATTTAAAAATTATATTTCATTTCCATTTTTGCTTTTCAAAAGGATTACAACATCCAATAATCTATTTTAATTTATATAGATCAATGTCATTTGATAGTATTATTTAACCTTGATGTGATAAATCAATAATATTGTAATTCAAAAGTGATGTATTTAATTGCAATCAAGCAAATAAAAAAAGAAGTGTAAACAAAGAAAAATTCCAAGGTCGTTTTGTTTAATTGTTAGAATTGATTTCTAATTTTAATAACTTTTTTGTGAAAGCATTATTTATTGGCTGTAATTACAATGGAAGATTACACCCCGCTAAGTAGTTTACAGTGATTTGTGTTTTTGTTTGTTCATCAAAAAGCTGATAATTTGGATGACAATTTCAATTATATTTTTTTATTTTATTTCATAGAAGGATAATTGTTGTCATTAATTGTTAAATCTGCTTTATAAATTGTGGCAGTACATGAAGATAAAGTATCCACTGATGTTATCGAAAGTATGAATAGCAAGGATAACAGTGATCGAAGCTATTACCACAGTTAGAGACAATCGTTTGTTTGATGGTTGTTCCGGTTGTTAAAACCGCATGGATTCAAAGGCAGATATATAAATGGGAAGTTAGAAGGTCAAACGCTAGTCAAGGGATATTGGAAAATCAAACAAATAAATTAAAACAACAGAATATTGATGACAGCAATCAACAGTTACAACTAAGGTATTTATTATTAATATTTATGTTAATTTTAATTTAGACATTACTTTTGTAATGTCGAGATAAACTAAGGAAAAAGATAATAAGAGATTCCCAAATCTCGGATTCGAATGGGAACGGTCTGTTCACTCCGAATTCCTTTAAGTACCGTAACATTACTATTAGTTTCTTTGTGTGATTATATTAAAGGTCCAAATATAATACACGTTGATTTTTAACTTGTAGTTTGTTTTTTATTTTTCTTTGTTCTGGTATTTCCAACAGATTTTCTTTTATAGGTAGCTTTGTCCTAGTTCTTCTACCCATCAAAATTTCAGCAGGTGATAGTCCCATTTCCGAAACTCTTGTATTTCTGTATTCCGATAACGCTGATTGCCAATCTATACATTTTCTTAATATGTTTTTTGCTGTTTGAATACCACTCTCCGCCATTCCGTTAGATTGGGGCGTATGTGAATTCCATGGGTACTAAAAATTACTTTTAATTTACTTATTAGCTCATTAAATGTTTTATTTCTCAATTCTATAATATCTCACCATTTACTGAAATAATCCACTAGTACTAAAAAAATTTTATTATCATATTCACCTATATCACATGCAACTTTTTCAAGTGGACGGTTTGGTATTCCATGCTGGTGAATTGGTTGTCTAATATTCGAATTTCTTAATCGCTCACATATTAGACACGATAACACTAAATTGTCTATTTCACGTGACATTCCTGGCCAGAACAATATTTCGCTTGCTCTTGACTGGGTTCTATTTATGGCTTGATGTCCTTCGTGAACTTTATGTAACATCAACATCATTCGATTAAAAACTTTCTTACCATACAGTCGTATAATTTAATTAAATATTGCAAGTGAAAGAAAGGTAAAATAAATTGATTTCAAAGTAAAAAAAAATATAATTAAAATTAAATTTTAATTTCTGTGTGATAATAGTTTAATTAAAGCTTTTCATTTTTCTTAATTTAATAATTGTTTAATTGTTTTGTATAAGTTCAATTAATTTCTTAAAATGGTGTGCATGAAATGCAATAATAAAATATCTCGAAGTAAAAGAGGTGTGAAATGTTCAACGTGTAACAGTGAATATCATTTAACATTTGGTGGCATATCTAGTGCTGTCATGTCTGAAATTGAGAATGGATCTCTTCAGTGGCGATGCTCTTCATGCAGAGGAAAAGTTTTAGATTCTTCTAATGTCTTGATTGATTCTGATGATGAGAATTCAAATATTAATGACACATTATCGTCAATTTCCGCTAGAATTAAGCTAATGAAAAAAAATTATGACGAACTTGTATGTTCACTTAATTTTATGAATGATAAATTTGAAAAGTTAATGCAGTTATATCAGATTGTTGATGATCACACACAAAAAATTAAAAATTTAGAGAATGATAATAAAAAACTTAAATCTGATCTAATATATGTGAGGAAGTCTGTTGAAGTTTTTGAGCAAAATGAGATAGCTAATAATATTATTTTGCACGGCATACCAGCATGTAAGGACATTGATAATAACACAACAGTTCATAATTTACTCAAATTCTTAGATATACCATCTTGTATAAATCAAGTTAAAGCAATTAGAGTTCTATATAAAAACCATCAGCCTAATGAAAATAATGTTACAACGGATTTACCTACATCATCTCAAACATCAGATAATATCAAAACAAATAAATTTAAGAGCGTCATCAATATTTCTCCAATTTTATTGCAAATTAATGATGTTAAAGGTAAACAAAAAATTGTTGAATGCGTTTAAAGCTAAAAAAAATGGTCCTTGAGAGAAATTTAATTATAACAGATATTGGATTACGTCAAACACCTGGTTATGATATTATTTACATCACTAATCAATTTACGAAACGGAATCAACATTTGTATCATCTATCAAAGCAACTCAAAAACGAAAATATTATTAAATTTGTTTGGGAACAGAACAACGACATTTTGATTAGGAAGAATGATAAATCCAAAATCATGAAAATATATTCTGAAGAGCAAATAGATGAAATTCGTAAAAACTATCATGTTTAATGCCATTTATTTTGTAAACTTAGCTTGTGATAAATAATTTTTAATATTACTTTTCTTTATTTTATTTTAGTTCATGCAATTATCGTTTTATTTTCAAAATGTTAACGGATTACGATCAAAAACTAACAACTTTTTTAACAATATTTTATCAATAAATTACGATGTCATTTGTTTAAATGAAACTTGTTTGAATTCCTCAATAGAAAATGCTGAAATCTTTACTGATTCTTACGTAATATATAGGCGGGATAGGAACCTAGATCTCTTTCCAGCCAAGCAGGATGGTGGAGGTTGCTTGATTGCTATTAATAAAAAATATATATCTAACCGTATTCTCAATTGGGAAAAATGGCATGAAGAAATATGGGTATGTATTAATATAACAAATAATTCTAAACTATATTTGAATGTTCCATATATATATATATCTCCGAACGCGGACAATAAAGTTTATGAAAACTATTTTAATAATGTTAATGATATCATAAATTTTAATTCTGGTGATTCTCACTTTTTAATAATTGGTGATTCAATTTACCGTCAGTGAGTTGGATTTCAACCAAACATAATTATTTTAAACCTCAGCTCTTAACCAATGGTCCTGGTCAATATCTCACTCAATCAATGAATTTATCAGGGCTTTTTCAATACAATTATTTTAAGAATACAAGCATTAATATTTTGGATCTTGTTCTGACTAATTTTCCGTCTGAATTAGTTAACGTGTCTATGCCTACTGATATCTTATCAAAACTTGATCGTCATAATCCTGCGATTGAAATAAATTTAAAAATTAAAAAAATTGAAAAAGCAAAAATTGGAATGACTGAAATGATGGACTTTAATAACTGTGATTATGACGCAATTAATGAGGCCATCGCCAATAATTGCTGGGCTGATTTATTTGATGTGCTTAGCGTTGATCAAAGCGTGGATCAGTTTTATACTATTATTTACAAAATAATTGATAGATTTGTAGTTAAAAAAAAGGAATGCTGGTAAATCATATCCTGTATGGTTTTCAACCAAATTGATCAAAATTCTTAATATTAAAACTAATTTGAGAAACAAATACAAAAAGTATAATGATATAGAATACTATAAACTGTTTTCTCTCATGAGAGCTAAGGGAAAATCAGAAATGTCTATATGTTTTTCTAGTTATATAAATTCTATTGAAAATCAAATTAAATCCGATCCTAAAAAATTTTGGTCCTATACAAAAAAAATGAAAAAATCTAATGGTATTCCCTCATCCATGCACCTTAACAATGAAACAACTTCTAATTCAAAAGGCATTGTTGATTTATTTGCTCATCAATTTAAATCAGTTTATAGTGACTGCAATACGGACATAAGTTCTAGCCCTAATGCTGAATTGAACGAGGTCTCTAATGAACACGATACATTAAATGAGATAATGATTAACTGTGATGAAATTATATGTCAGTTGAGATCACTGGACACTAATAAGGGATGTGGACCTGATAAAATTTCTCCTCTCTTTTGAAAAAACACCTGCTATTCCATCTATTATCCAATTTATTTATTGTTTAGTAAATCTATCAAAGACAATAAATTTCCAAACCAATGGAAAATTAGCAAAATTGTACCAGTGTATAAGTCAGGAGATAGTTCTGATCAGGGGCGTCAATTGGGTAGGGCTGGGGGGGCATTGGCCCCCCCCAAGGATCTGATACTATCAATAATTCAATACATCGATCCAATAAAACCATCCAATCGTGGAAGAATTATACACTATAAAAATTTCAATGCACGGTTATTTTGTAAATTCGTCTAATTTTTAGAAGATTTACTTAACTAATATACCAATTTTATCGCATACTATTAATTGAAATATATCTGATAATATAATTATTACGTTACATATTATTTTGGCCCGACTAAAGTACAGTTCATCGCAATATTCAAACCGTTATCGTTCTTTGTATCAAGGACTAGAGCGCCGCCGATACGAAAGGCGATCGTATTGCTTCTAATCTTCTGATGTAATCAGTTTTATAGACAAAACACGATCGTTCTTCCAAAAACGCCGTGGGTGCGTATTTTAACAATATTCTATCGTACTATAAGGTGCGCGGCATTACCGCTTTTAGAAGAACGATTGTGTTTTGTTTATAAGATATTCGTGTCTAAGCCAGAGGAAACAAAATATTTCATTAGTATATGGCTCCTCGAGAGTTCATAGTGCAGTATTTAACATTCAAATTTCAATTGTTATTGGCCATTGGTAATTTATATAAACTTAAAAGTAAGTACATGCAGGAGAACACAACCTAATTATTTTTTTTTTAATAAAATGTGTTGTGTAGTAGGAATTACAATATGTGTCACAATAACACTTAAAAACCTTTTAAGACCAAGGTCCCACAACAACATACGTTCGAAGGTGTTGATGGACGTAAATCTTTCTTTTTTTGTTTTTTATGTTTTTTGTTAAAGAATGGATAACTAAACAAAAAATCCTATCACTGACAAAATATGACATAGGCCAATATTTTATGATAGAATAAAGAAAATAAAAGTAAATTAAAAAGTAAATAGCAAATTTTGACAAAAATTTGCTGAAACAAAACAAAAATGTAGTTGTCAATAATCCAGCCGGTTGCATATATTCCTTGATCCTGTGACGCACCATCTTTCTTAATGATTAAAGCCCACACATACACTCAGAAAAATAATATGATAAATTTAATCATAAGTGGTGACCATCATATATATGATAAATGAATATGATAAATGCCGAGAGAATATGATAGCATAAATCATATAATAATTGCTACACAATCATATACTTGATGAAGTATATAGAATTTATTATAAATGAAGTATAAGAAATTTAATAATTTCAATCATATACCAATTTTATTTTTAATAAATGTATGATATATTCTATCATTTTTAAAACGGCTTTTATCATAGAATCATTTTGGCGATATCATAGAAACAATTATGTCAGTATAATATAAATATGATAGTACTTTTATATATGACATGGTAAAGTTTATAAAGTTAATATTGTTTTGGCATTATCACAATTTATTTATGCATTTCAGAAAATAAATCAAATACGAGTTGTTCTTAAATAAAATATATACATATATTTATTACATTTTTCAATATATTGAAAATTACAATTAAATTTAAAGTTGCAAATAACTAAATAATTAATAAAAAAAGTTACATATAGTTACAAATAGCTCAGTTCTTTAGTTCTTAAAATTTATAATTCTATTGAATTTTGATTTTTAAAAGAATTAATAATAAAAATACGTTTCTTATTATTTCATTTATGTGTGACCCACAAAAATCATTTAGTAACTTTTTACTTAATTGTAACGTGTGACAAAAACCAGTAAACTCAATTTCAAAACCAAAATGATGAGTGTCAAAACATAAAACTTCTAAATTTTCCACACACAAGTAAAAACGGTTTTCGTATTGAAGAATTTTCTTCACAATTGCGAACTTAGGATCTCCACAATCATTAAGCCAATTTGAATAATTGATTCATTTCTTAAAATGTAATTACCATATTTTATAAATTTGGTCAAAAAAAACAACCGTTGCAAATAAGTTTAAATTTTGTTGCAATGGTTTTATCTGTCGTACCATTCAATTTACCAGAAATTATTGTATATTCTACACTGGGCCAATTCATTAATTCGTGTGTCAATGCTATTTGATTTCTGAGAGCCGTAGTGTGCAAAATGTTTGTTTTATTTTTCGATAAGTTGATAATTTTTTTTAGCTTTTGATGAAAAGATTCGAACCTACTCGAACTAAGTTGTACTAATGGACCAATTTTTTTCATTATTCTACCATAGTGGGTAAGAAAGTGGAATTTAGGCTTTAAATGCGAAGACGATAATTGTGTGTATAACATATTATGTTCTTCTACAAGAATATTCAAATATTTATAATCATTTACGAGTACAACATGTGAAAATGCTAAATTGATAATTTCACGTAGTAATATATATAAATTCCAATGACTACAACTTGTTGGTATCAAATCACCAATTAAGATTCCTAAATATGTTACGAAAGTGTACATTTCAAAAGCACTCATTCTAAACTTTGATTTCTTAAAAATATCTGAACTAAGCAATGGAGGTTTATTTATATTTTGTGCCCCAAAATTACAATTTTGAATCCTAAAATTTAATTGTTCTATAGAAAAGTACTTCATTTCGTCAACGTAATGTTTTAGTAACAATAATAAATCATAATGACAAACTCCTTCCAACAGGTCGTGCATAATATCAATAGATACATTAACTGCGACATGAAATTTTTTCAATGAATTGAAAGCACAGTTTTCTTTAATGCCCGTTTCACATGTGTTTTCTATTTGTAAATCTAACGCATAGTTTTCTCTTGATCTAATTTCACACGAATTATCACTGCAAAGTTGTTTAGCTATTTCAGAAGGAGCTTTACAAATTCTACAATAATATCTAGAATTAAAACTTTCATTGAATCCTAATATCGAATTTAACCCCAAATTATCGCCTAATATACCACAAACTATAAATTTGATGGTGATATTTCTTTTCTCTACGTATACACCTACATTTTCTAGCTTTTTTAGTTCAGTAATAATTGGATTTAATATCGTTTGATTTCCAAATTTTTTTTTATCTTCCACGTGCACCAAACCACAAAGAAAGATCGAAGATACTTTTGAATTAATATTTATTGGCAATACAGGTATCTTTACGTAAAATGCACTAATTTTTTTATCCCCGGATCTAGATCCTAAAACATTATTAGGCTCATAATCGTCATAGTAAAGAAATAAAGGTAGGTATTGTACCCTGTCACAATGAGGAAGCGAATTAACAATTTCCTGCCAATCTTCACTTTGAATATAGTTATGCAGCATTGACTTATTTGATAATCTTAAATTTGAAATGTATGTCATAATCTGATCTAAATATACAGTTTTGTTAAATAATACTTTAAATAGATTAGTTAAAGAAATAGTTTGCATCGTGTAATCTATGCTTTTAATACAAAGTTCATTGAATTTATTTACACATTCCTGATTTTCGACGTGAATTGTATATGGCTTATTGGTGATGAAGAAATCTAACCTTTTAAGTTCCTCCATAAGCAAATATTCTGATTTTAAAAGTTTAGGATTAAAAACAGTTAAAGAAGAAAGGAGTGCATTGTTATTACTAGTTACATTCAACATCTTCTCTATACAACTAGAATAAAAGTGGGATGTTATTTGTAAAATCTCATATGCTTTCTTTCTGGCTATATTATTGTTACAGTAAATTTTTAGAATCAATTTTAAATATTCGTCAGACATTTGATTCATTAGTGGAGTAATAATATTTGCAGAATTATTAAGACAATGAGCACTTTCACTTAAATCAGCTAAGGGATTTAAACTTGCAGTGTTTGTAAACGACGAAGAATGAACTATTTCTTGATTTAAATTTGTTCGGGTATGACGTTTAATGTGTTTTAAAAACGAGTTTCGAAGCGAAAACTGCTTCTTACATTTTTCATAAACACACAGAAAACTTTCAATATTTTTATGAAATATCGTAATATGTTTAACACAATCGGCACTATTTAAGAAAGAAATCGAACACGTTTTACATATAATAGCTTCCATTTTTAAAAAACAAATAAATTTTAATAATTCAAATATATGACTTTGGAGATCCTAAATTGTTTATCCATAAATTTTAAATTCAAACTACCTAGTTATTACACTGCATATCGTTAATAATGGTTGATACACTCGCTATTATTTCATCAAACTCTGTATTGATTTTAAAAATCCCTTTTTGAATGAAGTACCAAATAGACTTACTTATACTGCGATATTTGATATTTAGACCCATGTATAAATAGAAACAGCACTCAACAGCTTCCAAGGGATTAGAGTACAAATATCTCTCACCTGCGACTAAAACATACGCGACGTTGACTGGATTGCCCACAAAAAGTATTTTAGGTGTCTGTGGAATAGACTCTGTTTCGAATGCCTCAACTGCAGTCTAAAAATAAGAAATCATATAGAACACCGATTTTGAAGATTTATATGTTAATAAATACTTACTTTATACAAAGAAATGAACGATTGTTGTATTTCAATTTTTGTAATCCTACCGCTCCCATACGTTCTTTTCCCATTTGCAGGAAAAATATATGGTAAAAGCAAAAATGACAAACCTTTTTTTTCTACTGTAATTAAAAGTGCATTCAATTTTGATAATTCACTTTTATACATACGATACGTTTGAATCTGATAATTTTAATATGTACCTTCTTCAGCAGCTTCGATGCGGTGACATAAATTTTTAACTACACTCTCTTGATTTATTTTTATCCCTCGTTTAATAATCTTTGGGTAAATATTATTCCAATTTTCTATAGCGTTTGGTTCAAAGTCGGTGTATTTTAATTTTAAATCTATTTCCATCTAAAATTATTTATTTGTAAATTAAATTTGAAAGTATTCAATGTATTCAAAATTCTAAATTTATAAAGATCTCACCAAATTTTTAATATTAGGGCTTTTTAAGCTAGGGAATAGCTCTATATAATCTATCGTTGGAATTGAACTTGTTAAAATGTTTTGACGAAATGTATGGGTTGTTTGCCACTTTTGTTCGACTTCGCCATTAGAACTAGTTTCGTTGATTTTCAGAAATTCAATATCTTCCTCTATTTCTGTGTTAATATGGTCTGTAAAAAATTAAAAACATTTACATTTAATGTGAGTAACAGGTCGTTCAATAAGTCCGTAGGATAAGTAAGAAAAAAACAACATTTTGACAAAACTCGATTTTTTTATTCAACATAGTTGCCTTCGAGGGCGATACAACGAGTATAGCGATTTTCCAACTTTTCTATACCATTTTTATAGTACCATTTCTCTTTCTCGTCAAAATAGGCCTCAGTTTCAGCGATTACTTCATCATTGGACTTAAATTTCTTTGCAGCAAGCATTCTCTTGAGATCTGAAAGCAGAAAAAAAGTCGCTGGGGGCTAAATCTGGAGAATATGGTGGGTGGGTAAGCAATTCAAAGCCCAATTCATTCAATTTTGCCATCGTTTTCATCGATCTGTGACACGGTGCATTATCTTGGTGAAACAACACTTTTTTCTTTTGCAAATGTGGCCGTTTCTTTGCGATTTCTACCTTCAATCGATCCAAAAGTTCACAGTAATACTCGCTGTTGATGGTGGTTCCTTTTTGGAGATAGTCGATGAATATTATTCCGTTCGTATCCCAAAATACAGACGCCATCACCTTACCGGCCGACTGTTGCGTCTTTGCTCGCTTTGGATTCGGTTCGTCGACTGTTGTCCACTCAGCTGACTGTCTTTTGGATTCTGGTGTGTAATTGTAAAGCCATGTCTCATCCATTGTCACATATCTACGATAGAATTCCCTTTTATTGCGGTTTATATTAGGATTAACAGTATATATTAGGATTAACAGTGCCAAAGACTCCTCCGAAGCATCGATTCGTTGTTGTTTTTGGTCGACTGTGAGCTCACGCGGCACCCAATTTGCACAGAGCTTTCGCATACCCAAATGTTCATGTAAAATGGTAAAAACACTACCATCTGCTACTTTTACAATGTCAGCTATTTCGTGCACCTTTAATTTGCGATCGTTCATAACCAATTTGTGGATTTTTTTTATGTTTTCTGGAATAACAGCCTCATTTGAGCGTCTACTGCGCTCTGCATCTTTTGTGCTGGTACGACCACATTTAAATTCAGCCATCCACTTCTCTACCATTTCTCTCGATGGAGCAGAGTTTGGATAATGTTTATCAAGCCATTGTTTGGTTTCCACTGTATTTTTTTTCATCAAAAAGCAATGCTTTATTAAAATTCGAAATTCACTTTTTTCCATTTTTTTTTCAAAAACAAAAGTTGCTTCACACAAAATGCTATAACTCACGAATAAATAGTCAGATTGCTGTCAAATTTATACACGTATCGTTTAAAGGTTAGTACTAAATAAAAATCATATGGAAAAAATTCTAGTAACGCCATCTATGTGTCATCCTACGGACTTATTGAATGACCTAGTATATTGAAGGTACGCGTATTATCTAAACATATGAAAAATAAAGAAAATCTAAACGTATGCAAGTTCCTACCTAAATTTGTAATATCACTCCCCGTTGTTGAAACGGTTGAGCTGGTAGCAGTTGATTTGGTTCTTCTTCTTATTACTCCAGATTTATTCAGCTGGCTTCTATAGTTGTGATAACTGTTGTACAGTTTTCCTTTGGCTATTACAGATCCATTTGATGGTATGTAATAGGTTTCACAAGCTTCTTTGGGGAATGCGTCAACAATTTCCTTGGCTATTTTAATAAAATCTTCTCTGTTAAATCTAAAATTAAAATATAAATATGCTTTCATTTTATTATTGTGTTATTAGAGATTTTTGTGGTCAATTAAACTCAAGTAGCTAAGAAAATAATTTGAATTTTTTCAATTTGAAAGTATGGTTGGATTTTTCTAAGAGAAAACTGCACTTCTTGTAAAAATCTCGAAAAATAAATTGTTTAAGAAAATAAAAAACTTGTTATTTTGTATTTTACTTACAATTTATCAGGTTTAATATTAACTCTAAGTTTAATAACAGTTGAAGAGAGCTCGTTCCGTTCTCTTGGAGTCAACAGAGAAGATGAATTTATTTTGTTTTTTAGCTTAATGCAATATTTGTTTACAATTTGATTAATATTCTGCCAGAAATAAAAACAACATATCAAATACTAAATTGCTATCATATGGGGACAAAACTTGAAACATACTAATTCACTGCTACTACTACTGCATAATGATTCATCCACTATTACCTCTTGGCTTATCTCTTCCGTTGCATCTATTAAAAAGTTGCAGTTTTGTCCTGAGCCTTCAAGTTCCAGAGGTACAATTTTTACATGCCATATGCCAACGGAATTTAAAAATTGTTTGGCATATGTACCAAAAATATTGAATGGAATCTCACAATCCGTATTAGCATCATATAGCACAATTGGGCCATCGGTAATATTAAATTCTTTAATAGCTGTGTATTAAATATAAGACCATAACCACGAAATGTTTACAAAATTCAGAAAATTCCAAATTATACCTGAATTTACCACATCGTTGTATCCCAGCTCACCAGCATGTTCTACAACCACCATTTTCTTGGTGGATTTAAACGACAGTGTTAATACCGTGCAGGACATTATTAGTTTGAACAAACTCAATTTACTATTAATTTAGCATACACAACTTAATTTCCACACTAAAAATGCATATCATACATGTGTAAAATATAAAACTATCGAGATTAATAAAAATTTAAACACTTACCTTTTAATTGTTTTAATTGTATTTTAAACACAATTTTAATATGACACTATTTTAAAACTAACTTTAAGTTCCATGAACAAAATTACAATGGTTTATGATACACTTAAGTTTTTTCCCGTTATTTTACCAAAAATAAACAAAAACAAAACAAACAGGTCAACTGATGTATTTATTTATGTGTAGGACAGAGACAAAGCGAAAAACAGAAATAATATTTTTATTTTTTGCCTACAAAACACGAAAACACGTGTTCAAACTTCGTATCGAAAACCATAATATGATTAAATTTATCATAAATATATATGATTATTTTAATCATAATGTCAAAATGATTGGATTTACTATTGTTATGTTAAATTTAATCATAATTTAAAATTAATACTGAAATTTATCATAGTTTTACCTTAAATCTATTAATTGCAATCATATGCAACACCGTGATGGTTTTTGCAATCATGCTATTATAAATTTAATCATATGTTTATCATATTTTTTTTCTGAGTGTAGTTATATGAAGGCTCGTTTTTTGAAGGAAGCAATAGCGTCTCATCATCAAGGATTATTTCACAGCTAAGATTGAGGGTGCTACCGTTGACTGAATACAGTTCATCCGCCACCACCCCTAAGATGTCACTTTGGCTAGTGATATCTCACTGCTATTGCCAGTGGTATGTGATATCTCACCTTAACTCGTATGTCAATAGCAGGGACTGGAGTACGCGGGTTTGTCACACCCGTAGATCAAAAATAAAAAAAAAATTTTAAACAATAAAAACTGATCCCTCCATGCCCCACTTATTTTGAGAACCCTGACTGTTTGGCCCTGTTTTTTATCTATATCATATTGTACAAACTTTACAACTTTTTTAAAAACAATAAATTAAAAACAATTCTAAATGTAAAATCCTATAACATATCTAAAGTTTTCTTGATAGTTGTGCTAATTTTTACAAAATGAATGAAAATAATTACGGGAGTAATTTAAATTTTTTGTGTTATTTCCAGTGATTTTATAATAGTGAATGTTTTATAATGGACAAGCAATATTTTCTAACGACACGAACAAATTAACTTATGTAAATATTTTCAAAATATGTTATGAAAACTTGCTGACAAATTCTTTTCGCTATATGGACTATAATTTTTAATTCACAAAATATCAAAAATTATATGTTTGGTTGGTTATAATAAAATCTAAAACGTATCCTAAACGTCAATCTTTGTTCATTTTTTTTATACAGGGAGGGAGAAACTTTTATTTTTTGTGGTAGGTTTTTCTTATAGATTTAAAAGAAGCTCGCAATAATTGTACAATTTTGAATCAAATGAAAAATTTACGCACGTTTATGGGTAGTAAACTGACCAGACGTCCCACGCTGCGTGGAAATGTCCTACATTTCGTTGCGTTGTCCCACGGAGAAATTTGTCCCACGAAACAAATATTTCCACCACATTTGCCCGCATTATAGAAATAATCAAAAAACCTTATATCTACCTACGTACAGTTTGCGCAATATCTTAGTCAAAGCAATGGCTTCGCAGTTTTTTCTTGCAGTTTGTATGATGTTATGTATATGTTGATTTAACTATATTAAGAGAACAAACCAGTGCAATATTTTTTTTACTAAATAGTGTTTTAACTATAATTTTCATAGAAATACTAAACTCAGTTTTTTTCACTTCAATAATTTACATTTTATTTTGCAAATATCTTTTGATGTCTAACTCATCTACCTCAGCGAAAATGTTTCTTTGTTTATAGAAACATCTCCCCGGTGTATATACGAGAGATCGAAAGTATATTATGAAAAATAAAATACAAAATATTTTACTTAAAAAGACGCAGTTTTCCGTATAAATTCATAAACATTTAAATTTTCAAAACAGAGTTTACAATTTTACTTTATTCGAGCACTCATTTCAATCCTTTGAAATAATATTCAAAAATTAAAATGTTCATAATTTGAATATCGTTCTTACTCGTAAGAGTAAAATTTTTGTTTTATCGATTTTACTCCTTTGGAGCAGATTACATTTTCCTGTTCTTTTATTCGATTTGCAAAAGAACAAAATTAGTCATCCTTTATATTAATTTTTCTAACAATACATGAATAATTGAACGAATCATTCGAAGCATTTTACGTTGGAAAGCATCAAATTTGAAGCAAAAATAAAAGTTTTGAGTATTTGAAAGAAAATATTTATTGCAATTTAGTAGCAAGAATGATATTTTACTATTTTCACTCCTCTGTGTGGGAGTGTTATATTTTTTTAAAACTACGCACTCTGAAAGAATAAAATAAAGGAATGATATAAGTAGCGTTTCAAACTCTGTTTAAACACACTTTAACTAGGTAGCTCAAAAGTAAAATTATTACTTTCTAATTTCTAATTTTTTTTCTCAATAAAGAACAAACAAAGTAAACAACATAAAAACTTGATAAATGGTATAGATTTGCAAAAGATAGAACGAGAGGTATACTATATACCTCTTATACTTACAGAATACAGAAAAGATATTATTTATTTAGTAAAATTAAAATAAATTGTTTCAATTGTTTTGCAGTCTTTACTTGTGTAACAAAAGTTTTAAGCTACTATAAAAGGTAACTTTATACTAATTTTTAAAATTATATTTAAAAAGTTCTCCTGCAAATCAAGACGGATAGAAAACGTTTACGTAAATTCTCATACGATATTGAATTGGACTATCCTTTTATAAAAAAATCAAAATATAACGACGCAAAAGTTTATTGTATTACCAGTCGGAGTGAATTTGCAAATTAACAGTGGACATTATGATATTAAAAGACATATAGATACAGATAAACATAAAAAAGCGTTGCTATAAGCCGCCAGCTCCAGTAGCTTAAACAAGTTTTGTTGTTATTTTGTTTTCTTGTTGTTATTTAGCATTGACAAAGAGCTAGTTGCAATTTGCGCTGATAACACGAGCACCAATTTTAGTGGTGTCAAGTCAAGGGGTGAAAATTTAAAGGCAAGCTAAACGCGAATTTAAACCAGAATGTATTGGGTATTGGATTCGCAGCCCGTATTCTAAATAATGCAATAAAAAGTGCTGCTGAAATGGCAGGGTTAAATAAATTTGGATATTTTACTGTCTTTACTGGTTTAAGTTGAAGGAGTTCTGCGGCAAAAGTAATGTCAAACATAACCAACTTATTGGATACAGTGAAACTCGCTGGCTGGCGGTAATGCCAGCACTAGAAAGAATTTTGAAAATGTACGAACCACTGTAAGCACATTTCCTAACGGTTGAAAAATGTCCAATTAAAATAAAAGAATTTTTTGTAGAATTAAATAGTAAACAGATAGTAAAGGAAAGCATTAAATAGTAAATTTATGCACAATCTAGTTAGCACGTTTTCACCGTCCCACTTTCTCGCAATAGAAATTCTAATTAGCTAGTATTTGGAAGAATGTTTGCATTTTGTCCCACATTTTAACGATTTGGCTCTGGTCAGTTTAGGGTAGACATAACTCTTTCTCTCTGAGACATATAAAGGAAAACAAACAAACAAACAAAAAAAACGATTCGACATAAGAGGAGTCACGTAGGGATTGCAATCCCGTGGTGTTTTATGGATCCTGGGACTACGTGACTCATAAATTTTAAATCTCGGGATGCCTGGGATCGTATAGAAAAACCATCCTTTTTTATGCTGCACGATCTGCTGTCGTTTACAAATTCACTCTCTGAACAGTTACAAAGCAAAGATATAATAATTTCTAGCACAAGCGCTTTAATTAAAACTACTTTCTTGATGCTTAAACAATGCAGAGATGATACTAAATTTAAAATTATTTTTAACAAATGAAGGGATTTTACAGAACTTTGCGGCATTCGCTTCAATGAAACAACACCAGAAGACAAAGATCTAGCAGAGTAACCAAGGTTAAGGTGACCAGATGTACTATTTTAAAGAGTATTATACTTTTTTCGAACAGGTTTTACTCTTTACTCTTTTTTTAAGCAAAATGTGTTAAATATACTCTTTTACAAATTTATTTTTTTACGGAAAATATATTACAAAATAGTGGAATGGAATCAGAAGAATACATTGAACGTTTCCATATTTCAGAAATGGAGTTTTATCATCAAAACAATTAGAATCAATCAACCTAATTTAGCTGGGATTGAGGAGATTATAGAATTTTTTTTGTATCTCCCAGGCACTAATTCTGACTGTGAGAGAATTTTTAGTACCATAAATGGCTATTGGACGAAAGAGAAAAGTCAATTAACAGTCAAATCCCTAGAGAACGTTATGATGATCAAGAATAATATAAAAATGTCTTGCAGTGAATTTATAGAAGCAATCTAATTTGACACCGAATTGCTAGTAAAAAGTGCCAGCAGTGAAAAATACCTTTAATTATTATTAAAACGCAATTATAATCTTAATTTACCATTTTATAGTATTTTTTATTTAATTGATACAGAGTATGAATTTTCTGTATTTAATGTGATTAGAAAGAAAAGAAATTATTTTAGTTTTAATAAATGTAAACAATGTTATTCATGAAATAAAGATTGAACTACAAGCCAAAATTTAAAACTCAACTGTTTTATTTTTTATTTTTTATTTAAAAATTAAGTCGACCTCTTCTAGTGTGCTTCCATATGGGGTATATGATTATGAGGTACTATTTCAGTTTCTATACTCTTTTCTGATTTGAAATATCTGGTCACCCTAACCAAGGTAGCTCAAAAGCATTTTATTTTTATTTCTTAGTCCATGCATTTAAATGCTTTTAAATATATGTGTATAAAAATGTGTATGCTATGTTTTACGAAAAAAATCTTTTTATGTCATTTAAATTCTCGCCCCCCCCAAGATTTTGGTGAAATGACGCCACTGGTTCTGATGTATCTAATTATAGACCAATATCAATTTTAAATACAATAAGTAAAATATTTGAAAGATTGCTTCATAACCAAATATTTAATCATGTTAAGGACCTTATTTCTAGTAAGCAACATGGATTCTATAAAACTCGATCCACTCTCACAAACATGATTAATTTTACTGAGCACGTACACAAATCTTTAAATGAATCGTTTGGTGTTGACGTTATTTATACAGATTTTAGTAAGGCATTCGACAAGGTAAAACACAAAATATTGGTTTCTAAATTGACTAAATTTAAATTAGGCTTAAAAGTAATTAAACTTGTACGATCTTATTTAAGTGACAAATGGAATTATGTTCAAGTTAATGAAGTCAGGTCAAATCAATTTATGTCAACTTCGGGTGTACCTTAAGGCTCCATTCTTGGACCCTTGCTCTTTAATATGTTTGTAAATGATGTTGTGGAAGAGCTGGAATGCAATGTTTTACTTTATGCTGATGATCTTAAAATATCCCGTATAAAGTCAATAGATGATTGCTTAAAAATTCAAACTGATTTGAATAAACTTTATGATTGGTGTATTCTAAACGATATGGTTTTAAATACTAAGTACCAGGAGACCGAGCTTAGCTCGGTGAAAAGAGAGACAGTTTTTTTAATCTCTTTCGCAAAACAGTTTTAAAATTAATAAATATTTTTATTTCACAAAACTTATTATTTTTGGTTTTTGATACAATAATTTCTGCTGAAAAACTAAATGTCAATATATGGAGGGGTTGAAATCTCAAGCTCTGAGATATCAAGACTTCGGTCTGGGTTAAGAATTTTTTATATGGTTTTCGGCAAAAACTTTTTATTAGGACATTGTTTTTGGTTTTGGGCAGCGATGTATATCAAAAATAAATCTTTAACAAAAGTACAAGTATTTTTTTATCTCTGTTTAGATATTTATTACAAAACTAACACGAACCATCAAAACGTTGCCGAAAATTATTATATTAACAGATCATAAATTAATATAATTTATTGAAAAGATGATACACTCAGCAAACTAATCCATTTACCTCTCCATTTAGCGTTTCGAGAAAATATCACAAAATCAAAAATACAATTCTTCAAATATTGCAAAATATTGCAGTTTAACAAAATAAAAAATTAAACTTTTTTCAATATTCCAAAAATTATAATAAAATCAAAAATTTAGTCTTTTTTTTGAAAATTTTTACAAAATCAAAAATTGAAACTTTTTTCCAAGTTCTAAAATTATTGCAAAAATTTATAATTTACAAATTCAAAAATTTAAACTTTTATCAAAACTAATAAAAATATTGCAAAAATTATAACAAAATCAAAAACACAAACTTTTTTTAAAATTCCGAAAATTATAACAAAATCAAAAATACAGACATTATTCGAAATTCCATTATTCATTCTGATGACACACTTGACAATATTTTTTTGACAAACTTATAATGCATTGATTGCAAATTTATACCGACATATTATTATTCTATACTATCGATAATCAAATTAAATTGTAGTGTGCTTTTTAAAATATTTAGCACAGACACTCTTCTTCAACAAAATTTATTATAATTATTCCAAGTATTTGTGACAAAAAATGGAAATTTTTTTTTCCTTAATCAAGGCCCTAAACGACTTTTCCAGAAGTCGTGAATATCTAGATCGTTTTTTCACACCAGAAAATGGTAATATGCCAATTTTCAGAAAAAAATTATAGTGCCGTTTTCGAGAAAAAATTAACAAATGTGTACACAATTATTATAGTACTCGTTTAATAAGTAAGAAAGATTTATTGAAAAGATGATACACTCAGCAAACTTTTTAAAAACCTCTCCATTTAGTGTTTCGAGAAAATGTTACAAAATCAAAAATTTAAGTTTCTTTCAATATTCCAAAAATATTCTAAAAATTATTTAGGCGCTTTCCAATCGAGTGAATTACTGAATGATTCACTTAAACTGAATTGTATTCCGGAATTTGTATGTTCCAATGGTAATATTCAGTTTCCACTGAAAATAAACTGAGCAACTACAGAACTAAATTGAATTGAATAAAGTGAAGGAAAAAATAGGTTCATCACTCATCAGTTCAACATATTCATATTTTTTTATTTACGGTTTGTGGTCAAACGTTAAAAATAATAAAAAAATAAATCGGAACATATTTGTTTGTGTCTAAATTTTCGATTTTGGTTATATATTTTTTAAATGTCAAAAAATTGCTGTTTTCTTGTTTTGGCTCTATTTTGATGATTTACTGAATATTAGACCAATTCAGTTTAAGTGAATCATTCAGTAATTCACTCGATTGGAAAGCGCCTAATAATCAAAAATTGAAACTTTTTCAAAGTTCTAAAATTATAACAAAATCAAAAACACAAACTTTATTCGAAATTCCAAAAATATTTCAAAAATTTTAACAAACTGTCGACAATCAAATTAAATTGTAGTGTGCTTTTTAAAATATTTTCGGTTGTAATACCACGAGTCATTGAAATTTTTTCGAAAATTTTTTGATTTTACGAATTAAATTATTTAGCAACACTGCGAATCAAAGCGCACAATAAACCACGAGTCCGAAGGACGAGTGGTTTAAGTAGCGGTTTGATTGAGCAGTGTTGCTTAAAAATAATTTAATGAGTAAAATTAAAAAATTTTTGACAAAAATTTCTATGAAGAGTGGTATTTAATGAGATAATTTTTTTTAAAATTATAATTTTGTTCAAAAGCTTCCTTAAATAAAAATTTTCCTACAAATTATTCAATTAATAAAAATTTATGTAAAAATGCAAATAATAAAAATGTTCGTTTTGATTCATAAACATGCAATCGTTTATGTTTTTTGTTAAAAATAAATTACAAATGTATGATATTAATGCGCCTACTAAGATGA
Organism: Diogma glabrata; assembly: GCA_963693315.1. Classification (NCBI taxonomy): domain Eukaryota; kingdom Metazoa; phylum Arthropoda; class Insecta; order Diptera; family Cylindrotomidae; genus Diogma; species Diogma glabrata. The sequence continues at coordinate 146,383,236 of OY856187.1, forward strand.
AATTATATTTCATTTTCTTCAAAGAAAAAATGACAACAAAGAATTATCATAACGACAAAGCAAAATTATCGACGACAAGAAGAATTGCCGACATTTGAAACAAAGCCTACTGTTTAAGTATCATAGTTTGTATGAATGGAAAATAAAATTTCTGACAGCAAAAAAAATTATCAACGAAATTTATTAAAAAATTTAGCCATAAACAATTATTGCTCGTTTAATAAGTAAGATAAATGTTCTGTATTAAGAATTAAACTAAGAGCACAATACTCTAATTTTATTTACCACATCAATCAGACTGCTCTCCCAACATCGGAATGTGTGAAAGACCTAGGAGTTATTGTAGATAGTAAGTTTAGCTTTAATCATCATATTCAATCCATAACGAACAAGGCGTATAAAATGTTAGGGTTCTTAATAAGAGTGTGTAAACCGTTTTCTTCTATAGACTCACTGATATCTCTGTATAATGGTTTTGTTAGAAGTAATATGGAATATATTTTGACCATTTGGAGTCCGCATTATAATGAATATATTAATCAGCTTGAAAAAGTTCAAAGGAAATTCACTAGGTATTTAAACTTTAAATTCAAAATTCCCTATGAGTGTTATAATAATAGGTTGAAAAGGTACAAATTAACCACTCTCGAAGATAGAAGAAAAATTTTTGATGAGTTAACATTATTTAAAATGGTGAATGATATAATTGAAACTGACATAAACGCTAAACTACGTGAAAATGTGAGTGAACAATCTAAATATAGTTTGAGAAATGTATTTTGTTTTGAATTAGCTACATACCGGAACAATCTTAGATGCAACTCTCCGTTTGTTAGACTTAAAATCAATCACAATAATAATTTTAATGACCTTAGTTTGTTTGAATGCGGGTATGCTCATTTTCGTGGAGAAGTTTTCAAACAAAGCTGCAATAATTGAAAGTTGTTGGTTTTTGAATTAATATTGAACCTTGTTTTATTTTATTTTGTTTTATATTCTTTTCTTTTTAATTGTGTTTTTTTTTGTTATAGTTTCTTTTTTGTATTATTATATGTTTGATTAGTTTAGTCTTAAATTTATATGATGTATTATTATTATATATATATTTTAATTTAATTTAAGTCAACAAGTTATTGGAATTTTCTGTTTGTTGACGTGTCGAATAAATAAATAAATAAATCTCTTTCCTCAAACTATACGGTACTACTATACGATCCTTGTAGAATATTATTCCATTTTCATAATATAAATCCTCTCTATATTTATAATATATATTTACATTCCCACTTATTTGCCTCTTATCTCTAGGCCAGCCTTGTATAATATATTCTAGTAGTTTTTGTAAGCTTCGATCCTTCTTTGTTTCACTAAAATTGTCTCTTTTTCTTTACTGACATTTATTATGTGAACTACATCTACTAAACTTTCTTCTTCCGTAGGTTCATTTGATTTGGACCTAGATAACAAATCCGCTATCAACATACGTTTTCCTGGCACGTAATTTAACGTAAATTTATAAATCAGTAATTTAAGACGCATTTGTTGTATTCGAGACCCTATAAGAGACGATGTTAAATCTTTTTTCATCAAGTTTACTAATGGTTGATGATCTGTGTGAACATGAAAATTTCGACCGTATATGTAATTGTGAAATTTCTTACAGGCAAATACTATAGCTAGAAGAAGCTCTTTCTCAATCTGAGCATAATTTTGTTCTGCATCAGATAGACTTCTCGAAGCGTAGCAAATTGGTTTTCCTTCCTGCATTAGAACCGAACCGATGCCATCTTTTGATGCGTCAGTTTATATTACTAAGTTTTTATTTTTATTAAATATACCTAGAGCAGGTATTTTTTTAATAGTTTCTTTCACTGTATTTAACGCTTCTGTTTGGGCTTGTTCCCATTTAAAATCAACATTTTTTCTTATCAATGCCCGTAAAGGAGCCGTTAGCTCAGACATATTCGGAATGAATAATCGTAAATAGTTAACCATACCCAAAATACGTTCTTTGACCGTTTTCGGATTTACTATACTATCTATATATGGCTAATACCCGTTTTGGATCTGGTAAAACACCATCTTCTGAAAAGATATGATCCAAATAGTTAACTTCTTTAACTTTTAATTGTATTTTATTTTGATTAAATTTTATGTTTAATTGTTTTGCCCTTTTTAATACTTCATTTAAAATTCTGTCATGATCTTCTTCATTCTCGGCCGCTATCGACATATAGACTCAAGTGATCGATACGTTGACTAGTACGTGAATTATAATATATTAAAAACGGGTGTATCGTAGCTTGTGAAGTATTCTAATGATAACTCTGCACAGAATCTTGAATGAAAAAAGAGTAATTTTCCGAAAAATTGCCAAGTACTAAGCACTCTCCCGCTTTCAAGTTTGATTTTCTGTTTTCCAAATACATGAACTGTTGTTGTGCAACAAAATGGTGAGGTATTAATAATTTTAGCCTGAGTGTTAATTTATGTATAAATTTATGTATTTTAATTGCACTTTTATTTCATCAGAAGAATCAAGAGTCTCACCAATTAAAATATTTTGTATGTTTCTACCCAGTTGCTCCGATTTATCCTTTCCATACACAAAACTACGACATAACCACTTTCGAATAATAGGAGAAATTTGATTAGCTAATGGCACGAAATGTTAATTTATGCGATTAATTAGCTTATCACGTTCCATATTAACTATCGTTGATGATGAAATAATATCTCGTAAAACGCTTGGTCTGCTGATAGGCTGTTGCTGTTCCTCCAATATTTCATCACTCGAACTTGATTCTGCATCACCTGTATTTTCAGCTTCAATACCTCCAGTGGAACTGATCATAAGACAAATTCTACAAGACGAACAAATTCGCATTCGCATTCGCATATGAATATCAAACACATAATTTATCGAATGTAATTTATTCTGAATTTCAGGTGTAAGATTTCGTAAAGTTTTTGAACACTTGCCGATACCAAATGGTTTTATATAATTATATTTTCTCATGTTTTAAAAAAAAATTATTTTAACTATAATACGCTTTAAAACTTCTTTGCTAACACAACACTAATATTTTTTTAACAAGATTGACAAATGAATTTAGTAATGATGCTGTACGATCAAAATATCTCTAAAGACTATTCTTTTCATTACTGTGCTCTCATTTTATGACAGATATTATCATTAATAGGTAATTAAATTACGGTACTCGGTTAGTTCATGCATTTAAAATTAATTTCCGACAGATAGAAATGGGAGAAAAGGTAAATTATGTAAAAAAGCATCCACACCCTCAAATACTTAACTTGTATCCTTAAAATAATTAAATAGTCAATAAATTTCTATAAAACAAGAATTCAGGTGGTTTTAGTTAAATACACTGCATTGTTTAAAAAAAAAATTTGAAAAACGGAAATTAAAATTTTGTAAGAATTTTATTTTCAAAACGAGAAATCATGCCATTAGGAAACTTTCGATTTAGATTAAGAACTAATTAAACATTTTTTTTCTGGAAAAAAATGTGGTAAAAGTGAGGGCACCCTCAATAGCGCCATCTTTGAAAATATTATTTAAGTTTAAGACAGTTATAAAAAATTACTACATAATTTTAAATAACTTTTTCTATAAGGTCTATCTTTTCTCTACCTTTCCAATGAGCTATAAATGACTTAAATCGGTTTAGTCAATCGGTAGCCAAAGATATTAATGTTTCGCTAACCCGTAAAACTTTGCCACCACCCTGTGTCATCCCCAGAGCGAAATTTCATTTTTCGAAAGAAATAGTATTTTTTTTATCATTGGCTATCTGTGTATGAAATTTTATCGAAATCAAAGGGGGTCAGTTCGGATGCTAGAACAAATGCTGTTGCCCGGGGACGTGGAATTGCTGAATAGTGGAAAACTGGCAGAAATTTTTGCCGCGTCTCAGGGCCTATTCCAAATTATTAAAAACCCGACTTACACTCCCCGTAATGGCGGTGATAATAGTTTTCTTTTAGATCTCTATCTTACCACAATTCCAGATATTACGAGTGTCGATGTCGCGAAAGGTAGTAGTGGAAATTCTGATCATTATTTAATTTCATCAGTTATCAAAACTGATTTACTTAAAACTACAGCTCCCAAGCCCCGTAAAATATTTCACTACTCCTTGATCGTAAAATACTCCCCCGTAAAATATTTCACTACCCCTTAATTTAATAGCCGACAGCCAATACGGTGTTCGAAACAAAAGATCAACTACCTACCGATCTATTAAACTATGTAGCGTATTGTTGGAACAGCATACATGATAAAGGTGGTGAAACATACGGTATCGCTTTAGACATCTCCAAGGCATTCGTTCGAGTCTGGCATGCCAACTTAATCAACAAGCTCGTTGCGCATGGTTTTCATCCCAATGTTGTGAAGCTGATTCAAAATTTTCTATCCGACCGATACATTTCGATCTCCTTAGACGGATTTTCTTCTGAGTCTAAACTAATTAACGCTGGTTTACCTCAAAGTTCAGTATTGTCCCCAACCCTATTTTTGATTTATATCAACGAATTGTTGAAAATCACCAGCAACCCAATAAATAGTTTTGCAGATGATAGTACTCTGCACAAGTCATTCGAGCTCCTTCCTTCAAAAGGTAAAATGCACGAACGAAATAATCCCGCCCGGAGAGACACTACCATAAACGTAAATAAAGACCTAAAAAAAGTCGCCGATTGGTGTGACCAAAACCTGGTCAATTTCAACTCTACCAAAACACAGCTGTTGATTGTTTCCAGATCAAAGACCGAGTTCCCCAAATATATTTTATTCAGTATGTGTGATGAACCAATAGGTGAATGTAAAAACATTCGTTTATGTTTATCACAGTTTCAAATGACCTACTCTGGAACGATCATGTAATGGCGATGGCAAAAAGCGCGTCTAAAAAACTCGGCCACCTAAATTTTTCTAAAAAATATTTTTCACTCCATACCAACTGCTCCATGTTTATAAGTCCTATATCATGTTTATAAGTCCAAAAGCGGGCTATACGAATTGTGGGTGATCGATCTTTGACATCAAAACTTGATTCCCTACAACATCGTCGCGCTGTTGCTGACCTCGTTGGTTTTTACAAATATCGTCATCAACAGTGCTCAGATGAAATCAACGGCATCATGCCTCAAACTTATTCTTACCCCTGTTCCACTAGACAATCGGCTACCGCAACCAGTCAAACGGTCGAGATCCCGCGGTCATACTGGCAGATGACTTGTAGAAAGACTTCTTTGTCCGAACTGCATACAAATGGAATAGTTTGCCGGAATCCATAGTCTCAGGTGGCTTCAATCCGCAGAGGTTTAAAAAAAGCGTTCATCAACACCTTAGAACGCCAGTTGTTGTGGGACCTAGGTCTGGACGTATTTATGTGTTGTTGTGACATATATTCTAAACCCTATTACACAACACTTTTTATTTAAAAAAAAAATCCTCATCAACACCACCACTACTACATTTAGTAAATTAAAATTATTTCACTCATCCCATGATTCGTCCTGATCCCACTCTCCATTCCAATACTGTTTCTCACCCAATCATACTAAGCAATACGTCTTCATTGTTGTGTAAACAACCCAGACTACACTAGACCATCGTGGGTTTGTGTTATGATGGTAGCCATTACAACCTAACCTAATTATTTATTATAATTTATTTTTGGATGAATCGAGGAAACGAACGGCTTAATGGACGTTTGGCTCGGGTTTAACTTTGAAGTAATTCATAAAACTACTCAAGTGTAAGAACTAAGTCATACCTTCAAATCTACATAGTTTTCTCCATACCTTTTTAAAAACGTCTGCGAAAACCATTTGTAACAAAAGGTCCCACGATTAATTCTTCGCCATTTTGAAAACATTATAGTAAGCATGCTACTGAAGATAAACTAAATTTGAAGATTAGCCTTTTCTCTATTCAATTTTCTATTTCTAGATTCACCTTTGAAAGCAGATTTGGTTTTGTTTTAAGTTTATTTATCGAGGAAGGCTTTTTATTTAGTTGTAATTTTATGTTGTTGATCTTGTTCAAATTATATTTTTGTAGTGCTTTCTACGTTTAAGCAGAACAAGCTACGTTGTGTTGTAATTTGAATGCGGTACCGACATATCAAAGGATTATGTAGGTGTAGGTCCTAACAAAACTGTTTTATTTTATATAAATTATTCGATAGCATCCGTTTCAATATGTTCTTTGGTTTGGGCATGTTCTACAGCCGGTTTGCAGTCTGGAATAATTAAAAAAATGAGTGACCTTAAAAAAGCGGCTGCCTGGCTATTTATGCCGCTGTTGCAAATGACCGTGGTGAATATTCGAAGCTGGTTATCTCGGAAACGCTCCTACATGGAGTATAGACGCCAGCAAAAAAAAAATTATTCGATTATTAAAACGATTCTTTGATTGTTTAAATTGTTTTGTATTAAATAATTTGTTATAACATTTTATTTTACATTTTGGAATTTTAAAATACATATTTATTTTTTACACAGACATTCATGGAAACATATTTTTGTTAAAAACAAATTAAACTTATTTAATACTAAATAATAATAATATATTAAAAATAACGCCATTTAATTTATATACTTTATAATAGATATATTATGTTTCTCACATTACATATATTAAATTTATTTAATTGTCCCACCATATAACATTTCTGATCCGGGTGGTATTACACCAGAATCTGAGCCAAAGAATATTGAAGATTGAAACATATTCGACACCCCTAACGTTTGTTGCTGTGTTTGCATTGTTTCTATTGCTTGATTTGATTCCTTTGCTGTTGTTGAAGGTGATGTACTAGCTTGTTGTTGTAATGTAAGGTTATATGGATTATTCACATAATCATTATACATATCGTCACCTTCGATTGGATGATTTTGATTTGGTTGAATATAAACAGGTGAAAAACTTTTAACTATATTAATCGGTACACGGTTTGAAGTTAACCCAGGATATTGATTTTGTGTCATTAAGTGGCTAATTGGAATCGATGGACTTGTCGTCTCATGATTTAATAATTTTGATTCTGAAGTTGTTGAAATATGTGATGGCGATATTATTGGTGAGCTTTTAGTAAAAGTTGATCCTGGAATATTCGTCATTTCAAATGGATTACAATTTGCGTTAACATTATTGCTAGGAGGTAGAATAATTGGTAAATTTCCACTTATAAATGATGGTTGCTGTGGTGATGTTATCTGAATATCGAATCAAAAATTAAATTAAAAATATTTAATCAATCAAAAAAAATTAAATTACCAATGATGGTGATGTGTTTGAATGCATCGAATTCCCTGGTGGTGGTTGCAGTATAATGCTACTTTTGTTTAAAATATTTAAATTTGAGTTTTCCAAAACATTAGGTATTGGTGAATGAATAATATGCGGTGGGAAATTTGACGATATTGCTGGTATCTCTGTTGGTTGCATGGTTATTTGATTTGTTGCTGGATATGGTAGTTGGTGATTAGATGGTTTTAGTACAGGTGTAATACTTGGTAAATCGTCTTCTGATTTAAAGAGTTCCTCTTTTAAATTTGGAAGAAATACTCCGATTCTTGTCCATGTTGTTTCCCATAATGGGGAATGAGATTGACCATCCGGATTGTGGAAAATTCGAACCTGTTAAATTCAAGAATATTCAATAAAATTAAATAGAATGTGTTTGGAAAACTCAAAGAATCAAATTGAGCCGTTTCACGACACAATAAATCTTTGACAAACTACTTTTCCTGGATATTTGCTAGACCGAAAACGAAAATCGCAGTTAAACCTTTAGATATAAAATAAATTCGTGGAATTATTCATCTAACCAATAAAAACTTCCAGACTACAAATGTCAAAATCGGTAGAATTACTCAGTGATATACCAAATACCAATCGGAAGAGAAAATCGGGCCCACATCGACGAGAAGCTTCTACAAATAACAAGTCTACGAGTCGAAGTAGAGCAAATTTTAGATGAAAAGGTCGAGAAAACCAGAAAGTACAATCAATGGTTATAAGTTTTGAAAACAAGCTTCAAGATGTAGAAATGAATGACAAAACCACACACACGGGTTAACAACATACTACGGCTCATAATCGTTTTAAATTTTTAAATGTCAATTTAAAACAGCAGCTGATCAGAATGGTTGGAATGAAACGTGTTGCAGCGTTAATAGTAAGGCTAAAGGCCAACGTAGCAGACACAATCCAAGCAGTTCCTGAACAAGATCCGATAAAATTATGAAGCTTTTGTATCGCATGTATGGTAATGACCACCCAAGCTAGAGAAGATGATCAAACAATATTCAAACAGCTAAACCAAAACTGACTGCCTCCAACAACCGAATGCCCCATAATCTCCATCCATATTTCAAGAATCGCAAGAAATATAGTGACAGCCTAACGATTTGAGCTGAAATTTATGACAAGAACTGTATCATTACACTAGATACTGGGGCCCTATCCCCGAACACTTATTTGTCAATCGACAATATTGTCAATTTCACCAAAACGCTTAACAACTTTGTTTAAAAATGGTATTCTGTAACTCATATTTAAGGGTCATTCCATTGTGACCAACGTAACATTTTTACCCTTTTAAACTCATACTTTTGCCTATTATTCATAAAAAAACATTGTTATTTTATGAAATTTATGTTATTTTATGCTATTATGCAGGTAAGAAATACACTATCAATGAAAAAAGCAGTAAATTAAATATATATTAAGTAATAATAACAAAATTCAGTGCTGTGACCAACGTAACAAAAAAAGTACCACAGTAAAACTTACTCATACTTTCAAAGCAATTTCTCTGAAAGCATGTCTTCAATAAACTCAAATTTAGGTTTGTATAAAGCACAACTTATTTGTTTTTAAATATGCATATGTTTTTTTATAAATGCTAAATACAATAAGAGGTTCCCTTTAAAAAAATTGTGTGACCAACGTAACGTGACCAACGTAACAGAGAAAAAACACATAAGAAAATAATGTATTTCTAACAACAATTTTATTACTTATTTATTTTTTTCCATCTTTTATACAATTTATTTGTTTACTTTCTATCTTTGGTATCAATAATGACGGGCAATTTTCCAATTAGATTAATTTTTCCACACGACATAAACTTCATTGAGGTTTATGTTTCCATGGAATGACCCTTAAGTCAAACAAATTATAACAAATGTTTACAAAATTATAATAGATTTTTAGTACTAGATACTTTTGTCAACTAACTTTTATAATCTTAAAAGATGCAAAATAAAATAAAAATACATATATTTAATAAATAAATATGTTTTAATGATATTTATATAAAAATATGATTATTTAATATTATTAAAGACTTAATTTTGCGTTATAAATTAATTTTTACGCCAATCGATGAAATTTGTATAAACAAGTCAACACAAAACATAAAGCAAAATTGTGATTTTGACAGTAACTATATTGTTCTTGTCAGATTCACAATATTGTGTTGAATTTTCACCAAATTGGTATTACATAATACGAACTTCACAATATTGTGTCAATTTACAATATTGTGATGACATTTATGTGTTCGGGAATAGGGCCCCTGGAGCAACTAGTACAATCGTACGTACAGATTTAGTAAAAAGGGTATTACAACCAGCAGAAAAATATCGAATAAAAACAGTAACAGAGGGAGGAACTATTAGGGGAAAGAAGATTGCTGATATAAGAATAGGAAATACGCACTTTCACCATTAAGTTCTAGTGGTACACATCGTTGCTGAAGTAACTCTGAGCATGGACTTCATGAGGTCGAATGGATTTGTAATATACGCTAACAATATGGTAATCACGTCTGGTAACGTGGAGTTGGCTCTTCAGATGAATGGTGCAGAATCAACTTTGAGGTGAATAATAGTAGAACATGGAGGGCCTAATAATACCGAAGCTGCCTCCTAATACCGAAACAATTGTTTGATGAAGATTGGAGGGAGATTTTGGGTCAAGGTTGTGGGTTATGGAAGCCTTCGGGCTGTGTAAATCTCGAGCAACATTCGAACTTTTAATGAAACGTGTCATGATAGGATTACATTGAAGAACGTGTCTTGTGTATTTGGACGACATAATTCAGGAAATCTTCCAGTGAATCCAAAGCAGCAGGACTAAAAGGAATGTACACAACATTTTTTCCGTGTAACAAGGAATCAAGTTCATTAGTAAAAGTTGAGTTGTCAATCAGTTTGACAGCTCTGCGCTGAACAGATTCAAGACACTTTAAACAACTAAAATATGCTCCAACCCAGATGTTAGAACAGTATTTTATACGTCCCTGTATGGAGTATTGTTCTCACATCTGGGGTGGAGCATATTTTAGTAGTTTAATGTTTCTCGATTCTGTTCAGTGCAGAGCTGTTAAACTGATTGGCAACTCAACTCTTACTAATGAGCTTGATTCCTTGCAGCACAGAAGAAATGTTGTCGATCTGACAATTTTCTATAAAACAAACTTTCTATAAGTCAAATCTCGATCACCCACAATTCGTATAACCCGCTTTTGAACAGAGTCCAAGAGGGCCAAGATGGAAACAGAAGCAGCATCCCCAAGGCCAACTTGACAACAGTACTCCATACAGGGACGAATATAGAACTTATAAACAAGGACAATTGGTATAGAGTGAAAAATTTTTTGCATCTATTTAGGAGGCCGAGTTTTTTAGACGCGCTTTTTGCCATCGCCATTACATGATCGTTCCAGAGTAGGTCATTTGAAACTGTGACACCCAATAAACGAATGTTTTCACATTCACCTATTGGTTCATCACACATACTGAATAAAATATCTTTGGGGAACTCGGTCTTTGATCTGGAAACAATCAACAGCTGTGTTTTGGAGAGTTGAAATTGGTAGAGTTGGTCACCCCAATCGGCGACTTTTTTTTAGGTCTTTATTCACGTTTATGGCAGCGTCTCTCCGGGCGAGATTAATTCGTTCGTGCATTTTACCTTTCGAAGGAGGGGCTATCATCTGCAAAACTATATATTGGGTTGCTGGTGATTTTTAACAATTCGTTGATATAAATCAAAAATAGGGTTGGGAGAATACTGAGCCTTGAGGTACACCAGCGTTAATTAGTTTAGACTCAGAAGAAAATCCGTCTAAGGAGACCGAAATGTATCGGTTGGATAGAAAATTTTGAATCAGCTTCACAACATTGGGATGAAAACCATACGCAACGAGCTTGTGGATTTTGTTGGCATACCAGACTCGATCGAATGCCTTGGAGATGTCTAAAGCGATAACGTATGTTTCACCACCTTTATCAAGTATGCTGTTCCAACAACGCGCTACATAGTTTAATAGATCGGTAGTTGATCTTTGGTTTCGAAAACCGTATTGGCTGTCGGCTATTAAATGATTTACTTCAAGAAATTTTGAAATGTGTGTATTAATATAATGCTCGTAGACTTTGGATAGGACCGATAGTAAAGCTATTGGTCTATAAATTGAGATGTCGGCTTTTGGTCCCTTTTTGGGGACGGGCTGGACATTTGCCAACTTCCAGCACGAGGGAAATATACCAGATTTGTAGGATTGGTAGAATACCTTAGTCATAGTGGGCTGAGGCTTTGTTGATGTTTAACCCCTTTAAAAGTTTAGCGACTATTTTGGGTTTGAGGTGGAGCTGATTCATATTAACTCCTGAAGACTGGATTTGGGGTATTTCTTTAGCAGTTTCCAAAACAGTGGAGTTCAGAGCAAAGCGTTCAGCGAACAAGTTAGCTTTTCTTACGGGATCATTGACGATTGAATCACCATTAATAATAGGGGGAATAGAAGATTTTGTACCAGAATCAGACGTAGACGTAAGTTTTGAAGCTTCAATTTCAGACTTTTCGTTTGAGATAATCTGGTTAGATATTTTGTTGGCCTTTAGATATTGGAATCGATTAGCAGGAGTTTCTACGTTTGTTTCTAAGTGCCGCTTTGGCAGCTGTCGAATACAAGTATTTATTGTTTGGGTTTTACTATGGAAAAAAGCACGAATTTATTGATAGCAAATTGGATAGTTTCTGTAAAGTTTTGAGCAGAAACATTTACATTGTCAGTGTAAAATCAATGACGGTCGACAATTAGGTTTTGTTCTAATCTCGTCCACAATTTTTGTCAGTAAATTAAAAAAGTTTGGGTTACGTTATAAAGTTGGGTGACCAATATAAAGCTATTGTAAAAAAAGCAATTTCTGGAAGACAAATCTTTAAAACCATCATATTGAAGCCATCACCGTGTAGTTCAAAATTTGGAAAGCGTGTATACGCAACACTTTCATGAATGAATGCGCATACGCCTTGAGTTTGAAAGCTGATTCAAGCCTATATTTGGAATTAAGCGATTCTATAGAGAGACGATTTTCAGAAATTTGTGTTTTTGTAAGGAATGAATAGAATGTTTGGTTTGAAGATGATGTTGCACGTGGTCATGGTTAGCGTTCAATCCGCAGATGTTTTGAACATGTATTTTAAAATTTTTGTTTGATACATAATGTGTTGTCCCTGCAAATACTGTGGACATTAGAGTGTCCCTTAGGTTACTCTAGAATTTTTTTTTTCATTGTACAGTTTGCGGCACCCTCCCATTTCGTGTCAATACCCATAAAAATATTATTTGTAAAATTTGAAATCAATCGTTCAATTCTAAGGCGTTGAGAGGTTGAGAGGTTTTGAGGTTGAGAGATTTTTTTTTTCAACCTAAAGTTGAGAGGTTTTGTTCTGCGCCTTAAAAAAAAATATAAATTTTTTGTACGACCCCCTCTCATTTCGATTTAATACCCATAAAAATATTATTTTCAAGATTTGAAACAAATCGTTCAATTTTAAGCCGTGCCCCTAGGCACTTGAAGTTTTAGTTGCAATTTAAGTGGCCGGGGCACGCCTTAGAATTGAACGATTGATTTCAAACGACGATGAAACAACATATAAAATATACAAGGACCAGACAGCAATTCTGTTAACGAAATTAAAAGATTTCCTAAAATTGTTGGTGGAAAATTGTTTCATCACCTCCAACGTAGTGGGCAAACTTTACACGAATACTCCAACATCTCCAAAGCTCTATGGTCTTCCAAAAATTCATAAGGAGAACATACCAATTCGACCTATAGTCAGCTGTGTGAACTCACCAACATATCGTATGTCAAAACTCATCGCTGAAATTCTACACAAATCCCACTACGGAAGGTACAACATGAAAAATTCATTCGAATTCCAAAAGGAAATCACGTCAATTGAACTACCAGAGAACGAAATCTTGATCTCCTATGATGTTACATCACTTTACAAAAATGTTCCGATTCATACTGTTCTGGATTTAATAAATGATAGTTGGGACACAATCTAACCTAATACAACCATGGACAAAAGACATTTCTTGAAATGCATGGAAATTTGTGCAATCGATTCCAATTATTTTGTGTACAAAAATGTTTTCTATAAACAAACATTCGGATGTCCTATGGGTTCCCCACTCGCACCAGTCATGGCCGGTATACTGATGACACATTTGCTGATGGTTACAATTCCAAAATTTCCATTTAAGCCATTATTTGTGTATAAATATGTCGATGATCTCATCTCAACCGTGCCAGTAGAACACATAAACACTGCCATCGAGAAATTAAATGCATATCATGAACGAATAAGTTTCACGTTTGAAACAGAAAGTGATGGAAAACTAGACCACCTTCCGATTAGTTCGAACGAATGAAACCAAAATCATAACAAAACCGTTCATAAAATCGATTAAATTGCGAGTTCTAAACTTCAACTCCTTCCATCCATTCACACATAAGAGAAATATTGTGAACGGAACTATCAACCGATTATCACGACTGACTTCAGCATGCTTCACTGGAGACAAAAATCAACTAATACATTCGATCTTACAGAAAAACCAACAAATTTCATTGTTTTATCAGTAAGAAACTATCTTCCAACAAACAACGAGTATCAATCACGCCATCCTGTAGAAAACCAATCAAATAGACTTGTCACACCTGATCATGACCCAATTGGTAGATCACAACAAAATTTGTCAGGACCAACACAAAATCAAGAGACCAGAAATGATACAAGAGTTGTCTACACCTCTATCTCATATGTATATCCCAAAGCTGTCAGAGACGATCTCGCACATTTTGAACAGATTTATCACGGATAACATCAACATAAAAATTACTTACAAAATTATAAACACGATGAGAATGCACTGTTTCTCAAAACTCAAAGATAAAACTCCAAAACGGAAAATAAGTAATGTAATTTACAAGCTGACATGCTCATGTGGATCACATAGGACAAACCAGCAGCTATTTGATTAATAGAATGTACGGTCATAAATCTGACATAAAAAGCGCTTTTCAACCCCTACTTCCCACAGCTGATTTACCAAACGAAGATCACCTGAACGTTCATACAAGACACATTCCTCAACCACCATCTTCACCTACATCTCCATCAATATTCAGACGAAGTAAAAACAAAACAGCTGTCTTTTATCACATTCAGGAAACAAAACATAGCTTGGATGTATACGATCTGGAAAAAATAGACATATTGTGCATCGAAGAGAATTTATCAAAAATACTGATAAAAGAAATGCTCTTCATTAATACAACAAACAACACTATGAACAAACGAGCAGAAATCGATGGACTATCGAGAATATATTGTGATATTCTCAAAAATCAAAAACAAAATTAAAATCAATATTTTCTGTCAAACAATCAAAATCAGCTGATGAGGTGAATGACCTTTGCATTGTCAATATTAAATTTTTTCTTGTTTTGATTTTATTTCGGTTTTCTTAATTATATATCTATATGTTAACTGTGTTTTATATACATTGAATTTTGGTTTAAAAAAAAAAGAAAAATTGGCGGAAAAAGATATCTCTCTTCTGAATAAAAATTAATCACTCTCAATTAAAGAATGAAGAAAATAATTATTTTTGCCATTGCCTCCATAGTCATAATTAATTAGCATATATTGCTAATAAAATTTTTTTTAATTTAGTTTAAAATATACACTTTCAAATAATTTTTATCGCGTGATGGAAGTTGTATTGATGTGAGCGCTAGAGGGCGCTGAAAGTTTTGGGGGCGGTTTTAAGTTTCAGCGCCCTCTAGCGCTCACATCGATACAACTTCCATCACGCGATAAAAATTATTTGAAAGTGCATATTTTAAACTAAATTAAAAAAAAAACTAAAAAAAATGTGTCATAAATGTGTCATATAAATGTGAAATTATCCTTGATGATGAGACGCTATTGCTTCCTTGAGGAAACGAACCTTCATATAACTATGTGTTGGCTTTAATCTTCAAGAAAGACAGTGCGTCACAGGATCAAGGAATATGCAACCGGCTGGATTATTGGCAACTACATTTTTGTTTTGTTTCAGCAAATTTTTGTAAAAATTTGCTATTTACTTTTTAATTTACTTTAATTTTCTCTATTCTATCATAAAATATTGGCCTATGTCATATTTTGTCAGTGATAGGATTTTTTGTTTAGTTATCCATTCTTTAACAAAAAATATAAAAAAAAAACAAAAAAAGAAAGATTTACGTCCATCAACACCTTTGAACGTATGTTGTTGCGGGACCTTAGTCTTAAAAGGTGTTTATATGTTATTGTGACACATATTGTAATTCCTACTACACAAGTCACAACACATTTTATTAAAAAAAAAAAAAAAATACATTCCGAAAAAATGACTTTAAACTTTAAAACCTCAAAATAAGGGAGAAAACTACCCTCAAAAATTTTTTTAATATTTTTATCGAATTCTACGGAAAAAATGCTAATGAACTAATATATTTTTAAAAAAAATTTATGCGCATTAAACTGCCTACAAAATGGAGACGTTTGTCGTTCAAGAAAAAATTTCAAATTCGTGACCGTCACCGACGGCAAAAGGGTTGGCCAAAAAATCTAAAAAAATTAAGAAATCATTTTCTAATGGAGTACTATCAATCCCCAACACTTCCACAGTTGTGGATACACCAACAGAAAAGTTGTAGTGGGACTTTTCGCTTTTTTTGTTGAAACAGTACAGTACAGGGTACAGTAAAAACAATAAAAATAATCGTGTTTTAAGGGCCACCCTAATGCTTATATAAAAAAATTAAAATTTAACTCACCGAATTCATGACTAGTAACATATTTTTTAAACTTTCTAGCACAGCTTCGTACAGCATATCAGATCCAACTTTCATAAATTTTTCTAAATAATCTAAAATTTCCAACCACAATTCATTAAAATTGGACAATCCAATTAATGGTGTCAGATGATGTAAAAACACTTTTGCCATAATTGTTGCCGCTCTCATCCGAGATTCCTCAACTAAAGATAAATCATTTGCATTTGGTTTTTCATTTAATAAATCGTTCAAAAGAGGAAATAATACTTGTTTGAAACAGCTTGACCATTCAGGCCCGGAAAGTGTTTCTAAATCATGTACAAGTAATGAACGTTGAAGACATGTTATTGCAATAGTTCTGACTTCTCTACGTTGATCCGTTGCAAGACGAGCTATTCCTTGTAATATTGGTCTCCAACCTTGTTCCCATAATGCGGAACATTGTGGTAATGAACCACCTTCTTCCGCCCACCATCTAAATATTTGCGCAGTTCTTGTATGCAAAGTATGCATTAAATCTAGTAGCTGAATCGCGATTGTTTGATAACGTTCAGGTAATTCAAATTCTATATCCGAATCACTTGAGTAATTATTTTCATTTTCGCTAGTCAAATCTTTTCGGCTTCCGCTTAGCTTTTTATTATTATTTGTATGTTTTAAATTATTTGTTTGTCTTAAACGTTTTCCTCCATTTAAAGAAGCATCAACAAAAGTGCGAATACATTTGATGCAATTCTCAAAATTATATGGTGTGATATGAGCTACATTACGGACAATAAATGCCAAACAATCCCAACATTTAACTAAAGCAAATGGTGAATGGTTTAATAATTTTGTTGAATTTGTAATCGTTGGTGATATTGAGCGGGGTGTCGTTAAAATCTTATCATTTTCTTTATTCACCAAAATCCAATTTTCTCCAGCTTGACTTACTACAGACGTTGACCTACTTGAATCAATTGTTGTTTTTGATAATTCTGAATCTGATATATAACCACGATCAGGTAGACCAGAATCTTCTTCACTACTCAGCGCACCATCTGATTTAGCTCCATGTATTATTTCATCATTAAATTCAGGAGGCTGTGCACCAGCTCCAACACATTCTAATATTGTAAATATAATTGCCCAATCGGCTTCGGTGTGAATATTTTGCGCACTGGTCTTTAATAGCTCGTACATTCCTGTAGATATTTGTTTTGATATACGATAAATAATATTTGGTTTTAACATGAGCAACATTTTAAGACTTTGTAGAACCACAGGACACAGCTCCTCGTTTCGCATTAAATAAATTGCTAGTTTTAATATAGCAACGGTTGTACGAGAAAGAAGATAATCATATCCACATGTAGCTCCACCCATCAATAATAAATAAATTGTATCACGACAATCTGGCCACAGATTTATAATTCGATCACGATTTTGAATTAAAATTTTTAATAAAATTTCTAATAATAGTACAACTTGATCTTCCGGATATGGATGCAAGTTAAGCGTTTTATGAGTGTCTGGTGGACGCAAGGAGGATAAAAATATTTTAACTAATTCTTGCAATGATTCGATTTGTAAAAATTTTGATTCATTTATCATTTGTTCGATTTGACAATCTTTTACAATTTTTTTGGATTTTTTTATAATCTCTTGTTCCTCATATGTTGGAAAGCGTTGACTGTCGTTGCTTAAGTACGAATACAAACTACTAAATATACCAGACTCAATTTTTGGCATTTGTTGTTTTTCGTGAACAAGAACAATTTTACCACTTGGATCACAAAAGTCTTCAACTTCCATCAAACTTTTTGGTAACAATTTAAGTCGAAATAATGTAACGATAATTTCTAAAATATTTTTCCATCCTTCTCTCATACAATCACCATGTTCATGGACCAAATAAAATACAGATTTCAATGCTTCTTGTGCTTTCCAATTTTGACCAAATAACACAGCTGTTGTTATTTCATGAACATCGACAGGAATATTTAAAAGCGTTGTAAATTTACATAGAGTTAAAATTATAGCATCAAAATCTTCATGTAAATTAAAATATGATGTTATTGCAGCACATTTCAAAAAGCCCAATCTGGATTTTTCTGTAAGGGATTGTTCACTTACTTTGTCGAACATATAACTAAGAGCTGAGACAATAGAATTCCAGACAATTCGAAAGATTTCCTTATCGTATGCTGCATCGAAGACATGGTTGAAGTTACCATCTTTACCAACACCACGTCGAAGCAATACTTTCCATAAATAGTTTTCCTTGACGATGCCTGTTTGTTCGGCGGGCATGACAATTTCATCGTTTCTGAAAAAAAAAAGAAAGAAGTTGTAATTTTATGATCACCAATGTTGAGGCTTTAGTTTAACAAATTTTGGGTTAGAAACTATGAGAATGTTAATCGAGCAGTATAATTTGTTTCTTTACTATATTTTGATTTAAAAATATTAATAATTTGGTGCGATAGAACACGAGAATACACGATTTGAATTCATTTTAATAATCCATAAAAAAGGAAGCGTGCACTTTGCCCAGACGAACTTTACTCCTGTGTGTAAACGATCTAACAGTAAAAATATGGAGGGGCTGAAATTTCAAGCTCTGAGATATCAAGACTTCGATCTGGGTTACGGATTTTGATATAGTTTTCGACAAAAACTTTTATGAGGAAATGGTTGTTAGATTTGGGCAGCGATGTATATCAAACATAACTCTTTGTTAAAGTACAAGTATTTATCTCTGTTTAGAAATTTATTACAAAACTAACACGAAACACATCATTACGTTGTAGGAAAATTATAACAGATCATAAATTAATACTACATGCTTATTTTGCAAAATTTTTGTCAAAAAAATTGAAAAAATATGCTGGCGGGAATCTCTAGATGTCAATTTATGCGAAATAAGTCAAAATACCAGGTTTGCTACCTTAAACAGGCCAAAAATCGAAAACCAAAAATTTTACGTTTGAAACCAAAACTGGTGCTGTGGCTAAACCAGCTTACCAATTATGCTATAACTTGAGGTAGGGGATGGTTTTGGACCCACCTTTCAGTTTATATGCCATTCCCCAAGATTTGCGACAACGTTTTTTTCGCTAAAACAACAGGTTTAGTACATGCTTATTTTGCAAAATTTTTGTCAAAAAAAAAAATTGAAAAAATATGCTGGCGGGAATCTCTAAATGTCAATTTAAACGAAATAAGTCAAAATACCAGGTTTGCTACCTTAAACAGGCCATAAATCGAAAACCAAAAATTTTACGTTTGAAACCAAAGCTGGTGCTGTGGCTAAACCCGCTTACCAATTATGCTATAACTTGAGGTAGGGGATGGTTTTGGACCCACCTTTCAGTTTATATGCCATTCCCCAAGATTTGCGACAACGTTTTTTTCGCTAAAAATGTACATGCTAAATTTTGCAAAATTTTTGTCAAAAAAAAAAATTGAAAAAATATGCTGGCGGGAATCTCTAGATGTCAATTTAAACGAAATAAGTCAAAATACCAGGTTTGCTACCTTAAACAGGCCAAAAATCGAAAACCAAAAATTTTACGTTTGAAACCAAAGCTGGTGCTGTGGCTAAACCCGCTTACCAATTATGCTATAACTTGAGGTAGGGGATGGTTTTGGACCCACCTTTCAGTTTATATGCCATTCCCCAAGATTTGCGACAACATTTTTTTCGCTAAAAATGTACGTGCTTATTTTGCAAAATTTTTGTCAAAAAAAAAAATTGAAAAAATATGCTGGCGGGAATCTCTAGATGTCAATTTAAGCGAAATAAGTCAAAATACCAGGTTTGCTACCTTAATTGATTCAGGCACAGGATTCTATTTGTATGCTGTACAGACAAATATGTATATGTATTCTGCCACTATGACAATAAGTGATCTCGACAGTTTAGCTATTTGGACAAACTGATTGACTAGGGAAAAAAATATGGATGAGGCATGATGGATCCGATAGTTGTAAAAAAAACGAGATCCGCAAAAGGGCAACGATGTTGTTGAGAATCAAGATTTTATGTTTAATTTCGATCGCCCACAATTCGTAGAGCACGCTTTTGAGCAGAGTCCAGATAGACTGGGAACAGATTCAGCGTCCCAAACTTGACAACAATACTCCATACAGCGACGAATGCAGAACTTATAAATGAGTTAAATGTGTTTTACATATATGCCGTAGACCGTATTTATTTTTTTACGCTCAGTTCATCGAAGTTCATAAAGTTAAGGTCATCAAAACGAAATTTTAATAAAATTTGATTTTTACTCACTTGATTGCATTAAAAATATTGATTAATGTTTCAGGTGTAAAATCACCATTTCCGTTAAGCCCTCTAAGATTCTTTTGATAATCCTCAACCGTCATTGGAATATTTAATCGTTTTGCATTATGATTATGTTGATCCATATTTAACATTATAATAGAATATGCAACTTTAAATGCAGCATCGGTATTTGCAAACGGTTCATTATTACATTTCTAAAACAAAAATTTATTCAAATCAGTATATTATATTGAACCTATAATTTTTAATAGCATCCCTACATGCCAATGATCAGCAAAATGTTCAACGACCAAAAATATAAGCGGAGCTTCACCTGGCAATCTAAATGTTTCTAAATATGAACGCATTGCTTTATCGATTGTTGTATTTGAAAAATCAAATGATTTCACAAATGTTTCTAATATTTTCGATTCAACATTTTTCTTTTTACTAATATACTCGCCAATCATTTTTTTATCAAGACCTGGATTTTCACGTAAAAATTGTGCAATTTCGACGGGATCAAGTGGGGTACTTAGTATACCATTTTCCATTAAATACTGTATGCCTTTATCGGCACGGGAATTAAATAATTCTGTCCCCTGAGTAATTAGTTGTTTCTTAGTTTTTAATTCTAATAAATATTCTTTCGATACGATCATATTGTTTATTTTTCTTCCATCATTTCGTTCAAAATTAATAAAACTATTTATGTTTTCAATAGTTGTTGCTGCACTTTCCCCACCACTTGTATTTTCATTTTCAATTGATATTTTATCAGTACTTGAATTATTACGTGAGTGTCCTATTGAATGACATACATAAATTAATCAGTTATTATGTTAATTTAAATTAACTTACTCATAAAAATAGCTTTTGCATCCCCACTTTTAACAATAACACAATTTTGTTCAATTTTTTCGATAACCGATAAAAGAGCATCTAACGCTACCACTTGGGTTCCATATATTTGTTGTGTATTATATGACGATAATGTTGTTTTCGATAATAATTTTGTGATATTTTCGAATAAATTTGTACAATATAAATCGCAATCATAATTAACAAAAATTTCAGCTGGTAATCCAGGAATACGCCAAAGTTGTAATACATTATCTAATGCTAATTCTCGTGCTTCATAAGCTAATTTAGGATTTTCATTTCCAATTAATTCACCTAGTAATCCTAAATAATATTCAAGCTGAAATTTTAAATGTGAACGCAACGATTCGAATAACAAAAAACAAACTTGAAGATCTGCTGCAAAAATTGTTAAACGTTCGGTGTTCAGGAGCTAAAAGACCGAGTTTAAAATTTATATTGCTATTTAAGTAAAAACAGTAATAGTTACCGTAAATAAATTCCGGCATAAATCGTCTTTAACTAAACTTAAAAGTGTATCATATTTTCCTATGCTATCGGCACCAACTTCCAAAGCGACCGTAAGTAAACTTAATCCCATATGGATCATAGCATCTGTATTCTGTTTATCCAAAGGATTGCATAGCGTGATTAAAAATCGGAATAGTTCACGGATACATGGCAATCCATATGGTAAAAACAAATTATTACCTGTAAGGACGAAAGCAAAATAGTAAAAATTGAAAAAAATTACTGTAATTGTAAAAACTTACTATTAGTTTGTGGTGTAAACCTGACTCCCATTGAATTAATATATTCTTCATTTTTAACTTTTGTGTTATCGATGGAAACATCATCTCCCCCATCATCTTCAACATCTGCATCGTTATCGATCGAATTTTCGCTTAATAACGGTTTCTTGGGATCATTTCCTTCATCAACGACTACGTCCTCTTTGACTATTTCTTGATCTTCAGATATGATGGATGATGTAGGCGTCTGAGCAATACTTCCTTGCATATCTACAATTATATTACCTGGCGTAGCAGGTGTGGTAGCCAAAGGTGGATGTTTCAACGAATGTGGTATTGGAGATTTCATTTCATCACCATTTCTATTATCCTCACATTTAATAACGTTTACTTTTGGTGCTCCTGACTTCTTCAGATTTGAATTTTCAGTATTTTGCATTTTCGATTTTTTTGTTTTTCTTGTCGGATCCGTTAGCCCTCCACCGCGCATTTTAAGTTTTTTTATTTGAAATTGTTGACGATCATCAGAAAACTGAGGCAATCTCATAAATAGTAATAGAACCATATCTTTCAAAGCATGTTCGGCGGTTCGACAAATTAGATCACTCAACCGTGGCTCAAATCCTAATCGAAAACAAGATAACATAATTTCACATACAGACTCATTGGTTAATACACTTCCTTCAGGATTCATAATTAAAGTTCTTAACACCTGTATTATCTTAATTAAAACAACTCCATCAGAAGCTTGATCCGTTCCTACAAATCTTGCATGGGTAACAGCATCCGCGATATTTTCAACAGTTGCTGCTAACGCAGAATATGTTGGATCAATTAATCCATATGTCAAAAATTTATTAACAGATGTTAAAGCTAAACTTGTTATTGGTCCTGTTGTTTCCTCTGATCTTATAACATCGAGAAAAGGACTAAGAAATACATTTGGATCGATCAATCGTAAATCTTCAACTTTATTCAAAACATTTTTAAGATCAATAAACGATCGAATCAATGGATCCTGTTCTTCTTCCTACAAATTATAAAAAAAAATTGTTCACACTATTGAATCAAGAAACATATATTTTAGCCCCAAATCACCTGAAAAATTGTGGAATTCCAGCGATTACCACGTTTCATAGCAGTAATTAACGTAGACATTTCACCTCGTACCACAAATATTCCATTTCCAGGAGGTGCCATTTTCAATTAATTTAAATACAATATTGAATGATAAATTTACGTTTTTATATCTAATTATATAAATAAATACATTTTTTGTACACAATTTAACACCAACAAATCAGAGAAAACTGAAAGAAAATGTAATTTTTTTTTATTTGACAGATTGACGTGGATTTTTTTTTTAATTCGCGTAAATATTCGAACATAGAAATCGAATTGTGTAAAGTTTTTATCTTGGTTTTGCACCATGATCTGGGTTAACAACCTTTTTTACCGTTGCCATAGATTGTTTAGTTAAAATCAACCGGTGAGACCATTTATTATACTTTTTAAAGCGAAACAAAATAGAGAATTGCAAATAAATTGTTATTGTTAGTTAAATTGTTAGTTATTAAAAATTTATAATTATGGTCAGTATTGTAAAATTCACGATTCCATCACGTAATTATTTAATTTATGGAAGCAAATATATTCTTTAAAAATAGCGATTTTTCTGTTCCGGTATTCGCCGCAATGCGTGATAAGGGAATAAATTCAAAAAATTTTGAATAATTTAAAAAATTATCAGTTGTAATTTCCCAAGGGCGGTGATAATTCGAAATAATTTTTTGCCAAAAATTTCGAAAGCAAGTATATTGATAAAAGCATGAGGCCGTAGGCCAAGAGCTTTTATCATACCACTTGCTTGAGAAATTTTTCAAAAAATTATGAGAATTTATCAACGAACGAGGGGAATTCGTTTTGAAAATTTTTTGCCATTTTTCATTTCTTTATATATTTTTTATGAATTATACGTTGGCCTACTGTGGTATCAGCTAATTATTTCAAAATTAGACTGATAATTTTTAATATCCCAGTAGGCCAGACGTATAAACATTTGTTATTAGTATAATTCAAATGTTATTGGTGAAATTGAATGATGTCATTACATTTTAGAGAATTTCATTGGTTTAAATTAACATAAAACTAGGGCAAAAATTTTTCAGTTATAATTTCCCAAGGGCGGTGATAATTCGAAATAATTTTTGCCAAAAATTCGAAAGCAATTATAGCTCCCATGCCATCAGGAAATAGCACTGTGCCAAACAAGGGAAATAGGAATTGTAGGCCTAGAGGTTCACCTCTGCCACCTTAAGGCCAGTCTGGAGAGCTCATGGAGTGCCTTTCTCCGAAGGACTTAAAGATAGAAGGTTCTGGAACGTAAATGGAAGGCCCAATTGAGAAACCATTAGGTGGGGCATAGAGTCCACGACGTCGCAGAATAATGCAGCGAAGAAGCCTAGGATAGTCACCCGTCAGAACAGAGAGCCACAACATCTTAATCTAAGCACCAGCTATGCTGGTGTAATTAAGACGACTAAGGAGGCTATTATGGGTGAAGATTACCTCCAAACAATGCATAGCGTGGAGGAGCTGGGGTTAATTGAGTCAAGACTAGTGAATCCACTATCGATGAGCTCGGGTATAGGGGTATTCAGTTCAAACCTGGTCATGGGCTGGTAGAGTGTGACAACGGGCAGACGGTAAAATGGCTCGTATCTGTTCTAAAAAGGAAGTCGATACAAGTTTACTTATGACGAGAATGGGAAGTGATATTCCGATTCCACACAAGATTACAGTCTTTCTCCCAAGGAGTGCTGGGCAGAATGCCAAAACGCTGGTTCATTTGTTAAAGATTGGAAACTGTTCGGAAGTCGGACTGTGAGCACAGGCCACCTCCTAACTATGCTTATCGACGACAGGGAAAAGACGGCCTCATTAGAGGTAGGAAATCCTTAACTACTGGTTTGGCAAAGTCTTTGCTCATCTATGCATCGAGGACATGGAGACCGGAAATTGCATCGAGGACGTGGATATGAAAACTCACCTATAACGTGTGTTATGGTTAGGAAAAACATTATATATTTTTTTCTTTCAGATTTCTTCCGTCCCTGGGACTTGGTGAACATATATCAACAACCATAACACTCGGAGGCATTCGCCGAAAGTTAGTAGTAGCATCGGCGTACTATACAGGGGACGGGATACTGATACCGCCTACAGAGGTAAAGGGGCTGGTGAAACGGGGCTACAAGAAGAAGTGGTCTCTTATCATCAAGTGTGATGCTAAGGCTCGAGACATGAGACATGGGTAAGTACGGATACAAAACAGAGAGGTAGGTGAGTTTCTGTTTGAATATTTATTTAAGAAAAAACTTAAGCTTGTTTAACTTCGAGATCAGACTCACCTTTGTCACAAGCACAAGACAGGAAGTGTTAGATTTAACGGTAGGAAGAACCGGTGTAGGACAATTCGTAAAGAACTGGAGTTTTAAATCAAGCCTTTTTGTCGGGTTATAGGACGAGTCTGTTTGAACTGGATAGTAAGAAAGAGGAATTACCCCCGATTCGTAACCCCAGAAACACCAGGTGGGATCAATTTGAGGAAAACTTGTAAGATGGTCTACAGCTACCTTGTAACGGTTAGAGGAACAGTTAAACACCATGCCGCGCTTGAACAAGCTGTAGAGGTAGGAAACCTGGCAGTCACCAAGGCGCTCGAAGACAACTGTCAAATTACTAAGGTAAAAGAGCAGAGGGCGCGATGGAGCAAGGTAAATTGGCAAAATTAATAACAGAAGTACGGAGTCTCTTCAACAGAGGAAAACAATCCGGAAACTGGGAAGAGCATACCAGGGTTCCTACTACCTACAATAAAGAAATAAGGAAGGCGAAGAGGGACAGCTTCAAAACCTTATGTGGTAATATCTCTGCAACGCCTGTAGCGGCTCGACTTCATAAGGCTCTAGCGAAGGACCGTGTCTAGATTAACTTCGTTGAGAAGGTTCGGATATAACTCATACGGGCGAGCATCAGAGAGCTAAAAGAAAAGTAAAGGACCAAGGACAGCGGACTGGAGGGTGGTTACCTGAAGGACCAAGGCTAGAGGACTGGAGGATGGTTGCCTCATCGTTTTAAGAGTGCCATGGGCAATTGGAGGATGGTTGCCTCATCGTTTTAAGAGTGCCATGGGCAATTTCCAGCCATACAAATCACCATAAGTAGACGGAATAGTCCAGGCTCTCCTGCAAAGGGGCACAATTGGATGTCTGCTTTAGTTAGTACGATAGGCTGGATTAAGGTGGCATGAAGGATTGTATCGTGGAAAATCATGGGGTGAGTGAAACATTTACCTAATATTTGTTAAATGTTATAATTGTAGTTATATTGTTGTGTGTGTGATGATCTAGGTTTCCTCAGACTTTGAGATCGTCAGAGTCCCTGCTCTTTGTCTTTGCTTATATTATGTCGTTTACACAGTCTCATTTGCGTGCATATCTGATTATTTGTACTGAACTGGGAGAAATTATTACTCGGACACACATGGCTGAAGCTCGCTGAAACAAAAACCTTACAGTCCTCTGATTGCTTCCTGTTAGCGACTCACTAGCAGGTCCAGTGTTCATTACACAGAATGGTCCCTCCCAGTTCCCCTGCAGAGGGGTCATAAGTGGCTGTTACCGCACCTTCTGGGTATTCTCAAAAACAGTCTGGCACTTTGGCATATTCCAGAATAATGGAGAACGGCGAAAATGATATTTATTCCAAAAGTAGGTAAGAAAAATGTTACCCAGACAAAGTTTCATAGACCTATCAGTTTATCATCTATCATGTTGAAAATGATGGAAGATATTCAAGACACAGATAGCACAGAACGGACAGATCACCGGCAACCGAAAGAACTTGCAGACGAAAAAATTAAGAGAGGCGGTGAACAACAAAGAAGTTGCTGTCTGTGCCTTCCTAGACATTGAAGGATTATTTGATAACCTCACATGGAGCGGTCAAGTAGGCTCTAAATGAGAAAAAAGTAAACAGCACCACAACTGAATGGATGTGTGAGATGCTGAGAACTAGAGTAGCAGAAACCAAGACTGGTGATTTTAAAATAAACCTTGGCACCAATAGGAGCTGTACGCAAGATGGGGTTTTATCACACTTCATGTGGAATCTAGTGGTGGATGAAATTCTGGCTATATTAAGTAACCAGAGCATTAAATGCCTTGGTTAAGCTGATGAAATTGTCATTATCATCGAGCATTATTGGTTCGAAGGGACATTCTATGATATTTATTGAGTGGACTGAATCTGGTAGACACTTGGTCCACCTCCGTGGGACTAAAACTTAATCTGAGTAAAAATACTTTGGTCTCGTTCATCAAAATAGGGAAAACTTAGCATGAAACCCATCATCGTGAGGGGCTCCATAATTGAATCTGCACAGGAGACCAAACACATGGGAGTGATTCTCGATAGCAAACTCTTGTGGATAAACCACATGAAAGTAGTGGTAAGCAAGACCGTAAGAGCTCTGATGGTATGAAAAAACTTTGTGGGTAAAACATGGGTGTGCCGCCAAGGTATTCTAAGGTGGATGTATACTATGGTAGTGAGACCAATTATCACTTACGGAACAGTCGCATGGAACGAAAGAGCCCAGCCTTAGCGCTGAACATGTCCTAGCACTCAATGAAGATACTGTTAGGCCTAGTGCCATTCCACTTCCAGATTGAGAGCATAGCCAGGGAAACCATACTAAGATTTAGCATGCAGGATTATGCGGGTATCGCAGGAAATAACGAAGCCAAAATTGTGCTTTAACATCTTTTATCGGTTCGGAGCCTTTTGTAGATTAGAGACAAAAACCATCCACGAAATGAGGGAAGTAATTATGACAGAATGATCCAAGACGTCGATAACACTACGGGCAGTCCGAGTAGTTTCTCATTCAATCAAAAGAGACCAACAATATGCTCTAAGCTGAATAGGAACAACCTGAGAATACTGACAGGTGTGAACAGAGTGGACTTCTATCTGTTAATTAATTTCTGCTGTTTAAAATTAGTATGCATATTTGAGTTTTTACTTTTCATGATACATTTAGCGGTTAACAAATTCCAAATATAGATGAATGTTGGTATATATTAGTTGCATCATCGTTGTTAAAGAAATTAAAAAACATTTGCCATTGTAACTGACAAACCTTGTATCTGCTACTTTTGTTTCCATTGGCAAACTTTTGTTATAACAATTCACATAGAAAGATAACTTACAATCCCACAGCTGTCATCAATGCTACAAACTTACAACGAATTGACTAATACATATATCAATTCGCTAGTAGTTATGTTGCTTGAACGGACAGCGGTTAAGTAATAGATTTTCAAACAAAATAAAAGTGGTTTGGTTTATCAACTAAAATAAATAATATTTAACCAATTATTATTAATAAATTCATACATTTTATTTTCAATTTTTTACTCCAATATGAAGTTACACAAAAACTATCCTGATTTTTTTACTAGAACAAACATAAAAACTATTTTTTATGGAATTTACCATATAAAAATTTAAAACAATATTTTTTGTTTACTTTTTTGAGCATCATTTCACATAAACAATAACAATAAATAAAATAACAAAATTTTTTTATATAATCTTAAAAACATATTTAAGATGACATCACACATCTTTAAGAATTGTTTTCGTCATAGTATCCTCTTATCTGGTGACCCCTTTTGTTGTCATTTTGATTAGAAAACTTATTTCACGTTTTGTTGTTGATGCTGATGTTGATGAACCAGTGTGTGATGGATAGAATGAATATAATGTCGAAGCAATTCTTGTAGCCAATAATAATATTTAACCAAAAAAAATTAATAATAAATTCATAGATTTTATTTTCAATTTTTTTTTTACTCCAATATGAAGTTACACAAAAACTATCCTGATTTGTTTATCTATAACAAACATAAAAAACTATTCTTTATTCAATTACCATACAAAAAAAAAATTAAAATAATTTTTTTTCTTGTATACTTTCTTGAGCATCATTTTGCATAAAATAAAATAATATTTTTCTTTAAATTAAAATTAAATAATAAAATTTTTTTTGTTTTTACATTTTTGGAAACATATTTAAAATGGCAGCACAAATTTTTTGTGGATTTGTTTCATCGGGATACATTTGCATGACGGTTTGAACTTGTTCTTCTGGAAATATGCTTGCCAGATGATAATGTAAACGTCTACGTTGATCTTGTGTTGCTGTCTGTAATTGACATTGTGGCCATAAATTTATGTGAGGTTCTGACGTTGAGGCGGGTGGTGGACCACTTTGCCATGGACGGGATGAATCTGGCGCAGAAGCAATTCTTGTGACATTCTGTAATTAAACGTAAGAAAATAACGTTAAATAATTTTAATCCTATATTTATACTGATCCTAAATATTATCTACATAACTGGTAATAATGAGTGTATGTCAATTACAAGGAGTTTCATAATAACTTAGCATACAATATTTCTTGGTGGTTTAATTGCAACAACAACGCAAACAAGCAATAAAAGGAGTGAGATAGGCCGGTGAAAAGATCTTTTGATAAAGCTGTTTCTAGTTTTCTGAACTAAACAATTCGCACCAGACTATCCCAGAGTACATAACATTTTTAAATAGTTCAAGACAAGTAGGCATCGGGGCCCAATACGATCATTGTATCATATATGTTGATCTTTGATTGATATCCCTTTTGTCTTGACTCTCGATTCCAACTAGCCCAGTGATGGTGCGGCATCATATGTTTGAATAATGTCAAATATTGAGGACGAAATCAGTATGACCTGTGCTTGAAAAGTTCGATCGTTTGTTTTTATTTTTTTATTTGGTGTTGATACTCCATTTAAGACCATAGCTCGTCCTTAATTTTAACACTTCAACAAGGGCTGGAGTACGGGGTTCTCACATACGCAGATCAAACATAAAAAAATTGCAAATCAACAAAAATTTATGTCTCTTTGCGTTCAAAATTTAAAAATTTTCTTACTGTACTGTACTGAACTCCGGTTACAATATGACATGATCACAACAAATATGCAACCACGTGCAAACCACTTTGATCACCAGCAAATTCCCTTTAATCTTGAACTCAATATATCACTTGGTAAAGGTGTAGAAGGTATCTGATGATACATGGCAAAATGTACTGCCTTAAGAACAACAACAACTTATGCTTTGAAGATCATTCTCAATGTGCTATGTAACCAAATAGTAACATATACATTCACGCCGCAGTGAAGTTCCAGCCACATAGGTCACATAAACATTTTAAAAATATTACGAATGAGTCGAATTGATTAAATTCCTTCTGGAGTATGTTTTGAGTGGGTTTTGGTCTGTCTTGCAATCCAGGGGAACTTGGAAGAAGAGCGTCTCAGTTGAGAATGATAAGGAACAGGAATTCATTTTGAAATTTCTTTAGTTTGTCGAAAAACATACCCTTAATTGGTCCTGAGAAAAATGAAATATAACGAGACTGATTTACTTTTTCCGTGCAATTAAATAAAAATATGCAATAAAATCTTGAGTCAACCAACCTGATGTATCTCATTCCAATGCGCTGGATGATGATTACGCGGCCCACTTAATGACGGTGCCAATGGTCGATGTGGCGAAAGTTGTTGAGTTATTTGACTTGAAGGTTGAGTTTGATTAATCCCAACCCTTTGCATTTGATAAATTCTTGGATCACAACCAGCCGGATTTAAAGTTAATTGCCTTTGTAATTTTCTATGTAAATTAGCTCCATCACTACTATTATCACCTTGCTGACTAGTTTGTTCAATATTTTGATTTTGTTGCTGTTGTGGTGGTGGTGCTAACCATATGGGTGTTGATACATAGCTTGTATTTTGAGGTGGTTGTTGACCGCTATAAATTTCACGTGATATGTTCTCGATCGAATGAGATTTTGGAAATGTTTGACAATCATATTGACGACAATCCCATTTCACAGGTATTTGATGTGTTGATGTTAAAAATTGTTGTTGGTCTAATACTGTTGATCCAAATACTGATTCAGAAACTCCAGATTTGGTTCGTAATACTAATTTTTTTCTAGACTCGCCACCAACTGGACTTGTTTCACCAGAACTAGATAATGGTACGCTTAATGATTTCCCTTGAATTGTTGCTCTATTCGGTACGTTTTCATTTCGTGCTTGTAAATGTCGAGCGGCATATTCTGATAATCGTTCCGTTACTGATTTATGTGGTCCTGATCCTCGTTCCGGATGATGAAATTTACATTTATTTCCATAGGTACATTTTTTACCGTAAGGGCAAGGTGGCGGTGGATCACCCTTTTTATGATGAATTCTTAAAAAATTATCTAATGTTGGTCCAGATCTCCCTAATGGATCGTCTGGTGGCATAAAACGGTCATTAACAAAAGAATACATTAAAACTCTTTCTTCTACAACTTTTTTAAATTCACTACTTTCTTGAACTAAATCACGATAGTTATCATTTGATACAACAATACCATCGTTTTCTGCTGCTAATTTTAATATATATCGATCATCATAGCAAACTAATCGTTTACCACCGACTAATCTCGATGGTGTAAATACCAACATTCGATCACGTTCTAATTCATTTAATATATCCTGGTCTTTTATTGGATTTTCTGGACGAGAACTTTCTTTACGCCATTTTGGTACAAAAACCGTTATATCTTTATGTCCTCGATTTCTAAACCAATCCACACATAATTTTATTCCACGACATGAAAATGTTTCTTTATTACCGTGACTCATTGCAACATTACTACCGTCTATTACGATCGGACGTAAATCGGATATTGTTGTTACTAGTACGGGTGTAATTTGGCCTGTTTGACTATCTTCATTACATACACTTGGTGTATGATGAGATGTTAAAATATCACTATTCGATGAATCTAAACTAAAGTCAGCACCTTTAAGAAATAATTTTTTTTTAGAAAATCAAATTTTTAAGATAAAGAAATTAACGAAAAATGTTTACCTTGTTGTGCTCCTAATTTTATTAATTCTGCTAACAGTTCATTTTGTGCTGGATTTGGTCCTAGCCTAGCTAATGCAGCTTGAACTAATCTTTCGGTATAACCTAATTTTAAAGCGAATTCTACACGTTGAATATAACCAGGTGAACGGTCTTGTGTTATTGGTTGGCTAACATATTCTGCAAATTCTTGTCCTAAAGTATCGCTTACAGTTCGTGATACATTTTGATGGTTACTACTATTACATTGATCATCGGCATCACAATCAGAATCATAACTTGAATCTTCTGCTTCATTTAAAGAATCTATGTAGTGCTACAAATAAAAAAGAAATAAAAAAAATACGTTAACGCCAAACATTGCACAATCTAATTTATAGCTTTTTTTGTTTAATTTTTTATTTTAAATATCACTAAATCAAGAACAAAATATGATGAAATCATAATTCACATATTTTAATTTTTTTTTTAAGATCCGTTTGAAAATTAAATCCGCATACCAACATACAAACTTCAACAGTAATAGAAAAATTGACCAAATATGAATAAGTAGTTTTATTTATTTACATTAACAACCGAAATTACCTCCCAACAATTTTAATTATTAATGTGAAGAGAAACAAAAATTATTTTAATGTGAATAAACCTTAAGTTTCTTAAATTAATATGGAAACTTTAATTATTATTCATGCGTTTATGGAAAAATTTAAAAATTACATGTATCTTTGGGTATCAAGTTTTTATTTTGTATAATTTCTGTTGTAATGTGATTTCTACATCTATTATATAATTGAAGACACAAGCTATTAAAACAAGAAGGTTTAGTTTAAAAGAAAAATCTATTAGATAATTATAATTAGCAAGCGGAATCCAGTATGTATACGGGGAGTCCCGTTTTGAAACATTAAACTTTTCTAGCTTTAGTTATTTGTAACGTAATATATTCGATATCGTTTCCATTGAAAACAACTTAATGCAATAAATGACATTGAAGCAATCTATCACAAAAATTATGACATTAATGTGTTTTTTACATTAACGTAATTCGTGGCGGAAGACAAATAAATTTAAAATAGTTGTATCAGTCGTCTTGAATTTTCCGTTCCCAACATAAGCATTACAAGGATTTTTAAACAAAAAATATATTCGTTTGATAGTATCAAAATTAGCGAGTATGATAGATGTAGTACCTCTTTACCTTCACAGCATACTTGAATTTATACCAAAACAAAGTTCCCGAAATTTCTATTTTAAAACTGTCTAATCAATCCCAAGGTTTGTTATTTTCTTTTTTAATTTTATATATTTTTCTGTTTATTATTTCCTTTTCGTCTTTATTGACTGTTTAATAATATTTTTTGTTTAGTCAATTTCAATTTATTTCCGGGTGAGATAATGGGGAGACTATGATATGTGTGGCACGGCCTAAATTTTTTTTTTTATTACTAAGCTCCAAAAATTAAGAGAAAATGTTCTACCAAAAATTTGTGAGCTTCTTCGCTCACGAGATATAGGTAGATATTTGAAAAAAAATTCTAATATAGGGTATATGGGGATAGCTCGGCTCGTGTCGAAAGTGGTATCATTTAAAAGGACTTTACAACACAAGCTCAAATCAAGTGACAAATTTCCACGGTCTCATCCCTGGAAAAAGTTGTTAGTGTTTAAAGTAAAGCTTTTTTAATGCATTCTTTCTCAATTTTTCATCTAAGTAGCTTTGTTTTCCATGTTTTATTTAAAGAAACGAAGAATTATTTCTGCGACCTTGCAAACCTTCGATCAAAAATAGCCACCGCATCGGGGGGTTTGGTGAGAGGTGGTGAGGAGAGGGGAAGGGAAGGTTCTTCGTTTCTTTAAACGAGACATGGAAAACAAAGCCGCCCCTCCCTTACCTTCCCTTCCCCTCGCCATCCCCCACCCAACCACCCGATGTGGGTAGGCTATTTTTGATCACAGGTTTGCAAGGTCGCAGAAATAATTCTTCGTTTCTTTAAATGAAACATGAAAAACAAAGCTACTTAGGTGAAAAATTGAGAAAAAATGCATCAAAAAAGCTAAACTTTAAACACTGACAACTTTTTCCAGGGATGAGACCGCGGAAATTTTTCACTTGATTTTAGTTTGTCTTGTAAAGACCCACGATCCGAGCTACCCCCATATACCCTATATTAGAATTATTTTTTTCAAATATCTACCTATATCTCGTGAGCGAAGAAGCTCACAAATTTCTGGTAGAACATTTTCTCTTAATTTTTGGAGCTTAGTAATAAAAAAAAAAATTTAGGCCGTGCCACACTTATCATAGTCGTGCCCCATAGATTGATAATGAATGGGAAAATAACTCAACACTAGAAGCAGGTATAGCTTTTCATTCGCGCTATAGATAGTAATAGTAAGTAATAGTAATAGTTACTTAATATATAGTTTGTAATTCGCACTATATATTAAAGCTAGTTGTTTTCGATATTCTGCCTAAGTTATTTGATCAAATTTTAAGTATTCCCAAAGCTAGCATTTATTGCTTAAAAATTCATAAAAATTTTATCAAACTAACTACTCTATTTAGAGCTTCCGTATATAGGTCCAAAATCACAAATAAATTCAAATTCGATTTACAATAGCAATGACAATTGTTAATAAATTATTTAGCTTGAATCCGACCGTGGAACACATCCGACCGAAATCCGAATGTGGAACCAATGTCGTTTGTTCCGATAAAAAGTGTCCCGACAAGCGTAAGGTAGATTCATACACTAATTCCGCGGAGGTAGATTTAAAATCTTCCCGAAAAGCTGTACGCAGTCCAAGAAGTATAGTAGGGAGAGTACGTTACCAATCTTGTCGATCGTGACACATTATGGCCGCTTTCAATGTTCGATGAAAACGTTCGATCATGCCATTACATTTAGGATTATAAGCTGTGGTTCATCGATGTTCGAAACCTAACAGCTTTGAAAGTTCAGAATATAACTGAGATTCAAATTGTGATCCTCGATCGGTCACAATGAAATTTGGAACCTCGAAGCGAGATATCCACCCAGAATAAACAACAGTGGCTACAGTTGCAGCCGTAATTTTTGAGATCGGGATTGCTTCGGACCATCTTGTGTATCTGTCGATCAGAGTTACACAATACCGTTGTCTTTCTGACGAAGGCATCGGTCCAATAATATCTAAATGAACTTCGGAAAAACGTTCTGAAGTTGAAGAATAATTAGATAGAGGAGATCGAGTGTGTCTTGAAACTTTTGATTTCTGACACTGTAAACAGTTTCGAGTCATTTCCAGGACTTTTTTTTTTATTGACGGCCAGACCTGATTCCGGGATGAGAAATGTTGTGCATTTGCACGAAAACTCTTTGACGAAACTGTTTTGGAAAAAATGGACGTAGTTTCCTCGTTGAAACGTCACAATAAATAAATTTGTTAGAGTGAAAGGATATAGAGGAAATTGTTGGAATTTAAGCGTCGTGCTATTTTCCGAAAGTAGTTCCTTCAACTCTGAATCAGTAGCTTGAGCATCAGCAATTGCCGAAAAGTCGATGCTCTCAGGTAGTTGGATTTGATCAATGCATGACAAGGCGTCAGCAACAACATTGTCAATTCCAGAAATATGTCGTATGTCAGTTGTAAACTAAATGTTGCGCGTAATTTATTTAATGCAAATAACAGACATTTTTTGCTTTATATTTTACTACATAGTACTCTGTTAAATATTGATGCAAAGAGCATTAGTTTAACTTTATATAGCAAGCTTTGTATTGTTTTGTAATGGAAACTTCCGTAGGACCTATATGTGTAGCAATTTGCATTACATATTCAATTTTTTTTTTAACTGTGCAATAACGATTTTTTTAAAGCAACGAACTAATTCAAATTAAGAATGAGCTGAGCTTCAAGTTAAAACAGAAATTGGTCGAATTTAAACTAGATGATTTTGAAACCAATAAAAAACACTTCATATCTCATTTTCGAGCAAATTTGCGAGAGAATAAAATTTGTTAAACACAAAACCAATATCACATTTTATCCTTTCGACAGAGTAGCATGTATTAATTTAAATTGAAATATTTTAGAATGCATATGTCAAGAAAACAAAATGAATTTATTCAGCGTATGGATACATTTGTACAGTGATAAAAAACAAAGTTAATAATCAACGAAACTCAAATTTCAACGTCGAGATTTTTCAGCCATTCGAGTGCATTCGGGGTTGCGTCGATAAAATCTGTAATTGGTTCTTGATAAGAGCGTAAGGGGCATTCGGAAACGATGTGGCGAATTGTTTGTTTTTGTGCTCCACAATCACTAGACGGTGACGTTACTACTCCCCATTTGTAAAAAGAATCAGCACATCTTCTATTTAATGTACGGATTCTGTTCAATTTCACCCATAAATTACGTGGAATGTCAAAGCCATTCAATTTGATATTGGGGTCTGTTATGTCCAGTATTAATAATGAATGATTCTTTTTTGTCAAAATTACTTGCTTTGAATTCTTCAAAGAAAAATGCAGGTGGGTTAGGAGATTTCAATCGATGAAAACTTGGTGTAACGAGATCTTGATATGCTGGTCGAGATCTTGATATGCAAGTAGTTGAATGACCATTATTTTACCATATTCTTTTAATAAGGCCTGAGATCGTCGCAAATGCGGAGGTTCAATATTTGATAAAACTGGAAGCCATTCTATTTTTGTTGGGTTGATTGCTCCGATGGTAATACGCATTGTTGTTCTTAGTTGTACATCGATTTTGATGCGTGTGTACTTTTCAACCAAACAGGCGCACAATATTCAGCTGAGGAGAAAACAAAAGCCATAGCAGATGTTCTCCATACATTCGCAGAAGCTCCCCATGTTGATCCCGCAAGTTTTTGTTTGATATTATTTCTTGTCTTTAATTTGGCCTCAAGCTTCAAGCAATTTTCTTTGTGTGTAAGTAATCTGTCCAATGTGTGAAATACTTCGGATTAATGTTATGTGTAAGTTGTTTTCCGTTAAAATTGACCAACAGTTTTGTATTTGCTTCTTTGCTGTTTAAATGGAAACAACAAACTTCAGTTTTATCCATGCTTGGACATAATCTCCATATCTTGAAAAAATTTCCCAGCATTATTAGATTTTCCTCTAAAATGTTTTCAGTAATTGAAAATTGATTCGATTGAATTGCAATTGCTATATCATCGGCATATCCAAATTATCTTGATTGAGTTGTTCGATCGCTCAAGTAAATGTTGAAAAATAATGGAGCCAATACTGATCCTTGTGGGAGACCATTACTCAATTTCCTGAAAGAATTCTTCTCATTGTTTCGATGGACTTGGAAAAGGCGATTTGTGAGCATATTGTTGATTACTTGATCAATTTTAAGGCATGGAATAATATTGAGCAGCTTATATATTAGGCCTTTTCGCCAAACGATGTCATAAGCCGCTGTTAGGCCTATGAAAACAACAGACGTTTTTAATTTTTTTTGGAACCCAAGTTCGACATAGTTGGTTAGTGACCAAACTTGATCTGTGCAATTGCGTCCACGACGAAAACCGGCGTATTCTGGTGGCAAGACCTCATCGATTTTCGTTACAATTCGTTTGTAAATTAATCGTTCAAATAATTTGTAGCTGACACTTAGCAGTGCGATTGGTCTATAACTTTCCGGATTTTCGACTATCTTTCCTGGTTTCAACAATGCTATAATTTTCGTTTACTTGAAAGCGTTTGGTAATATTGCAGATTCCATTATGTTGGTGTAAAAGCGAGCAAGCCATTTTCTGGTATTTTCTCCGCAATTTTTAAGGAATTCTGGATAGACATTATCGAAGCCAACTGCTTTGCCCGATTTCATGTCCGATAATGAAGCTGTAATCTCTTCGATGGTGAAAGAGCGACAATATTCGGAAGATCTTGGTGTGTTTGGTTTCAAGTTTTTAAGATTTAACAGAACGGTTTTTGATAGTTCTTTATGTGGTTCAACTCTTGACACGTTTACTATCCTGTTCTTTATTAAATTTGGATTGATGTTTGTTTTATCAGCAAATTTCTTTGTCCCAGCACCCAATTTTCGTACTTGACTCCATGCTTTTCTACTAGAATGTGTAAAATCCATATTTTCCATAGCAGACATCCACTTTTCTTGTCTATTAGCATCTAAGGATCTTAATTGATCATCAGCTATTTCTGCGTCTCCACTTTCTTCGAATTCATTGAAAAGTCTTTCACTTTCCTCATTCCACCCTGGAATATATTCCATACGATAGCCTCGCGGTATGATTTTTTTTGCAACTGTTAGAGTAGCGCCAACGAAACGGTCGTAATTCTTTACAACTGGTGGAATAAATCGTACAGAAGCATCTAAGTCTTTTGAAAAACTTTTCCATGAAGCCTTTGAAAAATTCCATCTAGGTTTCGGTATTGAATGTATCATCGGGATTTGTATTTCAGCCTCTACTATTACTGGTCGATGCTGAGAACGTGGAAAACCCATACCGTTGATGTCATCATTCTGATATTTTCATAGTGTGTGATGGCTGTTAAAGTCACCAATATAGATGCTCATATGAAGGGAGGGAGGTTTATCATATGAAGGGAGAACATTAGTCGGCCAGGCTGTGTTTGGTGGCTTATATATATTGATAATATTTGTTCCGCCAGCCTCAATTGTTACGAGAAAAACATCGTCTGTTGAAGAGGTTTCCACTACTTTTACATTTTCAAGACCACATTTTACATACGTTGCAGTTCCAT
This sequence comes from Diogma glabrata, assembly GCA_963693315.1. Classification (NCBI taxonomy): domain Eukaryota; kingdom Metazoa; phylum Arthropoda; class Insecta; order Diptera; family Cylindrotomidae; genus Diogma; species Diogma glabrata. The sequence continues at coordinate 146,422,124 of OY856187.1, forward strand.
ACTATTTATGAAATGTTACTCCGATAATTTCATATCCAGGAATTTCACCTCTGGTAACTAAAGTTTCGTCTGATGCAATGTGTGTTTCTTGGATGACTGCAATATCTATTTTGTAATCTTTTAGTTGATTCGATAAATGTTCGCATTTCGATTTGCTAGATCCTTCAATATTCAATTGAGATTCTTGTTATCGGTCCGATTTTTCTTGTATTTTGGTTTGAAATTTGATTTTGATTTTGGTGTATCATTTCAAACTTGTTTTTCCCTCTGTAATAAACAGGAGATCAAATAAATGATAGTTTGGCTTCCGAGATGATAGACTATTTTTGATTGTGTACCTTTTAGGCAGTCTATCCTTACAACATTATTTAAATTTTCAATTTAAAATAACAATTTTATGAATATCAAAAATGTTTTGCATCCGATGTCAATGGTTGCTTGATTATAAATGAATAAAAGAAGACAATGAATTATTATTTTTGTTTTAATAAAAAGTGCAGCGTAGTAGGAATTACAAAATGTGTCACAACACATAGATACCTTTTAAGACCTTATAGGTCCCACAACAACATTGGTCTTGAGGTGTTGGTGAACGTTTTTTTTTAATGTTTGTGGATTGAAGGCACTTGAGACTATTGATTCAGGCAAAGCATTCCATTTGTACGATGTACGCACACAGAAATCCCTTTGCATTTTGTTACTATGACAGTGAGTAATCTCGACAGTTTGATTGTTTGCACAAACCGATTGACGAGTTAAACGGGGAAAAGAATATGTCTGAGGTATTACAGATCTGATTGCATCAGAGAACTGCTGGTGACGATATTTATAAAAAACAACGAGATCAGCAACAGTGCGACGATGTTGTAGGGAATCAAGATTTAATGTTAAACCTCGATCACCAACAATTCGTATAGCACGCTTTTGAAGAGTCCAAAAGAGCCAGGATTGTAACAAATGCAGCGCCCCAAACTTGACAACAATACTCCAAAAAGGGACGAATACAGGACTTATAAATATGGAGTAATTGATACGAAGTAAAATATTTTTTACATCTATTGAGGAGGCCGGGTTTTCTTGACGCGCTCGATTTCAATTAATATGTGTGACGACCAAATAGACGAATGTGAAAGCATTTGTTTATTGGGAGTTACAATTTCCAATGATTTACTCTGGAACAATCATATAATGGCCATGGCAAACATGACGATTATATGATCGTTCCAGAGTAAATCATTGGAAATTGTGACTCCCAATAAACGAATACTTTCACATTCGTCTATTTGGTCGTCACACATATTAATTGAAATATCGTTGGGAAACTCGGTCTTTGATCTGGAAACAATCAATAACTGTGTTTTGGTGGAATTAAAATTCACCAAATTTTTGTCACCCCAATCGGCGAGTTGTTTTAGACCCTCGTTTACATTTATGGCAGTGTCTCTCCGGGCGGGATTTATTCGTTCATGCATTTTACCCTTTGAAGATAGGGGGACGAATGACTTGTGCAGTGTACTATCATCTGCAAAACTATTTATTGGGTTACTGGTGATTTGCAATAGTTCGTTGATATAAATTAAAAATAAAGTGGGAGATAAAACTGAGCCTTGGGGTACACCAGCGGTTATTAATTTAAACTCAGAAGAAAAATCATCTATAGATACCGAGATGTATCGGTTATACAGAAAATTTGGAATCAACTTTACGACTGCGGGATGAAAACTGTACGCAACGAGCTTGTTGATCAAGTTGGCGTGCCAGATTCGATCAAATGCTTTTGTGATGTCTAATGCGATCACGTACGTTTCACCACCTTTCTCAAGTATGCTATTCCAAAGATGTGCCACATAGTTCAATAGATCGGTTGTTGATCTTTTGTTTCTAAAACCGTATTGGCTGTCAGATATCAAATGGTTGTCTTCCAAAAATTTGGATATGTGTGAATTAATATAGTGCTCGTATATTTTAGACATGACTGGGAGTAAGGCTATTGGTCTATAATTTGAAATATCACCTTTCGTTCCTTTTTTGGGACAGGCTGGACATTGGCCAACTTCCAGCAGGATGGAAAAATACCAGATTTATAGGATTTATAGAATATTTTGGTGAGAGTTGGTGCAAGTTCTTTTGAACATGTTTTTAGAATAACAGGAGGAATGTTGTCCAGACCAGAGGCTTTGTTGTTTAACCCCCTTAAAGGTTTTTCGACAATTTTGGGTTTGAAATTTAATTGTTTCATATTAACTCCTGAAGACTGGATTTGGGGTATTTCTTTATGAGTTTCTAAAACTGTTGAATTTAAAGCAAAGCGTTCCGCGAACAATGTAGCTTTCCTTTCAGGGTCAGTAATGATTGAGTTACCATCAATGATAGGAGGGATAGAAGATTTAGTACCAGAATTTAAAGAATTAATGACACTGTAAAAACTTTTGTCAGAAATTGACATACTCGAAAGTTTTGCCGTTTTCGCTCTATCAATCTCTGCTTTTTCGTTTCCAATTATCTGGTTTGATATTTTATTAGCCGTTAAATATTGGGATCGATTAACAGAGTTCTTTTTATGAATCCAAATATTAAATAATCTACGTTTGCTTCTAAGAGCCAATTTGGCTGCTTTCGAAAACAAATATTTTTGTTGGGGTTTCATTATTGAAAAGGGAACGAATTTGTTAATACCGAATTGAATGGTTTCAGTAAAGTTTTGAGCAGAAACATTTACATCGTCAGTATAAAAACAATGACGATCAAAAGGGAAACCTTGAAAAAAACTTCGGAGACCATTGGTGTCCATTTTTGAAAAGTGAAATATTTTACGGGGTTTGGGCACTCTAGTTTGTAGCAAATCAGTTTTGATAATTGATGTGATTAGATAATGGTCAGAATTTCCAATACTGCCCTTATCGACATCGACACTCGTAATATCTGGGATAGATGTGAGATAAAGGTCTTAAGAGAAAACTTTTATCACCGCCATTACGAGGAGTGAAAGTTGGGCTTTTTACAATCTGCGTCAGGTCGTGCGATGCAGCAAATATTTCTGCCTGCCTTTCATTGTTGTCGTCGTCGGTCATTGTGGAAAATTCTAACCACGATTTGTTGTGGACGTTGAAGTCACCGGTAACGATAACCTCACAATTCGACAACATTAGTCAAGAGATTAAAAAAATTGGGATTATGTTTGGGGACCGGTGAGCTATTGTGAAAAAATAAATTTCAGGTAGACAAACCTTTAATACTTCTGTGCTGTAGCCATCACCATGTACTTCATAATTTGGAAAGCGTTTATATGCAACACTCTCATGAATGTATGCACATACACCTTGACGAAATTTAAAAGCTGATTAAAGCCTATATTTAGGATTTAGTGTTATGTCATAGGGTTTTCAGAAAATTGTGTTTCTGTAAGAAAAAGAATATGCGGTTGGTCGTGCTCGAGATGATGTTGCACGGCGTCACGGTTGACATTCAATCCACAAATATTTTGGATGTGTATTTTAAATTTTTTATCAAATGTAATAGTCATTTGATCAAAATATAATTTGTTTTAAAAATGGGTAACTAAACAATAAATCTTATCATATAATAAAATATGACATAGGCCAATATTTCATGATAGGATGTAAGAAATAATAAACAGGTGAAAACAAAATTTTTAAAAAATTTAAAAGGTTACTAAAATATTTATCCACATTGTTCCCACGAGTTAAGACGCAATAAAGGTCACCAACGGCCTTCATCTATACCTGTTGGAAGTCTATATACAACTGGGGGCGACAGGTGCCCAGAGGTTGGTACTTTTCATGGTTTGACCCTACATAAGTCATCTCTAGTGTGTACCCACCAGAGAGTGCTAATAAGGGAGCACCTTCCCGCGACCCGGGCGGCTAAGCCAAGGTCTCCGTTCCCGCTAGACATTACAACAGGTTTACGGTTTGCAATAGCAGGCTAGAGCTCACTATAGCTCAGGTACCTCGGGTTCGTCAAGTCCTGTATCACGGTCTAATCAGACCAGTGACCCCTGAGGCAGAATGAAGATGTTTACAAGATTTAACTAAAAACAAAGTAAAATTATCAATTACAGATTTAACTTCTAAGTCGCACCGAACTAAATAAAGTTAAGTTAGGTTTGATTTAGGTCAACATGTTAGTATTACTTTTTATTTTTCTGTGAATATCTTATTGGTTATGTTACATGTTTCTTTTTGAAAATATTGAACTGTTATGTCGATATCTTATGTGATTAAGCTGGTACTTTTATGTTTTACCGAATCTGTTTGTCGCCCAAGAAATTATCAAAAACCCTCGTTTTTCGTTTAATACGGTTTTCCATACAAAATTTATATGTTCGATTAACACGTTTTTTCAAGAACGTATCTACCGTGTAAAATGGGGGATAGGTGTATTTAATACATATTCTTTTTAATATATACTCTTTGTGATGTTCAGAGGATAGCCGTGGTCTATGGTGTTAACCATTTGAAATTATTCCTAATTATCGGGTGCAGCCAAGCAAAATCGCTAGTTAAAGGTAATAAAATATATATTTTTGAAATGTGTTAATTAAGTCCTTTCATTTGATACCCAACACGGTATTATTAAATTAATTTTTTTTTCTAGATCATGGCCTTATGTCCTCTAGGCACCGCCATATTCAATTTATTGTATCATCAATAAGCCTATACCGAAGATCAAAACGCTTCATACGATACCTCATTTGTCAAATTGTGATTAGTAGTTTAGAAACTATTAGGGAACAGATGAACATACATACATACAACGACCAACCACATAACTCGCCGGTTGGGTAAAAACAAAACAACAGAATTGAAAATTGATTTGACAAACAATAAAATTTACTATTCGGTTTTAAAATTTCAACATTAACTGTTAACCGTTTTTGCAAAAATACAAAAAGAATCTATAAAAACACAGGTACCACATTGGAACTATAAATATCGTAAGTGGTCCACAAAATAACTGAGTTTCGAAACGAAAAATTTTCAAATATTATAAAAATTTTAGGTTAATTTAATAACTTCATAAATTTTCCATTATGAAGAAGTTAAAAATTTAATAATAATACCAAGAATTAATTCTAAAATAACAACTACCCATACTACTTGTCATGTACGACGTACGTAATATCTAAACATGAACTTTAAATTTTTTAAAAATATTCCTCTAAACAAATAATGTCTTGCCTTGAGCACATAAATACCCTCTACTTGATTACGGTGTGAAATGTTTCAAAACAATAATAAATCAACCAGATTTATAAAAACATTCATACATTACAAAATGACAAACATAAATTTATTTACTTTTCAAAAGAATTGAGTGTAAACAATTTTTATCGATAACAAGAATTTTAATTTTTTTTTTATTTAATTTAAACTGTTTTCTAATTAAATCCATAACTATTCCACCATAATTAAAAGCTTTTACAGAATGACGTAAAAGCATAATATTCCAAAAGATTTGAAAGTTGTCAGTATGTATAATATTATTATTATTTAAGTTTTAGAAGTTAAAATTAACTTTTTGGACAAAATTATCAAATTTATTGTTTGTATCAAATATCAAAAAAATTTACAAAATAAAATTTTTTAAAAACATACAGTCTGGGTATTTCACAGTGAAAACAAATAAATGTTAAAAGGGCAACCATAATTTAAATGTGAGATTTCCATATATTATCTGATGATTATTTATTAAGTGGGTGGGAACTTATTCAGAGTTTTTATTTTTTTCATTTGAAACGGTAATTATAGGGATTACGCAATATCCCATCAATATCTTAATCAAAAAAGAAATAATATTCCTCAGTTTTAAACATTTATTTGACTAAAAATGTTAAAAATGGTTGGATGAAATCCCAAGCAATTTTAGCTGCTGGAGAATTTTGCAATATCATTGTTTCAATTAAAATTATGAATTCCAATAAATATATTTCTTATACATATTTTAATCACACAGTTTCTTTCAGTTGTAGAGTCATTCCATGCAAAATCACCCAGGTCATGTAACCCACCATCTCCGATTTGTCTGAAATTTTGAGTAAATGCAGTTCAAATATATTTAGAAAGAGATTTAAAATTTTAGATCAATAGGAGTTGCAGATTTTTTTTTATAAGACTTTGAATATGGGATGTAATGCAAAAAAGCTTTTACTTCGGTCTGAAACACCTAAGTATTACATTCATGAGCTAAAAGTGAAATTCTTACCCCCCACTTTTTTGGCAGTTCTCGACGTTTTAGGGCCTACTGATTAGCAAAAAAAAATGTATGTCTGTCTGCCGGCCGTCACACACAACCGACGAAATCTAGAAAACGGATGAAGGGATTTGAAAAATTTTAAATTCTAAAAATAGGTACACTCAATGGTAAGAGCCGAAAGGATGATGTGTTCGATAACTGTACCGGAAGTGTGTCAAAAAATCGTCAAGTGTGTGTCAAAACAAGGAAATATGTATGCGTATTTTTTGCTTAAAAAACGTTCATTTGAAGTGATAATGAGTAGGAACAAAGAATGTGGAGAAATCTGGATGGTCGGGATTGGTATGTGGGATCAAAAACTAGATTATTGCATTATAAGTTTGTCAAAAAAATGTTGTCAAGTGTGTCAAAAGAAAGATTTTTATTTATTTTTTTACCCAATTTTTTGGAAAAAATTAAAATTAATTATTTGTTTGACATGAAATTTTATTATTATTATAGAGAATTATGGCATTATAAGTTTGTCAAAAAAATAATGTCAAGTGTGGCAAAAGAATGATTTTCATTTATTTTTTTAGAAAAAATTAAAATTAGTTATTTGTATGAAATGAAATGTATAATGAACATGAAATTATTATTATTATTGAGAATTTTATTGTATTATAAGTTTGTCAAAAAACTAATGTCAAGTGTGTCAAAAATATGATTTCATTTAATTTTTTAGATAATTTTTTGGAAAAAAAAATTTAGCTGTTTGTTTACGTAAATATAATTTAGCATGGAAATTTTTGAATTTGTTATAGTTTTTGAAATATTTTTGGAATTTTGAAAAAGTTTCAATTTTTGATTTTGTAATAATTTTTGGAATATTTTTAAAATTTTTAAAAAGTTTAAATTTTTAATTTTAATAATTTTGGAAAAGTTTCAATTTTTGATATTGTTATAATTTTTGCAATATTTTTAGAATTTTGGAAAAAGTTTGAATTTATGAATTTTTAAGAATATAATAAGAATTTAGAAAAAGTTTAAATTTTTGATTTTATTCTAATTTTTGGAATATTTTTAGAATTTTGAAAAAAGTTTCAATTATTGATTTTGTAAGAATTTTTGGAATATTTTTAGAATTTTGAAAGATTTTAAATTTCTGATTTTATTATAATTTTTAAAATTTTGGAAAAAGTTACGATTTTTGATTTTGTTATAATTTATCATTTATGCAATATTTTTAGAGTTTTTGAAAAAAGTTTCAATCTTTGATTTTGTAATAATTTGTTGAAATATTTTTAGAATTTTGTTTGAATTTTTGATTTTATTTAATTTGTACAATATTTTGAAAATTTGAAAGAAATATGAATTTGTGATTTTGAAATATTTTCTCGAAACGCTAAATGGAGAGGTTTTTGAGTAGTTTGCTGATTGTATAATCTTTTCACTAAATTATGTTAATTTATGATCTGTTATAATTTTCCGACAACGTATTGATGTTTCGTGTTAGTTTTGTAATACTTATCTAAACAGAGATAAAAAATACATGTACTTTAACAAAAAGTTAAGTTTGATATATATCGCTGCCCAAAACTAAAAACCATGTCCTCATAAAAGTTTTTTACCGAAAACTATATCAAAATCCTTAACCCAGACCGAAGTCTTGATATCTCAGAGCTGGAGATTCCAGCCCCTCCATATTTTGTTATTGTTTTTTATAAATTCAGTTAGTTGGTTTTAGAGTATTGAGTTGGGGATAAACCGGAAAATCTACGGAAACAGCATTGCATAAAGTCGTGAAAGAGATTGAGAGCACACTGAAATACAAGGAGGTAATTGTATGCATATTTATGGACATACAAGTGGCCTTTGATAATGTGCATTTCCAAGCTATTGCTGAAATGATCACTAAGAAGAATCTAAACACGCACATTTTGGCTTAGATCATCAACATGCTAGAGTCGGGAAATTACAGATACACTAGGTCCTAGGAAATACATCGGTAACTGTCAGAGCTTCAAGAGGATGTACCCAGGGAGTACTCTCTCCGTTACTCTGGCTGATAGTCGTTGATGATCTTTTAAATAGGCTGAACTATTCTGGCTTCACCACTGTGGGCTCCGCCGACGATATAGCAGTCCTTATGAGAGCTAAATAAAGCTTTACTCTCGGTGAACGACCTTAGCGGTCGAAGGGAAGGCTGTCTGCAGTCAATACACAAAAAACTAGTACCGTAGTCTTTCCTAACAGAAGGAGATTTAATTTCAATCCTATTGAGTTTAACGGCAAATGGATACAAGTATTTGGGTGTGATCCACGATAGCAACCTCACTTGAAACTCACTCCTTAAACATATCTCGGACAAAGTAAATAAGGCTTTCTTCGCGTGTATAAACTTGTTTGGAAAACCTGGGGATTAAGCGAAAATCATACTTTGGTTACATCAAAGAATAGTAAAACCCATATTGTCATACGCAGCATGGTCTGGCGGCCAAAAACAAACCAAATATTTGCTCAGACAGTGCTAACAAAAAAAAGGTATTTGTGTGTCTGTGCCACAGGTGCTTTAAGATCCACACTAACATCTGCCACGGAGGTAGTTCTCTTACTTCCTCCATTGCACCTATACATCAGATCTGCATCAGGATCTAGTGATCACAGACTGCAGTTAGTCGAAACACTCAAATCATGGTAACCTAACCGGCCATCTAACGATCCTCTCGAAACTGCAGAACGAAGTGGACACCTACCACATTTTGGCCTGTATGCCAAACATCACTGATCTGGATATACGGATTATTGTCAAAATAGAGGCCTGGGAAGGGATTGAGAGCTACTAGCAAACACTGCCATCCAATGCCAGCATCTGTTATACGGATGGAACCCAAACCAATGAAGGCATTGGGGCATAGGTTTTTGGTCCCAGGGCCAAACAGGCATTAGCACTGAGTGTCTCCGCAACAGTGCTTCAAGCCGAAACCTTTGCTAGCAACTATCGTGCACTCCTGTGTGCCGAAAGAGAATTTACGCTATTGGCTCTGTAGTCGACGCGCTTCAATTCAAAGCTAGTATGAGAATGCTACCAAAATCCATCGATATCTCAGAAATTGACATGTTGACCTTAAATAGGCTACACAGGGTATCTTAGGTTTATGACATTGATTTTCAGATCCTGTAAATTTTATTTTATATTTTTTTTTAATATTTTATTTATATTTTTTTAATTTTTATGACATTTTTTTATTACTCTTTTATAGCATATTTTTTTTTTAAATTTTTTTTCTAATTTTTTTTGTTTGCGATATTTTGTAATGTTCAGCAATGCACGATATTATTTCTCTCGGCTTTCGATAATTTCGTTTTACTGCTTTACACCGTTCTAGTTTTTATAGTTATTTTTTATTGCTAGTATTTATTGAGTCGATGTTAATTTTATGTTTTTTGTTTCTATGGCTTTAAATTGGTTTGAATTTGTTAATTAGATTTTAGGTAATCATTAATCACATGAGACAGTTGATGACAATAATTAAATAAAGATGTCTAAAAATCAATATGGATTTCGCAACAAAAGATCACCAGCAGTGCTTCTAAGCTTTGTAGCCAATTGTTGGAACTGCATACTTGAAAAGGGTTGTGAAACCGATACATTTCAGTTTCCATTTTTTTCCTTTGAGTTATAATAAATAAACGTCTCGTTGGATGGATATTGACCTTATAAGCTGGGCATTAAATTTATCAGGGAAACCCAAGAAGATAAAGAATTTTAAAAAAGCGGAACATAACAATACATATCGACTAGGGGACCCCTGTGCATTTGCACATGCACAACAAATATTTCACCTAATTAAACATCTTCCACAACTCTTGATTATGGCTTCCAATACCGATAAAAGTATTACCGTTAATGCCATGCCGGCAATGATCCTTAAATCTTATTTCGGTATTACCAGCATTATGCCTATTACCGAATTAAAAAAAATTATATTTACCAACAAAAATTGCGCCACTTTAAATAAAATTCATAATACAACTAAAAAATGTTAACTACAAAACTTTAACTTAATCTGGGTCCTATTCCCGAACAAATGTACATTTTTTGCAATATTGGAAAGTTCGCATTGCATAATATTCATATTTTTCATTCCTTCCCTATACAATTTTACATTAGACAAAATGTATAAATCAACGAAAGATTTATATTAGGTGCGTTCGATTTGACTGAAAAAATTGAAAAAACAACAACAATTGCATACATTTTTTCAGATAATTCAGTTGTTTCAGTCAAATCGAACACATCATGAAATATTTCTCTATCTTGTTTTGCAAAGAACGAACAAATCAATTTTATGAATTGTTTCTTTAATTTCTAATCAATAGAAAATATTTAAAAACAAAGAAAATTATGACTAAAATAAAAATTAAGATTCAGAAGAAAGGAAACTTAAAATAATTTTTTTTAAATCTTTCCCTATGCATGAATTTTATTTTTAATTTTCCGAAAAAAAGAAAGTGAAAAAAGAATTTAAACACAGCTGAAATTTTAAAACAAATATTTTTTAAGCCTGAAATAAATTAAATCCAAAATAATACGTCTATCCACTCCGCAGGCAGCAAAGCATAAACTAAAATTGAAATTTGAAGAAAAGAAATTTAAAAAAATTGTTTATTTGTTTCGTTTTTCGATTTTTCTTCTTTCCCTTTCGTATTCTCTTCTTTCCTATGATATGGCTACGCCTTTTCGTTGCTTGTGTATTATATATATATGATATTTATATCAATTTTTATTTTTATCGACACGATTTTTCGATATATCTGTTTTATTGATATTTTGTTATATCGATATACGCGATAATTTTTTTAATATCGAATAGTCCTAATAACGACACGTTTATTTTGTGTGCGATGCGAAGGCTTGGGTTTAGTCAGTAAACCAATAAACCCAAAGAATTTACAATGAAATATCATTTTTCGTTTATATTGATTAAAAATAATTTCTAAAATAACAATATAACACTCATGCATAGCAAAAGCGCCGGGTCGCAAACACTGAAGATTACCTCTATTTTATTTAGCTCTAGAAATAATTTAGCACAATTATTAGTGCAAGAAATAGTTTTCTGAGTGTATACTAAATGTGACCGTTTTGTTGAAACCACGTGTCATTCAGTTCAGATGCATGTCTTGCAATTTCTTGCAATTTAAAAATTGGAATATCATGTCGCCTTCGCGACCACCATTAACCACGGTACCGAACTGATGTTCGTTCGGAAAAACACCTCACAAATGGAACAACAATCAAATTTACCATAAGTTTTGATTCACTTTTTATTTGAAGGTACGTTTTATTTGAGTATGTTGTCAACTTTTTCTCTGCATCTAAAAACGCAGAACCCTCAATAATTAAAGTCTATATGTAATACGCGTTGGAAACTATGTCAATGGAGTTGTAACTATCGCCATCTAATTTGCTTTACGATATGAAGAAGCTCTGCTGGTCAAGATGAGCTAGTTTTGTTGATCCAAATCAGTTACATTTGCTAGTGAGCATGAAATGGACAAACCAAAGTTTTGGTCAATAAACAAGTTTTACTAGAAAAATAAGTTTAGTTGCCTAATCACTTGAATCAGTATCTAGTTTCGGTATAACAATAGCAAAAAATGAATAAGAATGTAGAAAACTACACACATAAAAACATTTTGGTTGTTTCTCGTATATAAAAAAAAAAGAAAACATTAATATAAGGATTATGATATAAGACTACTAGAGACGACAGACTTCTCATACAAATCGATGATTATATTATATAAAAAGAAATCATTCTAATCAAATCTTATATTTAAATAAAATCTACTTTTTATTCATGACTAAAAGTTGTCTGTTATCAAAGTTAAAAATTTAAAAAAAGAAACAATAAACTTAAGCATCAATTTTTATCAAACAAACCCGGATTCTTAGTTTATCGTTTTCATGGACAAACAAGTAAACACACAACACACTGATAATGTAACACTTTTCTGTTTAATTTTATTCAAGTGTAAATGACATTTAAAATTTAAACCTACAACTTCGGCAAATTAAGTTTCGTTCAACATTTTATTAGCGTGTTGTATCAAAAAGATAGTTCCTCAAATATATTGTGACTGTCTGTGTAGGAAACTTGTTCGTTTGGTTTAAATCTGGGTTTTACTGTTTAATAAATTTAATATAATTTACATTCATACGAAGGCATCTCTTAATACAATCCACAATGAACTTATTCTATGATATTCATGTTCTGTCCATATTTCTCACCAAAAAAAAACATATTTATACGAAACTATTAATGGTTAGTGATACTGTTTCTTAATTTTTTTTCATAGAAACCCGATTATTTGAAGGACATAAGACATACAAATTAAGTAACATACGAACGAATGCGCTTTTAATCTTTAAATTAAGATTTCTATTAAATTTATCTAATTAGCCTTATTTTATCAATTTTATCTAATTTATCTAATTAGTCTAATAGGTATCTGTATTCAATACTAAAATTATACTACATATGTATATGGTGGAAAAAAATAAAGTTACCAATTTTATTTTGATCACGTGCTACTTAAATTTATGTCTTCTTAATACTTCCGCGAAATTATTCCAGACTTTTTGTTTGATTTTATGCAAAATAAAAGGTTAACTTTTATTATTACATTAATAAAACAATCAACGTATATGTGTGTGTAGTTACTAGTTTTTAAAATCTGGAATAATCATATTTTTTTTAATTTGTGATGAGATCGAAAACTTTTTTTTATTTATCAAAAATTTTTTTTATCAAAAATTCTTTTATAGAGAATACATACATAACGATAAACAGGTTGAAATTCAATCAATTATATTAAACGAAACATCATCTGTTATATTCCTAGTATGTATATATATAGATATACAATTTTATTAATGGAAGAATGAATATTTGCTCTAGTGAGTTTTTTTTAAATATGATTTAATTATCTCCACCGTTACAGACAAAATGGTTATTATTTTAAAACCGGATTTAAACGAAAATTTAATTAAAGGTGCTCAGTGATTATAAATTGCGAATGTAATTAATACATTTCTAATAGCTTTGCAGATATCTGTGTTGCATTTGCAATTTTGAATCTCTTTTGTTTAACTCTTTCCAGTAATTTATCTTTAATAAAGTAGTTAGGTCAAAGGGAAGAGGGTTAATGGGTAGCACTTGATACCAGTAGTGCGAAAAATTTCAATCTATCGATATATATCGATACTTATAGATATATCGAATAACGATATCGGAATGATAAAATATCGATACTTACCGATATTTATCGATACATCGATATATTGATACATATCGATATTTTCTATAATTTACCTAATATCACCCAGCTTTATTAGCAGTAACGAAATGCCTGCTGGATTTCTGATTGATATTGTATCACAATTTTTAAATCTTGATGGGATGTGACTGTGCAAAAAAAACAGCAATGACGAAACAAAAATATACTTTGATTATAGGCAAAAAGTACGGGTAAAACCGATATATCAAATATTGATATATCGTTATTTACCACAAATATATCGATACTTATCGATATATTGGTTTGTCGAATGTCGATATTTTCTTATATCGATATTTTCAATAGCTTTTTTATAGACTCAACAAACTTAGTTCGCATAAATTAAATACTGGTCAAAACTAACAAAATTGCCAAAAATATCAGAGACGGCGATTAATACGACACATTTAAGGGTTATGTCAATTCATTTCAGTTTGAACGGATTGTTTTGTGTAGTTAAAAGTAATTTTTAAACTTTTTTGGATAGAACTCGGTAAAGTATTTTTACCTTTAATTTTATCTTGTGGGGCTGTGTCCTATATCAGACTGTAAAATGGTGCAAACGGAGAAACGAAAAACAAATCGCCATTCAATTGCCGAAGACGCTAATGAGGAACTAGTAAGTCCTTTCTGTTGAAGATTAAGAAGATAACTCAAGTTATCGAATTTTTAAATGTACAGTCACGACAATCACAATCGGGCAAAGATTCTAGGAACTCTACATCAAGTGATGAAGATATTGGACTCGCCAGTGTCGTAATAAGTTCAAAAGGCAACTAATTCTTCCAGAGAGACGGAGTTTCTTTTTGATAAAAGCCGAAATATACGTTTGAATTGAAAAATTCAAATGATTTCTTTCGTTACTTAACTTTAAGTGCTTACAAAATATCCCTAATAATTCAAAACCTAACCTAAACGGTGTTCCAAAATTAACGCAGGATTTGAATTTGCTGTCATTTGTGCACTTAATTCTTGGCAACCCTGAAAATCAAAACAATTTGGCAGCTGAGAGTTTAGGGTTAGTAAAATAGAACGTTCTACAATCCAATAACGTCCAATTATGGAACAATATATCAAAAATAATGAAGGTTTTGCGGCCACAGTTTGAAAATTTCATATAAAATATGGTCAGATTAATTGAAAAATTCAGGGAGTCTCCGGGATCAGTTAGAGGTGCTAAACACATTGGTTGTCTAAAAACAAGCCGTTAAAATTTTAATATCGAAGCAGTTTGTGAGAGTGTTAGTAAAAATGTGACTCTTACTGGTGCACGATATCGCAACATGATAACACAGATTTTTCTGCTAAAATTAGATGATATTGATGTGGCCAATATGTGGTTTCAACAAGTCATACAACTTGTGAAACAATTCAATTACTACATACGACATTTCCTGGTCGTGACTCTCTCGATTCGGTGATCAGAATTGACCCCTTAGATCGTGTGATTTTACACCATTACAAAATTTCGACAAAAGAGGCGTATGTGTCAACAAAACCGTAGAGTGTTACGAGGCTGTTGTTTACGAAAGGAAGAAGAAAAAAAGAACAAAAATTCATCTGATCGGAAAATTTTCTTTTGAATAAATCAACACGGTTTATACAACTTATCGTTATTTTTTATTTTATACTTTTCTTAACCCTATTTGCAATGATTTTGTTTTTATCGATTGCTGTCTCATTTTTGATATGTTGTTAATTCATAAATGTTTTTGCGGTTTGTACTTAGACATTTGATAATCTCATATTTTCGTGAATATTCAACAAAAAATCTCCAATTTTTAGTGTAGTTAGTTAAAAACTTAGAAACAAATTGATAATTCTTTGCAGTTAAATTAAAAAAAGAAAAATTTAATTAGAAAAAAACAATCTTAATTGTTTATATTTTTCAGTCAGTTCGTGAATATCGTAAAACGGGATTTTTTTTTCTTTGCTTGATTCAATAATAAAAATTAGAAAAATTGAATTTTTGTGAGATAAGTTTATATAAAGTTTAAATTTAGAGTAGAGCTTTAGCTTAATTAAATAAAATGATTTTGTGAGTTTTATTTTAATAAATTGTGTTGGAAAGGAAAATGATAAAATTATAATATCGATATTCCATCGTGGTTTTAGTTATGGTAACTGTTTATATTGGTAATAAATCTGGTGATAGCAAAAATAGGGGACATTCATTCGACTGTCGAGTTGAGCAGTTGTTTTTTTGATTTTTGGTCTGCATTAATTGCTATTAACGAATCAATCCAATAACAGTTCAAATTTATTGGTATATATTTATCAAACAACGTTATTATAGCATTCCGACTGTATGCCAACCAACTGCGACCAACTGTACGTTTGGCGCAACGATTAAGTTGCTTTTATTTCATTATTACTATGCAACAATTAATAATACTATTCTTACGCAACAATCACCCGAACCAGAGGCACACCATTTTTTATGTACAACTTGTATTACTATTTGTTTTAAAACTCTTATGCAACAGTCACCCGACCAGACGCGCAACATTATTATTGTCATTGTGGGAATGAGATGTAGTCTTTAGTTAGTATGATCGGCTTAATTAACGGCGACATGAGTTGGATCCGATGCAATCCTGGGTGAGTGAAACCCTTATTTAATCTTTTTTAAATGTAATGCTTATAGTTATGTTGGTGTGTGTGGTGATCTCGTTTTTTCGGTCGTTGATGTCGTCAGAGTCCCTGCTCTTTGTTTTCGCTTATTTAATTCCGTTTACAATGTCTCATTTGGGTGCATAACTGATTATTTGTACTAAACTAAGGGAAATTACTTTTCGGACACACATGGCTGAAGCTCGCTGGAACAAAACCTCGCTTGGCGCGCAGTTCTCCAATTGCTTCTATTAAACTAGTCAAAAAATTAAAAATAAAATAAAAAATTGATATCATTTTCCATCTATTGTATGTGCTATGTATTTGCCAGTGCCCAAATATTGTTGGAATTGTATTGTTTGAAACGTTAGACCTAATATGTTAAGCAAGTATTCAAGAAACTTGGTGGCAGAAATATTATGTCTTCTTCATTAAGAAAACATTTTTAAGAAAACATTTTGCGCAAATTCGAATATTATATTTGCAATGTTGGCAACATTCTACGCAATATAAAAACAAAACATTTTTGTGAATTTTAAACTACGTAAATCGAAATTTCACATCGTAGTTTTGGAATAATTTCGTAACTATATTATAACAAAACTACGTAGATCGAAACTACGTAATGCGAGCGAAAGATAACTGTATAGAAAAGTGGATACATGTATATTTGTTTGTTTTTATATATCAGAACACTTCAAAAAAAAACTTCTAGCAATTTTACTCAAATACGATTAGTGGCTACGAAACTTTTTATAAAGGTCAATAGTTTCGGCGTGAAACTCAATTAAAGAATTGAAGTTTCTGTTTAGAGAAAAAGGATAGAACAAAATTTCATCTGAATCTAAATTATTTACTGTTACTAACGATTTTTTTACTTCATTATAGTACACTGCACAAGTTGTTTGTCTACCTATCTTCAAATGGTAAAATCGCAGACCAAACAAATTGGAGAGACGTTGTTATAAATATGAATGAAAACTTAACAAAAATGTGCAAAAGAGCTATACGAGAGGAACTGCGAGTTTTGACCAATTTTAATTTCACTAAATCACACCTGTCAACTGTCCCAAGATCTAGCGCCAAATTCCTTCACATTGATAAAATCTATCTATATATAAATACGTAGGCAATATTTTTGCCGTACAATTTTAAAATATTTGCTCCATCAAAAGTGTGGCAATATGTATATTGTAGGATAGGTCTTAAGTAGATGTGCCGAAAAATACTCTTTTTTGAATTTTGACGATTTTTTCAGAAAAAATGGCAAAAATGTGATAGTTTTGTGTTTTGAGTTTTTGTCCGGTTATTTTGTTTTTTTTTCAAGTTATTTGTTTTACAATTCAAAATCAATCTATATCAATTAATTAATCTCTAAAATAATGTGTTGTAACTATTTGGTTGGGAGGTCTATTTACAATTTCTATTTACAATGGCCGAATTTCGGCCACTGGGCGATTCCTAGTACGTTTAATTATTGAGCCCCGCAACTTTTAATCAATTACTTTGGAACAGCTTGTCGCCGTTATAACTCAATTGATAAACTGCTAGCCTTGTAAGGCGTGTCCGGTTCGATTCCCGACGAAGGCCCCTTTTCCTATCCATTTTTCAGAATATATTTTTTGAGACCTGGTCGATGAATTATCATTCTGAATGTGCTGAAAAGGAATACAACATGATGGAATATTCAAAGCTATTGAAAACAGTAAAATGTACTATATATTTTTATTATCGTTCTTACTCGTAAGAGTAAAATTTTAATTTTTTTTTATTCTACTCCTTTGGAGTGGATTTTATTATTTTATTTCATTCCATATGCAGAAAAAACAAAATTAGTACTTTTTCGTCATCCCTTTTATTTATTTTAATAGCAATACTAGCATAATTTTACAATGTACAAACCATTCAGAAAAATAATCTATTTTTATTTTAAACACGATAGAAAGCATCGAATTTGAAAGTAAATAGTAAATGTGTAAGTATTTGAAAAAAAAATTTATCCTTCCGGCAACTACAAATATACGTTTATTTTTTTTGCAATTATAATTGTGTGGGTTATTTGTCTTAATAGAATAAAATAAACACCCGTGTTAATTTTATTTTGTTACGTGATTGCTGCGGAAAAACAGTTTTAGTACTTTATTAGGTCAGGATTTACTGATACATTTTATAATACGAGAAAAAGTTTACAAATTTGCAATTTGCGCGGGAATAAAATTCATTAAACACGAACCCAATACAACGTTTTATCCTTCCGACAGATTAACATGTATTTATTTAAATTAAATTATTTTAAAACTTATTGGTAACACAATCAAAAATAATAAAAACAACAATGAAGTTTATTTTATTTTTGTATTATTAATTCCAAGCAATTAAATAAATTTTATTCAATTTCGAACATATTTAATTGTTTGACATTTTGAAAACGAAATGACCTACAATGAAAGAAAACAATCATAAAAAAAACTAATTTATTTCACAATGAAAGTTCAATTCAATTAACTCGTTGTAGCCTTTGCCATTTTCAATATTCGAGAAAGAGACATGCGCATTAGTTTGAATTCATTATTTTGAAATAATCAGAGCGAAAATATTTTTGTGAATTTGTTTATAAAATACAATCAAATTATTTATACAATACAACCAAATTAATTGATTCATTGTGTTCCGCATCATTCACGCTACAGAATAAAATTAACAGCTATTATATTCTAATAAGAATAATATTGCACACAATTATGGTTCTGAAAATAAACCTATATTTATAGTTGCCGTAAGGATAAAACTATTTATTTGATTACATTGAACTCTAAAATAAATTTTTTGATTGTATTTTATAAATTATATTATAAAAATTAACAAAAATGCTTTCGCTCTGATTATATCAAAAACAATAAATTCAAAATGATGCGCGCGTCCCTTTCTCGAATATTGACAAAGTCCAAAGCTATAATTAATGAATTATATTTCAATTATGAAAAAATGAATATTTTTTATGATTGATTTTAAAATTCTCATTGGTATTTACGCATGGTTGTTCCTTTACGCGTAATCTAAAATAGATTACATTACACGTAATCTATGTAATGTAATCTATGTCATCTATGTAATCTATTTCAATTTGGCGTAATCTATCAGGGAGTCAGGGACGTTTCTCTTTTAAATCCAGTTTGTAGTTTGACCAACATATGCCAGAATCCTGAAACCTCAATTGCAGAATCTACTCATTTGTGGATGAATTTGGAATGGCCAACAAAGTTTAGCAGTTTCCAAGCAAATTTAGACAGACGAAAGGAAAAAAACACTTTGTATTATAATTTCAAATAAATAAACTAAAAATTAAGCTGTTTTACTATTAGACTAAGAGCCCGCGACGGCCAGACCTTCGTTATTTTATGAAAGCTGAAAGTTTCTCTGCGCATACCTCCTACTCAGGTGGGAACGATTAGCGACATATGAAGTTTGGATCATGGTGACTTTGGCAGGGAGCAGGTAACAAAGGGGCCTCCAAAGCTTCGTGAGAGTATAAAAGGTAATTTTTTTATATATTCTTCGGGATAGTATTAGAAGTCACGTCACCCATTGCCAGACACTTACTATCGTGGCAACCCCCTGCCAGACACCCTTAAACTTTATTAATTTGTTAAAGTAGAAGAGGATAAATTTTGTAATTTTCAAAAGCGCAGTTTTTGAGTTACGTTAAAAAATGTGAAAAAAAACATTTATGTTTATTGGATGCGATGTGAAATCGACTAACAAAACCGCGGATCGATTTTGTCCAAACATCAAATGTAATAAACATTTATGCACGAGTTGCATACAAATTTGTTAAATATTTAAAAGATAACAACACTAATTGTAAAATAGTAAAAAAAGTATAAGTAATATTAGACAACAAAATATATTTTTTCTTTAATATTTGAAGCCATTCTTTCACATACAAAAAATAATATAAGAAAAAAACAAAAAGTTATTTGAATGCAATAAAAACTTTGTGGCACTCATATAGTTTTTGTTGCACTGAATTCAATAAAAAATAACTTTTTCAAAAATTTACAAGTTTATTTCATTTCAAAAATTTTGACAACCACGAAACCCAAAATGAATAGAATAGAAATAACTTTGAAATTATAAACCACAAATAATCCTATCTAAATAAGCAACATTTGAACTATAAACAGTAACGAGCCGCAACAAAAATTAATGACATAGAAACAAGCAGAAACATTAAAAGTCCACACTATTCTATATTGCTGGCTTAATGTAAAAGAATTTGGGAAATTATCAAACCACTAATTAAAATTAATTAAGACTATGATCTCATATTGATAAAAGCTGATAATCTTAATTATAACATATATGGTAGACAAATTCTATTCTACAGATTACACCACCAAAAGTGAAAGTTAAAAATGTTAACGTTTGCTAAACTGGTTTAAATCACTAAACTTTAGGAAAATAAATCGTTAAAAATATAGAGCACGAAAGAGTTTCCAATGTACTTCGTCACGTCACCACGTCACCACCCCCCTCCACCCTAAATACAGTGCCATCTATTGGATCTTCGCATAGGTTCAGCCTACAAAATAAATATATTGTGGGATTAGTTAAGTCCTTTTAACTTGTTCCGTAATTGGTGATGGATATCGCTTGTTTGAATTTTAACCAAAAATCACACCCAAAGAGTATTTGAAAGTATTTTTTAAGAACTGTAAGGAATGAGGGTACGTTGATTAGCATATACAATTGACATTTTTACACTATAACATTTTTTGAAGCATGAGTAATTTTTAGTTTCTTGAAGTACCTAAGTAAAGTGAGTAAAACATATTACAATGAGAGGTTTCCGGAAATGATGCAAGAATCCAAACCAATTGAATAATTTTATTTACATAAATTAAAATTTATAATTAAATTTAAAGCAAGAAATTTGATATTAAGGAAAATAAGCAAAACCAAGTAGTACTGACAGTAAATACCAGCAAGATAAATATTAACAACCAATAGTTTTATCAAAAACCAGACTTTTTGTTTTTGTGATTAGTATATATTAGTCTGATGTTTAACTATAACAACAAAAAAAAAAATTTGATAAAGTGGGGATAAGTTTGAATTTTTTTCTTAAAAACTTAACCGTTTTTAATCGGTGTAATGTAATTATCAATGGTTTTGTAAAAATTACCTTATCATTAAGACTAGTAATGAGCATTTTTCCAATTAAATAAAAAAAAATTAAAATAATCTAATGTTTTGTATTCTTATTTGAAAATTGTTTTAAAAAAAATTGCAATTTTCAATTTAATATCACTTTAACAATAATTTTAAAAAATTACACTTGTCACTTTTTTCTTTTATTTATATTTTTTTTTATTTAATTTGCGTCACTTGTTTTAATTTTTTTTTAAATACGTATGACGTTAATAATATTACTATTGGCCTCAATCACTATTTTAATTAGATTTTTCCTCCTCTAATCAGATAAATTTAATTTGTAACCATAAATCGTTTTAATTTTTGATTCATGATATAATGGTATAATTATGAATAAAACTTTCATTTATTGAAAATACACTTAATTTAAAAAAAAATAATTAAATGCTTTCGTCCGCGTATGTTTATTTATTTATAAAAATTTGTAAAAAAAAAAAGTGATTATATTTCTTTTTAGTGCACGAAATTTTAAATAAATGTATAAAATCAATATATTATAAAAAATTAAAAAAATGAACAAATAAATTAAAAAAAATTAAATCGCGGATTTAACTGTTCATCTTATCTCGAGCACGTATAAAAAGAAACTAAACGCCATACATGTATAGTTTAAAATATTCATTTTTTTTACTATAGAGTGGAATGTAGTGTAGGTATGTATAGTCAATGGAAATAAATAAATAAATATTTTGGTTTGATAGAGAAAAAATATGTATACACGACCGCAATTTAAATAAATTTCTCGATGTTATTGAAACATCATCATGTGAAAGTGGTGCACATGAATGAAAACTATCAAAATATTATTACTTGCTCTGAACTGCAGTAGAAGTACGATGATTGAAAAAAAAAAAAACAGAAAATTGTTTGCCCGACTTTTCACGGTACGAGACAACTTTTCGGGTCAGTGACACGGTGGTTATTTCCATCGTTCCTTGTAATTTGGAAAATATGAGGAAAACGGGATGGTAAGCAAGTATATGACTGACAGACAATTTAGTTTGTCATTCGTTGAAATTTGAAAAATTCAAATGTCATTCATTGACATTTGTAAAGTGCAATAGTGAGAGATTTTAGTCATGAAGTAGTATGAGATAAATAACGTGTTTGTAAGAGTTTAAATACTGCACTTTTTAAAAAAACATTCTCATGAAACGCATCTTCACAAGTTTTCACAATTTTTTGTCACTTGTGTTGTGCCACCGGCATCTTATCACTTTTAACGTTGTGATAGGGCTGAGTAGAATCAGTGAACATAGAAGCTATGACGGCGGAGTTACCCAAGCCACAAATCAAAACTTGAAGACAAAATCGTAGCTAAACACAATTCACAGTTTCAAAGCAACTGGACACTATAAAGGTTTAAGTAATTGAAATTTCGTTTGAATTTTTCTACGGTTGATAAATATAAAATGTAAACATATGTACAGGGGGCATTCCACGTGAACGGTAACCTGGTCAAATATTTTTTACCAAACATTGGGGATCAGAAAACAGCCATCAGAAAACAACTTTAAAATTTTATTAGATTTTTTAGCCAACTTTCTTGTCATCAGTGACTGTTACAAATTTGAAAGTTTTTTTGGACGATAAACGTCTTTATTTTGTAGCCAATTAAATACATATTAACAATTTTAAAAAAAATATTAGTTCGTTAGCATTTTTTCCCGTAGAATACGATAATAGTAGTTTATGTAACAAGAACGCAAAATATGGTTTTAGCGGACGAATCGTAATGTTTCCGGACGAGGTGCTAGCCGAGTCTGTAATATGAAGATGAGTCTGCTAAAGCCATTTGCGTACGTGTTGCATACAACGTTTTTTAGTATTAGCTCTTAGGATTTTTTTTTCTAGTTTATTATTATATTGTATTAGATTAGATTAGATTAAATTCGGTGGTGATATGTTGTACTGCGACCAAAATGATCTATTGTACTCCACCCTACTACTCCCTGGTGCATACCCAGTTAGAGCACCTCCTCCAATCCAGCCTCCCTTAGGAATTTCAGGATATGGAGAGGGTTAAGTTTATGCAGGTCATGCCCGGCAATATTATACTCCCCCAGATGCAACCTTCTCGTGTAGATCAAGGCTCCACAATCTTTGAGAAGATTAGCTGGGGTCTCTTCTTCCAATAGACAGAATCTACATTCGTCCTTCGGCTCCACCCCAATGTTCTTAAGGTGTTTTCTTAGTTTACAGTGTCCTGTAAGAACCCCTGGCAGTATTCTCAGGTTGTTCCTACTCATCCTAGAGCACATTACTGTCCTCGTTTGATTAAACTGTCCAATCAACTCCTTGGACTGCCTTATGCCCGTGGTGTTATTCCAGGTTTTGGACCATTCCATCATAATTACTTCTCTCATCCTTTCATGGATGGCTTTTGTCCCCAATCCACAAAAAGGTTCCGGACCGACAAAAGATGTAATAGCACCTCGCCTTGCCAATTTGTCAGCTTCTTCATTACCAGCGATACCCGCATGACCAGGTATCCAGTAAACTGTAACTTTGTTACTATTCCCAAGCTTGTTTAGCTTGCTCACACAGTCTCCAACCAATTTGGATGTGATGGTGTATGAGCTTAACGCATTAACTGCTGCTTGGCTATCCGACAAGATGGCAATTCTCTTGTTTTTATATTTCCTTTCTAAGCTGAAGTCTGCGCACCTTTCGATAGCACATATTTCGGCTTGGAAGACGCTTGGGCAGGTGCCCCTTATATTGTATTCTTGCGTACCTAAAAATTTGATTTTTGAACAAAACTTATCAAAGCAATTGTGATTATAATTTGAAAATAGTTATAATATAAAATGAAAACAAATTTTGAATCCGCTAAAGTGTTGTCATAACGACTTTAAGTACTAGGCCGCTAAAATACAATTTTGCGGACTCTAAACAGTTCTAAAAGTAATCATTTTTCGGAGCTAATACTAAAAAAATATTTAAGAAATTTTTTAGGGGAAGTTTTCTCCCATATTTTGTGGTTTTAAAGCTGTGAGCGTTTGAGGGCGCTGAAGGTAAAAGAACACAGTTTTCCCGTAGTTCTAAAACTTTATGATTTTTTTCTCGGAAATATCACCATGTAGGATAATTTTGCACATGACCATTTCAACTTAAAATTTTACATAGATCACGAAAAAATTTTTGATTTGCAAAACACGTCAATTTAAAAAATATTGGCCGCCATATTGTAGCCGCCATTTTGAATTTGAATAATTTGAAACTAGATTTGGTTTCAGTGACCGTGATTTTTTTGTAATACATTCTTCGAACTTTAATTTCCGTTTTACAGCACAATATTTATTAACCTTCAGCGTCCTCTAGCGCTCACATCGATATTACTTCCATCATGGGACAAGAACTAGTTGAAAGTAAATATTTTAAACTACATTTAAGATAAAACATTAAAAAAAACATGTCATATATATTTCGAAAAATTGAATTTAAACTTTAAAACCACAAAATATGCGAGTAAACTACCTTAAGAAATTTCTTAAATATTTTTATCGTATTCTACGGGCAAAATACTAACGAACTAATATTTTTTTAAAAAAATTGTATACATTGTATACAATTAAATTGGCTACAAAATAAAGACGTTTGTTATTGTAGAAAAATCTAAAAACATTCCCAAATTGTTTTCTGATGAAGTACTATCAATCCCCAAAATTTGGAGAAACATACATTTTTGTTTGTTCCCGATCACGTTTTTCCACCTTACTTTGGATTGACCTTACTCTCAATTTGATAAACGCAATTCTCAATCTCCTTCTGGATTCGATCACTGATTAGTAAGCAAAAACACCATGTTTTATTAAATATTCAATACCTTAATTGTTCCACAACAACAGGAAAATAATACAGAAAGCAATATTCCCAACTAGAATATTCTTCGCATGGAGGGATCAGTTTTTATTGTTTTGAAATTTTCTTTATTTTTGATCTACGGGTGTGACAATCCCGCGTACTCCAGTCCCTGCTATTGACACACGAGTTAACGTGAGATATCACATACCACTGGCAATAGCAGTGAGATATCACTAACCAAGGTGACATCTTAGGGGTGGTGGCGGATGAACTGTATTCAGTCAACGGTAGCACCTTCAATCTTAGCTGTGAAAAAATCCTTGATGATGAGGCGCTTTTGCTTCCTTGAGGAAACGAGCCTTCATATAACTATGTGTGGGCTCTAATCCTCAAGAAAGACAGTGCGTCACAGGATCAAGGAATATGCAACCGGCTGGATTATTGGCAACTACATTTTTGTTTTGTTTCAGCAAATTTTTGTAAAAATTTGTTATTTGCTTTTTAATTTACTTTTATTTTATCTATTCTATCATAAAATATTGGCCTATGTCATATTTTGTCAGTGATAGGATTGTTTAGTTATCCATTCTTTAACTAAAAAAATAAAAAAAGAAAGATTTACGTCCATCAACACCTTTGAACGCATGTTGTTGTGGGACCTTGGTCTTAAAAGGGGTTTATGTGTTATTGTGACACATATTGTAATCCCTACTACACAACACATTTTATAAAAAAAAAAAAAAAAATAGCTTCAGAAACTCCAACGGTATTGATTGATTTTATTTTTGAAATATTGTATGTATATTGAAAATTGAGGTTGAATACAATTGTTTTGTATTGCATTGCCATTATGCAGCCCCCATAACAATATATATATGTAATATGCAATATAAAACCTAATATAAAACCTAATTTTATATATATGTATATTAGACCGACCCATTTTTGTATGGAAATGCAAAATGTTGATTTTTTCGTTACGCTCATAGGGCTTAATTTGTTTATTGGTCTATACTGAATATCCACACAAAAAATTGGGTCGATTGGTGCCTCCAAGAGCTAGCGCTTTTACATATAGTAAAACAAGATCCGAGATTTGTCGGCTATAAATACTATTTCTCAAAAACGCTAAATGATATGAAAAAAAAATTTACAGCAAGGTCACCTTATTTTGTTATTTTGTTACTTACTAAAATTAATTAAGCACAATATTATATTAATAAAAAAATTATTTGCGTCAAAAATATTTACAGTCACTTAGGAAAAACAATTATTATGGCAAGTGTCAGAATATGAGTATCGATCAATGCATTCCTGACAGTGTAGTTTATCGAGCAAAATTTTTTAAAGTCGAACTTCTACGGTTTTTTGTTAATTCAATAGTGTTCTCAAAATATGGATACAAAAACAAATTTTTTAAGAAGCAGTTCAAAAAATTTTAGTTATAAACTGTTAGAAGGTCTTGAAATTTGCATTTGCCTGTAGAAGACATTATTTAATAATTCACTAAAATGTCAATATCTTTTGATTAACTTAACCGAATTTCGTGATTTTATACTTATTTAAAAGTTATTGAACTAAGTAATATCAGTAAATTATTTTTGCACGTTTCAAATTTAGAAGCACACTAAGGTGACCTGAAAATTAAATATAATATTTTAAAATAGGCAAAAGGTGATATTCTAGTGCCTCTAAAATTTTTCGACCGAGGTTTGAGTAACAGTATCAAAACAGCAATGGAAAAAATGTTACAATTTCATAATCAAACCAACACGACATCTAGGAAAGCAAATATTTTCAAATTAGTACCGAATAAAATATATTTAAATTTTTTCGTGTCTGACAAATCCTAGATATTTTTTGAAGTAGTCTTCAAAAAAAATTCCAAAATTTCTGTATGAAAACCCAGATTCTTGGACACCAAATGAAGAATATTTGAGCATTTAACAGCAAATTAAAAGAATTGTGGTCGTAAATGACGTTGCAGAACGGGGAGTAAATTTAATGACGGACTACATAGACATTTTAAGTTGTAAGTAGGCCCTGATACGGAGCCACGTATGTAATTGATTCACTTCGTGAATCGGATTGGACTTTTATCACTTTGTTTCTGTTCAATATACTGTTAAAACTATACAAATCACAAGCACATCTGATATTCCATCGTTTTTATAGTAGGAAAAAAATAAAAGTTAAAGCAAAGGAGATCACTCCCGCCATCCGGATTGTCCCTACACGGATCTTAAATTTTGGAAATCTCTTATTATTCTTCAATTAGCCTATCATTCTAAAAACTAAGTTGAACCACACAAAAAAACTAAATTTCAATACTAATATAAAATTAGAAAAATACCTTATTTTAAACTGTTGATTCTGTTTCCACCAGTTGCAATACCACGCTCCAAAGTTGTTGAATTTTGATCTGGATAAGCAGAGATATTATTTCGGATACCAAGTGAACTTCTTTAAACCAATATTTGCTTAATTCCTGATTTGAAATATTAGAATATCCATTTGAAACTACGGCACCACTACTATTGTTGTTATTATTATTCAAAACATTGACATCTTTTTGGATAATCCAAATTTGTATTATATATTGGAAAAAACATCTGGTGTCGCATGATGAAACATTTTCATCAATGTTAACTTCTTATAAAGTGGACAATTACAAGTCACAACTGGCCATAATAAATCTTTTTATTGTATTCTTATTAATGTTTACAACCGTAATAACAATAATAATTTCATTTCAGATTATAAATTTGACTTATATTTTTAGTATTTGATGTTTTTATTATTACACATCACATTAATTAGCAATTAATTTAAAAGAGCCAACACATATATTAACACCTTAATGAATCTACTCAATTTTTTCTAAAATCAACTCTGAAAATATTTGTTTGAAGCACAAATATGGAATGACCTCTCAAAATTGGCAAAATGTGATTTTTTTCTTTTTTACATCTCATGATGTCAAAACAAATCGGGTAATATTGAAAATTCAGCAAAGATTAATAACGACAACGACATCTGTTCGTTAGAATTGGAAATAAAATTGAGTACGTTCGTTTGCTTTTTATAGTATATTCAAAATTCAACTAGCAGTTAAGTTTTAGAAAATTTTAAAATTATTATTAATGTAAAAATGAACGGAAACTAATGAAATACATTTCTATTGAATTGAAAACGAAGATGAATTTGGTTTTAATATTGTTTTTCGATTATTGCGAACGTTACACCATGAATTCAAGGTAAAAAACAAGATTTTTACTCTTGAAATCACAAAAACGTCGCCATCCCCTCCATGACAGAAAACCACCGAACTACTTCCACTTATTAAACTGTATCTGGGATCGAGATACCCACAGTCACTGGCGTCAAGACCGATGACCGGTTCCAACACTCATGAAGTCCTTAAGAACTTCACTGAGTATTGAGACCGACCATCCATCCGAACGTCAGCACCATGGACACCCCGATACAACCAGTAAGTATGACCGGAAGATGTGAACCCCAGAGACGACAATCAGCCAGAGGAACAACCCTACCTAACGAAAAGACATCATTCCCTGATGTCTTTCGCGTGATGTACTCCAAGATTCTTACCGCTCATATCTATGCACTCGTAGAGTACATTTCCAATCTTAGTCTTAATCATTGCAGGTAAGAACTTTGGAGCCAATTTTGCCGAGAACTTTTTGGTAGCGTCACTCAAATGATGTTGCCGTACAAACACACGTTGTTGTGGTTGAAAAGTCCGTAGTTTAGATCGCAGGTTGTACTGATGTTGCGATTTTTTGAAAGCTGCTTTTAAATTCTGTTGAACCCGGTTCCGAAGCAGAGTCAAATGATCAGAGCGTTCTATTTCCTCACCAGCATCTTCACCAAGCTTGTGTAGTGATCTCAACAAATGGTAAGTATTTCCATCCGAGATTGGATGTTGACCAAATAATAAATAGTACGGTGAGTACTTGGTAGCAGAATGTACTGCGGCTCGCAGTGCATATGCGATTTCACCAATTTGTGAATCCCACTTGGTATGTTGACCTTTTATGAACGCTCGAATTGCTGCTAGGACTGACCTATTGACCCGCTCTGACGCGTTACTTTGGGGACTATAGACACCGGTCCTAATGTGTTTAATGCCGAAATCTGACAAAAGACTTTGAAAGTTCCTACTAGTGAACTGTTTGCCATTGTCACTGTGTAGAAACTCTGGTACCCCATATGTAAGAAACACTTCATTCCTTAGAAAAGCATTCACCTTCGGTGAAGTTGCGTTTCCAAGTGGTTTCAGTAGTACAAACTTCGTAGCATGATCCAGAACCATCAATAACACCGTATTCCCAAGTGTAGAACGAGGGTACGGTCCCAAAAAATCTATATAGACTCTCTGCCATGGACGTGCTGTTTCGAATTGATATTGCATCGGAGGACGCAATATCTGATTCGTGGCTTTTGTTTGTTTACATGTGTCGCAGGACACAACATAGTTGTGTACCTGTGACGCCATGCCCGGCCAATAATAAAGACGTCGAAGTAATTCTAAAGTCTTTTTAACACCTCCATGAGCAGCAGTACTATCATCATGATGTTTCTGAATCATGTTGGAAGTCATCGGTTTTGGCACCCAGAGTTTCCACACAGGAACATCGTTGGGTATTGCATCAGGTCTTGGCTCAATACGTATGTATAGCTTATCATCCACGACTTTAACTGAAGGAAAGTCTTTGGGTGATGATTGAACTTTAGCTATCATATCCGTATATTCGTTGTGCCGATAACCTTCATTGTCGATTTTAATTTCATTAATGTGATGTACTAATGCTTCCGTCAATTCTTCGTGTGTATCGTCATAAAGACGAGATAGAGCATCAGGGACTATATTTTGGGTACCTTTTTGGTGGACAATGGTAAAATCCATATGTTGGAGTTTTAGGCTCCACCTAGCCAGACGACCACTCAAGTCTTTCTGTGACATAAGCCACTTCAGACTTGAGTGATCAGTCACAATTGTAAATCGGTGACCTTCAACATAGCCCCTGAATTTCTTCACACTCAGAATTGCCGCAAGACATTCCAGCTCAGAAACAGAATAATTTCTTTGAGCTTTATTTAGTTTCTTCGACATGAAGGCTATCGGACACTCTTGTCCGTCAGTATCAACTTGATACAGTACACTACCTATCCCTGTCAGACTCGCATCGCATCTAATAAAGAATTCTTTATTATAGTCAGGGTTAATTAATACCGGTGCTGTAGTCAGCAATCGTTTTAAATTTTCGAAAGCAGCTTGCGCTTCTAATGTCCATTTCAGTTTCCCCGAACTCTTCTTCAATAAATCTGTAATTGGTGATACCACGCTTGCATAGTTTGGTATGAAACGTTGGTACCAACCAGCCATTCCCAATAGTCTACGTATTTGTTTTACTGTAGATGGAGCTGGATACTCTGCTACAGCTCTTACCTTGTCAGGGTCTGTTCGAAGACCATCTTCACCAACCAAAAATCCCAAGTATTTCACCTCTCTCAGAACAAATTTGCTTTTCTTGAGGTTTATTGTTAACCCAGCCGCTCTTAACAATGAAGAGACTTTGGACAGCAATTCCATATGTTCCTGGAACGTGGAAGAGACTACCAATAGATCATCTAAATAAACAAAGACATTTTCGTGATATTGATGTGGTATCACTTTGTGCATTAGCCGACACATTGTCTGGGGAGCATTGCACAATCCAAAGGGCATAACCCGGAATTGATACAATGGACGACCAGGCACTGTGAAGGCTGTCTTGTCTCTAGATGCTTCTGCCAGAGGAATCTGCCAGAAAGCATCTTTGAGATCAATACTGGAAATGTACTTTGTGCTATTTAGACGACCTAGTAAGCCATCAATCAAGGGAAGTGGGTAAGCGTCCTTTTTAGTTAGTGAATTGACACGACGGCTATCAATACATAATCTGTTTTTACCAGATTCTTTTTGTACCAAAACCACTGGCGAGCACCAAGAACTGTTAGACTCTTCGATCACGCCCATTTGAAGCATTCGGTCGAGTTCGGCATAAACCTTTAGTTGAACAGCCGGCGATGTGGGATAATGCCTCTGTTTAACAGGTGCATTATCACCAACATCGATGACATGTTCAACCAAAGAAGTCTTTCCGAGTCCAGACACTTCAAATGACGGGAAAGAATCCTTGATCATATCCAGTTCATGTTGCTGATCAGTGGTGAGGTTATGTGTATTAAAAGTTTGTAGCTCTGTGCGAGTCAGTTCACTAACAAAAGAAGGAACAATACCGAATTTCTCCCAGAAATCTATGCCCAGGTAGAGCTCTTCTCGTAAACCAGGGACAATATGAAACCGCATTGGTTTAGTGGAGCCATTCACGGTTATTGGAATTTCTATGTAACCCAAAATTTTATTTGCAGTACCATCCGCCGTACGAATACACGAAGTGTATTTACGGTAAGTTGTACCTGATGATTCCAATAAATCCAAGGCATTCCTTCCGAGTATTGTGATTGACGCTCCACTATCCAATAGACCTGAAATATGTTTGTCCAAAATTTTTATTGTTAGTCGCGGCCGAGGATCCTTTGTTTCTGAAAGGATAGATGAAATACAAGCTTTACGAAATAATTTCCTCATCCTCCAATATCTAATGTTACGTTCAAGACGTCTAAAATATGTTCGATGTAATGATGGGAAATTAAATGTACTAGGTGATTTTATTCTGGTTTCCTGAGTGGTGATCGATCGTCCTGCGTTGCTACATCTCTCGTCGTTTTCTTCGGGCTCATTGGATGTTGAACCGAGGGTACCATCCCCGAAGCATGTACTCTCGGACGGTAGTTTACCGACGGGTGACAATATGAACAATTTGCGTAAATAACGTCCGGTTTGTTACATTTCCAGCAGTGCAATTTTATCCGATTCTTAGAGCAATCAGGAGCTCGATGACCGTTTACTCCACATCTGAAACATACTATTGGTTGTCTGGATATTGATGGACCAGGTTGACTGTTGTCAAATGTTATGCTAGGTCGCTGCAATATCCGTCTCTGTGTTGAATCCACCGCATCAATATATCCATGTTGTTCTGCTTCAGCATCCACCTCATAATCATCCATCTGTTGTACCTCGCTAATTCTTAAATTTGATGTTCTGGTTGGAACTGGTGTGGACCACAAACGTTCAAACTTCTGACACAAAGTCCGAAGTTCATCAATAGAATGTATTGTTGCTGCAAGTGTAGCATTTTTGAGCTCCACACTCAGTCCCTCCCGAGCAATCTCTAGCATTTCACGGTCAGCAAATGGACGTGCTAAGCGACGGTTTAACGAACCAATCTCCACTAGATATTCGTATACGCTCTCCTTTGACTTTTGTTTGCGGTTCAGAAGAATGCGCAAGATCGCCTTATCATCAGTGAGCGTACCGAAGGTTTGTAGGAGTCCCTCCCTTAGCACTGGATAGGTCACCACCTCATATTCATGAGTTAAGTTCAAATAGTATCTGTCGGCAGCCCCCTTGAGATACCGTGGAACGATAGACCTAAGGTCGTCCCAATTCACGCGGTCCCTCCTGGCAGCCGCCTCAACTCTGTGAACGAACTCATGAACATCAGGAGAGTGACCATCTCCTGTGAAGGTTGGAACCCAATTTGAGTCATAACGACTCAAATTGTTCCCACGAACCCCTCGGTACTCCACTGGTGCTAACGCTGGAGCCGCGTCACGCCATACCTGAGGAGGTTGGTTGTATGGTGGTGGTGCTGTTAGTGGAGCTTGTGGATAATTTAATGATTGTTGTTGTACCAATGCTGGATTGTTGTGTATGTGTTCAGCTTGGAAAGATGGACCCAATAGTGGTATTGCAAGGTCCTCTGCTCTCAAACCTGATTGCTGAAAATATGCCGGTGGTAATTGATCCGACCGTCTCTGTTGTTGATGGTCTGTACGATTCAGACTATTTATTGTCTCAGTTATTGGCTGTACTGGGATCGGTGTGGATCTCTCACCTGGTCGAAAAGCAGGTGAAGCAGATGGAGCAGATGATACTCCTGGTTTATTCTGTATAATTGGACGTGTTGACAGTGATCCTATTATATCCCAAGCGCGTGACAATTGCGAGATAGCGTAGGTGCGGGCTTCTTGCAAGTCATTGCGAGGACCCAACCTATTCATCCTACCTGTATAATGCAACACTCGATTCGCCAAACCATCTAAGAAGGTCTGATCAATCGGTGGCTGAAGTCGTCGTACTTGATTTAAAATAAGTTGTGCTGCCTGCACCACCATTTGAGATTCCTCTATCAAATCTCTCGCATGAGACACTGTTGTTGGAACTGACCCATGATCTACATGGTTTCGCAGTTCCTCTGCCCAATCGGCCCCCCCGAAGTTCACACCCCGAACCAAACATTCGACCAGTAGTTCGCTGGGTTCCAGACCATAGAACGGATGGTCAACGTTTATTTGGTTTGACATTTTGATGGTAAAACCCGAAAAATTATGAACTCGCTAACAACAACACTAAAACCAATTCCCAACAACAAAAAATGTAGTTAGTACGATGGAAAAATGAAAACAATGAAAAACGCAAAACGAAAAAAAACAACGAACGCCCCAAAAAAAAATTTTGTAAAAACAAACTTGTAAAAGAACAAAAAAAACCGCTGTCGCCCCCAATCCTTGCTGAATCTTCCACAAAAGTTCCTAAAATATTGTATGTGTAAAAATATAATTCACTTATTCAACTTCAGATATACTGAAATATATATATATACCTAAAATTAGTTATTGACGATAGCACCCCTAAAAATATTTATTTATTTTTAAAAAAAATTGAAAAATAAAAAATATTCAAAAGAATGTTTATTTATTGGATGCACCGTCCTAACTTTGATTTATTTATTTTTTTTTTAAAAAAAAACAAAATATTTATTTATATCTTGACGTAAAGCTTAATTAAGAAAATTTATTTTATTTAGCTACCTAAAATTAACTTAAATTTAAAAAAATTATTTATTTAATAAAAATTTTATTTAATTAATTTTTGAAAAATTTGTTTGATTTATTTTTATTTAATATCATAAGAGATTCCCAAAATCAAGATTCGTCTGGAGACAATTTAAAAAGTAAGTATGCTACAATATCCATATTGTTTAAATTTAAAATATCGCGTTCGCGAGCCCACTCCAACAATGCATGTGAGAACTGACTAGAAAAGCCCCTAACGACCAGATTCTACAGAACAGATTCTCCCCAACCTAATAAAACAATCACAACTGTCACGATTAGACACTAGGTCCATTTCTACTGACCCAGTTGTGCTTGTTTAATCTACAAATAAATTACAACTAAACCTAATGCGAAAGTTGAAGAACGCTCCCGAGCACCAGACTTCAAAACCTAAACTCCATGAAAAACTGTCTATTGTAAAGCTAAATGGAAAAATGGTAAGTTTTTGAATTTGTATGAGGTGAAGCCTCTGATCCTGAAAGCAAAAGTATAATTGGTCCTTCTCTTCATTACACCAAAGAAGCCTCTGAGCAAGGAATGGTACTACTGGTTTGCACCTAAGTACAAACACAGCAACACCACTCCTCGTCCCTGAGAACTTCCTCGCCGAATGAAGAGAAGAAACCAATGTTCTTCGATCGCATAACCCCGATGGCCATAGGCGATCTAAGAACGACATCAATGTTAAGGGGATAAGCCCCATGGATGGCTTGTTAGGCCTACCGCTGAAGAAAGATATTAATTATAACCTTACACAATACCATATATATATATAAAACCACCAATAATTGGTTTTCCAAAAGAAATTCAAAAAAAAAATTAATCACCCATAAAAAATTGTAAATACAAAAAATATATCCTGCACACACCCATATCATGTTCAATGAGCGAATTCAACGAACCATTGTACTTGTATTTGTATACAATAACCTATTTACAACTATGTACAACCCTGTACATTGACAGTACTAAAAAATATTTACAAAATATGTACAATGTCATTCCAAAATATGTACACGATTATATACAAAAATATGTACAATGAAAATATGTACAATATTATTCCAAAAAAGATATATGAACTATATACAAAAGAAAATTATTTACAAAAATATTTACAAATATGTACAATATGTACAAAAACAAATTCAAATGACAGCACAAAAAAACAATCTCCAAAAAAAATTGCTGTCCCAAAACGGTTTTTTTTTCAAACAAGCAAAAATAATTAATTTTAATTAATTATACAATGAGGAACAGGGGCCTCCTGATTGAGTTGTACATTATGAAAAACTCAAAAACAAATATCTATATCTACTTACAAATATTTTTCCCAAAACCAGTAATAAAAAAACTGTGGTTTAAATTATTTACCGTTTTCTATTAAAGATTTAAAATTTAGATAGTATTCTAACAAAAATATATTATTAACAAAAAAAAATATTCTTTTCAACCAAAACAAAACTAAACTGGTTTTTCCAGAAAATTTTGACCACACAAACCAAAACTGGTTTTCAGAAATCGCGCTAAGAATATATAATTAAAATTGCGCCAAAAATATGACTCATAACTAACCGTTATATCAAAAAAAAAAATTAACCGTAATCTCGGTTATCATTAACAAAAGCCAGGTTTTTGTTTCGGCCCACGTTTGTAAGTAGGCCCTGATACGGAGCCACGTATGTAATTGATTCACTTCGTGAATCGGATTGGACTTTTATCACTTTGTTTCTGTTCAATATACTGTTAAAACTATACAAATCACAAGCACATCTGATATTCCATCGTTTTTATAGTAGGAAAAAAATAAAAGTTAAAGCAAAGGAGATCACTCCCGCCATCCGGATTGTCCCTACACGGATCTTAAATTTTGGAAATCTCTTATTATTCTTCAATTAGCCTATCATTCTAAAAACTAAGTTGAACCACACAAAAAAACTAAATTTCAATACTAATATAAAATTAGAAAAATACCTTATTTTAAACTGTTGATTCTGTTTCCACCAGTTGCAATACCACGCTCCAAAGTTGTTGAATTTTGATCTGGATAAGCAGAGATATTATTTCGGATACCAAGTGAACTTCTTTAAACCAATATTTGCTTAATTCCTGATTTGAAATATTAGAATATCCATTTGAAACTACGGCACCACTACTATTGTTGTTATTATTATTCAAAACATTGACATCTTTTTGGATAATCCAAATTTGTATTATATATTGGAAAAAACATCTGGTGTCGCATGATGAAACATTTTCATCAATGTTAACTTCTTATAAAGTGGACAATTACAAGTCACAACTGGCCATAATAAATCTTTTTATTGTATTCTTATTAATGTTTACAACCGTAATAACAATAATAATTTCATTTCAGATTATAAATTTGACTTATATTTTTAGTATTTGATGTTTTTATTATTACACATCACATTAATTAGCAATTAATTTAAAAGAGCCAACACATATATTAACACCTTAATGAATCTACTCAATTTTTTCTAAAATCAACTCTGAAAATATTTGTTTGAAGCACAAATATGGAATGACCTCTCAAAATTGGCAAAATGTGATTTTTTTCTTTTTTACATCTCATGATGTCAAAACAAATCGGGTAATATTGAAAATTCAGCAAAGATTAATAACGACAACGACATCTGTTCGTTAGAATTGGAAATAAAATTGAGTACGTTCGTTTGCTTTTTATAGTATATTCAAAATTCAACTAGCAGTTAAGTTTTAGAAAATTTTAAAATTATTATTAATGTAAAAATGAACGGAAACTAATGAAATACATTTCTATTGAATTGAAAACGAAGATGAATTTGGTTTTATTATTGTTTTTCGATTATTGCGAACGTTACAAAGTCAAGATGAAGAACAGAAACCGTTCATCCTTCAAGCTGTAGAGAATTATCGACAAAAAATCCTTAAAACCAACAAAAAATTCTGTTGCAGAAATCTTGCATGAATATTGGATAACTAAGTGCAACTACAACTTCACCAATAACTAAGTGAAAAATGTGTTAAATTATCATTTAACACATCAATTTATAACAAGGTATGGAGTACCTTAGTATTTTCATTTCAACACTATTTCATATTTTGTCTAAACATTCTTACATTATATTTCGTTTTGCCTATTTCAAAATAGTATATTTAATTTTCAGGTCACCCTATTATGCTACTAAATTTGAAACGTGCAAAAATAATTTACTGATATTACTTAGCCCAATAACTTTTAAACAAGTATAAAATCACGAAATTCGGTTAAGTTAATCTAAAGATATGGACATTTTAGTGAATTATTAAATAATGTTCTCTACAGGCAAATGCAAATTTCAAGACCTTCTAGCAGTTTAGAACTAAATTTTTTTGAACTTCTTCTTAATAAATTTGTTTTTGTATCCATACTTTGAGAACACTATTGAATTAACAAAAAACCGCAGAAGTTCGACTTTAAAAATTTTGCTCGATAAACTACACTGTCAGGAATGCATTGATCGATACTCATATTCTGACACTTGCCATAATAATTGTTTTTCTTAAGTGACTGCAAATATTTTTGACGGCAAATAATTTTTTTATTAATATAATATTGTACTTAATTAATTTTACTAAATATTGTTTATTTTTAGAAATACACTTTAGAAATACACTGTTAAGTTAAATTTGAGACCTTTTCAAAAAATTGATCCCAAATTCAGAAAGTTCCACTAAAACTTTTTTGTTGTAATTTTGAGAAAAGAAGTTTGTACTAAAAGGCAATCACAAAATAAGGTGAGCTTGCTTTAAATTTTTTTTCATATCATTAAGCGTTTTTGAGATATAAGTTTTTATAGCCGACAAATTTTGGATCTTGTTTTACTATATGTAAAAGCGCTAGCTCTTGGAGGCACCATTCGACCCAATTTTTTGTGTGGATATTCAATATGGACCAATACAAGAATTAAGCCCTGAGCACAAAAGAAAAATCAACATGTTGATTTTGGGTCGGTCTAATATATATACATATAAGTACTAGACTGGTCGTTAAAAATTATATTTACTCAGACGCTCCCTCAAAAAATTCTTTATAGTAAAAAAAATCTTAGAAACATTTTTGTAGGAAATTTAATTTTCAAGACATGCTTCCAGTTCAAAAGCTTCAAGTCATTTGGTGTCGAAAACGTATAGTTGTGATGATATTTTGAAAAAGAACTTGTAAATTTTCGTAATTTATTAAAAACATAAATAATTAAGATGACGAGAAAGGACAAATTTTCTTATGGTGTGGAATAAAAAGAATATAAAAATAATCGAGTTACGAAAAATTTCGAGTTTTTTTTTCAAAATATTATCAGAAATATACGTTTCAAGAAAAAAATGACTTGGATCTTTTATGTAGAGAATTAAATTTCCTTCAAAAATGATTTTTTTTAAAATTATAATTAATTTCATGAAATATTTACAATTTTATCAAAACATCAACTTCGATGATTTTGCGGCACGTGTTCTTTTTATTTAAAAAAAAAATAATGCCCTCGGGTTTTTTAACCACAAAGAATTTTTTAAGGGAGCGTCTGAGAAAATTTAATTTTTAACGACCAGTCTAATATGTACATATCTGGTGATTTTATTTTTACTTTCGAACATTCCGCGATAGTAATATAATAATAAGAAGAATAATTCATACAAGCGACGCATTTATAATTGTCATATAAAATATTGTGAATGTTTTATTTATTTCATGTGATTAAATAGTCCTCCGTGCTGGACACACATATAAATAAAACGTTTTCGCGGTTATTCGTTTATTGTGTTTGCAAAATAAAAGTCTTCGTACTAAACGCATAATCCACTAAAACTATCGAAAAAATTCATGGTCCTTCGAGCCGGATATCCAAAAAAAATGGATTTCCAGCGTATAGTTCATTGCAATTAGTATTGACATTAGTACAGACAGGTATGGAAACTATAGGATTCATTTTATTTCTTGCCAAAGACTTTTCATTCCGTCGTTTCACAATACAATTGTCATTTAAAACCT
Source organism: Diogma glabrata (assembly GCA_963693315.1). Lineage (NCBI taxonomy): Eukaryota > Metazoa > Arthropoda > Insecta > Diptera > Cylindrotomidae > Diogma > Diogma glabrata. Next base: position 146,461,362 of record OY856187.1, read on the forward strand.
CTATGTTTGTTAATAGTTTAAATACTAATCAGCGATCCTTCTTAAAAGAGATTTATCTAGCCAACAAACGTTTCTATCATTTAGAGGTGTTTTTGAAACATCGGCATTAAAATATTTAAATTGTTTTTTATGCGAACCAGCATTATCGGTGATTCGACATATGGATATTACTAAGGCAAATTACGATGTAGCTTAGAGTAAATTGACAAAGCGGTATGACAGATCGTATTTTAATCGTATCTTTTATAAAACAGTTCTTGGAACAACCTCATATTAGTAAGGCAACAGCAAAAGTTTACAAAGGATGGTGTTTCCGGACATCAAAGTATTGATAGATGATGCCCAGAAGCGAGATCCATGGCTGGTTTACTGGCTTGTGCAAAAATTGGACCGCGAAACTAAAGAAGCTTGGTCAATTGAAATTGCCGATCAATGCTTGTTAAGTTAAAGTTAAAATTTTAATTGTTTAATTCTTTGAATGTCGCTGGATTTAGTTTAACAAAATTGATTTCCAATTCACATAAAGTTTTTGGATATGGTGAACAAAAGAGTCTATATTTTCCACCTAGCCACTGTATACTAAAAATGATAAAAAATCCTTTGGCTGCAATGGAATTCTGAAAATGCTACTTTTAGTTTCAAAGTTAAATTTAAAACCTCTAAAAAGTGTTTTACTAGAATATGCCAGATATTTTGCTTGGCAGACTCTAAAATTGTGCTGTCTTGGCTAATCGATCATCCAGTTAAGTAGAAAATGTTCGTGGACCAAAAATAGCAAAAGTCCAGTTATAAATTTTTTCACACCTTTAATGAAAGAACCAGCAGTAGCAGATTGTATTTCTAAAAATATACAGCAAAATGAAAATTGGAACTTATCGCATTAACTATACAACATTAGCTACGAGATTGCAGTGCAACAATTTAAGTGACCATCAAGATATGTTGAGTTATTTATCAGAAAATTATATCGAAAACTTCACATTTGGATCTACGAAAAAAACTCTTGAAATGCGCCTTAACCGGTTTACACCAAAATGGATGCTGATACACTGGAACCATTATGGAAACAAAAACACGGGACTAACTTGAACTTTCACCACATAGAAGAGCGTAACTGCTATAATGGCCAAATTTCGGTTTAAATTATTATTGTTGTGGTGCCTAAGGACCGTTTGTTTTATTCTAGAATCAGACACTTCACATGGGTTCGAGAACCATCTGTGTACCAACGATGGCGTTATGCGACTGTCTAAATCTATTCTATCTGAAAGTCCAAATCTATTGTATTTGGCATACAATCCGAAATATGGAATATCCGAAATATATTATTTCAACTTGTAATTCAGCATGGATTGTAAGCTGTTCGGTGAGATGAACTGTATTATACCCTTGAGTAAGCTGCAGTCTGTGAGCGCTTAACACCGATACAGATTTTACATGTAAATGCAGGGGAAAAAATTTAGACGAATCTTCATTGCTTAAGTTGGCGTACAAAAACAAAATAATAGCGTGTGATGCAAACACTCATCGCATCGATCCCACACGAGTAGCAACATCAACTCAAAATGTGGACTTTTCTGCAAACATGTATTTGTGTACCTTTATCATTTTTATTGCTAATAAAGGAACTAAGCTATTTTAAAAATTCAACTGCCGATACCATTGTGGCGTAGTGGATAGCGTGGCTGCCAACGGATTCGGATCATGGCACTGGTGAGGAAGATTGAGGAAAAAAATAAATAGAGTTAATGTTTGAGAAAAATACAAAATATGCTTTCGAATTGAAAAATTAAAATGATTACCTTAGTTACATGAGTTTAATTGCTTACGAAAATTATTCCTAATAATTCGAAATCTATTCAAGATTCAAGTCTAATGAATTATGATTCTAGACCAGTTAATGTACATATATTATCTTTCATAGTTTTACTTATTTTACTCGTCAATCGGTTTGGGCTAACAGCCAAACTGTTGATATCACTCAATGTCATAGTGACAAAATGCAAAATGCTTTGTATGTACATCGTACGAATAGAAAACTTTATCCGAATCAATAGTCTCGAGTAACTTCAATCCATAAACATTTAAAAATGCGTCCACCTACACCTCAGAATCTATGTTCTTGTAGATCCCAGGTCTTAAATGGTTTCTATGTGTTGTTGTAACACATATTGTGGTGTCTGTTACATTATACTTTAAGAAAAAAACAAAATATGTATTTGGCGTTCCACGTCAACCGGGACACCAGGATGGCCAAAATTTGACGGAACCTAGAATATTCGTTTTATGCTTAAATTGTTCGCATAATCATAGGATTTGGAAAGCCATCCAGCACTTTGACAAATTAAAAATGGCGGATCCAATATGGCATCGAAAACGACCAAAAACTCCAAATAATTTAATTAGATCATTAGTAAACTGTCATTATTAATTTTCTAGGGACGTTATAAACGCCATAAACAGGTACTAAAATACTTGCTATAAAACTCAAAATGCCCATAACCTAACCTTAAATCCTACTTTTTCTCGATAAACTGAGATATTTTTCTCCAAAATTTCTATAATATATGATTTTTACCTAAATAATTATCTTATCTTGAATATCAAGCAACGCAGAACCATGTAGGTACATAACATAACCTCAAGAAGCATTGTAATTCCCATAATTTAAAATTTGAAATATTCAAAATATATGGATCTGAAAACCATGTATGGTCAAAATAGTGAAAGGGGCAGAAATAAAAAACATTTCGTAGAAGAAATTTTTTTCTGTCACGAGCGGTTCTCCCTTTATAGCTAGGGCTAGTTTATGAAAATCACGGGTTTCATATATGTTCAATTTAATGTATATCAAGAATTACTTGACGGATTTTTAAACATTTTTTTTTATTTTAATGGTGAAAATGAGTCATTTTTAGTAAAAATAATTACAGTTACAATTTTGGAAAAAATAATACGGGTTGGAGGGTTGATATCCCCGTCTATTTTTGTATTTTTCCTTATGATTTTAGAATTTGAAGATTTTCATAAACATAATACTAAAGATTTGTATTCGGCAATTTTGTTTTAAATAATTTAAGCCCAAACAGAATATACTATGTTACGTCAAATTTTGGCCATCTAGGTGTCCCGGTTGACGTGGAACCAATATACAGAAACATACCTTCAAATAAAATCAAGAATGTGGTTTGGCACTTACGGCAAATTTAAGTTTGTCTAGCTTATAGTTTTAAAACAGTTTTGGTTAAGTTTAGGTAAAAACCTCATCATATGCAGGTAAATTTTTTGACTCATTTCGTCATCTTGTTCATATTTAAGATATGATTCCAATCGAGAATATTATATTCGTTTTTCATATTTTTGCATCGAAAAATTAAATTAAATTATATTTAAAATATGACAAACCAAATTGGGAAGATTTTGTGAGTGATTAAGCTCAAGTATATTGGAATTCATTTGAATTTTTAATTTTCTCTTAGAAATTTTTTTGTGAGTTTCGTGTTGGCATTAAACTCATTTGGATGGAATGGTTGAAATTACTTCGGTCTGAAAGACCTAAATATTACATTCATGAGCCAAAAATGAAATTCTTACCCCCACTTTTTTTGGCATTTCTCGAAGTTTTAGGACCTACTGATTCTAAAAAAGCAAAAAAAAAATGTATGTCTGTCTGCCGGCCGTCATTACCTACGCTGCAGGGAAAACCGCTGGAGGGATTTCAAAATTTTTGTTTTCTAAAAATAGGTATACTCAAGGGACAGGTCCGAAAGGACGCTGTGTTCGATAACCGTACCGGAAGTGTGTCAAAAATATCATTATGTGTGTCAAAAATAGCAAATTTTCATATTTTTGGCTTAAAAAACGTTCATTTTAAGTGATTACGAGTGGGAACATTAAATTTGGAGAAATCTTGATGGTCGGGATTGGTATGTGAGATCAAAAACTAGATTATTGCATTATAAGTTTGTCGAAAAATGTTGTCAAGTGTGTCAAAAGAAAGATTTTTACTTATTTTTTTACCTAATTTTTTGAAAAAAAAAAATAAAATTAATTGTTTTTTTGAAATGAAGTTTTATTATTATTATTGAGAATTAAGGCATTATAAGTTTGTCAAAAAAATGTTGTCATGTGTGTCAAAAGATTTTTATTTAGTTTTTTACCCAATTTTTTGGAAAAAAATAAAATTGTTTCTTTGAAATGAATTTTATTATTATTATTGAGAATTATGGCATTATAAGTTTGTCAAAAAATGTTGTCAATTGTGTCAAAAGAAAGGTTTTTATTTATTTTTTACCCAATTTTTTTGGAAAAAAATAAAATTAATAGTTTGTATGACATGATATTTTATTATTATTATAGAGAATTATGGCATTATAAGCTTGTCAAAAAATAATGTCAAGTGTGTCAAAAAATGATTTCATTTATTTTTTTAGCCAATTTTTTGGAAAAAATATGTAGCTGTTTTTATGACGTAAATGTAATTTAAAATGAAATTGGACACAGAAATTTTTGAATTTGTTATAGTTTTTGAAATATTTTTGGAATTCTGAAAAAGTTTGTATTTTTGATTTTGTAATAATTTTTGCAATATTTTTAGAATTTCGGCAAAAGTTTTAATTTTTGATTTTGTAAGAATTTTTGGAATATTTTTAGAATTTTGAAAAATTTTTAATTTTTGATTTTATTATAATTTTTGGAATTTTGAAAAAATTTTCAATTTTTGATTTTGTAATAAAATAATTTTTGCAATATTTTTAGAATTTTGGAAAAAGTTTGAATTTTTAAGAATTTTTGAAATATTATTGGAATTTAGAAAAAATTTACATATTTGATTTTATTCTAATTTTTGGAATTTTGAAAAAGTTTGATTTTATTTAATTTAACAATATTTTAACATTAATTTTGATTATAATTTTCCGGCAACGTATTGATGTTTCGTGTTAGTTTTGTAATAAATTTTTAAAAAGAGATAAAAAATACTTGTACTTTAACAAAGAGTTATGTTTGACATACATCGCTGCCCAAAACTAAAATCCATGTCCTCATAAAAGTTTTTTGGCGAAAACTATATCAAAATCCTTAACCCAGACCGAAGTCTTGATATCTCAGAGCTGTGAGATTTCAGCCCCTTCGTATTTTTTAAATTGAAACTTCATCATCACATTCTTCATCTGTAATAACACAATTTTCTTAATTGTATTTATTTTGGGGGTTTTTGTATTAAACAATTGAGTTATTCTGTTATTTAATAGGCGCGCTATTAACAGTTGGTACAACAATATATAATAACCTAATACCAAACCCATTAAATATAAATTTTCGTTCTTTATTGAATTCAGTTATAAAATTTAAATGCAGTTCGAATATTAGCTTCATGCTAAAATATTCAATGAATGAAAAACTGTAATAAAAAAATATTGCGACGCTGATGCATCAGCTCTGGAAACATAGTGTTTTAGATATATGCACTATATAATAGTATACTATATATGCACTATATAATAGTGCTAATATCCATCAAATACTTTAATTAAAGGCTAACCAATGTTATAGATTTTGCGTTGTTCTCATTATAAAAATATTAAAGAAAGCAGTAGTATCCTAACAAACATAAATTCTGTTGTACGAGAAAAAGTAAAATTTTAACCGGAAGTTGGGATGCAGAACTGCTGTGAACCGTACTAAATGTTTATGTACCAAGTTTCATCTAATTCGATTATCAGGTACAGATGTTATTGAGCTTTAAAAAAACAGGTGCTCAGAGGACCCCCACCACTTTGTTCACAATCGCTCAAAAACTAATCAGTTCCTTGCCATACATATTTGCATTTTATTCCAAAGTGTCATCAAAATTCATTCGGGAACGAATGTGGTATGCTCCCAACAAACATATAAAACATGGTGGAAAAAACCACCTGTTGTATGGTTGACCACCCCAGCCGTTTATCCAATGTACTCCAACGTTTCATGAAAATTTTTATTGGCCATTTAGATAGAGAATGGTCTAAAACAAAAAACAAAATTTGGGATATGTAAGATTTTTTTTCTCGATAGATTGCATTACTTCACACAATTTAAAATTGTGATGAAGTAAAAATTAAAAAAAAATTTAATTTAAATTAGTTTGTTTAGAAAGAAACTCTTTTCCTAAACTAAATTCATACATCAGATTAGTATTTGATTCTACGTTATTTTTCACTTATAACAATAAAAAAGGGAGATGGAAAATAATCGGTATAAAAGGATTATAAGCAAACAGAATTTTGAATAGAGGTATTGATTGAGTTTTTGTGAGAGTGTGAGAGTTAAATTTTTGATTATTTTATTCTTTTTAATCATTAATTATATTAGCATCAATTTACTATTTGACCTCCATTTAAATTTATATATAAAAATATTGGTAGGCTAGCTATCAAAATATTTGGTTGTGTTTTATTTTCATTAGAAAATTATATTTCAAAATTAAAAATTTAAATAAATAAGTTTTACCTTCAAAAATGTCAACCTCGAACCTTCATGTGGTATACCTTGTTCTTATCAACGAGGAACTGACGACCGAGCGACTTCCGGAATAACAAGTCAAACTTTCTTTTAAGGGTCAACGGTCTCCTCGGAGGGCGGATGAACCCAAAAGATAAATCGGGGCACTCTGTTGTCCTGGGGGTGGGAAACTGTTCCCAAAGGCGGATGAGTCCTTCGAGACCAACGGCATCAGGATGGAGAAGGCAACGGAAAACCACTCCATTAAAGACATAAAAGGTGTTCCAAGAAAAGGTGTAGGAGAAGAAGAAAAAGTAACATGAATTTTTTGAATACTAAATACAATACTGGAATAGATTCCCAATCGGATTTCCGGGGGAACAGTATACAAAGACCTCACGTGATCAGGAAAGGAGAAGTGATAGCAAAGTTAGGCTTGAAACGTGGAATGTGAGAAGTATGCTTAAGGAAGAAAAGCTAGAAAACTTGAAAAGGGAAATGATTAAGAATAACATGGATATAGTTGAGATTAGTGAAGTGAGATGGGCAGGGTTCGGTGAGGAACATATGGAAGACGCTATGTTCTACTTCAGTGGAGGAAAGCGAGGAAAGAACGGAGTGGGATTTTTTTATAAATAACAGATTAAAGACTTGTATTACTAAGGTAATATATGACTGCCATAGAATTATAGCATTAAAGATAAACGGTGCTCTGAAGAGTATTCTAGCCATTCAAGTGTACATGCCTACAAGTGACTATGATGACGAAGAGGTGGAAAGGGTTTATGACCGGATTGAAGAAATTTTGAAAGTCGGGAGGGTGTAATTATGAAAGAAGAAAAACTAATTTTGAGAAGATGGAAAGAATATATGGAGGAGCTCTATAAGGCAAAGAAAAAACGTAAGGTTCTAAACGTAGAGAGAGAAGAGGAAGTACCAAAAGATAACATCGGCCAAAGTATTATACTGGATGAGGTGAGAGCAGCAATGAAAGATATGAAAAGTGGCAAGGCAGCAGGAACTGATGAGATACCAGTGGAAGTGTTGAGGTGTCTGCAAGAAGAAGGCATGAGAGAGTTTACATCGCAGTGCAACGAGATTTATGAAAGTGGGAAGTGGTCTGAGGACTTCTTGAGATCCGAAATGAGTTTTTTTGGCTAAGAAAAAGGGAACGAAGAAGTGTGAAGAACACCGAACCATCAGTCTAGGTGTACATGCTGCTAAAATCTCGCTGAGAGTAATAAATAGGCGTATGACAAGAGTGATGGAGGAGAGCGTGGACGATGAGCAGTTCGGTTTTAGAAAGGTTATTGGTACAAGGGATGCACTGGGAGCCATAAGGTCCATTGTGGAGCATTATACAGAAAGGGACAGGGAGGTTTACCTTTGCTTTGTAGACTTGGAAAAAGCCTTCGATTGTCCTTTGTGGGGGAAACTGTTGGAGATATTAAAACACAAAGGAGTTGACTGGAGAGAAAGAAGGTTAATAAGCAAGCTGTATATGAACCAGAGAGTAGCTTTACGGGTTGGTACCAGCAGGACAGACTGGTTTGAGATTGGAATAGAAGTAAAACAAGGATGTTGTTTATCTCCTACTCTTTTTAACATTTACATAGACGAAATGGTGGCGGAATGCTGGAGGAGCGATAAAGGAGTGAGTATAGGAGGAAGGAAAGTTGCGTGAGTTCGATTTGCAGATGACATGGTGATCTTTGCAGAAAGTGAAGAAGAACTGAACAGAATGTTGAAGCATCTAAAGGATATGGAAAGTGTGAATGGGCTTAGAATTAATGTTCGAAAGTCAAAGATAATGAAAATAGGAAAAAAAAAAATTTAAACATCATTGTAGGTGAAGAAAGGCTAGAACAGGTGAAAAGGTTCAAATATCTGGGAACTGAGGTGACGGAAGACTGGAGTGAAATAAGAGAAATAAAAGCAAGGACTGGTATGGCAAAGGCGGCTTTCAGAGCGAAGAGAATACTGTTAAACAGTAAAATAGACATGGTATTGAAGAAAAGAATGATAAAGTGGTTTGTGTGGAGCGTTCTCCTTAACAAAACTGAAATTAGCAAGTTAGAGAGTTTTGAAATGTGGATTTGGAGACGAGTTCTTAAGTTCAAGTGGACAGACAAGGTGAGAAATGAGGAATTTCTAAGAGGAACGTAGTCTAGTAAAGACAACAAAGGAAAGAAAAAGGAATTGGATCGGACACGTACTAAGAAGGCAATGTTTGTTAAGAGATGTTTTGGAAGGATCTGTGGAGGGACAAATAAAAAGGGGAAGAAGAAAGAAAAAAATGATGGACAGTATAAAAATGGGTTACGGGGGGTACGGAATGATGAAAAAGACGGCTCAGGAGAGAGACCATTGGCGGATACACCAGGGACCTGCGCAAGCAGAACACTAATGATGATAAAAATATTAAATGACAAAAACGCATTTCACATTTTGACGAAAAGCTATAGGTAGAATTACTTCACCGTTTTTAAAACATGTTAAATTGTATAATTTAAGGTTAATACAACTTAAATTAAATGGCTCTGCGCTGACATCTTTGACACCCTAAAACTTTCCTAAATGATATATAATATCCATTACAGAAACTTGAAGGTTTTATTTAACCCGCATTAGCTCACTGTATGATTTAGTTACAAGAACATAGTGAACAAATAAGATTTATTTTTTTAGTACTTCTACTACTACCTCATCCAACAGATATTTGAAATTGAATTATGGTAACAACTGCGCCTAATATGATCTACCATAATATTTTCTCTGCTACAGAATATGATTTTCTAAAAGTAATTTTATTTATATGGGTCTGGTGGTAGTGGTAAAACACTGGTTTACCGAGAATTAAATAGGTTAATTTTTTTGCCAAAAAATTTGTGTACAAAAGCAGAATCGGATTTAATGTTCCAAACTGTGTATAAAATATTGGGTCCGAACAGTTACTGGTTCTGTTAGCCCCAGAATGAGGGGTTAAGTTCTTAAAAGTTGTAGGGTAAACGGTTCAACCTCTCAACGTACTCTGTACCATTATCTGTTGAAGTAGAGTCCAAAATAGATTGCTGGGTCCGAGCGAAACCCTCCCACACCACTAGACAACATCCCGCGAATAAGGTAAACCGCTCGACCAGATTGCAATCCTTACACCAACTATTACATATTTTTCTGTTTCGTGTATTTGTACGCATTTTTAATTATTACATCTATTTTTTATTACACTCACATTTTCTATCAGGTGGGGAAGTAGTACGTAAATAAATTTTTATTCTTTTATAAATTTTAAAATATTTAAAAAGGGTCGAATCCGGGTTACCGCTCGATAGCATAGTAAATCCAATATTGCTTGATTGTTGATGAAAGCTAGCAGGTGGCATACCACTATTAGTATTTTACGAACTAATAAAATTATTAAAAAAAACTACGTAGAAAAAATATCGTAGATTTTATTATTCGAAAACAATTTTAACACCTGAACCAAAGATACCTTCAACACCTCAACACAATTAATTACTATCTCTTAAATTTATCATATATTTTCGATATTTTTCTAAAATCCGTTTTGCAAAATGTATTTATAAAAAAATATATAAGTTAACAAGGTCAAAATAGTTTAAAAAAAATTGGTCACATACATATACTGCTTGAGGACACATCGTTCGTTAAATTAAAATTTTCAAGTTATATTCATAAACAGCAATATAATCATAGAGCTTCAATATTAAGGTGAATGAAATTGTTATTTAATAATATAATTATACTTGTTAACATTTAATTATTGTAATTTAATTTCATACGAAATTTTAATTCAAATAGAATTTATAATGATCAAATAAAAAAATTTTAAACGTCATAATCAAGTTTTATAGAAGTTAATCAATGCCATTGCCAAGAAATTTATTCATTGATGGTTATTTAATTTCAGCTATTTTTTACTTGGTTTAATTGGATCTGTGATATATATCCGTTTCGTTTTAAAACATGTTAGTTACATGATCAATCGTTCAAAACAAACTCTAGTCTGAAAAGAAAATGAACTTTAACGAATGGTATTGATGAAATTTCTAATCAACCAAAAATGACTGCTACGAGTGTTTGGAGGTTTCAAGATACTGGTAATAAGTAGCTAGCCTTATTTTGAACCTTTAACTTCAGCAACTGTTGAACTACAGTTTCAACTGGGTGAATATTTCACAGATTTTCAAGTAGAGGTATTTTCCATACATGATGCCCTTAAAAATTAAAATACATAAAATCAAACGTCGTCTGACAAAAACCTCTTGAAAACAACCGTAAACAATAATATTAATCAGAAATATTCTCCCTCGCCCCATATGGACATGGTAAAACTTCGTCGTTTGTCCTAAATTCTGAATACGCTATAACTATAGTTGTTTTTTATTTGGCCAACCGGACAACTAAAGTTGTGCGATATTTAAAAAGTTATCGATATAAAATATATTGATAAATCGATATGTCCATAAACATTGATATATCAATAAATATCGATAACTATCGAAAAATATCGATATATACATGTCGATATATCGATATATTGGTGGTAAATATCGATATTTGATCAAAAGTTATCGATATCTGATATATCGGTTTTATCCGAATAATTTTTTATAACTTTTTTAATATCGTTCAGTCCTAGTAACAGTAACAAAATATCTATACTATTTGATTTAATTTGAATTATAGATTTTAATTTGGCAGGTCAGTGGTCCTTGCTTATGTAGTTTTTACCTAATAGATAGAAAATTCCCCCATATTCTGTTTTACAAAAATACACAATTCAGAGCAATTAATGATTGGTAAAGGTCGGTATGCTAATTGCTCTCATAAAAATTTTTACCTATATTATTTGCAGAAAATGTAAAAATTTAACTGAACTTTTAGTAAATAAATATCGCTACGTTAGTTTAGCACTAAGATATATCCCCAAGAGAGATAGAATAGATAAAATATTTCGATATAATTACTCTCAATTCAAATTCAATGGCGTCAAAAGAATTAACCGCACCAAACTACAAAATTTAAAGTTATTGAATTTTCTAATCAACGGTCAACCAATTAACCAATTAACCCTCTCTCACCATCATTCAGTCCAATCTTTCCCAATGCCCCTATTTGGACTTTTGCTCAAAATTAAGAATCAAAAATATCTAAAAACAACTCCATAAAATCAACTTATTATCCAACTCAACCAATAAATTCTTTCAAATAAAATTTGGTAAACAGTACTTTTCGCGTTTTCGTACACAATGGCGTCCGGCAGACAAAACCACATTTTTGTTTCGCTTAATTATCGCTATGACCCGAAACGTGGAGAAACAGCAACAAAGGTGAGGATACAATTTTGAAAATTTTCTCATGTATCTAATACCTTATCTTTTAGGCTGAATTAATGTCTATGTTTTGCGCCGCAAAAAATTCAAGTCTAAAGTTCTTTCGATCAGAATTGTAAATACATATTTTTTTGGTTTTTTATATTGCGTGGACGCTACATACGAAAGTTTTAAAATCCTTTGAGAACTAGAACTGCAGTTATATACCTACGAATTGTGAAATGGAATTTGAAAAAAAAAAAAAAAATTACAGTAATTTTTTATAACGACCCTATTTGTATTTTTGCTCAAAATTAAGAATCAAAACACTCTAAAAACAACTCCATAAAATTAACTTATTGTCCTTTATCTTATTCTTTGATATAGATCAAAATAAAAAATTCAACGGTAAAAATATCCAAAGAAACTCCGTAATTCAATTTATAATTTTATATTTTCATTTATGAACCTACCGCAAAGTATCCGACTTACATGAGTTTGCGTTTTATTCAAAATTTATTAAATATGAAATTCTAGTCTTTAGTTTTTGTGTTGGTATGTGTATTGATTTTTTATGATATATGAATTAAAATAGCGAATGTAAGAGATCTCGTTTTAATGGAAAAGCGGAATGATTATGATCTTGTTTTTTTTTTCTCATTTAACTGGATCAGTATTTGAGATCATACGATTATTGCAACTATTGCACTTCTTTCTTAGTTCCCAATTCATTGTAGGATCAAAACCCACATCATTATGGAATTCAATGAGCTAAAACTAATCTAACCATTGTTGGACCATGCAGAAAAATGTAGTTCCTGGTAGGCAAGCGTTCAAATGAGATGCTCTTAAATTATATTTTTGCGGAAATGCTAAATAATAAATGACGATTGCAAGATTTGATCCAATGGGCCAGTGATAGGAACGAACTCATTTTGCCAGAATGAAATTTTTCTAACCGGTACTATCCAAGTTTTCTATTTGATATAAAACAACCACGCTTTAGACATGCAAATTGATGTAAAACAGTTTTAAATTCCTGAAGCAAGATAAGCTGGATCCGGTTTTCTTAAATAACAAAACAGGTTTGATCACTTTTCAGATTCTTCGTCTGTCTGATGGCTCCGTTTGTAAGGCTTTATTCGCTGACCCTAGCGGACTGGGCTTAATAACTAAAAAAGCGAGATCAACGATTGGTGACCCCGACATGATAAACGTTGATTAAATTTATCAAAATAAGTATGATGTTGATGATGTTGCGCTACCAAAAGGACAGTGAGATGCATTGTCATCAGCATGAGAAAAAATACTACTCCAATAATTATTATCTTCGGAATGTAAAAAACGTAATTTGATGCGATGTTGCTTTTAACATTTAATCAAAACCATAAGATAATATAATTCACATAATTTTTTATCTAACAACGAAACAAACAATTAGACTATACAATTGAAAAAGTTACGCCATATATGTACACCAACACCTCCTTATCAGTGATATTTATCTATAACAGTATTATGTTAAAGGGATTTAAAAATTTGTCATTAAAATATGGCTTATTGTGTGATAAACCGAGCTATACATCCAGAACTGGTATCAAAAGTTTGCGGTTGAGAGACCGAATCACATTGTTTTTATTACACACTTTTACCTAACTTGTGTTTTGACATTTGTGTTGGCTTCTGTTTTGTGATCAGATTTTCAGTAACTTCCCATTATGGAATGAGTCTCAAATTTAAAAGACAAGTTTGTTGAACCCAGTTTGTACGTGTTTCTAAAAGTTTTAGACCAAAAATATTAATAAAACTGTAAAAAATATATTCAATTTTTAAAATCTTTTATTTCTATTCAGTCCTTCCAGATAAATACATAATATATATATGTGTTTGTAACGCTTTTTTGTCCTCGCGTATAGCCCATATGATCCATCGCAGACCCCTCATATGATACATCGTTGGAAAGGTCTTGGACCAAGGAAGGTTCTTACACTATAATCGCTGCTATTTTGGACCAGCCGCCATATTGAATTTTGCAAAAACCCTTCAAATGTCAAATATGACATTAATCTTCCACCGCAGACCCTACATATGATATATCGTTGGAAAGGTCTCAGACCAAGGAAGGTTCTTACACTATAATCGCCGCCATTTTGGACTGGCCGCCATATTGAATTTTGCAAAAACCTTTCAAATGCCAAATATGACATTAATTTTCCACCGCAGACCCTACATATGATGTATCGTTGGAAAGGTCTTGGCCCAAGGAAGGTTCTTAGACTATAATCGCTGCCATTTTGGACCGGCCGCCATATTAAATTTTGCAAAAATCTTTTAAATGTCAAATATGACATTCATTTTACACCGCAGAAACCACATATGATATATCGTTGGAAAGGTCTCGGGCCATGGAAGGTTCTAAAATTGTAGTCGCCGCCATTTTGTACCAGCCGCCATTTTGAATTTTGCAAAATTTTTCTAAATGTCAAATATGACATTAATTTTCCACCGCAGACCCTACATATGATATACCGTTGGAAAGGTCTCGGGCCAAACAAGGTTTTTAGACTATAATCGCCGCCATTTTGGACTGGCCGTCATATTGAATTTTGCAAAAATCTTTTAAATGTCAAATATGACATTAATTTTCCACCGCAGAAACCACATATGATGTATTGTTGGAAAGGTCTCGGGCCAAGAAAGGTTCTTAGACTATAATTGCCGCCATTTTGGACCGGCGGCCATATTGAATAGTGCAAAAAACTTTCAAATGTCAAATATGACACTAAGGGAGCATCCATTTAACATTTTTTTTTTGTGTTAACTGAAAAAAAAAATAAAAAAAAACAAAAAACAAAAAAAACAAAAATTAAATAAAAAGGGTTAAGAAACCCTGAAAATAAAATCTTTAAAAAAAAAAAAACAAAAAGCGCACTGAAAAGGAAAAAATAAAATAAAAAAGTTAAAAAAATATTAAAAAAAAAAAAAACCAAAAAAATAAAAAATAAAAAAAAAAAAAACAAAAAAAAACAAAAATTAAATAAAAATGGTTAAGAAACCCTGAAAATAAAATCTTTTTAAAAAAAACAAAAGCGCACTGAAAAGGAAAAAATAAAATAAAAAAATTAAAAAAAAAATTAAAAAAAAATTAAAAAAAAACAAAAAACAAAAAAAACAAAAAACAAAAAATTAAAATATTAAAAAAAAAATTAAAAAAAAATCAAAAACAAAAAAAAACAAAACAAAAATTAAATAAAAAGGGTTAAGAAACCCTGAAAGTAAAATCTTTAAAAAAAAAAAACAAACAAAAAACAAAAAGCGCACTGAAAAGGAAAAAATAAAATAAAAATATTCGAAAAAAATAATGCAAGAGAGTTTCGAATAGGAATAGCACACTTAAAAGTAAAATATAAAATAAAAATTCAGGAATGGTTGAGCCAAAAGATAACTCGGGCCGCATATTGATGCAAGACCTTAGTGGTCGCATAGGGGTCTTAAATAAAGTAAAGGTCACAACACATTTTGAACAAAAAAGATTTTAAACGAGTGTGTTTTTATTTCGATTTGAACAATTTAAGATTAAGAGATAATACTAGTTGATGTTGGAGCGTCTCAGTGGTGTGGTGGAAAGCGCAACGAGCTTTCACGCCGAAGACCTGGGTTTCTAAAGACCTAAACAACTTTGAGTGCTAATTGTGTTCTAGTCTTTGAAAGCGACTGCAACTGGTAAGACACGACAGTATTTAAAAATAAGGGCTTCCGCCTTCCACAATAGGATCTTAGAGATCTCTCATGTTTTTGTGAATGGAAGCTGCACGCCCAACAATAGTATCTATCTATCGAGTAGTTGTTCAAAAGAACGCAATTTATATTTTGAGAATACACAAATATACAATTTAGCTCAAACATGAGCGTGACGGATCCGCGATTTTATGGTTAACTGCTTAAGTTCGGCAAGCAGCAAAAGTGTGCCATAGGCTCAGCCTCCGACACCAGCAATGGTGGTAATTGTTCTACGGGTGTGAGAACAAGGAGCATCTGAGAGTACTTTATTTAGAGAATATAAAATATGCATAACAACGATATAAAAACACACTCGTTTAAAATCTTTTTTGTTCAAAATGTGTTGTGACCTTTACTTTATTTAAGACCCCTATGCGACCACTAAGGTCTTGCATCAATATGCGGCCCGAGTTATCTTTTGGCTCAACCATTCCTGAATTTTTATTTTATGTTATTTTTAAGTGTGCTATTCCTATTCGAAACTCTCTTGCATTATTTTTTTCGAATATTTTTATTTTATTTTTTCCTTTTCAGTGCGCTTTTTGTTTTTTTTTTTTTTAAGATTTTACTTTCAGGGTTTCTTAACCCTTTTTATTTAATTTTTGTTGTTTTTTTTTGTTTTTGATTTTTTTTTTAATTTTTTTTTTAATATTTTAATTTTTTGTTTTTTGTTTTTTTTTGTTTTTTTTTTGTTTTTTTTTGTTTTTTTTTTAATTTTTTTTTAATTTTTTTTTTTAAATTAATTTTCTTCATTTATAAAAGCTTCAACATTTATATAAAAACCCATACATTCTGAATGACCCACTTCCTGCGTTGGAAATTGGCTCATAGTGGGTATATCATTGTAACTGAGGACATTTTATGCGTTTTTGTCAGTTTAATATGAAAAAATGCCCTGAAACCGTAAATAATGGATATAAAAATTAAATTATTTCGTACATTTTTTTGGGTAGACAAAGAAAATTTTGTATTGTTAATACATCAAAAAAAAAAACAAAAATTGTCGACATTTCTATACAAATTTGTATAGAAATTTTAAACAATTTTGAATTCGCTTTTGAGACTTTCAATATTTAATTATTTGCATAATTGAAGTTCAGAATTTAAAATATGTATTGGATTGATCAAAGTTTAAAAAATTGGGACGACCTCAGGTCAATAGATACTACCTGAATCTAACTCATGATCATTCCGTGGTGCCGTATCCAATGTTAAGAGGGACTCCTAAGAACCTTTGGTACCCCCACTGATGATAAAGCGGTTTTACGTGTTCGCCTGAACCGTAAACAAAAAGTGAAGTAAAGCGTTTATTAGTACCTTGGAGAGATCGGGGTTCTGAATCGTCGTTTGGTACGTCCGTTTGCTGAAAATGAAATAATTGAAAATGCCACGGCAGGACTGAGCACAGATTTCAAGAACGTTACGCTTGTAGCTGACATAACTTCAATGGAAAAATCTTGAACATTATGTCAGAAGTTCGAAATATTATGGTCTGCACCAGTTCCAACTAGGTCAACAAGTTTTTTTATCTACACCAATTATGTTGTTGGTTTGCAATTGTATGTAATACATGTTTCTAAAACGTAAAAGTGAAGATCGTTGATTACATCGATTTTATCGATTTAAAGCTCAAAATTTCGAAATGGAATTCGCACAAATACTATACAAAGAAGCATAGCTTGTGTATAATCCAAAACGGATGGCAATCATGATGAACAAACTATTTAAAAATGGTGGCACTTAGCCGGCAACACGTTTGTAATAGTGATTTGCAAACGGTAACAATGCATTAATACCAATGAATTTAATCTATCTTTCCGCCCACCGGAACGTATGTAAAATTTTAAATTTTGGATCTATGGGTGTGAAAACCCCTGCGTACATTAGTACCTGCTATTGGAAAATCAGTGAACGTGAGATATCGTATACCACTGGCAATGGCAGTAAGATATCACTGATATAAGGGGATAAGTGATATTTTACAACACATAAGAACCTTTTAAGAACAAGGTCCCACAACAGCATCCCGAGCAGAAATTTATCAGGGCTCAAGCAAGGTCCGGATCAGGTTTGCCCTAACCTGAATCAGGCATTGGTAGGGTTGCCTGATTGGGCCCGGATCATGAGTGTAACGCTTTTGCCCTATCAGGTCCTGATTGGGATTACCGGATCAGACCCTGATTGGGATAATCGGATCAGGCCCTGATTGGGATATCCGGACCAGACCCTGATATATATTTAAATATTATATTCATAAATTAATCAAATTAAAATAAAAAAATTACAGTCGAAAAAATTAAAACATACATACCACCTTAATGACTATTATTATAGTCTTTCAGCCGAGAAGCTATAACTAAAATATACATGAAACGATTTTAACTATCTATTTCTAAAATGGATAATACTCTAGGGAATTTTAACCAATAGCTAGGGGTCAAATACGAAAAACCTGATCAGGGCCGGATATATTTAAATAAGGTTAACCTTAAAAGGGTATTGTAAATCAGGCCCACATCAGATTGCCCTAATAGGGATTGCCCTTGTAGGACTGACCAAGCCCTGACTGTATTCAGGTTTTCCCTAACTAATTTCTGCTCGGGATGCTTCTAAGATGTACGCAATTTTTTTATTTTTTTACATTTTTTTTAAGGAATGAACTTTTTTGATTGCTCGAAGAAATGAGCTTCCATATAACTATTATATATGCTGGATTGAGGAAAACAATGTATTACATGATCTAGGTATATGCTTCTAGCACTAGGATAATTAGTAACCCAATTTTAGCTTTGTTCCTGCAAATTTGAAAAAAAAAAGTATTTTATTTTTATTTCCTCCATCCTATTATGAAATATTGCCCTATGTCGTACAATATTATGTGAAAGAATGTATTATTTAGTTTTCCATTCTTTAAAAAGAACATAACAAACCAAAAAAAAAAATTGCGTCTATCAACGTCTTAAAAAGCATGATGGTGTGGAACCTAGGTCTTAAAAGGAGTTTATGTGTTGTTGTGACACACATTGTAATTCCAAATATGCCAAATACTTTGAAATTGCACAAATTTTAATGAAATTTTCGGCGAAAAAGATGATGAACAATGTCATTGAAGCTACAATTTTAAAGGGAAAATTCGAACCGGAAGATGAACCGTGTTGCTACGCATTCCAATGATTCCAACAGATATGGCATTTGAATTCAAACGTTTAGTTTCTAGTCAACTCGGTTTAGCAATGACCATCAACAAACACAAGGACAGTTACTGCAAGTATGTGGACTAGATTTGGAGAATCCGTGCTTCTCACATGGACAACTGTACGTGGATGACGCGTTAGGAAAACCATCTGATTTATTCGTGTACGCACTAGACGGAAAAACAAAAAATATAGTGTATACCAGGGTTGTTCCTTTACGCGTAATCTAAAATAGATTACATTACATGTAATCTATGTAATGTAATCTATGTCATCTATGTAAATTTGGCGTAATCTATTAATTTTGATTTAAGAAAAAATATGTGGAAATATTTTATTACCCTACTGGAAATTTTGTCTTAAAAGACGTGATCAATAATATTGTCAAAAACAAGATCTTGCGATCTTGAAAAAAGTTAATTTATTGCTAAAAAATTTTAGAATTCACATATCAATTAAATAGATTACATTATAGTTTACATTATAGATTACACGAAAATATCTCGAGAAATTTACACGTAATCTATGCGTAATCTATACATGTAAAGTAATCTATTTTGTCTACGGCACAACCCTGGTGTATACCCACAAACTTACTCGAATAAAGAAATAGAATTAAAAAGTGAAAATAAATAAAATTAAAATTCTTTCCATATTAAAATAAATAAGTTGCAATAAAAATGGTAGAATGTTATCATAATGAGTTTTTTCGAATTTCCTTTCTCATGAGATAGCGGCAATATGCGACGGGCATAATGTTAAATAAACAAAACTTTTCACTATTTAGTGTAAAAAATAAAATTTTGAGAGATTTTGTGAGTGATTAAGATCAAAGTAATTATTGTAATTCACTTGAATTTTGCAATTTGAAAGCATTTTTCATTTTCTTTCAGAAAAACTTCTTTAGAACAGTTTTTGTGTGTTTCGTGTCGGAAACAAATTCAATGCATGAGCACTGTGAAAATTTGTGGATCTATTTTTGTGCTGTATAATGTTCTTTATAGAGATGAGTGATGACACACCTCTACTAATTCAACAAGTCATTTAAATTTTTTTATTGCTTACTTGAAAACTTATTTGATCGCCAATTTTTCATATATCCGAACTGATCAGCTAGAGTGCTAATTATTTTTCATTCATATTTTTAAAAAGAAAAATTAAAAATTATGCTATCATTTTTCATTACCACGTTTTGAAATCATTGCTACGTCAACAAAATGTCTGCGCACAAACTTTATTTATAAGCGTAGCAAGGCACGCCGGGTCCTGCTAGTATAACATAAAATTATATTCATTTCAACATAAGTTGAAATACCTGTACCAAATTAGTTAACATCTTCATCATCAATGATTAGAAATCACATACCTTGTTGTCTTTCTTGGAAGGTCAAAAATATTTTTTTAAATTTGTTTTTCGTCCCCAAAAATCCCAAAGAAAACCTTTTTTTACAGTTGGGTGACAAATAAACATTATTTGATATTTTGTTTATGGAACATTCTGGATTAAAGATGTTTAGAATAACGATCGGTTGATTGATTTTTCTAGATTGTGCGGAATTTAGTATTTAAGCAGGTATTTTTAGACAGAATTAATTAGTTGTAAACGAAACACTGTAACGTGCATATAAAACCATGTTGATCGAAGAAGTTATTTTTAAATTAGTTTTTGTAAATAAAGTTTTAAGTGTTATTCAATAGAAGTATTACTTCGGTCTGAAAGACCTAAGTAATAAGTATTACATTCCTGAGCTAAAAGTGAAATTCTTACCCCTACTTTTTTGCCATTTCTCGGCGTTTTAGGACCTACTAGTTCTAAACAAGCAACAAAAAAAATGTATGTCTGTATGTATGCCGGCCGACCGTCACAACCGACGAAATCTAGAAAACGGCAGAAGGGATTTGAAAAATTTTGAATTCTACAAATGGGTACACTCAATGGTAAGAGCCGAAAGGACGATGTGTTCGATAACTGTACCGGAAGTGTGTCAAAAAATCGTCAAGCGTGTCAAAACAAGGAAATATGTATGCATATTTTTTGCTTAAAAAACGTTCATTTGAAGTGATAATGAGTAGGAACAAAGAATGTGGAGAAATCTGGATGGTCGGGATTGGTATGTGGGATCAAAAACTAGATTATTGCATTATAAGTTTGTCAAAAAAATGTTGTCATGTATGTCAAAGGAAAGATTTTTATTTATTTTTTTACCCAATTTTTGGAAAAAATTAAAATTAATTATTTGTTTGACATGAAATTTTATTATTATTATTGAGAATTATAAGTTAAGTAGTCAAAAAAATAATGTCAAGTGTGTCAAAAGAATGATTTTTATTTATTTTTTTAGAAAAAAATAAAATTGGTTATTTGTATGAAATGAAATGTATAATGAACATGAAATTATTGTTATTGAGAATTTTATTCCATTATAAGTTTGTCAAAAATATATTGTTAAGTGTGTCAAAAAAATGATTTCATTTATTTTTTTAGATAATTTTTTGGAAAAAGAAATTTAGCTGTTTGTTTACGTTCATATAATTGAACATGGAAATTTTTGAATTTGTTTTTTGAAATATTTTTGGAATTTAGAAAAAGTTTCAATTTTTGATTTTTTAAGAATTTTTGGAATATTTTTAGAATTTTGAAAAATTTTAAATTTTTGATTTTATTATAATTTTGGTAAAAGTTACAATTTTTGATTTTGTTATAATTTTTGCAATATTTTTAGAATTTTTGAAAAAAGAACTTTTTCTTTCAAAATCTTTGATTTTGTAATAATTTTTGAAATATTTTTAGAATTTTGTTTGAAAAAAGTTTGAATTATTTTATTTAATTTTTACAGTATTTTTGGAATTTTGAAAGAAATATGAATTTGTGATTTTGAAATATTTTCTCGAAACGCTAAATGGAGAGGTTTTGGAGTTGTTTGCTGATTGTATAATTTTTTCACTAAATTATGTTAATTTATGATCTGTTATAATTTTCCGACAACGTAGTGATGTTTCGTGTTAGTTTTGTAATACACATCTAAACAGAGATAAAAAATACATGCACTTTAACAAAAAGTTTTGTTTGATATACATCGCTGCCCAAAACTAAAAACCATGTCCTCATAAAAGTTTTTTGCCGAAAACTATATCAAAATCTTTAACCCAGACCGAAGTCTTGATATCTCAGAGATGTGAGATTTCAGCCCCTCCATACTTTTATGTATTAGTTTAGACGCTGTGTACCGAAAATGTTTCCAACAAACCGTTGAAGTTTCCGCAGCTATTATTGTTTTCCTGTTGTTGTGGAGCAATTAAGGTGTTGAATACTTAATAAAACCTGGGGTTTGTGCTTACTGATTGAATCCAGAAGGAGATTTGGGGAGTTACGTTTATCGAATTGAGAGTAAGATCAATTCGAAGGAAGGTACAAAAATGTGACAATATCATATTTTGTTTTCGTAAAGACAAGCCAGTCAAAAGATAGTCCATATGAAATATGGACACGTGGGATACGGACAATAGTTCTTTAAAGGTCTTCCATCTTTTTTCAGGCTGCATCAGTGACATCACTAATTTTTTACAACAACTTTTTCAAAATATTAACGAAACATATAAATTATAAACATTTATTTATCCGTGTACGTAATCATGAGATTGCCGATGCGGCATTTGCTTGTCTGATAAAATACTTTCTCCTAATAATCAACAATTTTTTTTCTTTTAACGGAACTAAAAAAATCAAATAATTATGATTAACATAATAACTTTTCAACGATGTTTTTCTTTAAAATAAAAAAAAAATAAAAAACTTTTTCATAAAAATCAGAACGGATTCATCACCCACATTTATTATATTTGTGCTCTCAAATATTTATCTCAGTTTTACCACACAAAAATGTAATTTTGTTGCCTTTACCTTTGTAACTTTCTCTTATTGGAAATAATATATAAAAGCAACATATCCGTAAATTCTATTTTGTTTTGAAAGTAATTAAATTTTCTTCGTGTTTTCTTCTATATATGAACAAAAAAAATTACCTTACATTGAAAGTTGTATTAAATTGGTTGCTCATTGGAATAATGATTAAATAATTTAAATTATTTTTATTTTACTTTTGCACTAAAATGAACGAAACCTACATTATTTGTTTAAGGGGAATCACGAATACATATTAGAGTATGTATATTATTTTCAAGACCATTTCGAAAATTATTTAACGAATTCATAATTTACGAAACATTATTTCCGTTAGTTTGCATTACATAAAAATTATGGTTAAAGCGGTATGCCTATAGATATCGTTTGGTCACAAATTCACGGTCAAATGATAAGATAAGATATAAACACCTGAAAGAACCAAAGCGAAATCGTTTTTTTTTTTTTTCTAAATTCGAAAGTATTAATCATGGTTTCTGAAGATCACACACTCAACACAATAGATTTTAATATCTTTAATCATCAAATCGTTATTTCTTGTGTCTATTAATACAATACATGATAATGTTTCGCCTATTCCATCAAAAATTCTCATACACCTCATATAAAATTCAACGATATAAACCGGATTTTAAAATTTAATTTTTTTTTACATAAGACAGATACATAAGAAATCATACATCAACACTTAAATACTTTCATAAAAATTAAATATTAGTTCCGAGTCACCTAAATTTTTGGTCTAATCAACCAGTTTCTTATTATAAGACCAAATAGTTAAGTTTATTAAGGATTTATGTTTATTTAATTTTAATACATTACTCAATATTGATGTATTATTATTATTTTTTTTTCGTTTTATTTACAATTATTTTTCAATAATAATAAAATAATAATAAATGCGACTTATTTTCTTTGTACAAGTAGTTAAATTAAGATCCGGGTTTGATGTAAGAAAAAAGAGATAGTATCGCGGCTGTATAACGATTTCTGATGTTTAATGTTTATTCAATTTTTGTTTTTTTAGGAAATATAATTTCTCCCAACACAAAACCAAATTATTTGAACTTCACTTATTTTGCTTCTCTTCTAATGTTGAAATATTTTTTTTATGGGATAAGATTAAGTTGTTTGTATAATTGTGATATCGTAGTATTGACATTAATATCAAGATCTGTTTGTTGGGCGATAAGAACAATAACTAAAATAACCACTTTTTTGTTAGACGGTAAAATTTCTATTGGGTTTTCCCCATTATTACTACAACTACAGTTTAAATTTTTTATGAAATAATCTATATGCGTTATGGGTCGATTTTATTGTGCGAGTTTACAGGCTACTTTAGACGCTAGTAAACTCGCCTGGTATAATCATCACTTGCTAGCTAGTATTTTATTTATTTATTTTTAGCTCCGTAACAATTCATAATTGAATAAAGGAGTTTCTCATATTTTTCCATAGTTTCTTATTTTTCGCTTTTCGTCTCCAAAAACAACTGCCAAAATTTTTAATGTCGTCTTTCCAACGTATATGTGGTCGTCCAGGATTTCTTTTTCCGTCGCATGGTGTCCATTCTTCAACAATTTTCGGCAGACGATTGTTTTCATACCGACTCAAATGACCAGCCCAGTTCCATTTCAAACCTTTTGCAGTTTCCTTAACATCTTTTACTTTCGTCGTTTTCCGAATTTTTTCGTTGGTTATGTGATCAGTAAGTCGAACGTTCAACATTGATGGTTCCATACTTCTTTAAGCGATATCTAATTTCGATATTGATTTCCGTGATAAAGGTAGACATTGAGTACCGTATGTGAAAACCGGTAATATACAAGCAAGGGTCAAATAGCCTCTTTTAGTGAAACATGGCTGTGAACTTTTGAAGAGCCTTTTCAACGCCCAAAAATATCTCCACGCGGTAGATATTCTTGCGTTACGTCTATCGCCTTGTCTTCATTGTTTGTGCATGAAGTTGCTTGGCCGAGATAATTGATGTTGTCTACCACATCAATCTTGATACCGTTCACCATGATGAATTCGACGTTTGTATTTGTTAATATTTTTGTTTTTTCAATGTTTGGGTGAAGTCCACTTTTTTTTGATTCTGTGAATATATCGTTCATCATTATTAACAATTTGTGCTCATTGTCGGAAATGGCGTCTACATCATCCGCAAATTCAATTCGGCCAATTCTGGTTTTCCAATTTTTATTCCTTTATCTGACCAGTCGATTACATTGAATATTCTTTGCAATGCTGAATTGAATGATTTTGGAGAAAACGGATCTCCTTGTTTAATTCTTCGGCCTATTTTAAACCATCTGCTCTACTTATCTATTTTAATTCGTGTCCTTGAATTTTCATATATTTTCTTGAATATGTGAATATACTTGATTCAATTTCATGTTCTTTTGCTATCGAAGGCTTTTTCAAAGTCAATAAATCCCATGAATAGCTGTTTGTTGTATTCGTTCGACTTTTCAATGAGCTTGTTTATAACGAAGATATGATCCGTCGAATATCCAGGACGAAATCCAGCTTGGTTGGGTGATTAATGTTTATCCAGATTGGTTTGCAATCGATTTAGTAGAATTCTCATGAACAGTTGGTACAGATGCGATGTTAACATTATCGGTCGATAATTCTTTATATTTCTTCTATCGCCTTTCTTTTTATAAATTAGAACGATCATTGATTCGAGCCATTGTTCTGGAATGTTTTCTGTTGATAAAATTTCATTGAAAAGGAATTGTAAGTGTTCTAATCCGAGAATATCACAAATTTTGAATAAATCCGAGGAAATTTCATCTGATCCTGTTGCTTTTGATTTTTTCATCATTTTTATCGATTGGTTTATTTCACGAATAGAAATTTCATCGATTTTGGTGTTATCATTCAGGTCTGGATTGAGTTCGTTTCGTTCATCCTCTGATAATGTGCTTTTATAAAGATTTTCATAGAACTTAGCTGCCACCTCCAAGGCTTCTTCTCTATTAGTTCTTACCGTACCATTTTTGTCTATCTTTGAGGTATCCATGTTTTACTGTTGGTTATGCCATTCCGTGCATTTCTCAATGATTTACCGTTTTCGATTGCGTCTTGCAGTTGGCCAATTTCATGTCTGTAGACATCACGATGGTTAATCGATTGACTTTTTTTCGTTGAATTTTGAATTCTTTTTCTTTTCTTTCGTTTTCATGACGTTTCTTCTTCAGTGTTTCTCGCGTCTCAATCTCTTGTTTCGTTACTGTTGATGATACGAAATCTGTATGTCTGTTGCTTCTGAATGGTTCCGCACAGGTGAGTATATCAGAACAAAATTGGTCATATTGTTCCTGTGTAGAATACAGTTGATATTCGCTTAGATACTTCAAATTCTTTTGCAGATTTTCATTGAATTTTTCTATTAAATTGTCATCAAATTGAACATTGATCTTTGGAATGTATTTTTTGAAAGATCGGAAACGTTTTACTTTTAAATCGATTGTCATCCTTACCATTCTATGATCTGAATTGAATTTGAAACTACTGCTTAGATTTCAGGTTAATACTGAAAAATTTATATAAAGTGAACCTTTCTACTGTTCTTTAGTCCACCCAGGCGTCCTACAGTTAGGATTCCGAAAGCTGGCTTTACACGGTCTATGGATACCGTAGATTGTTTTCCGTTTACTTCCACAACAAAGTTTTTTCTTGTTCTACGAATTACCTTGAAAGGTCCTTCGCAGGGAGCTGTAAGAGCAGGTCGAACCTTATCGGTTCGAATAAAAACATACTCGCAATTATTTATGTTTTTAGGCAAAAATATTGGCTTAGTCGATTTTCGAGTTTCGACTGGCTTTAGGTTGCGCATTGTTGTGCGGACCGTTCTAAAAACAAGTTGTGTTCCATAGTGATATTAGGAGGAGTGGACTCAAAAAATTCACCTGGTAATTTAAGAGTTTGACCATATACTAAGTCAGCTGGTGTGCATTTCAGATCTCCGCTAAAAGATGCTCGTAAACCTAAAAGAATAATAGGGAGCTCGGCACTCCAGCGGATAGTACCACCACGAGCTATAAGTAAAAATTTTGAGGGAGCGGTGGAAGCGCTCAACCATTCCATTGGCCTGAGGATGATACGCAGTAGTACGAATCCTATGAGTACTAGGGTTTAGTAAGTTCAGAAAAGAGTTTAGACTCAAACTGACTACCACGATCTGTCGTTATCTCGAGGGGAATCCCAAGTCTCGGAATGTACTGCTCAACGAATGTTTTCACAATAGAGGCAGTCATATCTGAAATTGAGTATGCCTCAGGCCAACGAGTAAACCTGTCAACGATGGTAAAAATGTATTATTTCTCTTCAGATGGAGGTAAAGGCCCTACAATATCCATATGAATATATTGAAATCTCCCCGATGGCATTGGAAAATGAGCGACTTCAGAACGTATGTGTTTATGCACTATTGATTTTTGATATGTGATACAAGATTTGGCCCAATTGTTAATGTCTTTATTGAGGTTAGGCCAAAAATATCTTGATGAAACAAGTTTGCGTGAACCTCTTACACCCGGATGAGAAAATTTGTGCAGATTTTCAAAAACAATCCGTCTCATAGAAACTGGCACATATGGTCTATTCGTGCCGGTAGATGTTTCACAATATAATGAGAGATTAGGGAATTCGAATTTGTCAATTTTGAATTAGGAAAACGATTTAAATCGGAGAGAAGGTTTTCTAAATCGACAACTGTGACTTGAGCTTGAGCAAGTTTGGTTTAATCAATCCCGATGACTTCCAGCTGGATAATCTCTGGATCGTTAATACGTGATAAGCAATCCGCGATCACATTATCTTTCCCGTTAACGTGCTGAATATCATTTGTGAATTGCGAGGTAAAACTCAAGTGAGTCGTTTGCCGTGGACTTCTTTCAGTCTTTGTGAAGAGTGCCTTGGTCAATGGCTTATGATCTGTGTAGATTGTAAACTGACGACCCTCTTAAAAATAACGAAAGTGTTTGATAGAAAGATAAATGGCAAGTAGTTCCCTGTCGAATGCTGAGTACTTGATTTCTACTCGAGTACGTTTTTTACTTTCTACGAAGTAGCCATTGTATTGAAATTATAATAATGGCTAAATTAAATAATTAATATGGGAAATAATAAAAACCAAAACCAGAAGGAAGAAATAGAGTAAAACAACAAAGGTTCGTCCGCAATGATTCGTTCGTTGGGAAAATAAAATATATTTAAAAAAAATTGAGGTCGAGGATGAATACAATTACTTCTCGAAAAGTGTACAAGCATTTCTCGACGTTTTGTATCATAACCAGTCTAACTTGGCAAACAAAAATTTCCGTCTGTGTGCCATTAAAATGTTTTAGGGAAAATTGAAAACGACAAACAAATATTAGTTTTTATCAAGCACTATACCAAACCCTTCTCATAGACCAAAGTTTTTGACATACCGGAGTGGGAGTTTTTAAGTTCATATTGTATAAATACTTTGAGGTTGTTTATCGAAATTTATGATATTTAATGAAATCTTCGGGTTTGCATAGGATTTTTTCGGGTTTATGTTGTGTAATAGTTGGTAACCCTGAGAAACACCCTGTATAACTGAATTCTTTCTGGGCAAGAATTGGGCCTCGGCCTGTTTGCCATCATCTAATAATAATAAATAAATAAATAAAAACCAACCGCGTTACACTTGGGTGGGTACCTGCCCACACAGGGGTATGCTTTGGACTGACCAAGAGTTCGATCAAAAGCGTTATTAAAAATAGTCCTTGACGCCTCTGACAGATGTAGACTCTGCAGCTCGGAGGGGGAAACGATGGATCACCTTGTTTGCAACTGTTGGAACCTCGCATGGCGGAGATAGATAAATCAGGCCAAGAAAGACTGACACTTCCTCAATATTAGTTTGTTAAGTTTACGATTATATCTGTTTTGTATTATTTAATATAGTAAACAAAAACTAAACTCCCAAGAATATTTACAAGTTGTTTATTTAATATAATATTTAATAATTTTTATAATGTTTAAAGTGAAAAACTGGATTAACTTAATTCGATGAGTGGCAAAATGTAATTGAATTTATTTTTACCACAATACATCGAGGAATTACAATATATCAAGGAATTGACTATTATTTGTGTCTCAATTGTTAATGCATTTATGCCAGCACATCACTCCCTCACCAGCGTTCGCGCTAATAAATTTGAAAAATATATACAAGATACAATAAGATAAATTTTTTATTTAATAATTTTTTATTTAATGGTTATGGCATCGAAAGCAAAATATATGATTGTTTCTCATTTGATTAATTAAAAAATATTCGGATGACAAAAAAAAATATATCATATATACAATACACAAAAAACGAAAAAGCGTAGCCATACCATAGGAAAGAAGACTGAAGAGTATACGGTAGGGAAAGAAGAAAAATAAAAAACGAAACATAAACGATTTTTTTATTTCTATTTTCTCTTATTTCAATTTAGTTTATGCTTTGCTTGCGGAGTGGATAGACGTATTATTTTAGATTTAATTTATTTCAGGCTTAAAAAAATATTTGTTTTAAAATTTCAGCTGTGTTTAAATTCATTTTTCACTTTCTTTTTTTCGGAAAATTAAAAATGAATTTCATGCATAGGGAAAGATTTAAAAAAAATTTTTTTAAGTTTCCTTTCTTCTGCATCTTAACTTTTATTTTAGTCATAATTTTCTTTGTTTTTAAATATTTTTTATTGATTAGAAATTAAAGAAACAATTCATAAAATTGATTTGTTCTTTCTTTGCAAAACAAGATAAGCAGGCTACAGGCCTTCAATCAATTTTTCAATCCCTCCTAGTATATATATATAGTTACTATTTAAATTTGACTTTTTGTATTTAATTGTTGGTTTAGTTGCATGAAGTATACGTTCCACAAATGCAGGATTCAATCTGTCGGTTGATATGGTGCTAAGCTTACCATTTATTTCGATTATGAACTGTTTACGAAGACGTCGTATAACCTTATGAGAACCGTGGTATGGACTCAAGAGTCCAGTTCGAACTTTATCGACCCTTACAAACACATATTCGCATGTTTCGAGATCTGTCGGAACGTATGTTTTTTGAATTGAATGTTTGGATGCAACTGGTTTTATTGCCCGCATAGTTTCTTTAAGTTTGCTAACAAAATTGCTTGGATCTGGTGATACTGTATCAGGAGTTGGAACAAAGATTTCCCCAGGTACTCTAATTGTCTGTCCATATACTAATTCTGATGGACTGCATTTGAGATCATCTCTGAACGTTGTACGTATACCTAACAGGACAGTTTGAAGCTCTTGACTCCAAAATGAAGTTTTGCCGCGAGATTTTAGAGATTCTTTAATTCTACGATGTAGAACTTCGACCATACCATTTCCTTGGGGATGGTAAGGACTGGTTCGAATTCTGTGAATACCCAAAAATGTCGTAAATTCTTTAAAGAGTTTAGATTCAAACTGCGTGCCTTGGTCCGTTGTTAGCCGTAGTGGAGTTCCAAAACGAGCAATATAATTATTATAGAAGGTTTTGGCTGTAGTAATTGCTGACATATCTACCATTGGGTATGCCTCAGGTCATCTCTTGAAACGGTCAATGACTGTAAGCATGTAGTAATATTCGTTCACCGAAAGAAAAAATCTTGCTTGATTCAAACATGTTGCATTGTTAATCGAAAATTAAGTGAAAATTGGGGAACTAAATACGTTAGTGATTGTATCAACCAACGCTCCGTATTTAAATTAACAATTTAACCGTTGTTGATATATTTTTTTATAAGTATCACAAACATATTTGATTTAACCATGTTTGTAGTTGAGTCAATTATGATTTAATTTTCAATTGACTACAAACGTGGTAATTTAAAACTTAGACTAAAAATAGTGATATTGAATACGTTTGTGATAGAATCAAGCAATACGCCGTATTAAATCTTTTGGTTTGGTACATCTTTGTTTTGTTTTTGCTGCTATCGATGTTTGTATGGGTTCGTTTTTTTTGTAAATATAATATTTGAAATTTTTTATATTAGAAGTATGTATTTCGCATCAATCCCGACAAACATTTTTATGCATAAAGCTAGCGTTCGTATATTTACGTTCTAAATAGGAAATGTATGAGTGTGATTTTGTTTGTAAAGGATACGTCCATTTTTTCGCCATTTTTTTAATGATACGATTTAAAAGACCAAAATTCAGAAATCAAAAAATTTAAATATTTGAATTATGTGTAGAAAATTATACTAATGTTCCATAATTTTCTCATTATTATGAAAAATTAAATTAAAATATCGATAAATGGACATGAAACAAGACAAATAAAAAATATTAAAAAAATATAATAATTTTTTTAAATCACCAAAATTAATTATAGAAAGGGCCTGTTTCACTAACGATATTTTTGTTATAACATTAACTGAAAAATTTCTTTCGCACATAATTTTATATGCAAATAATATGAAAATTATTTAAATCAATTAAACACATCTAAATTATTTCCTAAAGTAAAATGTTAAATAAAACCAGCCATGTTAAAATATATAAAAACTTTTTATTTTTCTATTCTTTTGTTTTTTAGTTTCTTTTCTTCTAGTTTTTTATTTTAACAAACACAATAATTTTCAAACAAAAACATGAACAATCTGAACTGAAAAATATGAACAAGAAAAATTGATCACGCCGTGGTTGATTTAAATAATGATAATTGTTACGTTTTTATAAAATAAATTGACAATGCTACATTGGTTAAAATAATTACGTTCGTATTAGACGCAAAATCAAACAAGCTTTGTAGTTGATTCTACCAACGTTTTTTTTTCGGTGTGTTAGACCAATGAAGATAATTACCTCCAATTTTGACAGAGATGTCAGAAACAGTGCTACCAACCATGGGAAAAAATTTAAATTTTTTTCGATGCCACAAAGTTTAAATTCAAAATTCACCTTACTTTTTGATCACAGTAGTACTTCTATTTCTTGTGTGCGCACTTTTGAGCTGGAATTCAGAAATTTGTGTTTGAAGTGCATTCACTTTTCTTCGAGAATAGATTCCCTAGACCTAGAGCCTAGAACCACCTTTTCAATTGTGCAGAGAAACCAACCGACCTGACGAAGGAAGATCTGTGGTACCGCCCAAGGGCAGTAGCAGAGTTCCTGAATCTGGACTTGGAGCCGGAAGAATTGCACCTCCACGCGTCGCTACAACAACAACAACATCATCTGCTATTAATATAACTTTTTCAATGTCTTGAGACTCCACTACAGAAATTATTTGCTTTATGGACGGTGGTAACCGTTGGTTCCAAATTCCGAAAATTAATTTTTCGCTGATAATATCTAAAGTAGCTGCCTGCCCAACTAGCAAACTTACTTCTCAATCTTGAGTTATACAAGTTTTAGCTTCAATAAAGCTTCGCTAAAGCTTCTAAGTGGAAGCTAACTTATTTTATTTCTATAAAGTTTCAATACAACATCCTCAGAGAAGTTCTCCCCACCATCGAAATGAAAGCTTCTAAAATACTTCTATATTTAATATTAGAAGATTTACCGAAACTTATCTACACAACACTAAATAAAGCTTCCGAAAAAAGGTTATAGAAGTTATAGCTGTCATTAGGATTGTAGTTGTTTCGGTTGTAACTGTTTACAGATCGTATAGAAGCACAGCTGTCATAGTCTAAAACAGGGGTGCCCAGAAATCATGGAAGAGATGGCCAAAAATTTACAAGAACAAAAATGACTGGCCGCACGGAAAAAAAAATAAATAAATAGTATAAATTATGTTAAGATTTTTTATTCAAGTTAAGTCGCGAACATTAAATTCTTGTGTAGTATTACTAATTCTTAGTTCGTTTTTCAAATTAATGTCAGTTAGTCTATTTCTATAGGAATTTGTTAGGAATATTTAAGTTTGAATTTAGTACGTACCAAAATATTGTACTTTTTTAAACGGAACTTATTATTATTGTGGTATTTGATATTTTTATAATATTTTTACTGGCCGCACCAAATCATAAAACTGGCCGCATGCGGCCAGATGGCCGCATGCGGCCAGATGGCCGCAGTTTGGGCACCGCTGGTCTAAAACTTGCTTCAATATCTGAAACGAAAATATGTCAAACTGACGGAAGCTATTGCTTTTATTATTTCAACTAAATTTAGATGTAGAAAATATAGTTTAATTCAGGGGCTTACTTTTTATGGAAAAAGATATGTGACATGTAATTTGAATGGGTTTTATATGAAATTGAAGCTTATACGAAATTGAAATCGTTTCCTTTTTGTCAAAAAAGTATTGTGCATAAGGTGGTTTTTATTTTTTAATCTATTATTTAGACTTATTTTGCACAACATAAAATATTCTTTTTCGGCAAACGGCTGTAAAGTTTAACTTTACTGCCGCTAGGGAGCTAGCTAAAGTCTTACTTTTTAGCCTGACAGCAAAAGTAATGTCTAGCGACAGCAAAAGTAACGCCATTTTTATTTTATATTACGGAGGCTGTAAAGTAGCATTTGTTATCTGTTAGCTTGTTATTTTTTCAAACATATTGTATAACCATGACAACAAAAAATAAGTTGATTCTCATATTATGAAATTTTGAAAAGGCTGCTTTGATAAAAAAATTTTATTCTTACAAATTTAAATGTTTTTTTCTCTTTTTTGGAAGTAATTATGACGATACAAATTCATATTTATAAAAAGTTTGATGTATTAATTTCATATTTATAAAAAATTTAAACGTTTGCCGTAAAAATAGTGTATTTAATTCGGAGCTAAAGTGACTTTTTGTGTTTCGTCTATAATTGTCAAACTATAGACTCAACACAAAAAGTATCACTTTAGCTCCTAATTAAATAATGTACTATTATTTAGAGTGTTCAAATAGACAACAAAATGAATCAAAATCATAATCAATTAGATTAGAGAATCAGAATCAAAAATCAACTAGAGTGGAATAGAGAAAATTTAAAGTTTTATAAATAATGGTATATGAATTTTCTTTACCTTTCTGAGAGCCAAACTCGTCAGGAAAAACTGAGGCGATACAGAGTTTCATAATTTAGTCACTCTATTAAACTAATTTACAGCAAATGGATGGGTGCGATATATCGTTGCTTCTTTTGTTATTGTTTTATATTTATATAATGTTTTTAAAAATTAACTGCGTTCATCAGCACCTTAGTACGCATGTTGTTGTGACAACTATTAAAAATCCAATTACAAAACTTTTTATTTAAAAAAAAATATTGTTCAAATAAAGGTGTAAGTACGCTAAAAGTTAATGAGTGAAAAAATATAACCCCTTAATTTTGTTTTCCTTAAAATCTTTGAACTAATGAAACAAATAGAAAATAGATTTGTCAATATTCTTTTACCTCAGATTATAATTTCATCGTTAAAAAACCCATTTAAGTTACATGTCACCTACCTTTTTCCATAAAAATAAGCCCCTGAATTATATACTATATTTTCTACATCTAAATTAAAAAACTAAATTCTATGGAAGTCTTATGGAAGTCTTATAGCTTATAGAAGCTATTGTTATTGTAACTACTATCAAAGACAATTTTTCTTTCTTAACATTTTAATCAGCCGATTGGATAGCGTGCAGGACAAACGACCGAAGGACCAGGGTTCGAAACTTGATGCGCCCGTAAACAAAAACTTAAATTTAAACACTATATAATACCATAGCAATAACAATAATTACGTTAAAAAAGTGTAGGTATATAAAAAACATTGTAATATTTTTGTCACATTTTTTAATAGCTTCTATAAAACTTCTAGATATCGCTTAAAACAAGCTATTAGAAGTACTTTGCCGAAGCTATAACTTGTCAAACCATAAATTCTATTCAGCTTGCATAACTGCTTACAAAAGACCTTACCGAAGCTATTTCCGAAGTCTTTTACAAATTATAGCTTCGTTAAAGGCGGGGAAAGTTCTCCAAATAGCCTTTATCGAAACTGTTTAGAAATTTTAAAGAAACTATGAAGGTGGGGAAGTTAGTTTCGGTAAGACTGTTTAGTGTTTTAAAAGAAGTTAAAATGCTAGTTGGGTGGTCTATCATAGTACGATACATTACCGAAGGCTTCTCGTTACCTAGTTCGACTGTGTTAAGAAAACGTTCTAATCTTTTTTCAGCACCATCTGAATTTCGATCAATTAAAGCGTTTTTTAGTGCATCGTATTTATTATTATCTGGAGGTTTTTGCAAAATATCAGAAACTGTTGACATTATTACTTCTGATAACGCACCTAAAACGTATTCAAATTTGGATTGATCCTTAACTACTTTCGCGTTTCGAAACTGTGCTTCTATGCAAAAAACCAAAGGTCATTGTAGGCCAAAATGGAGGAAGTTTTTGAGCTAATGAACTTTCTTCAATTATATTAATTATCTTAAGGGGCTCGGCTTCGATCACATTGGTCTTCCCAATGTGACATCGACGTTATCTTTCGCATAACAACATTAGGGTTAAGCACAATAGATTTTTAGCTCACAATGTTACTCGAACAACCTAGCCTAATAGCTCAGCTTCGAGGCCCCTTGATAAAAAAATCTCAGTCCCTGGACCTTTGACACAGCTTTGCCTCACAGCTGGGTTTTAACATCCGAACTGTGGACTGTTTGTGGTGTTATTAACCAATCAAAAACAAGAATTTTGGGGTTAATATAAAATTCTCTTTACTGATGGGTTTATAAAAAATTTCACAGTCCAGAGTTCGCATGTTAAAACCAAGCTTGACAATGTCCTGGATGAGGAGGGCATGCACACATAAAACAAAATGAAATAACTGACTGTCTTGTCAAATATGATGTACCATAGACATTCTGGAACATGACCTTTTGTAGAATCAACATATTACATAAAAGAAGATTGGAAGTTAATTTCAAAAAAGAATTCACAAGTCAA
This sequence comes from Diogma glabrata, assembly GCA_963693315.1. Taxonomy (NCBI): domain Eukaryota; kingdom Metazoa; phylum Arthropoda; class Insecta; order Diptera; family Cylindrotomidae; genus Diogma; species Diogma glabrata. Next base: position 146,497,013 of record OY856187.1, read on the forward strand.
AAAAGTTTTATGAAATGTTTTTCAAATTGTTGTTTTATATGTTCAAAATGAAAAAACAAAACAACCTACCTGTACACGTTGAGTAGTTTCAGAGAGATCAATCTCACTATTATCTTTGTACAAATGATAAGTGAAAATTTCGGATAATTGCGATTCATTATGATTAGGTAAATCTAATAACTTAACACCAAAAAACACATAAATTTTATCTAAATTACATAAAAACAATCGTACTTTTTTTTTCTTAACATAAATAATATTATTGTTTGTTAATGATATATTATCAATTTGATTTATTGATATGCTTTTATTTAAATCAGTATTTAAAGTTGTATTTATATTTTGATCATCCATTTTGGAGACAATTTAAAATAAAAACAATCTCCATTTCTTTAATACAATTACTTGAAATAATATATGATTATATATTTATAAATAAATAAAACAATTAAAAACATAATCAAAATAATTAAATTATTTTCACTTATTTATTAATTATACCAAATTTGACAGACAGAATTTACCATTTTTTTTACTATCCATAATTTTATGTAAAATATACATTTTGGATGCATTCAGTATAATTATAGAGAAAATTGCCATCTGGCAATTTCATTCATTCAATATTCAACATCATTTATATGTAAAATAAAAAATGGTGAAACTACAAAGATTGGAATAATCATTAAAATTATTTTATACAAAAAGTACAAGATATTATCTACTTATAAGGTAAAGAAATATTATTATAAATGATTTATTCGTTACTTATGTAAAAGAAATAGTGGGTAAAGTGTTGATAGTATATTAGATTAAATTAAAAAAAAATCAATAAGACGCTTCTTGATATCGTCACCATGTTTCATAAAACCAAGCTCAATCGTTTAAATAAAAACTTGGGATGGGTAATTGTTTAAATTATATACTTCAATTGTAAGTTGTTAACTAGGATGTTAGAAAGGATGTAGTTCTGTAAGCATTTTATTATAAGAAGTAAATAAACATATCCAAATGTAATAACTTCGTTTTTTCTTAATCGATCCAAATATTCTTATCATAACTTAAGTGGTTTGATAATATAATAAATAAAATTGTGTAATAAATATAATTTTTTTTTAATATATTTTGGTAAGTATAAGTTCAATAAAAGAAAAAAAAAATTGGAGACAAAATTCCTAAAATTTTCTTATATAAATTTTTAATTTTCTTTTTCATTTCCGCAATTTCCAGATATATTGAAATCCCCCCGGGAACCAATAACATCCCAACAACCATCGAATTTGTGAATTGAAATTTAATGGATCATCTTTGAAATATTTAATTATATATAATTATTATGGTTTGTATTCGTAATTTAAATTTTGTATGAACCGATTACTTTGTGATACCGGTTAGCAAAATCTAAGTGAAATAGTGTTTTATAGTGAGAAAATAAACTTAAAAAATGGAAGCTATAAGTGCTGCGCTTACGCATAAGGCGAAGGTAAATATCATCAAAATTTAGGTTTTACAAATATTTTTATTATTCAATAATATGTGGATATTAACATTGATACATATATTTTTTATAAAAATAAATATCAAGTGTAGTCGGTTCCAAGTTGTTATGTTTTGTTCTTTAAAATGTTTATTTTGTTATCAATTTTCGGAATTCAAATTATTTTCACGTCTGAAATTCAGTGTTTTACAAGTGAATAAGATCAAGTGATCTAAAGTGATATATATATGTGCATTAATTTTTTTCAGAGATTATATAAAGATTTGTGAAAAAGTTCATCTATAAAGTGAAAATAATGTATATTTTTTTCTCTTTTAATAAACACTTATAGTTAGAAGTTGAGATTGAACAACATGTATTGGGTACAACTGTAAAGCTATCCGATGGATCAACCGGACATGTATTCTCTAGAGGGCCTAAGAATGAAGCTGGGACATATTTATACCACTGCCACTTATGTAGTGTACCAAATTTACCCGGTGAGCGATGTCTACAGACACATATTGCTGGACGAAAACATCAATCGAAATTATCAACTAAAGTTGTGGATGCTGAATCGTTTCGTGCACCGTTAGCCCCCAAAAATAGAGGTATATGTCTATAGATTTTTCTTCACTTAGTGCATTTAAATTTATTTTTAAAATTCATTTATGTATAGTGCAAATGCATATTGCTCCAGGAGAACCAGTTCCTCCAGGCTTTGAAAATGAAGTTAAGCCAATTGCAGAAATACAACATACTTTGGATCGTTATAAGGAGCATGCTTTGGTTGGACTTGAATACATAATTGAACTGACAATGGCTCAAGCAAAGGAACCCGCATATGTTTGCTTGCTTTGCACCAAAAGAGGTGATCCAAGAACTATAATTATCCACATTAGCAGTTATAATCATAGAATTAAATATTTGGTAATTATTTTTATGCTGTTTTTCCAAAAGAAATCTTAACTATTTGAATTTTAAATAGGAGAAACATTATCCATCGGTTACACGTGCTCTTGAAACGTATCGATATAGCAGAGATGCCAGAAATGTTGTTGTCAACGTTATACAAGCCGTTTGTGAAGCAATAGAAGATCATCATGGTCGGTTGACACCAAACGTTCATGATAATTTTGAATATAAAAGAAATCCAATGAAAATTTTACAAGAAGTCATAAATGATAAACATTTTGATGAGAAGTATGGTCCATCGTTTGTTGAAGTTATAGATCATGAAATGATAAATAAAACCATAAGAATGCAACCTTCGGGAAGTAGTTCGAAGCATGATCCTTCACCACCGAAAGTTGGAGCACCATTAAGTAAACGGAGTAGAAGTGATCGTAAAAGTTTAGATTCAATTTCAAGTATATCAAGTTCATCTTTATCACCTCGTTCCAGATCACCCATATCAAAATCGATTACTAAAGGAATACCAGAACATGAACGGTATTCCAATCGATCAAAATCCCCTACAACAAAGGCAAACTTAGCTGGAATAAGTCGCGGTGGATTTTCATCTCAAAACGCCTATCCAACTCCTCGTTTTCCTCAAAATAGCAACGAACAATTACGACCTCATGAAATAAAATTTAATTTTATGGATCGTAATCAGCATTTACGAGGTATACCACGTGCAGCACTTTTACCTCCAGGACAGTCAGCAGCTAATCGTGAACTAGAATTGAAAAATGATAAACCACAAAAGTATCTCCCATCTCCAAAGGAACTCTCTCAGCAAGCGACCGAAATTGCAACTGAACGTTACAAATGGGAGAAATTTCGTTGTTTAGTTGAAATAGCTGTTACAGAGCTTGATAAAACTCAAAAAGAATACGAAAAAAATCCCGAAAAACATCCACTGTATCCGGATGAATGGAAGAAGTTCTGGAATAAGCGATACAAGGAACTTCAAGCTGAAAAAAAAGATCCAGCAAAGCATGATTTTAAACCAGAATGGATTGCATTTTGGACAAACCGTATGAAAGAACTTTTTGATGAGAATATTGAAAAGAAGAAGGAAGAGATACGCACAAAATTAGGATTACCACATGAAAGCGAAGAAAAAACAGATCAATTACGAAAACAATATAAAATTGGAAGCCGAAAATCGAAAAGTCCTACAGTCCGTAGTGAAGATGATGATTGTATTATACAAGAAGATTCTCGATTTCCCCTGCCTATACGACGTCCACGTGAAGAGCGAGCACCATCTAAAGAGCGCTATAGTCGTCGATCAAGAAGTCCGACTAGTTACGACAGAAAACGTACTTCAAGAGAAAAAATCCGTGAACGTTCAATTGAACGATATTCACGGGAACGACAAATACGAGAACGATCAATTTCACCAAGAGGCAGATTCTCACCACCACCCACCAAATTGGTGCGACATCGATCTCCAATACCTGAGTTTTATCGTGAACGTGAATATTATCCACATATCCCGCCTACAAAACATCGTCATTCTCCTACACCACATTACAGTGAAAGCTATGATGAATGGGCATCTCGATATTATGGACAACCGCATCGTGCACGACCTGTCTACGGTAGAGGTATGGAGTATAAAGCAGAAGATGCAAATGATAAAGAACCATTAACGGTTGTTTCAGTTCTACGTTTGCTAACCGCACTCGAAGAACATTTGGGTAGCTTAGGTCCAAAAATTATTGACCTACTGGCAAAAGCTCTCGCCCTCGAGAAAGTAAAAGCAAATTCATCAGATGAATTATTATTAATCGAAGATAATTGTGTTATTTTTGAAACGGTTAAGGAAAAGCTTAAAGGACAGCTAATTGCTGAAGTAATTGAACCCCAAAAAATTAGTGCTGTAAAAAGGGCTGTCAAAAATATAGCGAGTGTTATTCATTTAGTTAATGAACAGCCGAAATCGGTAAAGGATGGAGACCAAGCGGTTAAGGAGAAGATTATAATAGCAACACCACGCCCGGTCGAGCCCACTTCAGACGCTGCAGTTGACAAAGCTGAAATTGCTAAAAAAGTTGCTGCGTCGTTAATTGCTCAAGGAAAAACTGATATAACAAATGATCAACTTGAAATGTTAATAAACACATACATTGGTATGGTACAGACACAAAAAGATGGTCAACAGCCAGTTTCAACCGCAAACTATTTAAAAGAGATTGAACACTCTCGTTCACCCTCAGAAAGTGTAGTAGCGAAATTGCCGGCTAAAGATATAGTAGAAAAATCAACTATTACAGCAGAATTAGAAAAATCTTTGGGCCGACCCAAACCCGATGAAAAAGAAATTGACGCTAGTACTGCATTAGAATCATTGACTGATTCCGATCTACAAACTTTATTGCAAAATTTCAAAGATCTTTCATCCGAAGAGCAACAACATCTGATTTCATACTTAAAAAAATTAGAATCATCCGATCCAGAACGTGTTGAAAAGTTAAAAAAATATGTTAACTTAAATGATAAACCACCACCACAAAGGCTTAAACCTGAAATAGATATGTTTGAGGTTCCTGATTTAGATTATGGATCAAAGAGTAAATATAAAAGTAGTTCCGGTAGCCAAAAAATGAAAGAAGATGATTTTGATATTGAACCACCGGGCATCAATACAGCACCATCAAAAATTAAATTGGGAATAAAAATGAGTGACTACATTGATGATGAAGACGATGCTCGAAAATTTTTAGAATCTGACGAAGATGACGATTATACATTTGATGATGTTGTGAAAGCAGCATCAAAAAATGTAAAAGATAATTATAACAGGAAAGGTCAGAGAAGTTTTGAGCGTGAGGATGATGTATCACAATTTTCAAATAAAAGTTATCCTGAAAGTACGAAATCGAGTGGTGGCTTTAACATGTCACTAAGTGATACACAGAATTTAATTGCAAATTTAATGGGCTCGTTACAAAAAAATACTGCTAGTGGTATGACACAACAAATGAGTTTAGCAAATCAACCTGCTGTGGCTCCCCCGATCTATAATCAAAATGTTATTAGTAATCCTATGATGCATCAACAACAACAGAATTTGCAACAACCTTCATCTTATAATCCAAATAATCTTCATTACCAAATGCCAAATCAGTTAAATGATCAAATGGGAATGCAACAAAATATGGATAATTACAATTTATATAATCAGCAACAATTTTATCCACAAAATACGAATCCGCCAGCTTTTAATTATAATCAAATGAATATGGATCCAATGCAACAACTTCCATATAATGATAATGGTAATTATGGTGAATTTCAACAAGGGTTTAACAGTATGGTTCCAAATATGCCACAAATGCCACACCCTCAACATCAACAAATGCTGAATCATAATATAAAAATCCACACTCAATCACGAAACTATGGCAATCCACATCAACAAAGCAGTAACTTAACGGTTTTAGGAGGCAATATGAAACATTTACAACAGAATAAACGGTTTTAAAGTTAAAAGGATTTTTGTTTAAGGAATTTATAAATAAATTTACGTATTTTAGAAAAATATTTTATTGTTAACGTAATTTTTTTCACCTGTTTTTGGACTAAGATTTTTAAAAATGGCTACCTAGAGTTAAACAACGAAAACCTAAAAATAGAATGTCTGTTTCGCAAATTCATTTTATCCAAATAATTTGTGTTCCTATTGCAAGTATTATTATAGTGGTAGTACTGTCTCTCGTTACAGGAAGGCGATTCGGTAGTCTGGTCCTTTTTCCCGTCGAGATAAAATTCGAGATTGAGATCTCAATACTTAGCCTGAACCACCCATATATTAAATTCTCTTTCAATTCGATGGTAGTAGTGGTAAGCAGCATTTTAGCCTCGATTCTAGAGGTTGAAATCATGTGGTGATTAGTGTCTTCTAGTTGTACATATTTTTGTCTTAGGCTAATTACAAAGATCTTTCTAGTTGACAAAATATTTTCGGATATTTAAAGATTTTAAATAATAAATATTCCAAGCCATACATATCCTCGTTGGTGACTTCGGTAACTGAAATCACATTCGACAGTGAATGAAATTTAGCCAGGTTTAAATTTTTACACTCCACAACCCAAGAGAATTGGAGTGCCTCTGCTTCGAAGCGACGACAACAATTATCATGCAACCATCGCAAACTGTAAAACAACTAATACGTTGATTGATTTAAAAAAAATTTCATATAATTTTGCCGTCGTGAAATCAAAAGTGAAAGATTCCGTTTCTTTTTCACTCTTTTTGTACGGAATTCGTCATGAAAAATTGTGAAAATGATTGTTTTTATATTTCGGAGATGGCGCACAAGCCTGAATAATTTTTACCAAATAATTGACGTACACCATCTTTAGCGGATTTTATGTTAAACTTGAAAGTAAAGATTAAAATATTAGTATTGTTACGTTTTTCTAACCTTACTTCGAATTGACCTTACTCTTAATTCGATAAACGCTATTCCCAATCTACTTCTTCAGGGTTCGATCACTGATTAAAAAGCAAACACACCATGTTTCCAAAATAGTACACAATATGCTTCTATTAAATAACACTTAAATCTTTATTTACAAAAACTAATTTAAAAAGACCTCCTATTAATTAACACGATTTTATGTGCAAGGTACAGAGTTTCGTTTACAATGAATTTCATTTAACATTCCACTTAAACTATTAGTCTGGGAGCCCGCCGACATAAACAGCAACTCATAAATACTCTTCTATAATTTTTTGTGTGGCTTAATTACGCCTAGTCTACCACTTTTTTTTCTCTATCATAATTTTCTTAGCCGCGGCTTTTTCTCTCTAGTAATTTTTAAACTTGTCAATATCGTATTAAGCTAAAAATTTATAGATACTCTATTTTTAAAAAACTTTATACCAAGAGAAATTCATGAATCGCGAGAGAAAAAATTTGTCCGACAAAAAATTCGGTACGCTAAGGGCGTCTACCGAGTGAAACATGTAATAATAACAATTTCGAAAAATTTATGGATAACCACCTGATTTTTATGAAAAATGCTTCAAAAAGGTATGTAAAATCACGTCCTTACATCGTCCGATAAGACAGATTTGCCAATATTCCAGTCCGACAAGCGGACATTGACATTTTCACGGCGACCTAAAATTTATTCATAACCGTCGGACAAAAAGAAATTAACATATTATAGAGCAGAACTTACCCTGTAGTACAAGTGGCGGACAAATATTTTGTGCCAAATCAATAGTCCGACGAAAAAACATCGATTGGCAACATCATTTCAATACTTTATTTTTTCCAAGTTCATAAATAATTTTAGTTTCATTAATTACAATAATAAATGAATAGTAAGGAATGTGAATAGTTAATAACATGTATTAAACTAATAATAGGAACTTTTATTAAGAATTTCATTAAATAAATAAAAAAATATATATATGAAGAAACGTGAAAAATTTTTTTTACTCTTCATCAGAGTTATCATCAGTTGAACTTTCTTCATCTGTGCTATTGTTATCATTTGCCTCATCATCCTCGTTATCATCATTGAAATCTGGAAAATTATTGATTTTTAAAAGATATAGTAAATGAAACATTAAATAGTGAAACGCATATTAACTCTTATCGACCAAATCTATCCGTTTTTGTCCGTTAACTTTAAGCACAGACAACTTTGTTACTGATGCTTGGAAATATTTAATAATCCATAGGAGGGTATTTTCAACTTTCAGAATCTGGTCAACAAAAAACCACCCCTTCCTACCCTATTTTTTAATTTAAAAATTAAAAAGGTGATTTTTTGAGGTAATTTTCTCGATAAGAAATGAATTTTTAAAAAATTGAGAAAATCTGTGAGGAACTATGAAAAACTGTTGCACGAAAATGAACATTAAAAGCTGAAAAATTATGAAAAAATGTGAAAATCTATGGAAAACTGCGGGGTAAAAATGAACAGATTGATCAATAAGGGCTTACTGAAATTTATAATTTTCATACCTATTAAGTTTGAAGATATATCTTCAAACGAAGGACTTTGGGGCCCATCAAACCAATAATAATGATACTTATTGTTAATCAACGTCCATCCACAGTTTTCAGGTTCGATATTGGTGGGACATCTCATATGTGCATTACACCAAACGCTAGATATGTAGATGGTTCGCTTAATTTGTTGCAGCAATTCCTCTTTTGATGGTGGCATACTAGAAGCATCTAATCGATCATTGATCATGATTTTTATTTCTGAATGCCTTCTCGAAGAGTTCGAGTCGTCCTAGTTTTACATCTTTGCTTTTCAAATAATATAATTTGCAAACAAACTCTTCGATAATTCTAAAAACATGCCATGAAAATAATTATTATTTTACTCACTCTCGATCAAGATCCATTTGTACCATGCTGTTTTTTTGGCTCAAAAAATCATAAATTGCACAGAGAAACTGAACATTAGTTTTTTTTCGGATGTTTTTGCAAGAACATACTGAATTTTTAATTTTTCTATCAAATTTGGATACTTCCGTCGAATATAACATAGAGTGAATGATAACTTTAAAATTGATTATTTCGCGAAAATTGTCGGTGAGATCTAAATTTTTTGATTCCATTCGATGCAAGAACGTTTATTCTGTAATATATTTTAGAATCCGACGTAAATCTTTGATTTCATAAATGTAATATACATCCTTAATTAAAATTAAAAAGATCAAAAAAGAATTTCATCAAAAAATTTGAAGCTTCATAAAATCTATAATTTCCATGCGTCGGACTAGAAAATCGGAGAATATATCGTGTCCGACAATTAAACAATTGGATTCTATATACTTTTTTTTAGTAATCCTGTAAAAAACAGCTGGTTATGTGGAAGTATGCTGTTTTTACGCTCACAAACGCAAATACTGTAAACCTTCGCGGATTTTCAATTGAAAAATAACAATTTGTTCGATTTTTATGGAAATGGTAATATTTTACTGTCGGACAACTTGTTCACCTCGTTGTAAGCTTCATTTAACAGCAAAAAATCGAAAGCGGAAATTGTTATGAATAAATTTTAGGTCGCCGTGAAAATGTCAATGTCCACTTGTCGGACTGGAAAATTGGCAAATATGTCTTGTCGGACGATGTAAGGACGTGATTTTACATACATTTTTGAAGCATTTTTCATAAAAATCAGGTGGTTATCCATAAATTTTTCGAAATTGTTATTATTACATGTTTCACTCGGTAGATACCCTTAACGTACCGAAATTTTTGTCGGACAAATTTTTTCTCTCGCGATTCATGAATTTCTCTTGGTATTTAGTTTTTTAAAAATAGAGTATCTATAAATTTTTAGCTTAATACGATATTGACAAGTTTAAAAATTACTGGAGAGAAAAAGCCGCGGCTAAGAAAATTATGATAGAGAAAAAAAAGTGGTAGACTAGGCGTAATTAAGCCACACAAAAAATTATAGAAGAGTATTTATGAGTTGCTGTTTATGTCGGCGGGCTCCCAGACTATATTTCCTATGTCGCAATCTAAAATAAAACTAACTAATTCTACAAGAGGGACTTCCTTATATACAATTCTACTTCTTATTTTTGAAATATGTATTGTTTATCGAAAATTGAGGTTTTTGTATATCATTGCGTTTATGTAGAATCGTAACAATATGTTAAATGGAAAATAATAGTAAAACACCGAAAGATTTGGGGTGCTTTTGTGGCGTACCGGTACCACAGTGCAAAACATATGATGTTGCCGGCGTGTCCATTCCATATGCACTATATTCCCCGTAAGTTAGGCTGACGAACCTTTACGGCTTTAAGCCTGTCGTCCAGCATTGAAAATGTTCCGGAATATTACAAAAGTCCCGAATTGGTCGGTTTTTAACACCATTCACCAAATACCATACAAAATTTCTTTACAAGATATTTTTAAAAAAGTTGCATTAACCCCTTAAGGTTTTATTTGTTTAAAAAAATTTATGTTTGGTTGAACTATTTGTTTGAAAAATTTTGTGCGGAAAATAATTCTTTTAAAAAAATGCTCAGATTTTCTTGAAACTTTGATGATCGTTAGTATGATAAAAAAAAACTAACACGTGTTTTTTATTTTTTTATTTTCTCACTAGTTCTAAGCTACAGGGTGGCTCGAACTTTTGGAAGAAACATGAAAGTTAAAAGTTAAATTGTGCTCGAACGGGTGAACCGATTTTAATAATTTTTTGTTGTTTGAAAGGTACTTCAGTTAGGCTTTTTAAAAGTACTATACTGATAAAAAAAATTATATTTTATATTAGTTTTAAGTTTTCAAACCTTGCGATTTAAAAAAAAATCTTAATTTTTTGTTTTATTTTTTTATGTTTGAAAGATTTATTTTACTGTAAATTTAGATTTACTAAAAACTAGTGCAGGGATTTTATTGAACTTTTTTTGTTTTAAAGGTATTTAATTTTAATACATAAAACATATAGTTTTATTTTATGTGTTAAAATAAGTTATGTGTTTGAAATGATTACTTATTTATTTGAATTAAGTAATAACTATATATATGAGGCATTCTTTGCAACTCGGAGACCCCCTGCTCTTCAGAATGATTTAGGTTTTTCAGAAGGTTTATGGCAAAAATTGTAGCATATTGTCTCTTGTTTCCAATGTCGTGTGCCCCTTTTCAAAATTCAAAATGGCGGAATAAATATGGCGAATATAGGTTTACGGCCTCATTCTGAAAGTATAGCAATTTAGAATTGCCAGCACAAATTTTAAATATCAACATATGCGTTCTTGGACGAAGAATGTTGGTAATTTATTTATTTTAATTTATTTATTTTTATTTATTTCTATTTATATTTATTTATTTATTTATTTTTTTATTTATTTATTTATTTATTTATTTGTTTATTTAATTATTTATTTATATATTTATTTATTTATTGATTTATTTATTTAGTTATTTATTTATTTATTTACTTATTTATTTATTTATTTATTTATTTTTAAATATTTTTATTTATTTATTCATTTATTTATTTATTTTTATTTATTTTAATAATTTTTATTCATTTTTATTCATTTATTTTTTTTTATTTATTTATTTATATATTTTTATTTTTTTATTTATTTTTATTTTTTTTATTTATTTTTATTTATTAATTTATTTATTAATTTTTTTATTTATTTATTTATTTATTAATTCATTTATTTACTTATTTATTTATTTATTTATTTTTATATATTTTTATTTATTTTAATAATTTTTATTTATTTTTTTTCATTTATTTATTTTTATTTATTTATTTATATATTTTTATTTTATTTATTTAGTTTTATTTATTTATTTATTAATATATTTATTTATTTATTTATTTTGAAGTTTTTTGTAGAAAATTATTTTTAAAAAAAATCGGCTAATATATACCGAAAGATTGTTGTGGAAATTATAGACAAAACTTCTATAATTTCCAAAAAACATCTCCAAAGTGCAATTTTCCAGGTTTTTTGTAAAAAGTTAATGAATATTCAAAATTATAGAAGAAAATATAAAACGGGAGATCTGTTATTTATTTTTTTTTTAATTTTATATTTTTATATTTACGAGCCGCCATTTTGAATAAAAAATTTAACACCCCTCGGAAGTTGAAACTACTTATAATTATCAACATTCTAAGTAAAACAACACATCTGTTGATTATAAGTTTTGCTGTTCAGTGTATACACCTTTGGTACATACACTGAATCTGATCTACGCGATGAAATTTCTTATCTTCAATGGTTTGATTGGTAGTAAGAGTTTTACCACAAATAAAACACCAAGCAGTATTAAGTTTAAAGTGTTCAGGATAACACAAAAGAATTACACTGAAGAAGGTCCCAAATAAAAGGACCGAAATATTTGGAATAAAAAAGACAATTTTTTGATCTAAGGCTTGGTGTTTTATTTGTGGTAAAACTCTTACTACCAATCAAACCATTGACGATAAGAAACATCTGTTGATATTTTAAATTTGTGTTGGTAGCCAAATTTCTATACTTTCAGAGTGAGGCCGTAAGCCTGTAGCTGCCATATTGATTCCGCCATTTTATATATATATTTATGAAAGAGAAGGAAACGATACTTTTTGAAATCACCATGTTTGAACAAATAAAATTTTAAAAAATCATCTAAAAATATGAATATTTTTTGTTAAAGTAATATTTTCATAAGGCGTCACTATGTACCTTTAAAACAAAAAAAAATTCTTTAAAATCGGTTCACCCGTTCGATCACAATTTTGAAATGAAGTCAAGTGATTCCCTGAATTTAATTTATTTTTTCGGCAAACGGCTGTAAAGTTTAACTTTACTGCCGCTAGGGAGTTAGTTAAAGTCTTACTTTTTAGCCTGACAGCAAAAGTAACGTCTAGCGACAGCAAAAGTAACGCCATTTTTATTTTATATTACGGAGGCTGTAAAGTAGCATTTGTTATTTGTTAGTTTGTTATTTTTTCAAACGTATTGTATAACCATGACAACAAAAAATAAGTTGATTCTCATATTATGAAATTTTGAAAAGGCTGCTTTGATAAAAAAATTTTATTCATACAAATTTAAATGTTTTTTTCTCTTTTTTGGAAGTAATTATGACGATACAAATTCATATTTATAAAAAGTTTGATGTATTAATTTCATATTTATAAAAAATTTAAACGTTTGCCGAAAAAATAGTGTATTTAATTCGGAGCTAAAGTGACTTTTTGTGTTTCGTCTATAATTGTCAAACAATAGACTCAACACAAAAAGGATCACTTTAGATCCTAATTAAATAATGTACTATTGTTATCACGAGTCTAACTCGCGATTGTCTTAGAAAGTAAAATAAATTTCTACGAGTCAGACTCGTGATTGTTTCACAAAGCAAAATAAATTTCCACGAGTCAGACTCGTGATTGATGCACAAGGGGTTAAGTCGGGCATTCACATACAACAGAAACAGAAACTGAAAACTATTAAAAATTCAAAACTCTATTATCAAAATTCAAAATAATAATTGATATTATGTGATAGTTTCTGGTCATGTGACAGTTGCTGGAGCAGAAACAGTTAAATTTTAATTGTTTCTGTTTCAGACAAAACAGATGAATTTTCAGTTGCTGTCAAATTTGTATGAAATTCTGTTTCTGTTGTATGTGAATGCCCGCTGTAGTTGGGAAAGAAAGAAAGGATAGGGATAGATTCTATCGTGATTCATGCAATACAAACGAAGATATATCTTCCATTCCAAGGATATATCTTCTATTCGCGTTTATACAATCGGCCCTGAAATTTAATTTTTAAATTGTATGGACGGGGCTAAATATCCGTACGAAAATCGCACTAGAATAAAGCTGGGTTTTAACATGCGAACTGTGGACTGTGAAATTTTTTATTAAACAATCAGAGAAGAGAATTTTATATTCACCACAAAATTCTTATTGATTGGTTAACAACACCTACGAACTGTACCATGCAAATTGTGGATGAGATATTTTATATTCACCACGTTCGCTGACGAAAGTCCGAGAGATGGTTTTATTTGATCTTTTCTGTCGTCAATACAAATTTGTATGATGAAAGGAATTTAAAAAAATAAAAAAGTGTTTGCCTTTAAAATGTTTTTGCACAATGCCATGTTTTAGTTGGTCCAGGATTTCTTTCAATACCAGCCATGACGAGGAGGAATTGAAGCAGTGAGACCAGTGACAACTGCTTCTTTATCCAAAAAATGGATTCGTCAAAATTTTTGTGATGGTCCTTGGTCGAAACTGGGTTCCGAGTACTTCTGGGACGTAGACCCGTCAATCTTGAGAAGCCTGTTGTATTTCATCTCTTCTGTCGCATTCGCACGAATAAATACAAATTTGCATGAAGAAAAGTATTTTTGTTTCACAAAAATTAAAACAATTAATATTGTTAAATCGTGTTCAAAAAAATGCACATGAAAACAATTTTTGAGGAGCATCAAAATAAAATGAAACATAAAATAAAAAGCTTTGGTATAATAAAGCCGGGCATTCACATACAACAGAAACAGAAACCGAATTTCATACAAATTTGACAGATAAAAATTCGGTTTCTGTAAAATTTGTATGGAATTCTGTTTCTGTTGTATGTGGTTTCAAGCCTTAATCCAATGAAAAAAATTTTTGTGGTGAATATAAAATTATCTTCTCTGGTTGGTTAATTCACCCATGTTAAAACCTAACTTGAGATAGTGCATATATATTGTCGAGTGGTAAAGTTAAGTTAAGATTTACCGTGTTGGTAATCATGTAATTATTGTGGTAAATATTTTCTTCTAAATCATTTTATCTGAGAAGAAAAGAATGAAACAGTTGCGTTTTTGAAATAATACATTTTGCTACAAGAGATGAAAACGCTGCTTTTTCGTAAGTAAAAAATTGTTCACAAGACGCTTTAGCGTCGAGTGTGACAATTTCACGAACGTAAAATGTTTTCATCTCGCGTAGGAAATACAATTTTTTCTATGATAATAAATATATAATCGATATTTATTATAAATTATAAAATTAGAAATCGACAACATGACAGTCATAATTCATATTCTATTTTTTCATATGGTTGCTTTGTTTTAAAAATTTTGTAAAATTTATGTGAAAATACCTATATAGCAACTACAATATATTATTAGCGAAAATGATTTTATACAAGTAGAAAAAACAATATTTTCACAGGCGATTAAGCCTTCTTGAAAATAGACTTTCCTACTGCTATCATAGAAAAAAATAGTATTTATTATCAAATTTTGGAAAATTGGAAAGTTAAATAGAATAATAATAGCGTAATTAATGTGCTTTTTATAAAGTGTTGTATTTGTATGGGTTTAATAAAGAACACAGAAATATAAAACAAATTTATTTATTTATTTATATAAACATATTTCAGAAAGGAAAATGACATCGATCAACAAAAAAAAGAGTTGCAAAATTTACTGATCAAATCGGTAAACAATTTCCATTTGTAAAGAAAACAAGTGCGGTGTAGTTGTGAACACAGTGTAATTCATAATTTGCAAATGGACACGGTGGTAATTATGATATGTCAAACCATATTCACTCCAAAATGCACAAGCTGCAGCGAGTTCAAGTGTTTTGATCAGATTTTATCGTAGCAACACTTTTGAAGATAAGGAACGAAAATTAGCACTTGCTGAAGCTGTTTTTATAGTTATCATACAATCAGTGGCGTAGCTAGCATGGGTGGCACCCGAGGCGGATATTGTGGTGTCACCCCAAAAATAAAAACTGTCAATATTAATAAAAAACCGATAAACGTAATTTATAGTTTTTTTTAATTAATACAAATGAGCATTATTATTAATAAACTACATTGTGTCATTGTTGCCCGCAAGTAATTTTTAATTAATTTTAATTTGCTGAAACTCCTCTCACACGAAGCCACTAATACGCAAATAGTCGTAAATAACTTTAGTGCGACCGTAAGATTCGGAAGAAATTCTGAAAAATCCTATTCTACGATGAATTTCAAAAAGTCTAGGTACACCCAGTTAGAAACTGTAACATTGGCCGCTTTTAAATGCCTCCTCAACCTTTGTATCTCTATGAGGAGTTCTGTTGCCAATACCTCATCATAAAAACCAGTAAGTTTTGATACAGATAATTTCAACTCTTCACTGTTCGCCAAAAGCTAAGTGTTTGTCTGCACAACCTCGAACAATGAAGCTAGATCTTGAACTGACTTCAGTCTAGTTCGGAGTTCAACACTGAATCGATCAAGACATTCCAACATGTCCTTTTTAAGTTGAGCTCTTAGTGTCAGTCCAACATCAGGTGCAAACTCACCAGCCGTTCGTTTTTTACGTTTTTACGACGAATTCGGCTTTCCATTGGAATGTCATAGTCCTCCGATTTTTTCGCAGCAAGATCTATTGCCTCTTCTACAATGTGACTTCGTTATGAATTGACTCTATTTTTGTAACTAATTGATCAATATTCAAGCCCTTGCTTTGCAATCCAATCTGAGCACAGATATTATTTCTCTTAGAATATCATTCCAAAACAAAAGAAAGCAAAGAAACGAAAAATCACATGCTGCATTGATAAGGTTCTGTGCAGCGCCTCTAGTGTCTACATTTTCTTGTTGATCACTTAACTTCTCAATTTCAGCCACAATTCCATCAAAATTTTCAGCCAATACTTTTACTGCAGCATAATGAGCACTCCAATGCGCTGTTATGAGTCTTTTAACAGTTGCTTTGTTGTGTTTAGCAAGTACTTCCCAGCGGCTAGTCGAAGCAGAAAAACATGTAAAAATGGCTTCCACTGTTCCGAAAAACGTTACACAAGCTACGTTTTGTGCAAACGAGTGTTGGCCACATAAATTAATTGAATGATCTTTGCAGCCCACAAAAATTGCTTTGTTATTTTTTGCTTTAATAATAGCTTGCACTTCTCCATGTTTACTACTCATAACAGCTGCATTATCATAACCTTTGGGAACGACAATTCATAACATCTATAGCTATACCATCATTTTCAAGATTTTTACACTAAAAAACATGTCCTATTTCCAATCGAAATGCAGTTGTCTCAACCTCACCGTGCGAGAAGATATGGCGAATCGAACTACGAGATTGATTCAACAACTGTACAATGATAAGCCGATGTAGTTGAGACAATCACATGAAATATTTATGTGAAAATAAAATATAGTTCAATTAATCTCAAATACTTAAATTTTAAAATGAAAAATTCATGATATAAGGCCATAGAAATATGTTTTCATGGAAATAGTTATTAACTTTATTCAACTACTGTTGTATTGGATATAACACTTTATATTTTAAATAAACCTCATTCTGTTATCAGGAAAATGTTACTGAGTACTCAGAAGTTGTCCCAATCACGTTGAAATTATTTGTAAATATCTTTTCTTTGCATGAATAATAAACTGCCAACTTCGAGATGAGGTTGTCATTACTTCAATTTTTTTTTTCAGTGTAAGAATTTCATCGCTTAAAGCAGCGGCTTTTTTCCATGTAAAGGAAAAAATCCAAGGAATACTTCCTTGATTTCCACTTTAGTACCATCAATTTTAACATAACGAATCACTTCTGACATTTGATCAATATGTGAAATGTATGTGAAAACATATTTCCAAAATATTTAACCGATTTAATTTCGTTGACAAGCTTAAGCTTTACGTGGTTCGCTAAAACATTTATGAACTCATTTTGTATATCTGGTGACAAATATGATACTTTTGGTGATTTACCATGCTCCAAATTCAAAATGTGTTCTTTTAACAACGACCCTTCTCTATTTTGAAAATGTTCACTTTCTTTTTTTATGATTTCAATACGAACATTATCAGAGACGAGTATATTCCAATGTGATACATCTCTTAAGTCCTGAAGTGCTTCACCCATGCAAATACTGTCTTCGATAGTAGAAGCATTAGCGGCATTATCACTGTCATTTTCAGTATTCCTTTCTAATTCGTCTTCATCATAGGTTATCATTATTAATTCTGTATTGTCGCTGTTACTTTCCGAAGATGAGTCAATATTCTCTGAAACATTCGTTGCATCAACGTGAGGATCAGTTTCTTTTGATGAACCTTGGATACCATCGGGTTTTGTAACATATTTATAGATTTGGTCTTTCTCTGCTGGAACCCACTTTTTCTTTAAGAAGTATGAACTCCTCGTGGCATATTTATTTGTTGGGATATTTGCTAAACTAAATCTAAAAAAATATTTTTAATTATAGTAGGTATCAGCAAAGCTATAATTCTAAATATATTTGTAGGATGCATATATGTCTAGTTCATAATAAGTACACTGTGTTAACGACTAAATACACCGCCAAAAGAATTAATTTATTTAAAAATCCTTGTAACTACTTATATTAAATAATATTTGATAAAATGGAATATACAAATCATAATATGCCTAATATTATAAGAGGAACTATTTAAAAAAATATAAGTATAAAATCCTAAGAGATATTTTATATAAAGAATTGAAACCAAAATTAAATATCCAATTAGAATCATGCTCAATAATTTACAAACTTAAATGTGATTTTTGTGAAAAATTTTACATCGGGAAAACCGGAAAATGTTTTAAAGACTGATTTAAGGAATACCTTCCTAAGAAGAAAAATAAACAAAATTTAAAGTCTATTTTTGCAAACCATTTACATAGTTAATAACAATAGCTACACCACTTTTTAAAAAAAATTGAAGGCTTTACATTTATGTAGCCAAGGATCTCTAACAGAATCACTTGATGAGTTTGAAATTTACAATTTAAAACTCAACAAAATGTAATTTTAAATGATAAACTTTCATTTAATTCAAATATATAAATATATATAAAACTGAAAACAAACAGTATGAGTATGTATCTATCTACCTATAAAAATTTGCAAAACTGCAGTAATTGCATAACTGCCATTTTATTCCACAGAAATTATTTTTGTGTCCATTGAAAAACGATATATTCCAATTTATTCTTTGAGTTTCAAGATAAAGGAAAAAAAATTATTTTGAGATCATTTACAAACATTTGTGATTTTATTGTTTTTTAGTTTCCTTAGGTGTTTGCAATTAATTTGTTTGAAATGTAAAACATATATTAGATAGTAAAGTTAAGCTGATATTTTAGAAATAATTTTGGAATAGAGACATTGTAACTCAGGGGTGCCACCCTATCGACAAAGGGTGCCACATTATCGACGTAAACCACTTTTCCTATACATTATTCAGCATATGTGTTTTCAGACCTGATCGTTAAATAATCATTCTTGCAATAATACACCGCAAAAAAGTCAATATGGTATCTATAGGAATATTCAAAGCCATTGAGTAATTGTGGTGATGGTATTCAATGCTAAACATGTTGATTCGATTAATATTGTTAAAATTTTACTTCACGTAATAACTCAAAAACTTTAAAAAGTAGAATAGATTCTTTTTGAACCAATAACACATTTATAGGACACATGGATAACCTGGTTAAAATGGTTTCTAAGTGATTTATCGTTGAAAACATTGTAATGGTTTGTTTAAATTGTTTACGGTCCGGTGTCACCCCAAAACTGGTGACACCCGGGGCGACCCCGGGTGTGTGCTTAAGACCGCACGGCAGAAGTGAAAACTTCATTGGCAATCGCAATCAATTGATATCGTATTAGTAGAATAAATGAGAAACAAGTCAGAACGATAAACCGCTAACTACACACACTAACCTCACAATGTAAACCAAATAACCAAATAACCAAATTTTACAAATCTTCCTGCGGAAAGCTAAGCAAATTCGTTGGTATTAATGCGCATTGTTACCGTTTGCAAATCACTATCGGCTAAGTGCCACCATTTTTAATTATTTTATTTACCATGATTGCCATTCATGTTTAATCATACATAAGCTATGCTTCTTTGTATAGAATTTATGCGATTTCCGTCTCGTAATTGTGAGCTTTAAATCGATATAATCGATTTGATCAAGTATCAAGTTACAAGTATTAAGTCTTCACTTAATTTTAGGAACATGTATTACATACAATTCCAAACCGACAACATATTTAGTGAATATGATAAAATTCCAATACATATAATTTTGATATACAAATGTAATTGTTTCAGCCTTCAGGTTATACTATCTTTCTTACGTTATTTTTAATTTCATAAAAATTATGTTCAATAAAAAAACATTGATCAAAGCAAACTACCGTTTAAAACGATAGTTAAATAAAAAGCAAATTAAGTGTACACAACAACTTCCCAAATTTTCATGATGATTAATGTATTAATGGATAAAGGACAAACAGACATACTTTCAATTTTATATATATTCAATATTTATTTAGCATGATGACTCGAATGCAAATTGCAAAAGACGGTAGCAATATAACTTTAAAAAACTGCGTTATAGATCAATTTTTTAAAATTCGTATAAAGAAATTTTTATTATTTTTATGAATACATAAATAAAAAAAATAATTTTAATGGTATTTAATAAAAATTAAAAAAAAAAAAAAATATGTACCACACCAGGAATTGAACTCACTACCTACAGCACATCAGTCGAGCACGATATCCACAACGCAATTTGAAACGTTAAGAAATGATAGATACATTATTATTTATTTTATTTTTTTTCTTTCACATCAGAGCATGACGGATCAGCCTAACTTACTATAGTAGAATTTTTTGCCAGCGAACATGAAATTTGTTTGTTATGCGCATATTGATTTGCACATGCGCGAATATTCAGTGTCTCGATTAAGATATTAAAAAAAACTATTGGGGTCCCATTGAAATGGACAAAAAAAAACGCATAAAATTAATAAATTACTATTGAAATTCAACCAATTATAATAGAAAACCAAAAACTAGTAAAAATATTAATGATTTTGTAGGTAATATAACAAAATTTTGATAATTAAAAATAATTATAATAAAAATAACGACGCCTACGTAAACAAATATCACAACAAACAAATGGTATGAACTAGAAGTAGAAATTTAACTAATCTAATTGTTCTGAAAACAAATTTATCCCAAAATAAATAATACATCTCTGTTTTACTTTTTGTTTCATCTTTTATCTCTTGCTGCGTCCTATCTGTCAAAAATTCGCTGTTAAAAAAATTCTACTATACCTACGGAAAAATCTGTGTGTGGTGCGCCAAAAGAAGTTTTCACTTCAAAAATCATGATTTTTCGAAGTACTATACGCAACCATTTATCACGAAAAATATCAAATTTTTTGCTTGTTTTAAATGTCAAAATGTTTTGAATTTAGGTGACAATAAAAATGTTTTATTTAGGTTGTTAACGCTTTTGGTTTTGTTTTGTTTATGCTTACATTTTTGTGATAACTATTCTTGATAAAATTGGTTTTGTTTCTTTTGGGCTGAATTTATATTTTGTGATAAAATTAATTGAAATAAAAGTGATCTGTAATTTATAAAGGTTGACGTATAAATCCATCATTTGACTGTTCGGTCCCGTTTGACGTAATATTCAACGAAGTGAAGTTAGGAAAAAAAAAATTCGACGTAAAATATCGTGATATTTATTATGATATTGCACAACCGAACACTACCAATACAAATTCAAGTTTTGGAGGTTTGAAACTTCAAAATTTGTTTGACAATTCAAGCTTTGGAGGCATTGAATAAATATCTAAGGAAAAGTAACTAGACTTTTTGAGTGAAGCCAAAACCCCCGGTATAGAAGCCATCTACATTTTTTAGCACAATAAAAATCGTGAACTTGTAGCGCCATTTTGAAATTAAAACTCAATATAAAAAAATTCAATAAATGCCATAACGCTCATAACGCCATCTGGAAAAATAAAACTCCATATAAAAAAAATTCAAAAATATTTAATCAAAAACACTAATCCATTTTTTTGCATATGGCAATGTTCATTGTTTATTGCAAATGGCGTGAATGGGTATGGCTATGATATATCGGGGGTTTTGGTGAAGCATCTAATTTGTAGTATTGGTGCGTTTGATGGTGTTTGTATTTAATCGTAGGGTGGTGCTGTGTATAATTTGTATATAGTTACACAAACATAACTTAGGTGGCAGCATGAACTGTTCTTTGAAATAAGTAGATTTTATTCAAAATTTTATTTATTTCTCGTTTAAACTAATCGTTATTTTAGGAAAAATTTGTCTTAAAATGTATTTTTACCCATTTCCTACTTAAATAAAAGATAATGAATAAGTTATATATTTTGTTGATTTTATTTTAATAATTTTTTTCTCGATATTTTTAAACATTAAATACATAAAAGCAAAATTGTGTGCCATCATCTTCAGCAATAGTATCACACTAACAACAGTCTAACATCATTACCAGCAATACAAATGAACACATCTTTACGAATACAGATTTGTAAAGCTGTCCTCTCTCTAAGCAAATATTTTTATTTAACTACAAAACTTCTATGAACTAACTTCTATAAAAAACTTATCTAAAATCTCTATCGTATTCAGTTTTTTCTAACAGTTGCCATTTTTTGAATATAACGAAATTGGCATAGGTTGAAAATACTCCAAAGTACCTTTAAACCCACTTTAAAAGATGACTGTTCCTAAATATTAACGAAGTTAGCTTGTACTGCCCATTGGTTTAAAAATTCGATTTTAATTTATGTTTATAACCATACTTCGACTAATAAACTAATAATAAATGTATAAACATCGTAGATAAATCTAAAATCCTTATGGTTATATATGTTTGAACAATATATTTCACTATTAAAAATTTTAGATCAAATCCGTTTAAACTTTAAATCATATTCAAATTTATATTTTTTACACACATTTTTCATAACAAACAATAACTTTATACAATCCCTGTGAATGGGCGTGTCTAACAAAATTGTTTTGACATTTTGGCAAACTTACATTTGAGAAATTAAGTAAAAAATTAAATTAGAAAATAATTAATTTTGTGACACAAACTTATTGTAAATATATTAAAAATATATACTAAATTGTTTTTTTAGCATTTTTTATCAAAATATCCTTATCTGATAATTGTAATTTTAGCAGCAAAATGCTTTGGAATGTTGACAATTTGTTTACATGTTTTGATGCAGTATGCCATTTTTATGAATAAATAACTGTATAAACACAATTAATTGTTGTAAAAAAAACAGTTTAAACACTAATTTGTATAAAACTGAATTACAATTCAATATTTTAAGAACAAAATACAGAAAAAAACTCTTTAGTTTGTTTTGAAATACGACGTAAACAAATGAAATGACAATGACAGATTGGCAAACTTAACAAAAAATTAAAAAAAAAATGCTTCACCAATTATTTGTGTACGTACACGTAGCGACACTTCCTTATATATTTATTCAATGTTTGGAGGTTTGTGTTCGGTCGAGACAGTGATAAAAAATAATGATTTTTCGAAGTACTATATGTAGCCATTTATCACGAAAATAATCAGGTTTTTTACTGGTTTTAAATGTTTTGAATTTGTCACCTAAATAAAAATATTTATTATGGTTTTGTTTTGTTTATGCTTACACTTTTGTGAAAACTATTCTTGATAAAATTGGTTTTGTGGCTTTCGAGCTAAATTTATCTTTTGTGATAAAATTAATTGAAATAAAAGTGACCTTTTAAGGTTGACATATAAATCCATCTTTTTATCTTTTGACTGTTTGGTCCGGTTTGACGTATTATTCAAGGAAGTGAAGTTAAAAGAAAAAATTTAACGTAAAATATCACGATATTTATTATGATATTTCACGACCGAACACTACCAAAAAGGTAGCAACAATGTATGTTCAAGATAAGCTTCGGTGATAAGTCGACCTATAATTGGAGTTGGTTGTGCTGCACACACTATTCATAATTAAACGGAGAAAACTGCTAACAGAGTTCCGATAAACATTAATAACATCATTTCCAAAAAATCCAAAAAATTTCTGCTTCGTCTACTTAGACGACCTCCTTGTCGCATCTACGTCCTATGCCGAACATATAAGATATCTTAAACTCGTCTTTCAGAAACTGCAAGACGCCGGTATGATCATTAATCTCAGCAAGTGTAACTTCGCACAACTGAGATTAATTTCCTAGGTCATACGATCTCCTTCGATGGAATACAATCAACATGCGAACGAGTGGATGTTATTTCCAGTTTTCATACTCCACAAATGCTCAAAGATCTCCGTCGTTTTCTTGGAATGATCAACTTTTATCGTCGTTTCATTCCTCACGCTGCCGGTGACCAAGCCTTGCTAAACGATTTTCTTAAAGGCTTTAAAAAGAACAATAAACGACCGATTAAGTGGTTAGAAGCTTCTCTTACAGCTTTTGCAAATTGCAAAACCAAACTTAGCGATGCATGGAAGCTCGCACATCCTTCTCTCAATGCACAACTCGCTATCATGGTCGACGGCTCCGACACAGCGATTGGTGCAGTCGTTCAACAACTCGTCACAGATTCATGGCAGCCCCTCAGTTTCTTTTCGGTTCGATTAACCGAAATGCAACAGTGCTACAATGCTTATGAACGTGAACTTTTGGCAGCTTATTTAGCCATTAAACACTTTCGTTACCTACTCGAAGGGCGAAACTTTATCTTATTCACAGATCATAAACCATTGATTTATGCCTTGTCGCAAAATCCGGACAAAGCTAATCCTAGACAGTTTGGTCATCTGGATTTTATCAGCCAGTTTACCACGACATACGACATGTATCTGGAATTGACAATGTTGTTGCAGACGCTTTGTCATGCATTGATCAACTCCAGTTACCTGAGAGCATCGATTACTCAGCAATCGTTGATGCTCAAACGATAGATTCAGAGTTGAAGGAGTTACTTTCGGAATACAGCACGACGCTTAAATTCCAACAGTTTTCTCTATCCTTCCGCTCTGATAAATTTATTTACTGCGATGTTTCAACGGGGAAACAACGCCCATTTATACCACAACAGTTTTCGACAACATGTTTTCATGCAAATGCATAACCTTTCCCATCCCGGAATCAACGCTAATATTAAACTCATGACTGACGCCGTTGTCTGGCAGTCAATAAAACGAGATGTCCGGGAAATGACACGAAACTGCAGTGACAGAAATCAAAGATTTCACGACACACCCGATCTCCTTTATCTAACTTTTCGGGAACTTCAGAACGATTTTCCGAAGTTCACGTAGATATCATTGGACCGATGCCTTCGTCTGAAGGACATCGGTATTGTGTAACTCTGATCGACAGACACACAAGATAGCCCGAGGCAATCCCAATTTTAGAAATCACGGCTGCAACCGTAGCCACTGCTGTGTACTCTGGATGGATATCTCGTTTTGGCGTACCGAATTTTGTTGTGACCGATCGAGGATCACAATTTGAATCGCAACTTTATCGCAACGGAACAATCTACATTGGTCCCACAGTCGGATTTCATATCTAACCTTAAGCTACAATGTAACGATCTCCCACCAGTTATTGCATCACGTCACTCTAGCGACAACGTTTTTGTTTTCAATGATTCGAAAACCTGTTCGCATGTGTTTTTGAGAGTGGGCACGGTCCGAAAGTCGCTGCAACAGCCCTATGACGGACCTTTTCTTGTCATCAATCGAGATGACAAAACATTCACTATCGACATTAGAGGTCGGGTGGTCAAAGTTAGTATCGACGGACTTAAACCAAGTTATCAGGATAACACCAAGCCTGATCGACCACTAACCGACCAATCGCCGCTAATACATAGTTCTCCAGAGCAATCTACTTCGACTTCTGTTTCAACTTCTACGAAACAGAGTCGTGACAACTCCGATCACATTTCGATTCCAGTTTCAGATTTTTCGAAACAAGATCGAAATTCTACGGCAAATCCCGCGATCAAAACTAAAAAAACAGTGCGTTTTAATTTTCAGCCACAAACAATCACTACAAGGTCTGGGTGGATCACTCGTCCACAATCTAAAATTTTGAACTCAACTTATTACGCAACATGCAATAATAAAAAAACATTGTTTTCTAAATAGTAATAGATATTATTGTTGTTTTATTATTATTGTTTATTGTTAGTTAATAAGTTTAAAAATAAGAATATTAAAAATATTTCATAAACTCGAATTAAATAAATGAACGTCGCCAACATATGTCAACACATTTTTTACGTGATATTGGTTTGACAATATCACTGATAAGGGGGTGTATGTGGCGCTGAATATATGTAAATTTAAAAGAAATCAATGTAAACGTAGATAAAAGGAAAATAGCATTTGTTTATTCAAAAATAACTTAATGACCAAAATGAGAACCTTCTTTTGTTCAAAAACAAAACCAAAAAAAATTCTTACAATAGATTTATTTCTTCAACGTGAAATCCTACAAATATTTGCGGCGAACGCGCGCGCCGCAAATATATACGGCGCATTCTCCGTAGTGTGGACGTATGCGGCGCACGAAAAACACGTTTCACATTGGACGCTTTGCACAACTTAAAAATTTATTTAGTTCATACCCATAATTATTTATTTGAAATAATAGTAGATTTTTATACAAGTGGTGAAAACGTCTCTTTTTGCCTGACTGAACGGTTTGTCGAGTTTGGCGATAGCGTCGAGTGGAATATGTCGAGTGGAATATATTTGTAACGTCATCGGCGTTGAACGAACACGCGTTTTTTATTAAATAAATAATTAATAATAGTAACTATGAAATAATTATTTTAAATTGCAAAAATTTGTAATATTCCGCTTATTAATAATATTTGCCGAACGTCTGAACGGAAGTAAATATATGTACAAATAATATAAAATAAAAATAAATATAAAAATCAAGTGAATACCTAACCTAAAAAATACAATGTCACATAAGTGCTTTAAATGTAAAAAAGCTGAGTTACCAGATTCATCAAATAGTAAGACAGTGAATTGGCTAAGCTGTGCTGGTGTGCTGAATGAAGTTGATTTTGAATATCTACAATCCAAAGAGAAATGGTTTTGTGGTGATTGCATCAAAAACAGCAATATCTCAAGTGTTGTATCGAGCTTAGTGAAGGAGGAGATAGAGGGATGGGTAATGAAGAGATTGGATGGGATGTGGCCCAAAATGACAGAACTCTGTAACAAATTTAAAGAAGAAATGAAAAATGAATTGGCCGCAGTGAATGCTAGTCTAGTGAAACGCATAGAGTTACTAGAAAACCAGATGATCCTATGCAACAAGAGGGAGGATTGGAGAAATAGAAAGGTGCTAATGGTCCATGGTATTCCGGATTCAGTTAACACATATGATCAGCAATTTGTCTTGAAATTATCGGAAGAGCTCCAAGTGCCAAACTTTACACTGAATGATGTTGAGAATGTGGTGAAGTTGTCTAGGAGGCTTGGTGATGGCGGTGGAACGTGTTCTGTGATGATCTGCTTTTTCAAGCAACTGAAGCGTAATGAGTTTATGGCAGCCTACTACAAATTCATTAAAAATAAACAACTACTACTAACATGTATTGAGCCTAACTTGCCGAGGAGCAGAATTTATATTAACGAGTACTTGACAAAAACTGTTAGTGCTATTCTTATGGAGGCTAAGAAGCTAGTGAAGTCGAAGGCTATTTTCAAAGCGACTATCCGTAAAGGAATGGTGGTTATTATTGCTGGGGAAAATGGTATTCCAACAATTGTAAGAACACAGGAGGAGCTAGAACCCTTCAAGAGGTAGAGTGGAATCTTTTGCAAATTTTTTGTAATCAAATCAATGATTTATGTTTTTAATTTTAAGATTTAATTATTTATATTGTTATAGTTATTTTTATTACCTAGCATATCATTTAACACACGGTAGCTTTATGGTTGTTTGGAGCTTCATGCATTCTGTATGGACCTGTCCTAGATCGTATTATGGTAAAACGTTCTCGTAGTAATCCATTCTCTAGTACTTCTCATCTCTTAGATTGTTTAAAAGTGTGCCATATTAATGCGCGTAGTATTCATGCAAATATTGATAAGCTACGGATGGAATTTTATAAAACTACGCACCATATAATAGGGGTATCAGAGTCACATCTTAAAACATCGCATACGAATAGGAGTGTTCAAGTGGAGGGCTATAAACTATTCAGGAATGATAGATTAGGGAGAAGGGCCGGTGGGGTTGCATTTTATGTGCGGGATGATTTCGCTAAACAGTATCATGTTAAAGTTTATTCTAAGGGATCCTCGGATAACATAGAATATTTATCTCTTGAGTTTGTTATAGATCTATCCAAAGTTGTTGTTTGTGTTGCTTACATGCATGTTAGGGGACTTCCCTTGGACGAATTAAGTGAACTATTGTATGCATTTACTGAAGATTACGATACTATTATACTAATGGGTGACCTTAATATTGATCTATTGGATCCAGTGGAAAGTAGGAACTTAAGAAATATATTTGAGCCGTTAAATCTGTGCTCCACCCAAACAAAACCGACTAGAACTAGTGATACATCAAATAGGCTTCTTGATCTTATTGTCTCGAATATATCCTCTAAAACTTCTAATTTTTATCAGAAACCTTTCTCAGATCACGATCTTATTTCGATTGAATTTAATATACATACCGAGGTTCAAGATGAATTTACTTTTATCCGTAGATATAATGAGATTAAAATTGCTGAATTACATAGTGATGTACTTAATGTGAACTGGATATATCTACAGGAACTTAACTCAATTGATGAGAAGTTTAACTTTTTCTATAGTAACTTACATAGATTATTAAATCATCATGCTCCTTTTCAGATGATCAAGTTGGTTAATAAACCGATCCCATGGTATAATTATAAAATCAAAAATAAAAAACAATTAGTGATAATGGCTAAAAATGTCTGGAAAAGGACTCGTAGTGAAAGTGATAAAGTAATATATAGAAATTATGAGAAAGAGTTTAATAAAATGGTTAAATCTGCTAAAAAGCGGTATTTGTTTCAGAAGCTGAACCCTAACCTAAACACCAAAAAATTATGGAAGAACCTAGAGAAATATGGTATGAAGCTTAAGGATCCAGATGAAACTGTTACTAAGTTTCAGCCAGATGACCTTAATAGGGAATTTGTTAAATTACCAGCGGGTTTGAGTAATGTGCAACAACCAGTATTTAATTTAGAGCAGATCATTGAGCCAGCAACTGTCAATGATGTTGATAATACTAATAGATTTGAATTTATTGAGGTCACAAATGACGATACTTCTAAAGCACTTGGGTCAATAACTTCAAATGCAGTTGGTGCTGATAATATACCCCTCCAATTCATTAAACTTATGACTCCTGTGATCATACCACATGTAACGTATTTATTTAACCAAATCTTGAAGTCTTGCGAATACCCGAGGATCTGGAAAACTGGTAAAGTCATTGGATTACCGAAAATCAAAGACCCTATATCACCAGCAGATGTAAGGCCTATTACGCATCTACCGGCTCTCTCTAAAGTCTTTGAACGACTTATTTCTGATCAGATTAAACATTTTCTATATACTAATGACTTATTAACGCCACTGCAGTCAGGTTTTAGAGTCAATCATAGCACTGAAACTGTACTTGCAGATGTAACTGATTTCATTCGAGAATGTCTAGATAAAGGAAATCTAGCGGTGCTCTGCTTACTGGATTTCCGGAAAGCTTTCAATTCTATATCTTTCAAGAAATTCTACACTAAGTTGCTAACCTTATTTAATTTTCATGTTAACGCAGCGAAATTGATACTGTCGTACTTAACTGATCGTTTCCAATTCGTTGACTGTAATGGAATTTCATCAGCTCAATTGCCCCTACCCACGGGAGTGCCACAAGGATCAATATTGGGTCCTTTAATATTTGCAATGTACATTAATGACATTGGGAATTCTATAACACACTCGAATTATCACCTTTTTGCAGACGATCTTCAACTATTCTGTGAAGTAAATGTAGGGCAGAACGATAAAATGTCAGTCCTAAATGACACAATATCGGCCATGAACAGAGATATAAGTAACATAATATCATGGTCAACTGATAACCAACTATCATTAAATGCGAAGAAGACACAAGCAATTATTTTTTCACAGAAGGGTAGACTTGATTTTAATGACGCTGATTTATTCATACCAAGAATTAGAGTTGGTCATGATTTGATAGTCTTTACCAAAACTGTTAAAGACTTGGGTTTGATTCTGGATAATAATCTGGACTGGACTACACATGTAAACACAATAACGCAGAGAATGTTCTTTGGCTTGAGAGTACTTTGGAGAAATGCTAATTTTACCCCGACTAAGGTTCGTTTGCTTTTGGTAAGGTCATTGATCTTGAGTCATCTTCTGTACTGTGACGTTGTTTTTTCTAACTTGACTTCTAGCTTAATGGCTAAAATAAAGAAGGTTTTTAATTCATGCCTAAGATATATATTTGGCCTAAAACGAAGGGATAGGTTGACACCATATTATAATAAAATTTTTGGTTGTTCCTTGGAAAATTATCTTGACATTAGAATGCTAACTTTACTGCATAAAATTATTAATAACCAGAAACCTAAGTATCTGTATGATAAACTGATCTTTGCACAATCGTCCAGAACACAAAACCTAATTTTGCAAAGAGCTAATTCAAATTATATGGAAAGTTCATTTCTAAGAAGAGGTGCTAGAGTATGGAACTCTATTCCAACTAATACGAGGAATATAGCACGAGGGGATAGGTTTAAGGCAGAGTGTATGAGCTATCTGAATGATCACTAACTGTTGGTGTGTGTTATTGATTATTTTTTAGATTTAATTGCATTTTTCTCTTTTTTTTGTTTGTATAAATGGTATTGATATTGATGTTACTATTATATAGTTTTAATTTTATAATTTTATAATGTTAAGTTTGTTGAATTTCTTTTGTGAAGAAGTTTTTTCTTTTTTGTTGATTTTTGCTAAAGCGTGATGTAAGTTTTATATGCCATTAATTGTAACTTGCTTTTCGATACAATGCAGTTTATTTAACTGCATCAAAACGACCCTGTTGTTGTGCTGTATCGATCAAATGAATGAATAAATAAAAATAAATAAATAAATAAATAAAATATGTTCAGGAACGCAAAAACGTTTTTGCCACGGGTAGAAAACGCTATTTTTTCTACGCTTGTAAATATAAATCTACTAAAAACTTACAAAACGACATATCTAAATTTGACTGTGTAAAAAATAAACAAGATTGTATTTATATAATAGCATTTTTACCAGTGTAAAATAATGTTATTATTGTGTTCGCCTACAGATGGAATAATAACAGGCAAACACAACAATATTATTTTACACTGGTAAAAATGCCGTATATAAATACAATCTTGTTTATTTTTTACACAGTCAAATTTAGATATGTCGTTTTGTAAGTTTTTAGTAGATGAATTTGACAATATGAATAATGAAAATAGTTCATATATTTTTTTTACCGACTGGAAGTCATCGTTTAAAGTATAAATTTAAAAAATTGTAGGTAAAGTTTCAATTAAAAACAAATAAAAATAAATTTTTTAATAAAATTTATTTATTTATTTAATAAATTTTTTTTATTTTTTTTTTGGCGGAAAGAATTCAGAGAATATATTTTATATCTGACAGTTAATTATCGGAGGAAAAAATTATACGATATATCTGATACAAATTTTATTTTATCGCTCCGATTTCTCCGATATAGAAAAAAAAAACACACCCATTATTAGTTTAATTAATTAATTACACACAATTGATATAATGATTAGTTTCGAACAAAATATTCAATCCCTTCAAAATACTGCGATATTGACAGAAATAAACACAGCAACCGAAACAACAACAGAAACAGTAAATCAAATTCAATCTCAAATATTCAATCCTTTAAATAACCACCACCTGTAGGCGACCACCGAAACTTATTTACTTTCAGTCCTAGTGACTGAAAATATTTTCAGAAAAAGTTTCCCTTTCACATAGGTTTTACTATATATTAAAATGACATTTTCGTAGCTTGAAGTAGGAAAATATAATATTTTAATAAAAATATCAAAATATACAATTTTAACCAGGAAAGTAAAAAAGCCTCGACCAAAACAAACAATTCAGAAAATTAATATAACCTTTTCTCGTTTTCACGAATGGCTTGAGCGTAGTGACGTAAAAATTTACGTGAATAAATATCTGTGTGGTAAAATATTTTTGCGGCGAAAATATTTGCGACGCACGCGTCCGCCACAAAAATTTGTAGGTGTGGACCCGGTATAAGAAACTGTTGATGTTTTGTGTGGATCCGTGTTTGTTGTATAAAGGATCCGATCGTCTAAAGGCTTGAAACCACATACAACAGAAACAGAATTCCATACAAATTTTACAGAAACCGAATTTTTATCTGTCAAATTTGTATGAAATTCTGTTTCTGTTGTATGTGAATGTCCGGCTTAAGCCGTGCATTCACATAAAACAGAAATAGAAACTGAAAATTTTCAGTTTCTGTTTCTAATTTGGTTGACGGTGGTGAATAATAAAACAGAAACAGAAACCGAATTTTAAGATGGCAGCTGTCATACTGTAAGAAACGTGTAAGAAATATTCTACAAGAAATTATTTTATTTTAAAAGTAATGTAAAAGTATAATGTATAAATTAATGTATACCGAAACACCTGAACTAGTCATATCTTCCAGTAGACTTGAATGGACTGTTTTTCTTTTAAACACGTGATGAAATTCATCCTTTCTGCTTATGGCAAATACAAGCAGAGTCCTAGTCTCTATCCTGGACCAAGTTCTCCTTCGGGCACTAAAAAATTGAGGAACATTAACACTCTGATATTTCAAACACAATGTTTTTGTGGCAACATATTTATATCCATATATTTACTTACTATGCTATTTTCCTTGAACTGTCCATTAAAAATAATTAATAATTTAATTAAATTATTTAACGCTTTACTAGTTAGATGTTCGTGGTAACACTTGTCAAATTGATTTAAAACAAATAAATTTCTACTACCAACACATAAAAAAAAAATTAACTCAAAAAAAGTTATTTTGTTGAGAAAAATTAACTCCGCACGGATTAGAGTTAAATTATTCTCAACAAAATACAATTTATATTATCTATGCCAAAATTAAAATATATATATTTAACCCAATCCATATATATTTAACCCAATTAAAATTGAAAAAATTATATTAATATAAAAAAAATATTGTAATTCAATAAACTGAAATAAAATTAAATTTTAATTGTTTCTGGTCCAGACAAAACAGACGAATTTTCAGTTTCTGTTTCTAAATTAGGTTTCTGTTTCTGTTGCTGTCAAATTTGTATGAAATTCGGTTTCTGTTTCTGTTTTATGTGAATTCACGGCTTTAATTCCACCATCTAAAATAAAAAATTGCTGTGGGATGTTAATTTAGGAGTGTATGCATCTACGCAATAAAGATTGGCACTATTACTAGGCCATAACTCCACACTATTAAACCAGCATATATCTAAAAAAAACATTTACGACTAATATATATTATTTATTTTTTTACATTAATTAATTAATTATTTAAAGTAATGAAAAACCAACGAAAAAGTAAATAAATTATGTACATATTGATTGAGCGTCGACAATGTTCACAAATGTAAAAACACATCGTCAATCGTGTAATCATGCTTTTACAAGTATAAATCTAGTATAACACGTTTAGTAGGAAGGAAAATATACTCACGCGTATTCCATTGATGAAATTTCCTCAAGTTCACTTGCATTTTAACAGCCTCGACAAATAATGTGTTATTAATTAACAAACTAATGTGGTTTATATTATACTTATTTTCCAGTTTTTGGCATTTAATTGGGGATCAACTCAAAAGCTGGTTGAAGCAGTTAATTTGTTCCAAAGAAACGCATGTAAAATAAAACAGCGTCATTGTACGTACGCATCAACGTACTATTCTAATTCAAGCTAATACATACCAGAAGAAGAAAACTAAAGTTATATTGCATAATTAATACGCCTAGGTCATCTAGAGCTGTCAAACTGAACGTCAAATTGACTCAAACACATGTTTAGTTTTTCTAACGTAATTATTTGGCAGTTATTAATAAATTAAATAAAAAACAATGACAGAAATAATAGAAAACAATTTAGATGAATACAATGAAAAATCACATAAACGTTTACTCGAAGGAATTGGTAGAATCAATAAATTACAACATATAAAAAAACCAACTCGAAATGAATCAGCTATCAAAACATCTGAATTTAATTTAGTTAAATCAAAACATGAAGATACCTCAATAAAACCAACTGAAATATCATTAAATGGATTAATAAATGTACTACGTAAAACTTCAAATCATGTTAAAATCGGTAAACAACTACAAAAACTACCGAAAACAAGAAAAACTTTAAAGAAAAATCTTGAAAAATCAGTTGCTAGTAAAATTGACCGTGAAATTGGTTATGAAAATGTTAAGAAAAAATTGAGCAAATGGGATGCTATTGTTGCGAAAAATAGAAATTCAGATCAATTGGTAGAGTTTGTGTATAAATATTTTAAATTGTTTTAAATATAATTATTTTGAATTTTTTTTTAGATATTCCCGGTTCTTAATGAAGAGGTTGACATCATTAGTAAGCATAACAAAAATCCATTAAACCACCGTATTAAATCTGATTTGATGAAAACTTTAGAAGAACTTACCCCAAGAGCTGCTAGTAAAATTCCAGAA
Source organism: Diogma glabrata (assembly GCA_963693315.1). Taxonomy (NCBI): domain Eukaryota; kingdom Metazoa; phylum Arthropoda; class Insecta; order Diptera; family Cylindrotomidae; genus Diogma; species Diogma glabrata. The sequence continues at coordinate 146,531,650 of OY856187.1, forward strand.
ACAGATGAAAATCAATCAAAGAACTTTCCACTAACCTTAGAAGAATTAACCTTTAAACGAAAAGAAATGGCTCGTTTACGTGTTAAAGAATCATATAAACATGATAAATCTCGACGGATGAATAAAATAAAAAGTAAAAAATATCACAAACTGTTAAAACGTGAAAAAATTCGATCTCAGATTAAAGAGTTTGAGAAATTGCAGTTAACAGATCCAGAAGCTGCATTGAAAAAACTTGATTTAATTGAAAGGACGAGAATCGAAGAAAGAGCTAATTTACGACATAAGAATACGGGTACATGGGCTAAAAATCTTCAAATACGTGCTCGATATGATAAGGATGTTAGAAAAGAATTGGCACAACAATTAGCTATTGGAAGAGAATTGTCAGAAAAACAACAAATTGCAGAATCCAGTGAAGATGAAGAAGAAATTGATCTAAAACAACAAGAACCAACTGATCCAAATAATCCATGGATTTCGAGTATTGGTAAAGAAAATGAAGTTCAAGTGTTCGTGAATAGTTATCGAAAGTATTGGACGGAAAGAAATGAGAATGAAAAGAGAACAAAAGAGTTTCTAAAGGAAGTAACTCCGGAAATAATCGAAGAAGATGAAAATGAAAATTTGAATAACAAATCAATATTAAGTAGATCTGGAGTCTGGGATGTGGAAGATTTAGTCGATGACGAAAAACCTGAAACTTTAAGTAAATCGGACGAATCAAGTTCTGAAGAAGAAGTAATACGAACAATTCCAAATAATAAAACAATCGATCAAATATTCAGCATAACTCCTAAACAGCAGGAGGAAAATGTGATAAAAAACTTAAAAAATCTTCGTCAAAAATTTGATAAAAACTCAAAAAAGAAAACAAAAAAATCAAAGAGATCGTCGTTGGCTGATTTGGAGTTTCCGTTGAAAATGAATAGACCGATTTTGGATGTTGAGTTAGATGAAGTAGCAACAGAAAAAATTGTTTCGCAGCCAACCTACAATTCAGAAATAGCATCCCTAATGGCGATTGCACAATCAAATGAGAGACAACAACCAAATATTCAAATCGATCCGAATTCTTTCATTTCAATGAAACCAAATTCCATTAAAGTTGGAATGAATATGAATGAAATAATGGAATTAGAAAATGATGCGATTGATGATGATTTAGAGGAAAATGAACACAAATTAACATTATTAGAAGCGTTTGAAGAAGATGATATTGTTGCTGATTTTGAAAAGGAAAAAGATGATGAACGTAAGAAAAACGAAGTTGAAGATATAGATAATAATCTACCAGGTTGGGGATCATGGGCTGGCTGTGGTATAACAACTAAACCGTCAGTAAAACGACCAAATAAACGATTTATAGTGAAAATGCCAAAAATACCTAGACGTGACGACAAAAAGGATAATGTTATTATTAATGAAAATGTGAACGATAAAATTAGAAATCATCTAGTTTCGCAGTTACCATTTCCGTTTACAAGTGTTGATGACTACGAATCATCAATTTCTGCTCCAATTGGTAATACTTTTGTTCCCGAAACAGCTCATAAATTACTAACGCGTCCACCAATTCAAACAAAACTAGGGGCGATTATCAATCCAATGGATGAAAATTATTTGGTAAAGAAGAAAAGTGATAAAAACATTAGATTAAGTAAAACGGATGAACGTATCAAGAAATTAGAAACAAAAGTTTTAATTTGAGATAATAAATATTTAAGCTTAATTTTGTTGTTGTTGTAGGGGCGAGTGCAGTGCTCCTCTTACGGCTCCATTTCAAGATTCAGGAACTCTGCTACTGTCTTTGGGCGGTACCAGAAATCTTTCTTCGTCAAGAAGGTTGGGTTTTCTGGACAATTAAATAGTTGGTTTCCATCATGTGCTTCATCCCTTCGGTCGCCTTAGCCTCTTCTTTTGGTCTGACATCTAGATCAAGGTTTTTTTTACTGTAGGACGTTATATATACCATGTAAAGTTTGTACGGTGACTTGCCGTAGTTTTCCATCCTTACCCATTACTGTTTGCAGAATCCTGCCTTTAGGCATCTTCTATGATGACCATTTAGTTCTGCGAGTCAGGGTAGGTAGATACTCTCGTACCCATTTTCTCCAAAATCTGTTAGCATATTGTTGCGAGGTCTTCCCCGCTTTTCGTAATAATTTATAATATATCATCAAAATCACCTACTGGTTTTGCCCAGTTGATGACCGCAGAAGAAAATGATTTAGTGTTTGTAGTATCCCTTCTGATCATTTATATTATTATTTTATAAACATCCGCTTTATTATATCTTGCCTTGTTGACAGCCGTCACTATACTACATCTCTTTTTTTCAAATACATTTCTTCTTCATAGCTTAACAATATCATTCAATTTACATTAAAATAATATTTCAAATTGATTTTACTTTAAAATTTCCGAACAAAATAATTCAAATATACAAATTCCAAATACAAAATAGTTAACCCCTTAAGGTTTTATTTGTTTAAAAAAATTTATGTTTGGTTGAACTATTTGTTTGAAAAATTTTGTGCCGAAAATAATTCTTTTAAAAAAATGCTCCGATTTTCTTGAAACTTTGATGATCGTTAGTATAATAAAAAAAAACTAACACGTGTTTTTTATTTTTTTATTTTCTCACTAGTTCTAAGCTACAGGGTGGCTCGAACTTTTTTAAGAAACATGAAAGTTAAAAGTTAAATTGTGCTCGAACGGGTGAACCGATTTTAATAATTTTTTTTTTGTTTGAAAGGTACTTAAGTTAGGCTTTTTAAAAAAACTATACTGATAAAAAAAATTATATTTTATATTGGTTTAAACTTTTAAAGCTTGCGATTTAAAAAAAAATCTTAATTTTTTGTTTTATTTTTTTATGTTTGAAAGATTTATTTTACTGTAAATTTAGATTTACTAAAAACTAGTGCAGGGATTTTATTGAACCTTTTTTTGTTTTAAAGGTATTAAATTTTAATACATAAAACATATAGTTTTATGTGTTAAAATAAATTATGTGTTTGAAATGATTACTTATTTATTTGAATTAAGTAATAACTATATATATGAGGCATTCTTTGCAACTCGGAGACCCCCTGCTCTTCAGAATGATTTAGGTTTTTCAGAAGGTTTATGGGCAAAAATTGTAGCTTATTGTCTCTTGTTTCCAATGTCGTGTGCCCCTTTATAAAATTCAAAATGGTGGAATAAATATGGCGGATATAGGCTTACGACCTCATTCTGAAAGTATAGTAATTTAGAATTGCCAGCACAAATTTTAAATATCAACATATGCGTTCTTGGACGTAGAATGTTGGTAGTTTATTTATTTTTATTTATTTATTTTTATTTATTTTTATTTATTTTTATTTATTTATTTATTTATTTTTTTATTTACTTACTTGCGTATTTATTCATTTCTTTATTTATTTAGTTATTTATTTATCTATTTATTTATTTATTTAATTATTTAGTTAATTATTTATTTATTTATTTATTTATTTATTTATTTATTTATTTAGTTATTAATTAATTTATTTACTGTTTTATTTATTTATTTATTTATTTATTTATTTATTATTTATTTATTTTTTTTTTATTTATTTATTTATTTATTTTTATATATATTTATTTGTTTTTATTTATTTATTTATTTTTATTTATTTCTATTTATTTTAATAATTTTTATTTATTTCTATTTATTTTAATAATTTTTATTTATTTTTATTCATTTATTTATTTTTTCCATTTATGTTATTTATTTTTATTTTTTTTATGTATTTTTATTTATTTTTATTTATTTATTTATTAATTTATTTATTTATTTTTCTATTTATTTATTTATTCATTTATTTATTTATTTTTATTTTTGTATTTGTTTATTTATTTTTATATATTTTTATTTATTTTTATTTATTTTTATTTATTTATTTATTTTTATTTATTTTAATAATTTTTATCTATTTTTATTTATATTTTTTTCATTTATTTATTTTTATTTATTTATTTATTAATTTATTTATTTATTTATTTATTTATTTTGAAGTTTTTTGTAGAAAATTATTTTTAAAAAAATCGGCTAATATATACCGAAAGATTGTTTTGGAAATTATAGACAAAACTTATATAATTTCCAAAAAACATCTCCAAAGTGCAATTTTCCAGGTTTTTTGTAAAAAGTTAATGAATATTCTAAATTATGGAAGAAAATATAAAAACGGGAGATCTGTTATTTGTTTTTTTTTTAATTTTATATTTTTATATTTACGAGCCACCATTTTGAATAAAAAATTTAACACCACTCGGAAGTTGAAACTACTTATAATTATCAACATTCTAAGTAAAACAACACATTTGTTGATATTTTAAATTTGTGTTGGTAGCCAAATTTCTATACTTTCAGAGTGAGGCCGTAAGCCTGTAGCTGCCATATTGATTCCACCATTTTATATATATATATATATTTATGAAAGAGAAGAAAACGATACTTTTTGAAATCACCATGTTTGAACAAATGAAATTTTAAAAAATCATCTAAAAATATGAATATTTTTTATTAAAGTAATATTTTCATAAGGCGTCACTATGTACATTTTAAACAAAAAAAAATTCATTAAAATCGGTTCATTCGTTCGAGCACAGTTTTGAAATGAATTCAAGTGATTCCATGAATTTAATTTATTTTGTTATCACGAGTCTAACTCGTGATTGTCTTAGAAAGTAAAATAAATTTCTACGAGTCAGACTCGTGATTGTTTCACAAAGCAAAATAAATGCCCACGAGTCAGACTCGTGATTGATGCACAAGGGGTTAATAACAAAATTAGTATATACTTTCAATTCGTTCTATTTAATTTAAATCGTAGTCTTTATTTTTTGGAGGTATTTTCCGAATACGTTTATTTCCTTCCACGCTTGAAGATGTAAGGGATAGATTTCCTTTCCCTCTTCCTTGTGACTTGGACCCTCCGATACCTCTTCTTCACTCCTTGCATTTTCTTCCAAACAGATTTCACTCATTGGTAGCTTTTTCAAATAAGCTACATTTCTTCTATATACCTTCTTATTTTTTTCATCTTCGAGTAAGACGTCTCCTCCTGCTCTTTCCTTAACAGTGTAAGTTGCTGGATCAAAATTTGGTGATAGTTTATTTTCTTTCCCTATAGTACTTTCATTAATGCCTTATCCCCACTTTGAATACTGCTATGTTCTGCACGTCTTTTATTATCTCCGTAGATTTTGCCTTTTTCTTTTAGTGCTTTATCTCTATCCCTTACATCTTCATTTAAGTGAACTCCATAGTTTTCAATACATGGTAATTCATCTCTAATATTTCTACCAAAACATAATTCCGCTGGAGTTTTCCTTGTCAAAGGAATGGTGTTGATCTATACATTAACAAATAATCATTTAGATCGTTCTTCCGATTTCTATTTGTGCTTTGACTTATGATTAACCGTTTTGCCTTTCAACCTCCCCGTTTTGTTGTGGCCAATTGGGATAGTATTATTCAATTCAATATTGTATTCCAACCAAAAATTTCTAAATTCTTTGCTATTAAATTACTACCATTATCCGATGTTATTGAATGAGGTGTTCCAAACCTTGCAAATATTGTTTTTAATCTTTTGATTGTTTCATCAGCTGGTATTTTTTTCATTATTTCAATTTCTTTATAACGACTAAAATAATCTACAACAATTAGTAGATATACGCCCATTGGCAATGGACCTAAGAAATCAATTGCAATATCCACCCATGGCATATTTGGTAATTGTTTTCTTACCATTGGTTCTGCCTTCTGGTCGTGAAGGTGCAGACACTAATATACATCCTCGACATTTCTTTACAAACACTTCAATCATGCGGTCCATCTGTGGCCACCATATCTTAGCTCTTAATATCTGTTTCATGAGAGATATGCCTGGATGTCCTTCATGTCCAAGTTCTAATATTTTCATTCTCATTGTTTTAGGAATGATTATACGAGTACCTCGCAATAATATATTTCCGCTCATGCACAATTCAATTTGAAATATTTTGTATTTTAATGCTTCCTGTTCCCAAATATTTTCGTATATTCCTTTTTTCACTTTTTCTATTTCGTTGCATTTAATCAAGTCCTCTTCAATAGCTTCCATTTTTATAGATGTTGGTGATGAGGTTTCTGCTATGTAATTAACATAGTGTTCCGCATTTTCGTCAAACAACTGCTCTTGTGAATTCATTTGACATAACCTCGATAATGGATCGGCAATGCTTGATTTTCCTGGTTTGTAGATAACATTAAAACTGTATGATTGAAGGTTTAACACCCACCTTTCGATCCTTGTACATGGCTTGGACCTTCGACTAAATATAAATGGCAACGGTTTATGATCTATAATAAGATCAAATATTTTCCCATACAAATATATATTAAATTTTTCTACTGCCCAAACCAAAGTCAAAGCTTTCTCTGTTTTACAGTAACGTTTTTCAACATCAGATAAACTTTTGCTTGCGTTGATACTACTTATATATACGTAGAGTCAAAATTGGTAAGAGGAACAGTATGTGTGTGTGTTTACGAATGTGTATTTTTTTTGATAGGAAATTATTGTGTCTAGTGTTGCCATATACAACTAGATAAATTATTTAACCCAATAGGCAAATACACCACAGACGCTCCTCCTTTAACAAAAATTTATTTATACAAGAAAAATTTTTTAAACTAGTTCTTAATCTCACTATTAGTGTTATAACATTTCAATTTTTAAAATTCTTCTGAATTTACCGGCCTTTCCTTGTCTTCATCCGCTTCATTCTTTGAACTTGGTATCGTCGCATCTTCCTTTTTTTTCTATTTTCAACGTTGTAGGATCTTATCTGATCTATATGTCTCTTAGTGATTCTATCGAACTCTGTTCTACAATGATACATACGTGAACCTAATCTCTTTAAAATTACTGCCTTTACCCATTTCGCCTCATTTCCTCGATAATCTCTTACCATTACTTTATCTCCCTTTTCTAATCGTTCTAATACCATTTTTAGTCGTTGATTGTGTATCTCCAAATTTGGAGCATCAATTAAAATATCACCTAAAAAATTTCTTACCCCTGGTATATCTCCTAAAATTTTCTCTATTTCCCGTTGACACAACCCTGTCGCAGGCTTTACCCCAAATGGTAATCTTTACTCCGAAATTTCCAATGTGAGTACTCCACGTTACAAGGTCTTTGGACTCCTCGTCTAACTCTATTTGATTGTAGGCTCTCGCTAAGTCTAATTTCGAAAAAATTTTGCCTTCACGGAGTTTGAATAAAATTTCATCTATTCTCGGCAATGGATGATTTGTTTCTTTCAAAAATCTATTCACTGTGTTCCTTATAATCCGCACATATTCGAATGATTCCGTCTTCCTTTAAAATTGGTACTAATGGTGTATCCCATGCAGTAGTTTCAACTTTTTCTATAACCCCTTCCTCAACTAACTTCCTTAACTGGTCCTCAATATCTTTTCAAAATGAATACGGCACTTTTCTAACCTTTACAAAAATTGGTTTAACATTTTCTTCGTCTACCCCTAAATGCACCTTTGCATTTTTGAATTTTCCGATACCTGGTGTGAACAACCCTTTATACTGATTTAAAATGTCATTTAAATTGTATTTCGACGCTTTCAATTGATAAAGCTTAAGTTCCTTCACTTTGAATGCCCAAAAGAAATATCTTCCAAGAATTGGACAATCACCATTTCTTACTACCCAAAATCTAAATGGTCTTCGAATATCATTATAAAAAACTATTGGAATAAAACAACCAACAACTTTCAAAGCATCGCTTCCATAACTTTTGATTGGTTTCATGCTAGTATCTAAATCTCTTTCAGTAAAATGCCCATTAAAAAAATATTCCGGAAGGGCTGAAACATTAGCAGCCGTGTCAGCTTCTAAGGTCAACATTTTACCATTCACAGTGATGTCTAATTCAATTGGATCTACAAAATTTTCATCCTCTATGTACATATGTAATTAGAAAAAATTTCTCCCTCAAACAATTTTCTTTTATTTGAACTGTCAATTGAATTTGACGTCACTGTTTCATTCTCACCCCCATCCACACTGCTGCCTTTTATACTTTTTATTTGATTATTTGCACTTTGTCTATTTTGACATACATTACTCACATGACCCCTTCTTTTACAAACCCTACAAGTATCTTCTTTAAATCTACAATTAAAACTTAAATGATTTGTGCATCCACAACGGATACATGGATTGAAACTACATGCATTTGATTTGTTAAACTTTAAATTATTGAACTTAATATTTTTATTTACCGAATGATACTGGCGATTGACAGGACGATTGTAACAGTTGTCACGATTTTGATTGGAGTTGTTGCCGGTGCTTTTGTTGTCATTTCTACGTATTTGATGTTTTTGCGCACTTAACATGTTGATTGTATCCACGGTCTCATCTGTGTTGGTATTTCGTCGTAGTTCATATTTTTTTGTGATCTCCATCGCTTTATTTAGGTCCATCGTATCATCTTCTTCACAAAGTCGATCATATATTCTTCCCTCCATCCCTGTTACAAACTTATCTTTCAGCATATCTGGTAGTCTGTTGCCGAATTGACATTTAGACGCGATTCCCCTTAATCTTATCACATAATCCTGAGCACTTACGTTAAACGTTTTCCTCGCTTCATAAAATTTCCTTCGTTCCTGATATAAAATTATTGGTGGAGTAAAATGTGCTTCCAACAAATCGCACAATTCTTTATACGTAAGATCTCCTGGTTCCTTGGGACTGCACAAGTCATATAATAGATTGTACGTCGATCCCCCACAATAATTTAATAACGCGCTTTTCTTTTTTTCCTCCTCACCAATCTCAAAGGTTATAAAAAATTGCTCAAGCATACCCTTGTAAATTTTCCAGTCATCGTTGTTGTGTGGTCGAATGGAGGCATACTGCCCCATACAGCCTTTTCTCCCATCATTTACTTGTTTATTTTTTGTTTTTAGGTCAGGATACCTATATTCACAAACAATGTTTTATTTTTACAATTTCTTGTATTTTATTTTAATTTACGTCGGTAGGATCCGTTTCTCGTCGCCAATGTAATATATTTTGGAAGATTAAAGAGGATTAATTGAGATTCTTATATAACATTTATTAGACCGACCGTAGAGTCAAAATTGGTAAGAGGAAGAGTATGTGTGTGTGTTTACGAATGTGCATTTTTTTATAGGACAACATATACAACTAGATAAATTATTTAACCCAATAGGCAAATACACCACAGGAGACGATCGTATGTAAAGTGTGTTTTCTTTTCATTTTATTTATTGAGCAAAAAAACGGGGTTCATTCTATGCGTTCGTATATCTTAGCTATTATATTTTAAATAACGAACATCACAATCGCCACCCTTAACAAAGTTTTTTTTAAAATATTTATAGTTTATAAAATTAAAACTAATTTCTTTTCGACATTAAGTTATAAATCTTTTGGGCTTAGAAATCTCCGCTCTAGGGCGCAAATTTCTAACTCAATCCGATGTTATTTCTGCAATATTATTACTTCTGTAATCATACCTTAGTGGTATGTTATTGGTGCTTGCATTTTGGGAATTATAAATTCCCTTATGCTTAATTATTATTTTACTTTCAACAGCTCTGTCTATTTTATTTAATTTATTTTCAATCGATTGATAACTTGATTTCTGATCGCTACTATTCGTTTCTTTACCCTTATTTTCTGTTCGAGTTTCACGGGGTCGTATTTGGTTAACATGCCGACTTATCGTTCGCTTACTTTCTAATAAACATGTGTGTAATCGTGGACCTATTACTTTAATAATAGTTGCATTGAGCCAATTTGGGTGATTCGGATCTTCGTATTCCCTAACTATTACTGTATCATTTACTTTAAATGTTCGTTCGTTTACTTTCGGTTTTGTTTCTATGTGTTTCGAATTTGTGTTCTCTACATTGTTCCATTCCCTCGCTTCATTCGTCTTTTCGTTAATCGGTTTTAATAAATCCAATTGTATTTTTGGATTAAATTTTAACATTTCCGATACCGGAGTGACTCCCGTCGAACAATGTCTCATTGTCCTGTAGTCGAGTAAAAATTTATTAATTATATCGTTCAAATTATTGCTACCATCCCCCTTTATAAAAATTGCCGCTGCAATTGCGTTTGTTTTATACAGTATTTCTTTATAAAATCTTTAAAAATATCCGCTGCAAATTGGGTGCCATTATCACTGACAATGTGATCCGCGAACCCAAACCTGGTAAACAGTTCGTTTAATTTATTAATAGTAAAACTAGCCGTTGCATTTTTCGTTGTGAAGACTTCTATCCACTTTGATTTGGCGTCTATTACCACTAACACATACGTATCTTTGATTGGACCAGCGTAATCAATGTGTATGATTGACCCTACCCCATGAGCGATCTGGAACCTGCCATGGAATTACGTTCACCCTAGGTGGATTTGGTAGAATTGATAAGCAAGCTTTGCAACTTTTAATCAAATGTTCATTATTCTGGTTCAACGTGGGCCACCATACATATGATCTGAGTATTGACTTGGTTTTTACTATTCCCCAATGCGTTTCGTGGCACTGTTTTAATATGTCTGACCGTAAATTTTCGGGCACCACAACTCGATGTCCTCTCATTAATACGTTGTTTTTTACTACTAATTCATTTTCATTTCGTAAATAATTTTTAAATCGGTCGTCATTTCGTAAGTTTTGAAAATTGCTGTCTTGTACTGCTTTAATTATGTTTTTTAAAATTTCGTCCTTTGACGTTTCATCTCATCTCATCTTCACACAGCCTTTCATACATTTTTCCTCCTATAGCGAACACGAATTTGTCTAGTATCGTATCGTACGTAAATAAGTCATTCTTGAACCGTAAACCATACGGATTCGGTTCAAGACTGACTTATTAAAATTAAAGAAGCAGCGGCAACATGTAAATTTGGCGACAAATTACCCATATTTACATGTTGCCACTGCTTCTTTAATTTTAATAAGTCATTCTTGAACCGAATCCGTATGGTTTTTGAACAAATCGTAAAATTTTTTCCTTTCAAGAAATATTAATGTTGTTGGTGTGAAATGTTGGTTCAATATTTCTCCAATATTTTTGTAATCAAGTTCATTCGGTTCTTTGGGGTAGCATAACCCATGTAATAAATTATTCGTTTTCGATGAGATTAATGTTAACAACGTGGCTCTTTTTTACTATCGTCTGTTATTTCCACACTTGCAAAATAATTCTCCATGCGCCCTTTGTAAATGAGCCATTCGTCAATTTCGTGATTGAAAAGTGGTATGGAATATGACGCTACTGTTTCCGTCGCCATTTTTACAATTTTTTTTTTTATATATTTTCTTCACAATATACTTGTGTATATTTATAATTTATATATATTCACTACTTTTTTTTTGTTTTGTTTATCACTCATCGCCAATAAAATGTTTTATCTTTATTTTAGTAAAAGAATAGACTTATAACGTTTAAACATTTATTTAATTAATTGATTACAATTTTCGTGTTATGCGGGGAGACGATCGTATGTGAAGTGTGTTTTCTTTTCTTTTTATTTATTGAGCAAAAAAAAGAGTTCATTCAATGCGTTCGTATATCTTAGCTATTATATTTTAAATACCGAACATCACAGTTATACTAATATATTTGATGAACATCAAGTACTGACATTACATCTCTCTTTGTCTGCACTCTATAAATCTAATATATTCCTTGGCTTAATTCGTCTTCCAAATCTTGAGGTAGTTGGATTTTGTGTATTAATATTTGATAGTGGTGTAGGCTCTTGAATTTGATTTTTATCATCCGGAAATCCTCTGAATGGTGACGCTTCAGGTTTACCCCTTCCATTATCGTTTATGTCCGAATTTCGGCTTATTTCCTCTTCAGTCTTCTCATTTCCTACATGTATTAATTGCTTTCTATTTCTTCGTAAAAGTCTCCTCTCAGTTGCTACTATATATGATCTTGGAAATATAAAATTCTTGATTATCCTTTAAAACTGACAATTCCTTAGATTTTCTTCGATCATCGAAATTTCGCTTAATCCTGTTTTTAATTGTCTGATCCTTTTCTTTAAAATTTTCCATGTCCTTCCAGTTCGGCATTAAATTCTCATAAAATAAAGGTACATCTATTCTTATCTTTCTTCCAAATAATAACTCTGCTGGTGATTTTCCACATTCTAATGGTGCAGATCTATATGACCGCAAACCCAGATTTGGGTGTAATCTAGACTTCTGTAAAATACTCTTTGCGAAATTTGTAAATATTGGGCAAATTTTGGACTTGACTGATTGGGCTTGACTGATTAGATTGGGCAAATTTTGGACTTGACACCTCTAACTCAAAACCATACTCTTTAGAAAATGTTTTAAATTCCTCGGACGCAAATTGAGTACCACCTTCAGGCCTAACAATTTCCGGAATCCCATGTCTTGCAAACACGTTTTTAACTCTCTGTATTATAGCCTCTGATGTACTCTTATTTGTATGAATTAGTTCGAAGTATCTAGAATAATAATTAATGATAACCAAATAATGCACCTTTTCAAAATCCAATAAATCCATAGCAACTTTCATCCAGGGACGGTCTGGTAACTCAGATTGCAATAATGGCTCTGCTAGATTTCTTCTTGTTTTTACACATTCCACACAATTTTCTACCAATGTACAAATCTCTGCAGACAAGCCTGGCCACCACACCGACTCTTTCGCCCTTCGTCGACATTTAACAATTCCTAGATGACCTCCATGTAATTTTTGTAAAATATCTGCTCTCATTTCTTTCGGTATAAATATTTTATTTGCTTTCATAATCATTCCATTACAAACAGTTAATTCGTCTTTATATTTAAAATAAATATTAGCTTTGTTGTTAAATCCTTCTTCAATTAACTTTTTTATCATAATACTTTCTGGATCTATCGACTGTTTTTCTCTAATTGTGTTTAATTTAGTGTCTGAAAAGGGTGTTTCTTCGATACGCTATTAACAAATAATTCATTCCCCAGCACTTCATCATTTTTCTCTTTATTTTCAGCAACTAAGGGAATTCTTGATAATGTATCTGCTACATACAAATATTTTCCTGGAACATACAACATATTGTAATCCAAACACATTAACCTCATTCTAAATTGTTGAATTCGTGGAGATAACTCGCTTATTGGCTTCTTTTCTAATGACTAATGGTTTATGATCTGAAAATTTCAATTTTTTTACCGAATATAAAATCTCTAAACTTTTCATACGCCCATGTTGATGCCAACGCCTCTTTTTTCAATCTGTGCATACATTGTCTCCGTTTTGGTTAAACTTCTTGATGCATACATGACAGCCTTCCAATCTCCTTTTTAATACTGTTAAAGCACTCCACCAATACCGTAAGCTGAAGAATCAGCAGCAATTCTTGTTTCTAAATTTGGATTAAATATGCCAACATGGGTTGTGTTAATAGTTGTTTTTGTATTTGTTTAAATGCCAATTTCTGAGGAAGTTCCCATGTCCATTGATTATTTTTAATCAAAAGTTGTCTCAAGGGTTGTGTTTTATCCGTAAGTTCTGGAACATATTTCATCAAATAATTTACCATTCCTAAAAATTGTCTAACTCCTGATGCATCTTTAGGCTCAGGTAATTTAGCAATGGCCATCGTCTTTTCAGGATCTGGGGAAATACAACCAGCACTAATAACATGACCCAAAAATTTAACATTCTTTTGAAAAAACTTACATTTTTGTTCATTGAGTGTAATGCCAACTTCTTTGAGTTTTTGGAACACTTTTAGGAGTATTTTATGTTGAATTTCCTCTTCCGAAAATATTAATATATCATGGCTTAATATGCATGCCTAATTACCCTTTCGATTCCAACTAGGATCTGCTGCATTCTTCTCTGAAAATGTTCTGGTCCCAAATTAATTCCAAATTTCAAACGGTTAAAAAAAATCTTCCAAATGGACTGATGAAGGTTGTATACTTTTTGCATTCTTCTTTTAAGGGAACTTGCCAAAACCCTCTTGAAGCATCGAGAATGGAAAATAATTTAGCGTTCCCTAATTTTGCAAACGATTTTTCGACTGATGGGAGCTGTAATTTTTCTCGTTTAACGAATTTACTCAACTCAGTATAATCCACACATAATCTCACCTTATTTTTTTTTTGGAACTACATCAATTGGCGAAAAAAATTCAGTTGGCTCTTCTATCGATGTTATTACGTTTTCTTTTACCATCATCTCAATTTTAGCTTTAACTTGGGGTAACAATGGCACTGACACTCTCCTTGGACAATCAACAGAATATGGTTTATAATTTTTTTTTCAAGCTTTATTTCATACGGCTCATCAAGTTTTCCCAAACCTTGAAATATCTCCTTAAAATCATCAAGGATCTTCGTTTCCACTGAACCTACGTCATAAACACATAATTTCACAATTCCCGAATCTTCTAGAGCTGGCCGACCTAGTAATGGAATTTCCTGTCGATCAACTACATACAACTCTTGTTTGCTTTGTTTGTTACCAATTTTTAATTCTTCTCGAACAACACCATACACCTTTAACTCATTCATTCCTGGACCAAATATCAACATTCCATTTACTGTTGTTAGCATCCAACACAACTTCCCCCATATAATTCTTCTGTTCTGTCTCATCGCTTACTTGTTTTTCTTCAATCTCATTAATTTTTTTATTTTTGCACATCTTTTGATAATGTCCCAACTGATTACATTTTAAACATTTAACTTTATTTGCTGGACATTGAAACCAACTATGATATGGTGAGGCTCCGCACTTTACACATATATTACTTTTATACTTAAATCGCTCACCTCTGCCACCCGAAGCCTGACCATAAGTATAGTTTGGTTGACGATGATTTAATCTTAAATTTGACACTGCCTCCACCCATTTATTTTCTGGATGTAGTTTATTTTGCTTATCCACCATTTCCAAATGACAACAGCTAATTTTGCTTTCTCCAAGGTCATTTTACTGTCCTTTTGTAAAGTGTTGGCCAATTTTCTGTTATGTATACCCAAAATAAAAATATCCCTCACAATATTTTCTCTCAGCTCACCAACTATTTCGACAATTTTAACAGCTCATTTAAAAATATTTCAGTTGATTCTCCTTTTTGACGCCTAAAAGAAACGAGCCCTCTCATAAACAGTATTCACTTCAATTTTAAAATATTCATTGAATTTATCCACAACATCTTTATATTTGGTTTTTGTTCCATCTTCTGCCTTGATTTTGAATGATTCCAATAATGTTTCGCCTTGGTCTCCCAAATAATATATTAATGTATCAATTCGTGCAGAATCTTCTTTCTTTTCCACCCAGTTTACTGAGCAAAATCTCTCAAACTTTTTTAACCATCTTGGCCATTCTCCTGGATTATTAAAATCAAACTCATTTGGTGAACAAATCTGAAAATTTGCCATAATTTTTTTTTCGATTTAATTTTTTTTTTTGAGGTTATGCTTCTCAGCTTTGCTAATATTTTTCGTTCTAGCGAATTTATTTCTCCACATATACTCTACAAATGTTTAAACAAACATTTGCCACACCTGCCACCATGTAATGTTAATAAAAGACTTATTTGATGTTATTTATATAAACTTTAATTAATTTAATTAGCGTGTCCAATTTTATGTATTTTTCTTTCTTATTCATTCATCACCTCGACAATCGAATACAAGCAAAGTTACAATACAAAGATAATAGAATAAAAGGAAGGTTATACTAATATATTTGATGAACATCAGGTACTGACATTACAGTGTTAAAGCTTCATCATCATCATATTCAAGGGGAATATGTGTCAGTGATCTCGAGTTAATAACACATTCCACTTCCGCTAGCATATTTTGGAGCAATTCATCTGGTGTAATAAACACCTGGGGTAATAAACTGCCAAGTTGTGTTTGAATCATTAAACTCTACAATTAATTTAATTTTGTCAATGGAATTAAAGGCTTTTCGAAAATCACGTTTTGCCCCATGGAAGTTCGCTCCATTATCAATATGGATCTCGGTGGGTGTTCCTCTTCTTGCTATAAATCTACGTATTGCTAAAATAGAGGAATCTGTTGAAAGGCTATGAGCGATTTCGATGTGGACAGTTCTCGTTGTTAAGAAGGTTATTATAACACCCCAGCGTTTTTCTTTTCTTTTTCCACGTATGACTAGCATCGGCCAAAAATAGTCGATGCCGACATTTTTAAAATGTTTATCCATTTAGTCGTAGTCGTAGAAATTCTGGGAATTGCTCTTGTATTTGTACAGTTTTGACACGATCTTTGAACCCTATTAACTAAAGCTAGATAGTGTGACATTTTATACAGACGGCTACTTTTATCAATTATGTTTTTTCTCTCCTTTGATGAGTCGTTGCTGGTTTCCAACCTTCTGACTTCACTTGAACATGCATTCATTTGGGCTGAGCGATATAATTGATTTTCAGCTCATGTATATTCTGGCTAAGATACCAGACTAATGGTTTTTTATTTTTTTTTTGTTTTTATATTTTCGATAAATCGAATTACGTATATGCTTGTGTTTTGGAGTTGCTTTTCCATTTTGAGAATCGTGTAGGATCAATCGTCTTTTTTTACAGTCTCGTTATGTCTATTCACTCTTGACTCTACTTCGGGTTTTGTTTTGAATGAAATATTTTTTCACCCAGTTATCTTCATTTTGTTTAAAAAATTCTGGTCCCTGAGATCATCTGTGTGGAAAAACTATTCTCTGCTTCCAATTATATCTCCACTAATTATCGTGTGTAACAATATTTTTATTTTATTTATAAGCAAACTTTACAAAAAGTCTTTATTTTTATTAACAAAATGTGCTTTGGTTTTTATAACAATATTCGAGAGACTTCTAGACTTTTTTAAAATACAATACAAATCGAACCAATCATGACGTGACATTTATGGGCACGTGACATATTTACAATTTAAATGAATCAATCAAAGACAATTTATACACACCAATACACCTTTTGCAGTTTTCAATCTTACTAATCTAGTTTCATCTTCACTTCCCATGCAATCCCTCTTCTACCTTTGCTAAAGGCCAGTCGATTCGTTTCGTATTATCATTACCAATTAAAACAACATACCCTACCTTGATTGTATGCTTTGATAAAACCTTATTCGAATATAACAATAATTGAGCAAAATATTCTTCTTGAAATCGTTGTTTGATCACTTTTCTTAAGCGATTTCTATACTGTAATCTTTTATTATAAACTGCAATTTCAATTTCGTCCAGATTTATAACTCCCACCTCTTCTATTTCTTTTAAGAACATGTCCGGTGTTAACGGTATTTAATCGGACCCATTTTCTGTTACATACGTAAGCGGTCTGGAGTTTATCACTGATTCACATTCACATAATAGGGTTTGCATTTCTTCAAAATCCAATAATGAAGTGTTACCAAGCTGCAATTCCGCAAGAGTTGTTTTACTAACCCGATTAATCCCTCCTACCATCCTCCCCAACAAGAAGCGGTTGGTGGATTAAATTTCCATCGGATCGTCAAATTTGCTCCATATTTATTTATTTCAGTCTAATTCAATCGATCTAATGCATTTGCAGTGCCTACAAAATTAATGCAATTATCAGTGTAAATGACATTCGGACGACCTCTTCGACTCGTAAATTTACGTAGACATTGAATAAAATGATCAGTGGACATTGACGAAACAAACAAATCCTTTAATCCATACCATTGATGTAAACAAACAAATCCATACTTTATCATTTTCCTTAACATGTAATGGTCCAGCTAAATCGATGCCGACCACTTTAAATATTTTGTTTCTCGTATACGATCTAAAGGCAATATTGGTGATCAATTTTTGTTGTTGCTTGCCTTTTACGTGTTACACATTTATTTAGAATTGCTTATATTTCGTCTAGTTCCAATGATCCAAAACCTTTTCCTTCCTTTCCTTGATTATTATCATATTCTGAACACCTGTATATAATGAGTCTTGGTGCATTTCCAAAATTAAACGTTCAACCACGGCATGTTCTTTTCCGGGTAAAATTATTGGATAACAAAAATCTTTTGTAAATTCTCCCCTTGAAATTTTTGTTTTTAATCTAATCAGTTTATCTTCGCCTATAAACGGATGCAATGTAGTCGATGCAATGTAATTTACTATCTAATATTCCCGAAAAACTTTCATTTTGTATCAAACGTAAAACCATAGTTTCAGTTTCATTCAATTCGACAGTAGTACGTTCTCCAGTAAAACGTAATTCTTTTTCTAATTTCACATTTCGTTTAAATCGTAAGATCCAACCAATCATCCGTAAAATTTTGTTATATTTTGAAAAATGGCGGTAGTACCACCTACTAGCATTGTCGTTGATACCACTGTCTTCTTCCTTTCATTATTGATTTCCTGTTCATCATATATAAGTTTATTTTCGTTGGCGTAAGAACTTCCATTTTTCTTAACCATGACGGTCCCTTCCACCATCGAGATTCCACTAACTCTTTTGCACTACAACCTCGTGATGAAAATCAGCTGGGTTATCTTCACTACAATTATATCTCCATTGGTTGTTTGAAGTATACTCACGTATTTCTTTGATTCTGTTCCTGACAAAAACATCCCATTGTTCATCTCGATTTATCCATGCTATAACTGTAGTCGAATCACTCCAAAAGTAAACTTGTTCGACATCAATATTTTAGTCACTTTTAACACTATTGAACAATCTTATCCGTATGCAAGCAGCCATCAACTCTAGCCTTGGAATATTCATGCTCTTATTTCCTTTTACTACTGGTGCTACTTTTGATTTTGCTTGTAGTAATTGTACGTTCACATCTTTTGAGGTCTTGGTTCTCAAAAATATTACTGCTGAATAAGCTAATTGACTAGCATCACAAATACCATGCAGTGAAGTTTGAGCTGGATCACTTGTCCCCATTTAAAATCTGTTTATTTGTATATTTAGTTAAGATTCGACAAATTATGTATTCACTTTAGAAATTGACTTCTGACCTCTTCATTCACCTCTTGATCCCAACCCATTTAGTCATGCCATATTTTCTGAAGTAATAATTTTGGTAATAACAGCAGGTTAGGATTCCTGGTTAAGATTCCTGGACAAACAATACCAATTGGATCAAAAATTCGATGAGCCGCAGATAAAATTTTCCTTTTTGTTATATCTTTATTTTCTGATAAAAATGAATCACAGCTATCAACATTTACTTTTAAATGTATCATTTATCTTATTCCAAATTAAACCAAAAACGTTAGCAAACTCTAATAGGACTATTCTGATAGTCGTGTCGTATCTAATGCCGAAAAATTATTTCGTATCGTACCGACTCCAAAATGGTATTCTGTAAGTCGTACGAAACGACAAATTTTTCACCATTGCCATATTATTCACCTCTAATAAAAATTGTAATTTGACAGATAAAATCCATCAAAAATCAAAAACTTTTGTTTATTCTAAAAACAACATGACGCGTTACCAAATTCTCTCATACGCCGATAAAGAAGTTTCACTTCAAAATTTAAAGCGGATGTGCAATTACTTTATTACAAAATTATAACCCCAAAATAAATTAAATAAAAAAAAGAAGTTCCGAAAAGAAAAGAAACCCGACTACTGAAAAATCACGCTCTAAAAAAAATAAAACAAAAAATACTCTTATCTGAAAGTGTTATGTACAATATAAACTATTCAATATTTATTGTCTATTGAATAAACTGTCTATTGAATATTGAATAATACATATTCATAGTGATTTTCAGAGGATAGCCGTAGTCGTATGTCACCTACCCTAACAAAACAATACATTCTAAGAGTATAGTAAGTGATAATCCGCTGTAGGGCATCATGCTATAAATCTCTTTTGAGCACTCTTTAGATCTATAGCGTGATGCACTTTGCCCCAAAGCCGATGATCGCTTACTACTGTTAAAATGTATTGTTTTGTTAGGGTAGGTGAGGTTAGAGTTTTTGAACTTTTTTTTTTACAATGTAAGTTCTGTTTTTAGATGCTTTTTAATTAGATTTTATTTTTTAATTTGTTTTGTTGTTAAAAAAGCTATATATTTTAATTCAAATTTTTATAATTTGTATAACTTACTGTCCATTTTAGATTTTAATAACTTGATGATAACGCTGTAGGCGAAATATTGTAAAAAATACAAATAATAACAATGAAAATTAAAAAAAACAAAAAATTTTTCTTTTAATCCATTTGGCTGAGAAAAAGGTGTAAATAAAAAACAAATAAACTGAACAATTTTATTAAAAGACTTGAGACTAATAACCATACTTTTAAGTTTTGACAGATCATTAAAATTGAGATGAGTCATACGGTGGTTCAACAAATTTTTATCAACTGGTACTACCGTCATTAATAAATTTTCTTGACTATATATACTGCCACAAAGAGTGGCTTTTGCGAATCAAATCTCTTCGCATAAAACTATAGACTTATTTTCATAACATTCGACTTTATGTATATTCTTTTTATGTCATTTGACTTAACGCAAAGAGGTTAGTTTTCAACTTTGACACATACGAAACGTATTTTGATTCGATCAGTATCAGATTCGATTTGCAAAAATATCAACATCAAAGGTGGTTTTTCTTCATTGGCTACAATAATCTCCGGCATTGGTGATTCTGTTGTGTCACTTAACCAGTTTTCATTCATTGCCATATTTTTTATGCTCCTGAATCAATCAACCAGTCTGGTGTATTTATGTTGTCAACTAATAATGCAGGACATAAACCGGCTTGATGAGATTTTGATTTAGCATCACTTTTATTCATATTACAGGACGATTGAATGACACGTAATACATTGAGGTTGTTAGCTTATTTGTTATTGACAACACATAGTGAAATGTAAACGTAACGTAAATATTTTTCTTTTATGTAAACCCTCCCCTCTAAGGAAAAAAGCGAAGTCCCTTTTGGAGTAATGGAAACGTAACGTTTATGTAATGTCATTTTATACCAAAACAGAATGCATTATTTTTTTTTATACGCATTTGTACTTTCGGTATATTATACGAATTGTTTTATACCAATATAAACGGTATCGCATAAAACGATACAAATATATAACAAGATCATTAGTGTTTTATATATTGGAAATACAACAAAAGTAAAAAAAGTAAGAATTTCTATAATATATTTATATACATATATTATCACATATATTAGTTATATTAATTATATATTATATATATATATATATATATATATATATATATATATATATATATATATATATATATATATATATATATATATATATATATATATATATATATATATATATATATATATATATATATATATATATATATATATATATATATATAATATATATATATATATACATACATATATATTATATACATATCTATATTTATTTTCTAATTATATATCAAGTTTGTTAAATTTAAATTTGTTGAGAAGGATTGTAAAATTATTATCGAAAACTAAATTGTAACGGGATAATGGATAATAAAGCATATTATCATGTTAAACGAGAGATTGAAAATCTCTGTGAAAGCAGTCGGCGAGAACAAAGATTTAGTAGAGCAGAAATTGAATCACGTTTAAATGAACAAAACCATAATTTTGAAAATATAGATTCAGTCGAACTAAATTTCGCGTTTGTTGATGAAAACCTTGTTTTATCTGATTCTGATGAAACTGACGATATTTCTGGCATATCAGATGATAGTGATCAAATTTTTGAAGAATTTAGTGCTTACAATATTTCCCGTGACTTATCGGAATGAAGTATTGAATTTAAAATTACCGAGTCTGCTGGCAATGCATTGTTAGAAATTTTCAGAAAATATATTCAACATTTACCAAAAAACATAAGAACTTTAAGAAAGACACCGAAATCCACGTCATCTGATATTGTAGCAATGGGCGAGGGTTTTTATACTCATGTCGGCCTTCGTAAGTACGTAGATGCGTTTATTAAAAATAACTCTTATGAGAAAAATATAATTAGAGTCGATGTAGGAATCGATGGAGTTCCGTTGACTAAAAGTTCATCCAGCCAATTATGGCCCATTCTTGGAAACATTGTTCCTTTTAAGGAAGTTTTTTTAATATGTGTTTTTCAGGGGAACAAAAAACCATATTCCGCCAATATTTTTCTCCAAGATTTTATCAACGAAATTAAAGATTTGGAGGAAAATCCCATAATAACCAATAATAGAAAACTGGATGTGCGAATTAGATCATTTATATGTGATGCTCCAGCACGATCATATATTTTAGGTAATTCGAATTAAACTTTAATTAATCTAATCAAATTAAATTAAGCTTAATTAATTATAATTTTAGGTGTTAAATCCCATGCGGGTTATTACAGTTGCACAAAATGCATAATTAAGGGGTTATATTTTCAACATAAAATTTGCTTCCCAGGCGTTCAAAATTGTCTGAGAAGGGATACAAATTTTAAAAAGAAGACACACACGGATCATCACGTACGATTGGATGGTGCACTTGAGTCAATTAATATTGGATGCGTGAGCCAATTTCCAATTGACTACATGCATTGTGTCCTTTTAGGCGTAATGAGGCAAATACTCAACATATGGATAAAACAGCGCCGAAAACCGTTTTCATTAAAGAAAAATGCCATAAACACAATTAACGACAATTTACGAAATCTTCGAAAATGCTTGCCGTCGGAATTCAACAGAAAGCAAAGGTCGTTAAATGATTTAGAACATTGGAAAGCGATAGAATTTAGAATGTTCCTTTATAACACCGGGTTGGCGGCTTTAAAGTCTGTACAAGAGGAAAAATATTTTTCTCATTTTTTAATGTTGGTATGTGCCATTCGCATTTTAAGCGATCCAATAGATTGCAATAAAAACAATAAATGCGCTTCTCAACTTATTACAGAGTTTGTTGAGCAATTCGAATTAATGTATGGCGTAGAAAATATGTCTTATAATGTTTACAATTTGCTACATTTATCAGAAGACGTTAAGATTTTCGGGCGCCTTGACTTGTACAGTGCGTTTAAATTTGAAAATTACATGCAAAGTCTAAAAAAAATGGTGAGGAAAGGAGCATTCCCTATTCAACAAATCGTTAACAGAATAAAGGAACAGGGTTATTTTTTAAAACCATATGCTGCGTCATCGTTTAAACAAATATTTTCATTTTCGAATACATATCCAAACAATTACTGCATGGTAGAGGAACAAATTTTAAAAATAGTTGAAATCAACAAAGTTGAATTTAAGGCAATTACGGTTTTAAATGTTGGAGATTATTTTGAACATCCGTTACGATCTTCGCTTTTACTGATATATTGTAGTAGCAATCCGACTGAGGAATTAAGCACTGAAATAAAACTTTATAAAATAGTTAATATTGAAAAAAAAATTGTTAAACTAAAAACTGCCTCAAAATGTATTTACATACCATTACTTCATTTTTAATACTAAATTTTTACTTTTTTATTTATAGTAATTAAGCAATAATGACCTCAAAATCAAAAATTGAAATCGAACTTTATGGTAAACATAATTTTATATACGAGTATATGTATGTATGTCTGCCTTTGCTAATTTTTTATTAAATTTCAGACGCGCAAATGTACGATGATCAGACACCAGAATTTTTAGAGTCCGATGATGACAACTACAGATATGAAGAATTTTTAACAATCGATCCAGGAATAAACCCAGTTGTTCCAGTTATTCCAGTTAGTACCCAGAACAAACCCAATACTAGTAGTACGCAAAAACCTAAGCAAAAACGGTTTAACTACTATTCAAGTAAGGTTGAAAGTCAACCATCTAAATCAGCGGATTTAAAAACTAAGAAGGACAGTGGAAGCCAAACTGACCCTGAGGAATCAATATGTCAAACGAACCACATTTTATTAAAAGCGTTAATAAAAGAAGTCAAGTATTTGCGCAGAGAGCACCAGCAATCAAGAGAAGATTAGAGACGCAATACTGCTGCAACAAAACATCTTCAACTTGCCCTCCCCAGAGCTACCGTTGAAGATTTCAATGGTTTAGAACAAAATATGAAATCGAATGAATACGAACAAGCTGTAGTAAGTAATTTGTTTTAAAATTAAGGAGGACATTTATTAATGATAGATCTATCTTTCGATTTGCTTATGTAGATAAATTTATTTAAAGGGCTTAGCGACTTATCGGTTGATAAGTATATTCGTTCATGTTTGAGGAGTGTGATAACTGACGGTGCAGCTTCGAAATTTTCGTGGTTTGGACACTATGGAAATATACAAGTAAAATCATTTACGATAATGAATATAATTAAAGGTTACTCAAATGAAGTAAAAAAAATTTAACTCAATTGTATTGAATCTAATTTCAATTTTAGAATGTACAATGGAGAAATTTCCTACCGCTCGTACCGGGGATATTATAAATGTTATGAAACGATGGTTCCAGTATGCGAAAGATCGCCATCGCAAAGGAAGTTTGTCGGGTGCTCCTGAACAAAATAAAAACCTATAACAATATCTTTATCAATTAGATATATAATTGAAATTTATATTTTAGAACTTGAATTTAGATCCTCGCAATATATTATGGTATTTTGAATTTTTTTTTTACTTAATTGGATTACCTAATTGAAATCAGAATGTGATATATTTTATTTAAATAAAAAAATATTTGATTTAAAAATTAAGCATTTATTATTTTAAAATTCCAATTTGGAAAATAATTTATTTGGGTTACAAAAATGTTTCACAGTGGTAATGCAAAACCATTTCCTTTTTGCGTTATAAAATCATTTCTCCTTAGTGTAACAAAAACATTTCATGTTGGTGTTACAAAATTACTTCGTTTTGGCGTTATCTTGGTGTTACGTTTTTTATTTTAAAATTCATATACCGAAAGTAACAAAAACGATTCATTTTCATTGTGCCAAACTGTTACGTTTGCGAAGACTTATATGGGAAACTAACTACTTTTTTGTTACGCTTGCGTAACATTTTGTTTAGAGGGTTATTCTCAATAAATGTCATTTACAGTTCAGTGACATTTTTCTGTATCGCCATTGTTTTGTATTGAATAAAAAGCCATTGTAAAAGCAGTCATATAACGTGTCATTTATTTATCTACAGAAAGTTTATACATCAAAGGTTTTCTCCATCAGGTTATAGGCCCAGGAGTCGCAACAAACAATCGTTCATCTTAAACAGGTTAAATATTCTGTTAAATATAGTTATTTTCATAAAAATTCATGTTAGCTGTGACATAACCTCAAAATGGATACAAAAATTCACATCACTAAATTGAATGATGAGAACTATCAAGTATAGAAGTATAAAATGGAACTCCTATTAATAAAAGAAGATGTGTGGAACGTTATTGTAGAAGAACCACCAGTAGATGTAGTGCAATTGCAAGCATGGAATAAAAAGGATGCAAAAGCTCGTGCAAATATAGGCCTACTAATAGACGACAATCAAATAATACACGTCAAAAAGAAAGTTACTGCTAAGGCTATGTGGGAATCACTAAAAGAATACCATCAAAAATCCACGTTGTCAAATAAAGTAAGACTATTGAAAAAATTATGTCGCATACAGTTAGTGGAAGGCGGTAACATGCAGACACATCTCAATACAATGGATGAATGCATCGATGAGTTGTGTACATTAGGTAAATCACTAGGCGAAACCTTCGCTGTGTCACTCTATTTGTCTAGCTTACCTGAAAGCTATAATGTATTGACAACAGCACTCGAATCTCGCGCTGAAGCAGATTTGACAAAGAATATGGTTAAAAATAAGTTGTTAGAAGAATATAAACGACGTAATGATCAAAATACCAATGACAATGAAGAAAACGCCCTTAAAGTATACAAACAGGGAACAACATTTAATAAAAGTCTAGCATACTGTTTCTTTTGTAAAAAGAAAGGCCATATCAAAGCTGATTGTCGCAAGTACAATAGTTGGAAAAAGAAAAAGGAAATATCAGAAAAAGCAAATACAGCAAGTACATCAAAGGAAAATGAAGAATCGTACGAATGCTTAATAGCAAGGAATCACCAAAAGGTAAACATTTCAGAATGGTGCGTCGATTCTGGGGCATCTGCCCATATGACTGGAGAAAGATCGTTTTTTAAAACATTAAAAGAATCACTACATCAAGAAGTAAAAATAGCCGATGGTACTAGTCTACCGATAATGGGAATCGGTGTGATAGATTTCTCCAATAATACAGCAAATTTCAGATTAAACGATGTACAATATGTCCCAGGACTTAAATGCAATTTATTATCTGTTAGCAAATTAGCAAAAAATGGTTTTAGCATTACTTTCAAAGATGATTGCTGTGAAATTAAGAAAAACCAAATAACATTAAATGTAAAATCAAGAAACAATGTCTATAAAGTAAACCAAGAACATGATAATCATCAAGCAATGAGTATACTTCATACAGAAAAAGGAAAATGCATACATGAATGGCATAAAGTACTCGGCCATCGCAATCTCGCTGATGTGAAGAAAATGGTTAATCTAGCTGACAATATAAAAATAGTTAGTTGTCTTCATGATGATGTTTGTGAAACATGTCTAAAAAGCAAAAAGACAAGAGATACATTTCCACAACAGTCTTTTACCAAATCAAGCCAGAAATTGGAACTTATTCATACGGACGTTTGTGGACCGTTGCAAATATCAACACCAAGAGGTAATAATTATTTTTTGACACTAATAGACGATTTTTCCAGATATTCTTATGTATACCTGATCAAACATAAATCAGAAGTATGTTCCAAAATTATTGAATTCGTTGAAATGACGAAAACGCAGTACGGAAAAGTACCTAAAGTAATACGCTCGGACAGAGGTGGTGAATACGCGAACAATAAATTAACAAATTATTTAAAATCAAATGGTATAAAGTCACAGTTTACTGTACCACACACACCACAACAAAACGGAGTCGCCGAGCGCAAAAATAGATCCTTGATGGAAATGATAAGATGCATGTTAGCAAGTTCCAATCTACATAAACAATATTGGGGTGAAGCAGCAATGACTGCAAACCACTTACTTAACCGTTTGCCATCCAAAACCACTAAAGTCACACCATTTCAGTTATGGCATGAAAAGTTGCCAGATTTCAGTTATTTACGGACATTTGGAGCACCCGTTTATGCTCATATCCCAAAATGTCAAAGAAGAAAATTAGATGACACTGCACAAAAGTTGTATTTTGTTGGTTACGAATTGGGAAGTAAAGGATATAGACTTTTAGATACTGAAAGCAACAAAGTTAATATTCGTAGAGATGTAACTTTTATCGAAACAGAAAATCTAAAAACCCCGTCAACATTTGATTTCTCAATTAACATCGAATCCGAGAACGAAGAACAACATGAAGAACGAGAAAATGAAATACTCGAAAGAGTTTCAGAAGAGGAACAAAATGTTAGAAGATCATCGAGAATTAACAAGGGCATTCCAGCAAAACGTCTTGTAGCAGAATCAAATTTAGCCACTGAAGAAAAGTTTGATCCAATTACTTATGAACAAGCAGTTATAGTAATGAAGCGAAAAATTGGATGTCGGCCATGGAAGAAGAAATAGAATCTTTGAGGAATTTTGGTACATGGCAAATAGAAAAGCTCCCGCCTGGAGAAACAGCAATTGGTTCCAAATGGGTGTACAAAACTAAGACTGATCAAGATGGAAACATAGTTAAATTTAAAGCCCGTTTAGTCGCTCAGGGATTTTCCCAAAAGTATGGTCGTGATTACGACGAAGTGTTCGCTCCAGTAGCAAATCCCACAACTTTAAAAATACTCCTAACAGTTGCTGGTAAAAGAAAAATGAAGGTTAAACATTTCGATATTCAATCAGCATATTTAAATGGTGAATTATCGCATACAGTTTATATGAGACAACCAAAAGGATTTACAAATAATAATCCAGATGATGTATGTATGTTAAAGAAAAATCTGTATGGGCTAAAGCAAGGTGCAAAAGAGTGGAACAGAAAATTTGATAAAATTATGAAAGAGAGTGGATATAAACAAAGTCAGAATGAGGCGTGCCTATATGTGAGGAAAACCAAAAATGAATTAATATATATAATAAACCATGTAGATGACATTGTAGTAGCATCAACACATGAAGAACATATAATTGTGTTCGAACAAGTAATGAATAAAAGTTTTACTATGAAAAATCTAGGTGATTTAAAATATTATTTAGGCATCCAGTTTACAAGAGATAATACTGGAATATTTTATATGAACCAAGAAAAATATATTGACAATAAATTAATCGAATTTAATATGAAGGATGCCAATACATCAACAACACCCATGAATACAGGGTATTTAAGCCAAACAACCGATTCAAAATTATTCGACAATCAAGAAGTGTACAGAAGCGCCATTGGTTCACTTTTATATTTATCAACCAATACACGGCCGGACATTTCCATTGCTACGTCTATTTTAGCAAGAAAAGTTAGTTGTCCAAAGCTTTGCGATTGGAATGAAGTGAAACGAGTTTTCAAATATTTGAAATATACAAAATCATCAAAATTGAAATTGGGAAACAACGATGAAAATACCAGTTTGAAATGTTACGTAGACGCAGATTGGGCTGGTGATGTGACAGATAGGAAATCAAGTTCTGGATATTGTTTTATTTACAATGGTGCACTTATATTATGGGTTAGCCGAAAGCAACCAACTATATCTTTATCTTCAACCGAAGCGGAGATTGTTTCATTCACCGAAGCTGTTAGAGACTTCATATGGCTGGAGCGTGTATTAAAGGATTTTGATGAAGAGGTTACAACACCAATCAAATTTTACGAAGACAATCAAGGCTGCATTAAAGTGCTGAAAGACAAAATTTTACATCAACGTGTAAAGCACATAGACATAAAGTATAAGTTTGTGCATCATTATATATCTGTAAAGAAAATTGAACCAGTCTACTGTCCAACAAACAACATGGTCGCTGATATGTTAACAAAGCCCTTAGATGGACCCAAGTTGGCGAAGCATGCAAACTCAATTGGACTTATAATATGAATGTAATTAATTTAACTATATGTTGAGAAGGGGTACTAGCTTATTTGTTATTGACAACACATAGTGAAATGTAAACGTAACGTAAATATTTTTCTTTTATGTAAACCCTTATTCTCAATAAATGTCATTTACAGTTCAGTGACATTTTTCTGTATCGCCATTGTTTTGTATTGAATAAAAAGCCATTGTAAAAGCAGTCATATAACGTGTCATTTATTTATCTACAGAAAGTTTATACATCAAAGGTTTTCTCCATCAGAGGTCGTTTTCCTTTTTGGTGCAGAGATTGAGACTATATGTTTTTGTTATAATTTTTGCTGTGATCCTTATTGCCATGGGAATGCATCCTGAGAGCAGACATTGTATTTTTTTTTTTTTTTTTTTTTTATTCAATGTTAGGCATGTTTAGTGTTAACCAATGTAGATCAACGTCTCTGAATATCCGAAGATACCATGCTAACTAGGGAACTAGGGGCTCGAAAGTATTATTCAAATTTCTTTGAGGAATTTATTAACGTTAATCTTAAAGTTTTGAGGATTAAAATTATCAGGAAAGACCCACGCCGGTAAGGCATTCCAGAGATGAGAAACTCTGTTAAAAAAATCGCGTTGAAAAGCGACAGTTCTACACCTTGTCACTTGAACCGTAAAAGGATGGGCTGCTATTGATGCTCTGGTGTAACGTGCGAAGTTTGCTGGTTCAGGCAAAATCGATTTGATCTCCGCAGACGTCCGTTCGTCCATAATATACTTGTAAAAGACCGTCAAATCAGCGACGTCTCTTCTATGTTGCAAGGAATCAAGATCGTTAGTAAGAGTTGAGTTACCGATCAATTTAACAGCTCTCCGCTGTATAGAATCAAGACATTTCAAGCTACTTATGTAGGCTCCACCCCATATGTGAGAACAATACTCCATGCAGGGACGAATAAATGATTTATATATTAAAAGAAGCTGCTCGCTATTAAAAACCTTACGACAACGACCCAAGAATCCTAATTTTTGAACAGCGTTCTTAGCTAGGTTAAAAATATGAGAATTCCATTTCATATTATTTTCAATCTCAACTCCTAGAAGTCTAACAGATTCTTTCTCTTCAAGATCATTTGAATCAAACTTTAATAAAAACGGATTAGGTGTTGATAATCTAGAAAAATGACAAACTTGAGTTTTACTTGTGTTGAATTCAACACTGTTAGCAACTCCCCAATCTAAGATGGTTTTTAAATCAATATTTAATGACTCTATCAAGTTTGATCTAGCGACATTAAGATTTGATGGTGCATACAAATTTGGCATTTCATGTGAGGCATGAAGTGTGCTATCATCAGCAAAACTATGGATGGGATTAATTGTTGAATCTAGCAAGTCATTAATATAGAGAAGAAAAAGAGTAGGTGACAAAGCGGAACCTTGAGGAACACCAGCATTAGTTGAAAAGATATTCGATGAAACACCATCAACATTGACCCGAAATTTGCGCTCGGAAATAAAGCTTTGTAACCAAGAAATAAGTTGTTCATCTAAGCCGTAGCATCTTAATTTGCAAATAAGATTATTGTGCCATACTTTATCAAATGCTTTGGAAATATCAAGCGCAACGCCAAAAGTCTCACCATGGTTTTCAAGCGATTTGTTCCAGATATGCGTGACAAAAGAAAGTAAATCTCCCGTCGCTCTTCCTTTACGGAATCCGTATTGTCTTTCATTAAGTAATATTGAAGACTCTAAGAAGCTCATAATATTAAAATTAACATATTTCTCAAATACTTTAGAAACAACCGACAAAATTGATATAGGTCTGTAGTTTCTTGGATCCGTTTTAGTACATCATTTGACATCTTTGAGCAATTTTGTTTTGATCGAGTTAAGCCGTGCATTCACATACAACAGAAACAGAAACTGAAAATTTTCAGTTTCTGTTTCTAATTTGGTTGACGGTGGTGAATAATAAAACAGAAACAGAAACCGAATTTTAAGATGACAGCTTTCATTTTATACTATACTAGCGGGACCCGGCGTGCTTTGCTACGCCTATAAATAAAGTTTGTGTGTATACATTTTGTGGATTTAGTAGCAATAATTTCAAAGAGTAGTAATGGGAAATGATTTTCTATTTTTCATTTAAATAGGAATGTAAAAAGGATCAGTACTCTAGTTCAGCGTTTCTTAAACTAGGGGTCGCGACCCCAACTGGGGTCGTTAGACTTTTTCATGGGGTCGCGAGAAATTCCCAATTTAAAACAACTACGCTAAAATTTCTATCTATATACCTATGTTATATGTCTTAAATTAACAAACTTTGCAAGATTTTTGAATTAATTTTTCAAGGTTTTAGAATTGGATGATATTTTAAATTTTCTAAAATTTTTGCTACCTAGTCTTTTGGTGACATTCCACAATCCACAAAACAATTTGTAGTCGGATCGTTTTCTTTCTATATTTATATACATTTGTGTGGTTTTCCATTTAGCAATCTTGTGTAATTTACACTTAGATGACGGTCGATATACGTTTTCTAATGACATCTATTATTTATTGAATCCATAAATCAATCATTTTGACATTAATAATTGTCAAAAATTTATTATGAAGACTTATTGTTTTGTTTCCTACTTGAAGGCCGAGCAACTGACGATAATATTTTTAATGTGCTGAAGAATTTTTTTAAAGAAAATCAGCTGTTATGGGGGCACTGCGTGGGCGTCTGTAGTGATGGTGCCGCTGCAATAACAGGTAAATTAAATGGGCTTTTCGGACGAATTAAGCAACTGCTAGGTGGTTCAAAAATAACAGTTATCCATTGTATGATTCATCGTGAGGCATTAGTGAGTAAAAAGTTTTGAAAGAAGTTGTATGTGTTATTAACTTTATAAAATGCCGCGCACCTAATAGTCGTATTTTTTCCCAACTCTGTAATGATATGGGATCAGATTATAAAAATCTCGTTATGCACGCTGAAATTAGATGACTATCAAGAGGCAAAAGTTTGAAAAGAGTTTTTGTGTTAAAAGACTAAATAAGATTATTTTTGATGGAAATGAATTCAACTATGGCAGATCATTTTTGTGACGAAAGCTTTGTGTTAAAATTATGTTATTTGATTGATATTTTCGACAAACTTAACGAGTTGAATTTATCCTTGCAAGGCAAACATACAAATATTATTAATTTGTACGATAAAATTAAGGGATTCGATCAGAAGCTTAATGTGTGGAAACTAAATTTAGAAAAAAAACAGATTGACATGTTTCTGTATACAATAGATTTTATTGACGAAAATGAATTGACTTTCAGCCTTTCAGCAAAAAATGAGCCTAACTGGAGTTTTATAGGTTGCTCCAATTTTTGGACAGAGGGGGGTGGCCGAGTTGACAGAGAATCCCCTATATATATTATTATATAAATCAACTATTGTTGACTAACAAAACTCTTTCACTACATTCAATATATTACGAAAACAGGTTATTAATGTAGAATTTCGCCGTTAAATTGTTTATTTAAATGTTTTTTTAAATGTTTTTTTTGAATTTGGAAAAGTTTTTTTTTTGTTTCTTAAAAGTTTTTTTTTAATTGGGAAAAGTTGGGTTTAATTGGGTTGACTTAAATAAAAGTTTTATTTGCAATTGAAAAGGTTTAATTTATTTTGGAAAATGTTTTATTTGAATTGGATAAGATTTATCCTATTTTATGTAAAGTTTCGATTGAACTTTAAATGGTTTATTTTGGAATTGAAATCCTATATATCCGATATAAAAAATCTAATTGTATCTCATCTTTCAGCCCTTGAAACTGAGTTTGAAAAATACTTTTCTTCTGAATTCAATATTGCACAACACCATTGGATGCTAATTCAGCCTTTTAATATAAAACTTAAAGATATGCAACATCTGGACATAAAAGCTCAAAAAGAATTTGATGAACTATCCTGCGATAGTAGTTTGAAGGCACTATTTAAGAATCACCTGAACATTTTTCACCGTATATTCGTGCGAAAATGCATTTTCATCCTTATTATATATTAAATCAAAATATCGCTCTCAATTGCGCAATATTGAAAATGTATTGAGACCAACACTTTCAGAAATCGAGCCACAATTAACGTTACTTTGCTCTAAAAAGTAAGCACACCCATCACATTAAAAAATATTTGATTAATGTTTTATTTATTTTAATACTTAATAATATAACTAGAAAAGGAATTATTAATCTTTATTTTTTATTAATTTTCATACTGTTATAACTAGAAAACGCTGTTTATTTTATTTTAATTTTTGTTTAATTTAATATTTACTATAACTAAAAATTGTTATTAATTTTTATTTTTATATCAGCTGGAAATAAAATAGTATTTGTTGTTTAAACGTGTTATTTTGAATAAAGATTTAACGAATAACGTCAAAAAAAATATAGGTTGTGGGTCGCCAAAATACGGCGTTTAAGATTTGGGGTCGCAATACAGAAAAGTTTAAGAACCGCTGCTAGTTGATCAGTAAAATATAAAAAATTCGTATTATATATAAAACAAAGGATATATAAAAAATACGCGATCAAATAAGTTTTCAGGTGTGTAAGGTTTCAGGTGTGTCTCTATATTGAACATTATAAGGAACAAATATAGATTCACAAATGTTCACAGTGTTCATGCCGTTTAATATACGCTTTCTTTACTGGTAGGTTATTAAAAAAGTTACAAAAAAATTGTAATCGTGATGTCATTTAATGGTCAGCAAGGGCAGATAGAATAGTGACAATACATTCGATGAAGATGAATACAAACACATTTACAAATTTTAAACATACACACATTAATTTTTATAAATAGAAGATAATGATGCAAAAAGAGTTAAAATTTTATTTTGGAGTTTTGCATTAAACTTCTAGGCAGTATTATATGTGAATTCATCGGATGAGAAATATTTCTACTTAGTCAACATCCTGAGTCATTGTAGTCATTATTGATTGTTGCAAATCAATGCGAAACTAATATCTGACACACGGTCAATATATTGCCATATATAGACAACTTTAAAGGAATATTAATTTTTTGGAGTTTTGTAAGTGATTAAGCTTAAAGTAATTGTTGAAAGTAATATTCCCGACAGTAAGTAATTATTGTCGGGTCGGGATTGAACTTATACTTATCAGAGACATCATTCCGACGGACGTTGTCCTGCATGATATTTCAAGCGATAAGGATATTAAACAAAGTATGAAATGAAAGACAAATAATATAATATTTTCATTATTCTTTATTTTGAAATAACATCAATTTTTCTAAAAACAATTCGTTATAATCAATATTGTTTGTTTAATTTTATCTTAATGCGAGTTGATGAACAATATTTTTAGTCAATTCCTGAGGAGTATAAATGAATAAATTTGATGGTTTTCCAACGCGAGAACACTCCACATATAATTGGCCATGTGAAAAGACCGGATTTTCTAGATCCACAAATCGACATTGTTTGACCTTGTGACTTATTAATACTCATGGCAAACTCCAAGCGAATTGGAAATTGCAGACGTCTGAATGGAATGGGTGAGTCTGACGGGATCATTTGGATTCCTGGCAGGAGAACAACTTCACCTTCAAATTTACCGTTCAAAATTGTAGCTTCACGAACATTGCCCAAAGTTTTTTATGACTAATCTTGTACCGTTGCTTAGGTGGATTTAAATTCCGAAGCAAAATGATAGGTGAGCCAATTTTTAATCGCAAGTTATGTGGTGGCATTCCTGGTAAATCCAGCGAATTAAAAAATTCAACAGGATAGTTGACTGCTTCGTCAGGATCGGTAACAGTGTCGATCGATTTGAACAATATCTCATTGCCGGGTATTTTGAAGATAATAGCGTGAACATCGATATTTTTTGGGGCTAAAATAGCTCGTTCACGAAGCCACGCATGATTAATATAATTATCAGCGCCATCTACGGGGTTGATTTGTGAATCTAAACCATCCAGGGCGCCACCCAAACGCATACAAAAAAATTAATTCAAATCGGTCCAGCCGTCGTTTAGGAGGAGTTCAGTGACAATACCGACTGCAGCGCCATCTGCCGGGCTGATTTGTGAATCTAAACCATTCAGGACGCCACTCAAACGCATACAAAAAAATTCATTTCACTGTCATACACACGTACAGTAGAATTATATATATAAAGAAGATATGCCAAAATTAAAAAATATATATTTAACCCAATCTATATATATTTAACCCAATTAAAATTAAAAAAATTATATTAATATAAAATAAATATTGTAATTCAAGAAAACTGTGCATTTTATTTTTCATTCATATAAATCAAAAAATAAAATAAAACTAAATTCAAAGCAAATTATTTTTGATTAAATATTTATTTATTAAAATAATGTGCAATCCCGTTATCATAAATTTAAAATAATATGGTCACGTGACAGTTTCTGGACCAGAAACAATTAAATTTTAATTGTTTCGGTTTCAGACAAAACAGACGAATTTTCAGTTTCTGTTTCTGTTTCTAAATTCGGTTTCTGTTTCAGTTGCTGTCAAATTTGTATGAAATTCGGTTTCTGTTTCTGTTGTATGTGAATGCACGGCTTTACCTGTGATAGCTACACCTCAGATTTCAATTCCCAATGATCATTGGTTCATATTGTTCTGGCAAACCTGGTAACAATAGTGTATCTACCCATTATTATGAAACAATGAGTCTAATTAAAATAGGACAATTTTAATTTGTCTTTTATAATATGTGTTTTGTACCTCGTCTCATCCTCTGTTACATCACCTGATACGAAATCCCAAAAATGTTTTTAATTTCAAAATTTCCCGAAGACATTTTTGTTTTATAGGTTAAAAAAAATGAAAAATAAATTTCTGGACCCATAACCTGTTAGGATTATTTAAGTGAAACACAATAGTATGGAAGGAACAAAAATACATGCATGTTTTATTAAGGAAAAATTCACTAATAATGTTGACAGTTTGAAATTTATTTATATATTACGTAGCAATCTTAGGGAGCGGAAAATAGTTCATTATGTAAAGGATGTATAAAAAATCATTTTAAACACTTTTTCGCTTGAAGCGAGTTTTTTGTTATTTGCTGGTTATACATTACAATGAACTAAAAATTTAAATTAAAAAAATATGTATATATGTACATATATCTAATAATTACAATCGGATGATATATTTTCTCGATACAATGAACAAATTTACAATATAATATGACAAGAACAGTATATCTATTCTAGAACCGCATAAACATTGTTAAGTCTGTCGACATACACTATTTACTACAGTTGAGTTCCATTTTCCCCCATTACACTGAAATATACTGTAATTGTAAAGATGTTCTGGGATGGCATAATTTTCGTTGCATTTTATTCGACATAATGAGCCATTTGATATATGTAAATCATTTGTATTAATTGAATCGTTTTGGGTTTCACATGAGAATTTTC
This sequence comes from Diogma glabrata, assembly GCA_963693315.1. NCBI lineage: Eukaryota > Metazoa > Arthropoda > Insecta > Diptera > Cylindrotomidae > Diogma > Diogma glabrata. The sequence continues at coordinate 146,568,274 of OY856187.1, forward strand.
CATTTTCTGGTGGAAATGGAATATCACAATTTTTTGACGTTTTCGTTTTTATTCGTAAACTATTTCGTGATGGTTTGTTGAGACTCTTGTAGTTTGGCATTTCAGAATCTAAAGAATAGTCATCTGTGAATAAAAAAAATAAGTTTTTTAGTTTTTAAATCGAAATTGTTTTGATGTTTATGATGCGGGTTCAAGTGTAAGTTATTAGTTTTCGCTAGCTGATTTGATGACACAGAACAAACAAAAACACAATAAGCAACAAGACCACCATAAAAATCAGCAACTCACAAAATTACGCGTGAGTGAGTTTTACTCGTTTCATTTCCTTTATTCAGTACCTGTTTTCGAGATTTTGGTGTGGTAACCAAATTTATGCCTTATCTTTCGTGGTAACTTGTTTTTGTTTACACACTGATGACTGAAAGAAAAAATTTGGTCACTATAACCTATTTTGTGCCAACCGAATGTTTTCATAACCGCAAATTCGGTTGACTTTTCTTCAAATTTGGTTTTTGTGACAGGAAACATTCGGTTGGCACAAGAGTGGTTGTAGTGACCAAATTTTTTCTTTCAGTGCATTAGGTATCGTAGTTCTCAATTTTCTGGAGTCTTCTTTTACCCTACAAAGCTCTCGTGGTTTCAGTCTTATTTCTTAATATCACCCCATGTTTATTTCAACCAAATAAAAATTCACCTCGATTATCCCTTTCCTTATTTTCCCAACAAAATTTTTAAATTGAATAATTCGATCCATTACTTACCACTAAATATACAACTTGGTTCTTCTCCAATCCATTGCATTTCATCTCCACATTCAACGGAATTAAGATGACTTAAACTTCCTTCATTAACACAACTAAAACTACATTTTGATCCCCAAATTCCATTCATATCACATTTAGCTTTTAGGAAACGGTTTCTAGGAAAATATTTGCCACATTGTTTCACAATAACTTTATACTTTAGAACACAAGTGTGTTCGTATAAATTCGTTTTTTTATTTAAAATTCTTCCAATAAACGTATGCTCTCCTTGTGGTAAAACATAATTGTACGAATCTCCAAACAATGTTTCCAGTACATACTGATGTTTTGGTAATTGTTGATTACGACATGTTGAAACGTTTGGTAAATCAATAACAGCACCGTCTAAATATTTTTGGGCAACAACGGTACGTTCGGGTGGACATTTGATACATAATTTTCCCGGATCATTTATTATTCTTTGATAATTGGGATAATTATTTTTGTTATGTCTTCTTCGTAGATGACTTCGACGATGGTTATGATTCTCTTTTCCATTCATTAAATTAACTGAATCTGAGTTTGAGTTTAGTTTAACAATGTAAGATTCAGTTTTGTTATGATCGGGACTGACATCGATTTTTGATTCATCGTAGTTTTTGTATGGAACTGATCCGGTTTGTATGTGTTTTAGCATCAATGGTGAATTGTTTTGGTTAGAATTATTTTTAACGTATCGTAAACGATGGAACTCGTTACTTTTATCTATTGTTAAGACATCGTTGTGTAAACGACGACCTCGCTGATAATTTGTAGAATTATTTGTTAATCTAAAAAAAAAAGAAATGCTGATGTAAGTTTTAATATTAAATATGCAGCTAGTTTTAAGGTGTAATTAAAGCGTAATTAAAGCTTAAAATTAACAAAATCCGAGAACAATTTTAGTTGTTAATAGAAAGTGATCAAAAGTAAAAGTTCATTAGATTTTAGAAAAAAGTTCATTGGCTTAAAAAATTATTTAGAGACCAAACCATACGTTTAAATTTTTTATCAATTATGATTTCAGAAAAGCGCTTCTTGTTATAAACTACACTCCCGCGTCAAAAACCTAGAACCTATGCAAACAGTTTCTATTCGTAATGTCTTCAAATTCATTAAATGCAACATTCTTACGTCTACCATATGTTTAGAAGAAATCATAATGAGTTTGGTAGATCGGGCCATGATCACCAAGGGCTTTTTAATCAAAATAATTACACGAATAAAGAAAGCTTTACACCAACACATCAATAACTGTTAACGAAGCTGTTGTCCCCGTAAAAATCCGTTTGTCCGAACAACTTTCTTTGGCATGAATCAACGCGATCAATACAACTTATTGTCTTTTTATTCATATCTTTCTCAACCCTGTTTGCAATGATTTGTTTTTGCATCGATTACTATCTCATTTTGATATGTTGTTGATTCATAATTTTTTTGTTATATGTACAATTTGTATTTATTTAAGTCAGTCGATCGGCATAAAATCATTTATAAAGTTCGGGGAAAATGCTAAAAACTAAAAGTTAGTCGTGAATTTTTAAATTAATTAATTAAAATTATTAAACAATTAACATTTATTAATTAAAACTAATTAACAGGGTAGCGTTATCCGAAAGCTGATCACGTGCTAGTAACAGCCTTTTTCTTTCTAGGGTTCTGAATGTGCGATCTTTAGAGGTGTATAGATTAGAAGTGATCACTTCCTTGTATGGGCTAAAATACGGTTCCACTTTCCAAATCCAGGCATTCCAAAATTCAATCAACGGAAACGTTTTAACATCTAACAAAAGAATGCTGAAACAGAAGAGAGATATTGAAACCACATTATCGAAACATTGGGGAAATTAGAAACCATTAATGGAGACGTCGATACTCGATAAGTCATGGTATTTGCTCAAAGATGCTGTTTTAAGCGCTACTGAGGGAATACTTGGACGACCATAAAACCACTCCCACAAGTCATGGATGGGTCAAGTATGTCTTGACGCTATTCAATACAAAAGAGATTGCTTACCTAAATGTCTACAAGGCCAAAACACTAGGTCCGCGAAGGAGAACTGTAAATTGGCAAGACAAGCCGTTACAAAGCTATGTAGACGAACGAAGAGAGAATGGTGGAAGAGAAATTGTGAGGAGATTGAAAGCTTCAATAAGGAACATCAATCGCGTAAAGTCTTTCAACAGATTAAGGCCTTAAAGAAGTGACCTCAAACTAGATCGACTGCGACTAAAACGAAGATGGGGATCTACAAGTAGACCTTAAAAATATTTTAGATATCTGGGCCGCTTATTTTGAGAATCTTCTCAACCAGCAACAAGTCAGGCGACGAGCAAAGCTTATTCGTGCGTCAAAAGTACATGAAGACGAACCAACCAAAGAGGAATTCCAAGCGGCGCTGTCGAAATTAAAACGCAATAAAGCACCTGGTCGACGACATAACATCCGAAATGGGAAATATATGATTGTACATGGTTGGTGGAGAAACTCTATCTTTAAGATTGTTTGAACTTGATCAAATGATCTAGAGGACTGAAACCATGCCACAGGACTGGATCTCAGCTAAGCTGATACCGATCCATAGAAAAGGTAATCGCCTACAATGTGCACACTACAGAGGAATTGCTCTCCTCTACACAGCATATAAGATCTTTTCATTCATTTTGCTAGCCAAAATCAATCCTTTTGCTGAACAACTATTTTGAGAATATCAGTGTGTCTTTCGGCAAGGCCGAGGTATCACCGATGCACTTTTCTCAATAAGAATGATTTTGGAAAAGTGTCGAGAGTTCAACATGCCTGTGCACCAACTCTTCATTGATTTCAGGCAGGCCTATACGACTTTCTCTAACGAGAGACTTCATGGTCTGCTCTGGTGTCAATGGGAATCCCTGGCAAAGTGGTATCACTATGCAAAATGACAGTACACAACTCTCAATGCTGTGTACGAGTAGAGAACGAAATATCAAAGTTTTTTAAAGTCGACTCCGGTTTAAGACAAGGTGATGCTATCTCTCCTATACTCTTTAATCTAGCCTTGTAATATGTGTGCCGTCAAAAGAAACTACCGACTAACAACAATATCTTGTCAATAAACTCAGTACAGATGATCGCGTACGCTGATGATCCTCGGCCGAAGTGAAGCTGTTATGCGTGAGACTTTCAAGTCGCTTTGGAGTGGTGCTAGAAAAATTGGTCTTCAAATAAACGACGATAAAACCAAACACATGAATGTCCCAAGAGAGGCTGAGAAGAAAGATTTGATGTGCGGCGATTAAACCTCTATTTGGGTCACCGTATGTATCAACTAACTCCAAGCTCAAGTTATACAAGACATTGATTAGGTTGTGATGTATGGGTCACAAACGTGGACCCTTACACAAAATAACGAATTGCATTTATCTGTATTTGAGCGTAAGATCCTACGCTACATTTTTGGTCCACTTAAGACAGACGAGCAGTGCAGAACGCGATATAACTTTGAGATCAGAAACCTTCTTGAGGGTCCAGATATAATAGGTTGTATCCGTTCCAACAGGATTGCTTAGTCTGGGCGTGTTCTACGAGCCGATTTACAGTCTGAAATGATTAAAAAATGTACGTCAGTACCCCAGGGAGTGCGCGACCGCGAGGTAAACCACGATTGCAATGGGAGACGGAAGTAATAACCGACCTTAAAAAAATCGGCTGTCATGGTAATTATATCCGCTGTTGCGAATGACCGTGGTGAATATTCGATGCTGATTAGCTTGGCAACGCTCCTACATGGAGCATAAACGCCATGGAGCATAAACGCTCCTACATGGAGCATAAAAAAAACGAAAATAACGAAAAGTGTGTGATTTTGTTTCGTGTGTGCTCAAGTAGGGCCGCCATCATCGTCCTGCTCATTACGATGAACTTTTGTATTCTATTTTTTTTACACCTGGATTACATGATTTCTTTTTCCGACTAAAATAGGGTGGAATTTTGTTTTAGAAAACGAGAGTAAATTTGTTCGAAAAATTGTCTGCATTTGTCGAGTCCGTCAACTCAAACTCGCCAAAATACCAGGGTACTGAAAATCAATTACCACAAAACTAATTTTCACAGGATTGTTTAACAAAAATTAGTGAAATTGAAGGGTCATATTGTAAGATAATTTTTCGGCCGCTTTTTCCCAGTCCGACGACTGGAAGTCGGAATCCTGGCGGGGTAGTGTTTATTGATTACGGTGTTTCGTATATAATGTCGGTTTGTCACGATCGTTATTACTGTGATTCAAGAGTATCCTGTGATTAAATTTGAACCGTGTGATTTTGTGTGAATCGGTTAAATTGTGATTTTCAAAACGTCATTGCATATAACTTTACTGTTTATTTAATTGAGAGATCTCCGGGTTTACACTTTATGTTAGTCCGCAGTCGTCATCTGCTAAAGAGGTTATAAAAAGATTTTTTTTCCACTGGATATTATAACTGGAACTGATTATTTTTTGCAGAAATTCATCATTAAGTACCGTGCATATGCAACAATCGCCTGGACCAAAGGCGTAACATTTTTTTAAATTTTTGTGATAGTTAGATCTAGTCGTTAGTTATTATGATCAGCTGAATCAACGTGTGCATGAGGAGTTGGTGCCGATTTAATCATGGGCTGTGTGAAACATTTAATTTAATTGTTTAGATGTAATAATCGTAGTTATATTGGTGTGTGTGTATATGTATGTGTGTGTGTGTGTGTGTGTGTGTGTGTGTGTGTGTGTGTGTGTGTGTGTGTGTGTGTGTGTGTGTGTGTGTGTGTGTGTGTGTGTGTGTGTGTGTGTGTGTGTGTGTGTGTGTGTGTGTGTGTGTGTGTGTGTGTGTGTGTGTGTGTGTGTGTGTGTGTGTGTGTGTGTGTGTGTGTGTGTGTGTGTGTATCTGTGTGGTGACCTTGGTTTCTTCGGCCGTTGGTATCGTCAGAGTTCCCGATCTTTGTTTTCACTTATTTAATTCTGTTTATACAGTCTTATTCCCGTGCATATCTGATTATTTGTACTGAACTGTAAGAAATTATTTCTCGGACATACATGCTTGAAGTTCGTTGGAAAAAACTACGCTAGGCACGCAGTCCTCCGATTGCTTTCTGTTATTGACATCACTAGCAGGTCCAGTGTTTATTACATAACCAACTAACGAATAGTAAGCCTAAATAATACAAATATAAATATTAGGTTAATGAAAAATCTACAGGACGTAGCAGAGCCAATATCAACACACCCGTGAAACTGTCAAGGCAACAACTCCGAGTCAACTCAAAGAGTGTCTAGAGTACAATTATATAAAAACCTTAACTGTCCAAAACCCAACCCAAATAACCAAATCCTCCACTCTAAAAACAACGAAACCCAAATCATTCCCCAATAGCTAGCGGTAGCGTTTGTGCAACTATCAAGGGAAATTCAAACTTAGTACACAATTTTCAGGTAGTATCAGATGGGATAAACATCAAAACGGATGATATACTAGAACTAGATTTTTAGAGAATCGAGCCCAAATAAAGTTTATCAAACTAGTATTCTAAAAATTAAATCTAACGTTAATATAAGGATAGAAAATGGGAGACCATCATACGAGAAACTAAATAAGGCTGACATTCATCTTAAAATGTCGAGAAAGCACGTACAACATAATATCTTCATTAGTTCATTCAAAAAAAAACCGTTCCACTAGAAGACAACAATTTGCCTATTATTCTAACATACCATTGCCAATTAAACCGCATTTGGCACAAAAACAGCGAAGACCTCGAAAAAATCCAGAAAAGGTTAAAAAGTTAAACAGATCCCGAGACCAACAAATGGCCATTAGGTTTTATAACAATAGTAAGCGGATTGCTGATCATAGCACTAGCAATAAGCATATATTTTGTAACACGCGACTATTGTGGTGAATATTATTAACAAAGAAGAGCAAAATGAGGGACTAACTGACGACGCGGGATATTTGCTCAGTATCAGAGTTCACCTTTCATTATTTATCATTTGACCTTACGCGTTACATTAACAATAAACATTAACCTGAATAGTAACAATAAAACAAGAAAAATAATATAACTGCCGATTGTATGAACAAGGATTCGAGAATAAAGTTATATCGTCATCCGAGAATTTTATTTTTCGTCGATTGTATGAACACGGAAGGAATTTTTTGTATTTTGGTTTCTATACCATTTTTATATCAGTATTTTTATAAGATGGCAATACTTTTTCTTTTACTTTTCTAATTATAAAATATAATTTATTTTATTATTAATTTATGGGTAGTTCTACACGAAGGAAGAAAATGGAGCTAATTACGGCACGACATGTTTTTTGCGTATAAGTTTTGGCAAGTAGTTTTAGTTAAAGTTGATGACGTTCTTTCAACTTATCTGAATGTGGCCAGTCAAAAAAAAAAAAAAAAATAGAAGAGTCAAAATTAAAAAATATCCTTATTCCTAAATTAACTCAATATTATCTCAAAATACGAAATAAACATTTATTTAAGTCAAATCCCGCTTTTAAACTTCCCGGGGACTGAGACCAGGGGACTGATAATTTATCAGTATTTCGCTTAAAAATGACACAATTACGTCTAAAAAAAGTCCGAGCGGCAGGTATATCCGCTAGAAATAGGTAGATTTCGGGATCAGACAGTTATGTGTGCAATTAGAATCGGATTTATCAGATTACTTTATAAAAAATACTAATTGAAAACAGAAGTATTAAACTAACTTTAAAAATAAACATTATTTTATGCAGTTTTTGGGCTCTAGGCACTTAACCTGTACCCCGATATGGCCAATTGTCAAACATATTTAGGAGACTGTTTGCCGCAACATACCCAGAAAATATTTTTAGCGTAAGTGAAAAAATGCGACCGTTAAAGTGCTGCTAAATACCGTTGTACTTCACACAGTTCATTGCAGATAGCTAAAGAACCTTTTATTGCAGATGTCTGGCTTTTTAAAAAATGATAGAAATATGTTCAAATAATTAATATTTATAAATTTTGTTTACATATTTTGCCCCAAACGGCCGTTATAACGCTTTGTTTTTGACAGTTTTAAGGCTCTAGACTCTTAACCTGTACCCGGATATGGCCAGTTGTCGAACTTATCCAAGAGATTATTTGCCGCAACACGCTCAGAAAAAATTTTTGGTCTAGGTCGAAAAATGCGACCGTGAGAGTGCCGCTAAATTCCGTTATACCTCATATCGTTATATATATATATATATATAATTTTTTTTTTTTTGTTTTTCCGTCTCCGCTTTACATATATAGTCGTTTGGCATCAAAATTTTTCCGAAATTCCGAGATGACGGTCATTGCAATAGGTAGATTTTTATATGAAATCTACCTAATAGATTTTTATATGAAATCTACCTAAAAAAACTAAACGGATTCTATACCAAGGCAATACATATTAAAATACTTTTTACGATAATTTTTTTTTGCTGTCAGAAATTTTATTTTTCATTCATACAAACTATGATATTTAAACAGTAGGCTCTGCTTTAACTGTCGGCAATTCTTCTTGTCGTCGATAATTTTGCTTTGTCGTTATGAAAATTCTTTGTTGTCATTTTTTCTTCTAACAAAATGAAATATAATTTTATCTTAGTAGGCGAATAACTGTTATAAATTTGTAATTTATTTTTGATAAATAAACATAAACATGCAACCATTTGTGAATGAAAACGGACATTTATTATTATTTGTGAATTGCATTTTTACATAATTTTTTATTATTGAATAATAAGTAGAAAAAATTTTATTTAGAAACTAATAATTATATTTTAGACAAATTATAATTAAAAAAAAATTATCTCATTAAATACCACTCTTCATTGAAATTTTTTCGAAAATTTTTCAATTTTACTCATTAAATTATTTTGAAGCAACACTGCTCAATCAAACCACTACTTAAACCACTCGTCCTTCGGACTCGTGGTTTATTGTGCGCTTTGATTCGCAGTGTTGCTAAATAATTTAATTCGTAAAATCAAAAAATTTTCGAAAAAATTTCAGTGACTCGTGGTATTACAACCGAAAATACTTGCCAGGGGACTGATAATTCGACTGGACAAAACACGATCTTGCTAGTAATGATGACTGTTTTGATTGATAAAACCTCGGACTAAGTAAAAAACTTGTAATATTATATTTATTGAACATTAATTAATTCCTATGACGAGCGATAACTTGATAGAAATATGAATTTCCGATATTTTCAATGTGTTTTGATTGGGCAGGAGAATGATAAAAAATTCGTGGGACAAACTATAATTATAATAGGATATATCTTATATGAAATATAGAGTAATGTTATGATTATTTACACATTATTAGAGCATCATTATTCAAAATTATTACTACAGTGTAAATTTGTCTCTACACACTTAGAATCATTGATTATTTAGTTTACCAGCTTTGACTTTCAAGGTGGGATACGCCAAGGGACTGATAATTTGACGTTTTGAAACTATTTTTTTTTTTAAGAAATATATTTCGAAACGGGTTTACTTTGGGTGACCTGCTAGACGTAGTTAAGGTTTACAAATTTCATTTGGAAAAGTTTTTTTTTTTCATATTAATATACGAAATAAGCCGAGCCGTCCAAAATTCCCATGTTTGTAGAACTGCCCTTATATCAAACAACAAATTTTAGAAATGCACAAATTTAATTTAAAAAATAGCCACAAATTCAAAACAAATTATCCCGCTATGCGCATGTCAAGAAAAAAAACAACTGTTTTATCCTCTTTTCTATACAAGAAAAACAGAGAATAGAATAAAATCCTGGGATGCATGTTTTGTTCTATCCTGATTCATACAATACAAACGACGTTATATCTGAGGATATATCTTATATTCGCCTTCATACAAGACTCTAAGACTTTTAATTTTTGATTATATTATAATCTCAAACTACACGACCACAACACCTATTCAATCACACACCCAACTCCAGTGGCGGATTATGCCTTTAAGGGGCCTGAGGCGGAACAAAATTTGGGGCCTAAGATTTTACCAAAAATTTTGCAAATGAGTTTGATTAAGACTATTTCTTAAATAATTTTTTATCCGCTTCAGAACGGAGAAAGATCGTTCCCCACTTGCGTTGCATATCGGCAATGTAAGAAATATTTTTAAAATAGTTTTCACATTGGGAAATGAAGATTGCAGGCCATCAACGATTACCTTGTACATCTTAAATGGACAAGTGATGTTCTCTTCTTTTATATATTTTAAAAAATGATGTACTTCGTCTTTAAAATATTGTACTTCTATATCCCTCGCATATGTATTTGACAATTCTAAAATACACTTGTCAACTTCATCACTGGATATATTTTGATCAAAAAATAATTTTAAATTATTTAAAACAGTTTCATATATGGACGTTCTGGTAGACATTTCAGTGGCAAGTCTATCACAGATCATATTGTATTTATAATAAACAATTCTCGTCCTACTAGCTGTGTATCATTTGCAGATGATGTATGTATGATGATGATGATATCATACATAATTTTGCGTTTTCTTTTTCGTCCTTCTTTGTAGCTAATATTGTCTGTTAATAAGTTTGCTTGCTTTTCTATGCTCTCAAAATCATTCCGAACATCCCTTATAAATTGTGACAAAGAATTAAACAGTTTTGCTCCTTGTAATAAGTTCGTTTGAATATTTTGAAATGATTTTCTAGTACTATTGATTCTTTGCAATAATATATCCCATAGAACGGTTAATAAGGCAATTCATATTCATCGAAAGAGTTATCTAATTTTTTAACCTCAACTTTAGTAATCGGTTTTTTGTCTTCATTTTCGCTAATTTGGATATGAACGCTTTTAATATTTTTGTAATTAAACCGCAAGGCGGATACTGCATCAGCTCTTGCAGACCATCTTATCACTTGTGTCACTTAATTTTTTAGTATGTTTGGAATTAGGATCGGAAAAATTATCAATAAGAAACTTCCATCTGTGAGTAGATGAAGAATAGTATATTCTTGTATGAGCTAGAATGAAGGCAATTCTTCACGAGGATGAAGTTTCCCGGAACGAGCGTAGCGAGTGGAGGGAATCATCCGAGTGAAGAATTGCCTTCATCCTAAGCGAATACAAGATACTATTTTATCCACGACTACAAATAATTGAAATAATTTCATTCATGTTTTCCTGTATAAGTTTGTATCGCCATATTGAATGAAATGAAAAACAAAACCAAACATGTTTGTTTATTTTAGATTTTATATTTTTTTTTTTTTTTTTTTTATTAATCAGTTAGACATGTTTAGCACACTAAATATGAAATATTCATTATTTAGACTCTTTGAATATCCGAAGACACCATGTCAACTATAAAGGAAGGAGATGAGGAAAATGGAAGGAATTGGGATATAGGGATAACTATACTAATTTTTTTAACTGATGATGGACATTTTCTTTAAATGCCTGAGGAGAAAATTCATCGGGAAATACAGAGGAGGGCAATGAGTTCCATAATTTGGCCACTCTATTGAAATAGTCGTTTTGGAAGGACACAGTTCTACAACGAGGTATTTGTACAACAAATGGATGGGATAACTCGGCAGCTCTTGTTTGTCGATTATACTGCGCACACGATGGAAGAATACTTTGAATTTCCTTAGAGGAGAATTCGCTAAAGTTATATTTATAGTAGATTGACAATTCAGCCACATTTCTTCTGTGCTGGAGTGAATCAAGCTGGTCCGTTAGTTCGGTATTACCAATCAAACGTATTGCTTTTCTCTGTACAGAGTCTAAACAATTTATTGTTGACTGACAAGCACCTCCCCAAACATGACAGCAGTACTCCATACATGGACGAATAAAGGACTTGAAGATTAGCAGAATTTGCTCGGGATTGAAATACTTTTTACATCGACTCAAGAATCCTAATTTTTGCATTGCAGATTTAGCGAGGTTGAACACATGTTTATTCCATTTCAGGTTATTTTGAATATCCACTCCAAGAAGTCTAACTGATTCAACCTTACGCAATTCTTCTTGGTTTATTTTAATAGGAAAATTTTTATGTCGCTCTATTCGTGAAAGACGGCATAATTTGGTTTTGGTTGGATTAAATGAAACGAGATTACGATCACCCCATTCCATTATACGCTCCAGATCTTTGTTGATGGAATCAATTAGCAACTCTCTATCAGTGGTAACTGCAGTATGAGATCGAAATTTAGGAGATGCATGTGATGCATGTAATGTGCTGTCATCAGCAAAACTATGGATTGGGTGCACTGTGGAAATAAGTAAGTCATTAATGTATAGAAGAAACAAGGTTGGTGAGAGTGCAGAACCTTGGGGAACCCCAGCATTGGTTGTGAAAATATTGGATGTGATACCATCTAAATTAACATGAAATTGGCGACCTGTAAGAAAACTATGAATCCATGAGACAGTAAGATGGTCTATGCCATAAGATTTTAATTTAGCTATAAGATTTTTATGCCACACTTTATCAAATGCTTTAGAAATGTCAAGTGAAATACTGAATGTTTCACCGTGGTTTTCCAGCGATTTGTTCCAGAGATGGGATACGTAGGCTAACAGATCACCTGTTGCATGACTTCTACGAAAACGATACTGCTTATCATCAATAATTCGCGACATTTCCAAATAATCTATCAAATTGTAGTTAACATATTTTTCAAATATTTTAGCTAAAACCGACAGAATTGCAATTGGTCTATAATTGTTAGGGTCTATCTTACAGCCTTTCTTTGATATGGGTTGAACGCTGGCCAGTTTCTAAGAATCGGGAAATATTCCGGTTTTATAAGATAAATAGAAAATTTTTGTTAAAATTGGAGCTAGTTGCCTAGCAAAGTTTTTAAGAATGAGGGGTGGAATACCGTCTGGGCCAGCAGATTTGTTGATATTGATAGAAAGAAGCATTTTCCGTACAATATTGCAACGAAAAATAATTGGTTTCATTTTCGTTACAACTGGGGGAATGAGTGTAGGAGAATGGGGGGGTTCAACTATGTTTGAGTTTTCTGCGAAAATACGACCCAAAAGATCCGCTTTCTCTTTCGAGTCGCTCACGGGAATGTCATTCAGAACTAAGGTTGGAATAGAGGATCGAGTAAAATTGCTCTGGACTGATTTAACTGCCTGAAAGAAACTACGTGAGCCAGATGGGTGCTCGGCGAATTTCTTTGCTTTCTTCTGGATAAACGCGTCTTTGTCCAAGTCTATTTTGAATTTACTAATATTTCTGGCTTTCTTATAGGCGCTCTGGGTTTCAGGTGTTTTATTAGCGTTATACGTCTTGAATGCTTTGCGTTTATTCCTCACTGCCTCATCAACATCCCGTGTGAACCAAGGCTCAGTTTTAGGAGTGATTAATCGATTTGGAATAAACCGCCGCATTCCTTCTTTTATGATTTCAGAAATTCTTATTACCGATGTGCTAGGATCTTGATCAACACAACAAATAGTTTTCCAAGGTGTTTCGTCATAAAAGTTTCTCAGTCCCTCCCAGTCAGCGCGTTTATAGTTCCAAACCCGGCGAGGATTTGCTTTAATTTGTGTGGGTGATGTAAATTGCACTATTGCTGATATTAGTAAATGGTCCGATGTTCCGAGGGGTTGTTCAACTTTTGTCTTCGTAGTATCTGGCTCGTTTGTCAAAAACAGATCCAGCAAATTATTGTTATGATGTGAATTGTCTGCGATTCTAGTGGGACACTCTATCATTTGCGTCAAACCGTGATAATCTGCGAGTATCAGTTCGGCTTGTCTTCCTACGTCGTCAGTGCGCGATGAATACTTAAGCCATTCTTTATTATGAATATTAAAGTCTCCAAGAATGGCCAGTCTTGCTTTGGGGTAGTCCGTGGTAATCTTGTCTAGACTAGCCGATATTTGATCGAAAAAGGGACATCCTGGGGGAGAATTTGGGGATCTATATAATCCTATTATAAACATAGTTTCATCAACACCTGAGATCTTCAGTGCTATAGAATTATGGTGCTTAGAGTTCAACTCGTAGGCCTTAATTCTCATACACGAAAGTGAATCTCGAACAAATACACAGACACCATGCTTGTTATAAAAGGAATGTTCCAATTCGTAGCTAGGTATCCGATATTTTTCGGGATCCAACTTCGATGCTTTGCCACTAACAATTGTTTCGGTAAGAAACAATATGTCAGGTTTATTTTTTTCGATGTAGTGATGAACCTCGTTTAGATTCGAATTGAGACCTCTTATGTTGGTGAAGTCAATACTAAGCTGTTGGTTCACTCTGCGGCCATTTTGTTGAGACAAAGACTTACCCTTTGACATTGCATGCATAGCTACTGAAATTCGGCCAGGCCTAAATTTCAACACTAAACAGTACAAAAGAAACTGGGTATCTCTGTCACAAAAACACGGTAGCAGATTTCATGCAACAGTAGCACGATAAGAGAAAAGCAATATATATATGTATTGTTAGCAATTTATATATGTATTGTTTTTGTTTTAACTGGTTTATATTACTATACCAACAAATCAAGTTTTTAATTTGTTAGGGGAATTTTGAATAAATAAAGCGTAATAAAAGAAATAAAAAAGAATTTGATATATAGAAAAGGAATGAATACAATTACAATGAAAGATATACGCATGGAAAGTATATATTCTTTCGTAGTCGTGGATAAAAGAATACATATATATTTTGGATAAAGTTAAAATAATACATCGCAGTAGAATAGGCATCTGCAGCATAATTTCCAATTAAATTAAGCGTATGACTTGTACAAGGAATAAAAATGGCGGTCTCACTTAGAGTTTTAATTCTGGCTTGTAAACCATTATATTTTCCGGCCATATATGTATATGTTTGACCGCTACAATTTTTAATATCCAAAGACAAATTGTTTAAAGTTTTCAAAATAAGTTGTGCTAGATATTCTGAATTGTGATTTTCAATTTGTAAAAATCCAAAAATCGTTCTCCCGCATCGCCCACTTTATCAATGTACCTTAATATAAAACTTAGTTGGTCAGTGTGGTTCACGTCTGGCGTAGAATCAACAATAATTGAATAGTATAAAGAGTCGTGAATTTCTTGAATTAGGTGTTCTTTTACTTCAGTTCCCATTAAATTTATAAATTCATCGCATGTGGTATGTGATAAATAACTTACATTACCTTTTCCTGGATGGCTGTACCTCTCCAAATGATTTTTAAGAAAATCATCAAATTGGGATAGGTACTCAATGCATGTCATAAAATTTCCTTTTCTGTTCGAATCAATATCTTCCCGATGACCACGAAATGCTAAACCCAAAGTAGCTAATAGCTTTACTGTAGCTGCAACTCTTTTTAAAACTTCCCGCCAGTATTTTTGTTGTACTTCAATTTCACGAGCTATTTGAGTATCAATACGTCCAGTTACAAATAATCTTTTTTTCAAATTTTTCAAACAAATTTTTTAGACAATCTTTTTTCCAATCAACGTTGATAAAACGAAATATACAACTAAAGCTAAAACACCTATACTATATCAATCATATCATATGGAAACCCTTTTCAAACGTTAATCCAAATGATGAATTTAGCATGTGTTGTATAAAAAATACATGGATTTTAAGCATACAATAAAAGATTTCAATTCTACACTTTAAAAAGTTTTCATTTATTTAGTTATATATGAAATTAATCTAAAATATGTACAATTATATGCTTAAAATTGACTTTTTCAGTTTAATGCTTTCAATAAATTGTAGGTCTTAAAAGAAATCCAAAATCATTGATGAAAACATAAAACTCAAATATACTTCAAATATCCAAAAAATACTTATCTGGATTTTGTTTTTATCAATAATTTTGCGATTGATATAATAACAGCACATTGCCAATAAAGTTTTAGTATTAATGTTCATTCGTATTTCGTAACAGTGGAACTTTTCAAAACAAAATGTTTTTTTACTATACAAATTGGAAAACGAATTTGTACATTAAAAAATTATAAAACTATCAAATTAGAATTATTAAAATAAATAAATACATGAAAAAAAGTAATACAAATTGACAACCTAACACTTTTACATGTGGGATAATATTAAAAAAATCTTTAGGTTTAAAAACTTTGGTTGAATGAACGCAGTCATCTGATATTTGAATGCCTATAAAATATCAATACTATTTGTAGCGAGGGGGCCCCTGTGCATGTGGGGCCCGAGGCGGCCGCCTCTTCCGCCTCTATGGTAATCCGCCACTGCCCAACTCGCACTATATAAATCAATCAAAATAAAGTCTAAGCTGTGCTTATTTAAATCAGCTATAACTAAATAAAAAATTAAATTAAAAGTTATTTGAAAAATTTAATTATGTATTAAAATTTTTACTCAGTTGTGTAACCAATCTTAAGTTATTTGTTTCAAGTTCAGTTGTTGAGCGATAATATGTGAAATAAGAGCTACCCATTACAAAACACAGGTATTATACATATTTAAATTATTTGGTTAAATTACAGCATACTTGAACTACCTCTTAAATCAAATACTTAACGAAAATCCTCTAAAACAAAACTAATTATTTTTTATATGCATCCTTGTATCTATTTCAACCAAACTCAAAACCCAGTTATTAACTTTAATGTATAATAATACAAAATGTAATTAAACAAAACGAAAATTATATCATAAATAATAATTTATATGTTATATATATACCACAATTGCTTGCGCACATACATTTAATAAAACAATATTTTTTCACCGCCAAATTATATTAGAAACTAAATGCAGATTTTTTTTCAGTTTAAAAGCAAACATTCCTTTGTTTTAAAGAAATTTTTATGAACAAGTGTTATTGATGATTGATTTTTGTGGAGGCGCAAAAATCATTACAAAAACAACAAAAAGTTGTATATTTTGCGTCATGGGAGTAAAATAAGAAATTACTGTTCGAACGAAAACATGCCGCATGAGGTCGTATAAATCCCAACACGAAACACACAAATATTTTCAAAAAGTATTTCTAAGGAGGAATTCAAAATGATTTCAAATTGCAAAACTTCACTAGATTTCAATAATTACTTAACTTTTACTTGACAAATCTCTCGGTAAAGTCATATTAGGGTTCCGTACTTAAAAAATGTAAAAACGGTACCCTATTGGTGAGACTTCGGTGTCCGTCCGAATTTATGACAAACTGACACACTATAAGTGCTATCAAGTTGAAATTTTCTACAGTTTTTAAATGTGTTTTCCCATGCCTACTGATAACAAAAAAAAAATTCAAATATTTGTTTTCATCTATATTTTATGAACATAGATAAGGAGATAGTAAAACAAAAGTTTTTTGTAAGGAATCGAGTTTGGTTTAGAAAAATCGAAAAAAATCAAAATATTTCAAAAAAAATTTCATTGCTTTTTCGCATTGAATAAATATATAAGCAAGAATAATTACGTGTGGCTACACGAATATTTTTTGAAGTATGTAATTTGTATATCTGTGCGTTCTTCATCCATGACATTTGACATATTTCGTTTTGTATTTTAAAATAAAATGATAGCTTTTATCCGAAATTCTACTTTAAGATATTAAAATTAAACAAAATTTATTAAAATTAAACTTTAAATTAATATTTTACAACACAATTATAAGAATTTGTGCAATTGTTTATTCATAAAAATGAAGTGTTGCATTAAAATATGTACAAATAATCTTAAATACACTGAATTTTGATCATCGAGTTTCATATCAATGATTAAAATACTTTGGCTAATACTACGCATAACAAGGGTTTAAAATGATGTTTTAACAAAAACATAAAGTATTTGCTTTACAAAAACTGTTATTTTCTAGTTTAATTTTATATTTTATTACCCTACATAAATGTAATTTTTCTTAATCCATCGTTGTCAAACCATATTTCAAACGCTATCACAGCCAAATATAAGGTGTTCTTAAAATAATTCAATATGATTAAAATTTGTGTTGTATGGACAACTAAATATTGGTATTTGGAAATATAAGGAAATATTTTATTCAAACATATTAGGCTTTTAAATTTATATGTAACATTTATTATTTCTTTTATTTATTTGAAAATATAAATATGCAAATTGTAAACAGTACCACCCAGCTAGAATACAAACACTATCAAACTTCACCAATACTAAAAATTAGATGCTTCACTCAAAATGTCTAGTTACTCTTCCTTTATTCAATGATTTTTCGACAATCAATATTTTTGTAGTTTTCGAAAACACCGTTTTTGATTCATTTGATTACAATTCTAAAATTAAATTAAATTAAATCGTAGAAGAGGATAAATTTTGCTACGTTGTAGGAAATGTGTATTATAGTAAAATATTGAGTGAAAAGAATTATAGAAATGAACAAACAAGATCAGATTAGATCAAAAAAGTTTAAAAAGTCAGAGGAACTCAACTTCAGGTGAAAGGCGTTTGGTTGAAAAATTATGCGATAACATACCTATTTGCAATTCGATAAATTATCATTTAATACGGTTGCGTTGCAAAAGTTCTCTGTAAAGTTGATCAATAATTACAAACATATTTGAAATTTTTGGACTATTAAACTACTGTTGAACTAGAAAATTGCTACAGTTAAGTAAATCGAGGTTGGGGATCTGTTCTTTTCGTTAGGTCTGATACAGTACCACTAGTGCAGAAAAATAGTAGCCACCATCACTTCGATTTTAGCTCTGCTGGCAGTCATTGTGAATGTTCAACTAGCTGAAGTTCAAATCCTTTTGGTATACCGATCTCCCCAATATTCAGTAGACAAATCACTCGACTGTGTTAACAATGCACTCGTTGGCAATAATTTGACGACACTTGTTCCTCCAACTATTGTGATAGGTGACTTTAATGTTGGTTTCAATAAAAATCCTCAAAACTGGATCTCAAACTATTTTCTACAAAAAATTTGTAAAGAAAAATTCATGAACCAACCACAGTTGAAGCTACAACAATTGATAATATATTTTCCAATATAAATAATTTAAAAGCTGGTGTGTAGGTCTAAAGCTTGGTATTTTCTTTGTTTTCAATTATCTCTATTTTTCTAATACAAATAAGAGGAACGAAAGAGAATACAAGACAGTATACATTAAAAGCTGGTGTTATTGAAGCTTTCTTTAGCCACCATAAACAGTTTTGGGTAAAATGCAACCCAACGTGAAACTGTGGTAACAAAAACTGTTGTTTTCTCAAACATTAAATACACGGAACCCATCTTTTACAACAAAGTTATTAAAGAATACAATTTTTTACCTCTGATTTTTATGAATTGGTTGTTGATAACGATCCCATGAACTTGGTGAATAAGAAAAAACATATAAATTATCTGAAACAAAGAAACAAATAAATTTTATCATAATTGTAAAAGTTGGTCATATTTTGAATAAAAATAAGTCATGGAAGATAGTGACTATGCAAGTTATAGTTATATTATATGTGAACTCATTATTATAAATGATAAAAATATAAGTCTGGAAAATAAAATCTCTGTCTAAAGTTGATTATTTGCATGTTCACTTACTATGCAAGTCTGTATAATTTAAAAATAATTATCATTGAATTTTAAATTCAACACGTTTCTGTTAAAAATATTTTATGATTTATTGAGTTAAACCATTGATATTGTTACGTTTTCCCAACCTTACTTCGAATTGCCCTTACTCTCAATTTGATAAACGTAATTCCCAATCTCTTTCTGAGTTCGATCACTGATTAGTAAGTAAACACACCAGGTTTTATTAAGTATTCAACTCCTTAATTGTTGCACAACAACAGGAAAACAATACAGCGAACAATATTCCTATCTAGAATATTCTTTTAACAGCTTCAGAAACTCCAACGGTTGATTTTAGAAATTTCCAGCAATACAACGTTTAAAATAATACACAAATTATTTCTACTTAATAACACTTTAAACTTTATTTACAAAAACTAATTTAAATATTCATATATAATATCACGAGTCGTCAAATAATAGTCGATTATTTTTCATAATCATTATTACGAATGTCATTTGAGGTCCCGAGTGCGCGTAGCGCACGAGGGATATTTTTAACCTCAAATGACATGTGTGGTAATGTTGAAAAATAATCGACTAATAATTTGGCGACGAGTTGTATTTAGCAGACAATTTAACGAACAGAAATAGTAACATTATTTCATACAACATAATCCTTTGTTGTCATTTTTTCTTCTAACAAAATTAAATATTATTTCATCTTAGTAGGCGCATAAATGTTATAAATTTGTAATTTATTTTTGACAAATAAACATAAACATGCAATCATTTATAAATGAAAACGGACATTTTTATTATTTGCAAATTGCATTTTTACATAGTTTTGTATTATTGAATAATTTGTAGAAAAAATTTTATTTAGAAACTAATAATTATCTTTTAAACAAAATTATAAATAAAAAAAATTATCTCATTAAGAAAAAAAATTATCTCAATATCTCTAGTTTTAAATTAATATATTGAGTAGGCCGAAAATAGTCACTATAATTCGCTGTTCCTTCCTACCAGAGAAAAATAATCGATATAATTCGTTTTGATTTGTTAAAAAATAGTAAATGAAGCGTTTTTATTCGACCTTATCGAAACTTTATTTAGTGAGTTGAATTGTCACTTTTATAATTTATAATTTTATAATTTTAACTTCACTATCGCAGGTTTAAAATAAAACTAATTCTGTCTTGCAAGAAATCCCTCTTTATATACAATTTTGCATTATCTAGATTATTCGAGGTCACTTTTTAGAAATCTTGAGAAAATAGTAGAATCTTCGATTAATTTATGTTATGCTGATTTGATTCATAAAATCATTCAATTTTATACATTGTCGACCCAAGTTCTAAGAAGTACAACAACAACACTATTCATTTCATTAACTTGTTGTAGTATTTTGTTGATTTGATTTTCCTAGAAGTGACCGCAATCGTCTGGATTTTTCTGTAGTCGTCTTGATTTTTCTGCAATCGTAACAATATATTAAGGATTCGGCTCTTCATTACGAGCTTGCAAATAGTTTTGATCTAAAATTTATTGCCTTATTGAAATCCTTGAATGGCGCTATTCTGATGGCAGGTTTTTTTCGTATCTCATGCACAAAAAATATGCATTTGCATGCCTGTATATAGCAGTACTAAATATTTGTTTAGTGAGTGAACATTTGTACACGAAAGGTGTTAGGCTCGAGTGAAGCAAGCTTACGAACGCAAAATGTTTTCATTTCGCAATTTCTTCTACAAGTGTGAATATAAACGATATTAATTATATAAATTATTAAATTTGAAAACGACAACATAACATTTTAAATTCATTTTCTTTTTTTTCATGGTTGACATGGTTTTCATGGTAACATGAAAATATCATAGCAACTACAATTTGTTATTTGGTGAAACAATATTTTTGCTAAACAGAAAAAGGTTACTTTCACAGTGGGTTAAACCTGCATAAAATAGGTTTTGCACATGTTGTCTTAAAAAATATAATTCTGGATTTGTACTGAAATAGGGAATTAAATTCTCGAAACCATATGATTGAAGTTAGCTGGAATTAAAAATCTCAAGGCACACAGTTCCCCTAATATTGTTGATAATGTAGTTGCATGTAGTAACATCGATAATGAAGTTGCCGACACACTCTCTCGTGTTGAGCAAACGCTAGGGCAATCTTCCAAAACTCTATGCGATACTTCGACAGATAATCGCCCATTAATTCCAAAGCAATTTTGTCAAGCTGTCTTTGACAATTTTCTTATTTTACCCACCCAGAAGTCCACAGTTCTATCCAACTCCTTACTGATAAAGTCATTTGGCCATCCATTATAAAGAATGTACGACAAATGGCACAAAATTGCCTGGCTTGCCAAAAGGCAAACGTATCTCACCATACTCAATCACCTTTGGGTAATTATCCTCCAACTTATAAGAGATTATCTGAGATTCATATGGATATTATTGGTCCACTTCCTATTTCTGAGGACCAACGTTACTGTGACACAATTATTGACCGATATACTCGCTGGCCATTCTGGTGTCATTCTGGAGTCAATTAAAAATAATTAATGTTGTAAAATTGAAATTATGAATACATACTTTGTACACTTTTTAGAACGATAAACTTATTTGAACAAGACAGATCATTTATACAGTAAGTTTTTGTACAATAATTAATTAAAAATTTGAATCTAATAAAGTTATACTAAAAACACAAAACAGCACTACATATTAAAAATTTAAAAAAATAAATAAATTAATTAATTAAAAAGTGAGATGACTAGGGTGGTTATTTTGTAGTGTTATCTCACTAGGTGAGATAAAAAGTGAGATAAAATATTTGTCTTTGATCGATTATATTAGATAAAAGAAATCATTTAAACATAATTTTTTTATCTCACTATTTATCTCACCCAGTGAGATAACACTACAAAATAATCACCTAGAACATTAAGATGCATGGTTATGTTACTTTAAATACAAATGTCAATGCGATGATTGACATCTGTATCTATTATCTAATGTCGTTTTCTTTTTGCCAGAGTAGAAAGAGTGATTTTTTTTTCATAAAAAGAATATGACAAAATTCGATCTAGTTTTGTAGTTGTGTTTGTGAACTGTCATTTAATGTTTTAGTTATTAATAGTTATAATAAATTTTTTATTCGCCTACATATTAATGTGTTACTTTATTACTGTGATTTGCGGCTTTAAAGTATCACTTTTCAACTATTTATTTTGTTGTCATAGCTACGTCCAAAAAAGTAAAACGCATTTGTATTTGTTTTAATTCTATGAAAAATAAAATTGTTTATCAAAGCAACCCTCAAACTCAAAATTTTATTATCCAATTAAAATAGTTGTTATCATTTGTTGTCATTGCTACACAATAATTTGGAAAAAATAATAAATATTTTGTCAAAGGTTACTTGTCCACATATTTTTATTTTAAAATTTATGAAAATCTATAATTTTAATTTAGAATAAACAACTTTTCTTAAAATATTTTGCTTGTGGCGAATATAAAATAGTATATAATGCACGGACGTAAGCTATTTTGGACTTAATGTGGGTGCAAATCTCGGCTAGCGCCTCGATTTGCAAACTCCACAACCGTCCAAAATCTTTAGCTTTACGTCCTAGCATCATAATGTACTATTGTTAAAAATATTCTAAAAAGCACACTACAATTTACTTTGATTGTCGATAGTTTGTTATAATTTTTGGAATATTTTTGGAATTTCGAATAAAGTTTGTGTTTTTGATTTTGTTATAATTTTAGAACTTTGAAAAAAGTTTCAATTTCTGATTTTATTATAATTTTTGGAATTCTGAAAAAAGTTTGTATTTTTTATTTTGTTATACTTTTTGCAATATTTTAAGATAATTGGAAAAAGTTTCAATATTTGATTTTGTTATAATTTTTGCAATATTTTTAGAATTTTGAAAAAAGTTTAAATTTTTGATTTTATTATAATTTTTAGAATATTTTTGGAATATTGAAAGAAACTTAAATTTTTGATTTTGTAATATTATCTCGAAACACTAAATGGAGAAGTTTTTAAAAAGTTTGCTGAGTAATAATTGTATACATAACAGGTCGTTCAATAAGTCCGTAGGATAAGTAAGAAAAAAACAACATTTTGACAAAACTCGATTTTTTTATTCAACATAGTTGCCTTCGAGGGCGATACAACGAGTATAGCGATTTTCCGGCTTTTCTATACCACTTTTATAGTACGATTTCTCTTTCTCGTCAAAATAGGCCTCAGTTTCAGCGATTACTTCATCATTGGACTTAAATTTCTTTCTAGCAAGCATTCTCTTGAGATCTGAAAACAGGAAAAAGTCGCTGGGGGCTAAATCTGGAGAATATGGTGGGTGGGTAAGCAATTCAAAGCCCAATTCATTCAATTTTGCCATCGTTTTCATCGATCTGTGACACGGTGCATTATCTTGGTGAAACAACACTTTTTTCTTTTGCAAATGTGGCCGTTTCTTTGCGATTTCAGCCTTCAATCGATCCAAAAGTTCACAGTAATACTCGCTGTTGATGGTGGTTCCTTTTTGGAGATAGTCGATGAATATTATTCCGTTCGTATCCCAAAATACAGACGCCATCACCTTACCGGCCGACTGTTGCGTCTTTGCTCGCTTTGGATTCGGTTCGTCGACTGCTGTCCACTCAGCTGACTGTCTTTTGGATTCTGGTGTGTAATTGTGAAGCCATGTCTCATCCATTGTCACATATCTACGATAGAATTCCCCTTTATTGCGGTTTAATAGCGCCAAAGACTCCTCTGAAGCATCGATTCGTTGTTGTTTTTTGGCGACTGTGAGCTCACGCGGCAGCCAATTTACACAGAGCCTTCGCATACCCAAATATTCGTGTAAAATGATAAAAACACTACCATTTGCTACCTTTACAATGTCAGCTAGCTCATGCACCTTCAATTTGCGATCGTTCATAACCAATTTGCGGATTTTTTTGATGTTTTCTGGAATAACAGCCTTATTTGGGTGTCCACTGCGCTCTGCATCTTTTGTGCTGGTACGACCACATTTAAATTCAGCCATCCACTTCTCTACCATTTGTCTCGATGGAGCAGAGTTTGGATAATGTTTATCAAGCCATTGTTTGGTTTCCACTGTATTTTTTTTTATCAAAAAGCAATGCTTTATTAAAATTTGAAATTCACTTTTTTCCATTTTTTTTTTCAAAAACAAAAGTTGCTTCACACAAAATGCTATAACTCACGAATAAATAGTCAGATTGCTGTCAAATTTATACACGTATCGTTTGAAGGTTAGTACTAAATAAAAATCATATGGAAAAAATTCTAGTAACGCCATCTATGTGTCATCCTACGGACTTATTGAATGACCTAGTATTTGTAAATTTTTTCTCGAAAACGGCACTATAATTTTTTTCTGATTGGCATATTACCATTTTCTGGTGTGAAAAAAACGATCTAGATATTCACGACTTCTGGAAAAGTCGTTTAGGGCCTTGATTAAGGAAAAAAATTTCCATTTTTTGTCACAAATACTTGGAATAAATATAATAAATTTTGTTGAAGATAAAGATAAGATAAGATTTGCTAATTATTTTAAAAAGCACACTACAATTTAATTTGATTGTCGATAGTATATACTATATACTAGTATATAGTATATACTATCGACTATATTAATATAGAATAATTTGTCGGTATAAATATGCAATCAATGCATATAAGTTTGTCAAAAAAATATTGTCAAATGTGTCATCAGAATGAATAATGGAATTTCGAATAATGTTTGTATTTTTGATTTTGTTATAATTTTTCGAATATTTTTGGAATTTTGAAAAACGTTTGTGTTTTTGATTTTGTTATAATTTTTGCAATATTTTTATGAGTTTTGATAAAAGTTTAAATTTTTGAATTTGTGAATTATAAATTTTTGCAATAATTTTAGAACTTTGTAAAAAGTTTCAATTATTGATTTTTGGAATTTTGAAAAAAGTTTGTGGTTTTGATTTTGGAATATTTTTGGAATTCTGAAAAAAGTTTGTATTTTTGATTTTATTTTAATTTTTGCAATATTTTTATAATTTTGAAAAAGTTTAAATTTTTGATTTAATTATAATTTTTGGAATTCTGAAAAACACTGCAATACTTTGCAATATTTTAAGAATATTGGGAAAAGTATGGTAGGGTTTGGAAAAGTTTTGGTATAATTTTTGCAATATTTTTAGAATTTTGAAAAAAGTTTCAATTTTTGATTTTGTAATAATTTTTGGAATATTTTTAGAATTTTGAAAAAAGTTTAAATTAATGATTTTATTATAATTTTTAGAATATTTTTGGAATATTGAAAGAAATTTGTATTTTTGATTTTGTAATATTTTCTCGAAACGCTAAATTCTTACTATTTATCTTTTTTAATTTTAGGTAAGGAAAATAATCTATTTGGAAAAATTAATTGATGAACTGAATTTAACAACAAAAACATCAACAAAAATTTAGATCCATAGATTCAAGAAATTCAAGAAAATAAAAATAAGATAAGCGTTTTAATATAATATTTAGTTTTTATTCATATTTATTAACAATTTAGTGTACAATTGTTGTACATAATCTATTAAATTGGAATTGTTTATTGTAAACATAATACAGTAAGCAATTCGAAATATTCGTGAACGGTAAGGTACAATAATTGTTTATTGTTGACTTATGTAGAATTGTAGTTATTTTATTAGTTTCGTTGTTAGTTTTCTTGTGGTCTTGTTGACTCAATAACAGGTTTTAAGTACACTTTATGTATAGTTTCCTGTCTTTGAGTTACATCTTGTTTTGATGTTTCTAAAATAATATTTTGTTTACAATTTCATAATTTTAATTGTCGATTTTAACAGTGAACCTAGACTTAGATTCAGGTTGTCCAGCTGTTGAAGTAGTCAATTTCAATTTCAATTTGAGTTTGTTTGTTTTCGCATTACTGTGGTTTTCGTATGTATGTTTTTCATTGATATTTCTCTGAGTTAAAATGGCAAAATTGTCTATCAGCTATGCGAACATAAGAGGATTGAATATAAACCTTAATTCAGTCCATCTTTTTCTTGAAACCATGAAACCTGATATTTTGTTTTTAACGGAAACGATTATCAGTGCGCGTGCTGTGACCTTAGATAAAAACAGATACCTTTGTCCCAATTATGAACTTGAATCCTCTTTCTACATTAAGCATGGAGTTTGTGCTTATATTAGGGATACTATACCATATGTGAGATTAAATAAATTTGAATTAAATGCAAAATTTCACAATATGGTGTCACTAAAAATTAGTTGCCCAAGTCAAACGCTGTTTGTCTTTGGACTTTACCGTTCACCTAATTCACCTGAGAACTCTAATTTATTTCATGACTTATCTGAGAAGATAGATAGGTTGGTTGAGTATCCTAATGCAAAGTTTATAGTTCTTGGAGATTTTAATATCCACAGTAAAGAATGGCTTACACACAGTTCTAAAACTGACGAGGTTGGTAGACAGGCTGAGTTGTTTGCTCTTTATCACAATTTTACTCAAATAATAGACCTGCCAACCAGAGTTCCTGACATTCCTGGTCAAAGTAGTAATTTACTTGATTTATTTTTGACAAACGATCCATATCTGGTTCAATTTAAAATATCAGAACCATTGGGTGGTTCAGATCATAATTTGATCTCCACACAACTAAATATACAAATTCCAAAACAATTTAAAGCGAATCCTCGCAATGTTTGGGATTACAAAGCTGCGGATTGGCAAGGGCTTAAAAGTTTTTTTAGATGTTTTCCTTGGAAACGCTATTGCCTTACCGGCCAAGACCCAGACATAGCTGCATCAAATTTTTCTGAAACTGTAATTGATGGTATGCACAGATTTATTCCTAATAAATTGATCATTCCAAAAACTGATCTATGGTTTTCTAGTAAATGCAAAAAAGCTATAAAAGTTAAAAAAAAGGCTTTTCGAAAGTATAATCAAAACAAAACCGATGGAAACCTTAGACAGTACCGTAAAGAGAGAAATTTATGTCGTAAGTTAATAGATGAAGAGAAACATCTATTTAATAGGAAAAAAGCATCTAAATTCGCAGAACATCCGACTGGTTCACGCAATTTCTATAAAGCCGCAAAGGCTGTCCAAAGCAACTTTTGTAAATCTTCCCTACCGCCTCTTGTTAATAGAGATGTCCCTATCATTGATCCAAAAGAGAAAGCTAATTTGCTTGGGCATTATTTCTCTTTAAATTCTACTTTAAAAGAACCTAATTTCCAACCTAAACCTATTTCTAAAGTTTCTTATAAAATGAGGCGGATAATTTTTCGGAAAAACATTGTTCGAAAAATGCTTTTAAAAATCAATACTAACAAGGCAACAGGCCCTGATTTTATTCCTCCGATTATACTTAAAACATTTGCTAGGGAGCTAGCACCAATCCTCAATAAAATCTTCTATTTGTCATATAAGAAAGGAATTTTTCCTGAAATTTGGAAAATGGCTAGTGTACAGCCAGTTTCAAAAAAGGGCAGTAAGACTGATCCTACGAATTACAGACCCATTTCAATTTTATCGGTAGTTGCTAAAATTTTTGAGAAATATGTCAATTTTAATTTAATGAGCTTCTTAGAGTCTTCCAAATTAATTAATGAGAGACAATATGGATTTCGAAAAGGAAGAGCGACGGGAGATTTGCTGTCTTTTG
Source organism: Diogma glabrata (assembly GCA_963693315.1). NCBI lineage: Eukaryota > Metazoa > Arthropoda > Insecta > Diptera > Cylindrotomidae > Diogma > Diogma glabrata. The sequence continues at coordinate 146,596,317 of OY856187.1, forward strand.
TCACTCATATCTGGAACAAGTCGCTTGAAAACTTTGGAGAAACATTCGGTGTTGCTCTTGATATTTCCAAGGCATTTGACAAAGTTTGGCATAACAACCTTATATGCAAATTGAGATCCTATGGTTTAGACGAGCAGCTTATATCTTGGACACAGAGCTTTATATCTGATCGAAAGTTTCGGGTCAATGTTGACGGTGTATCATCGAATACTTTTTCAACTAATGCAGGAGTTCCTCAGGGTTCCGCTTTGTCACCAACTCTTTTTCTTATCTATATTAATGATTTGTTGGACTCAACGGTTCATCCTATACATAGTTTTGCTGATGACAGCACGCTTCATGCGTCTCATGAAGCACCTAAATTATATACACCCTTAGCGCTTAGTGAGTGTAGATCAAAGTTGATAGATTCCCTTAACACTGATCTTAAAACAATTATGGATTGGGGTATTGCTAACAGTGTTGAATTCAATACAAGCAAAACACAGGTTTGTCATTTTTCTAGGATAACGACACCCAATCCTTTTCCATTAACGTTTGGCCCCAAAAATCTTTTAGAGAATGAGTCTGTCAGACTTCTAGGAGTTGAGATTGAAAATAATATGAAGTGGAATTCTCATATTTTTAATCTGGCTAAGAATGCTGTTCAAAAGTTAGGATTTTTGGGGCGATGTCGTAAGTTTTTCGATAGCGAACAACTTCTTTTAGTTTATAAATCTTTTATACGTCCCTGCATGGAATACTGTTCTCACATATGGGGTGGAGCTTACTTGAGTAGTCTCAACTGCCTTGATTCTGTACAGCGTAGAGCTATTAAACTCATTGGTAACTCAAGTCTTACTAACGGTCTTGATTCCTTGCAGCACAGAAGAAATGTTGCTGATTTGACTATATTTTATAAATATATTATGGATGAGCGAGCTTCTGAAGAGATCAAATCGATTTTACCTAAATCAGCAAACCTTTCGCGTCACACCAGAGCAAACGTAGCAGCGCATCCCTTTACAGTTCAAATAATTAGGTGTAGAACTGTAGCCTTCCAACGTGACTTTTTCAACAGAGTCTCTCATCTTTGGAATGCCTTACCTTCCTGGGTTTTTCCTGATGAATTTAATCCTCAAGGCTTTAAAGTTAACGTTCATAAATTTCTCAGAGAATCTTAATTTTTATTCCATTCTTATCCCTAGTTGGCATGGTATCTTCGGATATTCAGAGACGTTAATTTATAATTTGTTATAATTAACACTAAACATGCCTAACTTTGAATAAAAAAAAAAAAAAAAATGGAGAGGTAAATGTAGTAGTTTGCTGAGTGTATCATCTTTTCAATAAATTATATTAATTTATGATCTGTTAATATAATAATTTTCGGCAACGTTTTGATGTTTCGTGTTAGTTTTGTAATAAATATCTAAACAGAGATAAAAAAATACTTGTGCTTTTGTAAAGATTTATTTTTGGTATACATCGCTGCCCAAAACTAAAAACAATTTCCTAATAAAAATTTTTGCCGAAAACTATATAAAAAATTCTTAACCCAGATTGAAGTCTTGATATCTCAGAGCTTGAGATTTCAACCCCTCCATATATTGACATTTAGTTTTTCAGCAGAAATTATTGTATCAAAAACCAAATATAATAAGTTTTGTGAAATAAAAATATATATTAATTTTACAGCTGTTTTGCGAAAGAGATTAAAAAAACTGCCTCTCTTTTCACCGAGCTAAGCTCGGGGTCCTGCAGCCAAATTCTGTAACTGTGAAGTGGTGAAGTGTTAAAAATTTCTTCATTTCGATTTTATCATTAATTTTTTATCATTTTACTATTTTTGCGATTCTATATGCGATTAGAGTGTTAAAAAATCTAATAGCAAGCCCCGCACTGTCAAACAACATATATACATAAAACTAAATGTTTATTTTAAGTTTCAACACAATTTGAACGTAAATTTTTACAAATTTAGATATATATAACTATTTTAGAAATTAAATTTGTAAAATTAATCTGCATTTAATTTAGAAATGCAATTTTTAAAAATCAAATTGCATTGACGTTTTGCTGTTTTTTGACATAATGTCAATATCAACAAAAGAAACGATTTCATTTCATTGCCAAACAAAACGTCAGTGTTAACTTTATTGTTTTAAAACTTCACTCACTTAGATATTTTTGCGGTGAAGTGATAAAAAACTTATCACTTCCCCACTTCACAGTTACAGAATTTGGCTGCTGGTACTAGAGAATTATGGCATTACAAGTTTGTCAAAAAAATAATGTCAAGCGTTTCAAAAAATGTTTTCATTGATTTTTTTAGCCAACTTTTGTGGAAAAAAATGTAGCTGTTTTTATGACGTAAATGTAATTGAAAATGAAATTGGACATGGAAATTTTTGAATTTGTTATAGTTTTTGAAATATTTTTGGAATTTTGAAAAAAGTTTGTATTTTTGATTTTGTAATAATTTTTGCAATATTTTTGGAATTTTGGAAAAAGTTTTAATTTTTGATTTTCTATGAAGTTTTGGAATATTTTTGGAATTTTGAAAAATTAAAAATTTTTGATTTTATTATAAGTTTTGGAGTTTTGAAAAAAGTTTCAATTTTTGATTTTGTAATAATTTTTGAAATATTTTTAGAATTTTGGAAAAAGTTTGATTTTATTATAATTTTACAATATTTTTGTAATTTTGAAAGAAATATGAATTTGTGATGTTGTATTATTTTCTCGAATCGCTAAATTGAAGGTATTTGAATAGTTTGCTGAAAATGTAAATGAAATTGGATATTGACATTTTTGAATTTGTTATAGTTTTTGAAATTATTTTGGAATTTTGAAAAAGTTTCAATTTTTGATTTTGTAAGAATTTTTGGAATATTTTTAGAATTTTGAAAAATTTTTAATTTTTGATTTTATTATAATTTTTATGATTTTGGAAAAAGTTTCAATTTTTGATATTGTTATAATTTTTACAATATTTTTAGAATTTTGGAAAAAGTTTGAATTTTTGAATTTTTAAGAATTTTTAGAATATTATTAGAATTTAGAAAAAGTTTAAATTTTTGATTTTATTCTAATTTTTGGAATATTTTTAGAATTTTGAAATAATATAAAATATTTGAATTTTATATACATATTTTTAGAATTTTGAAAAAAGTTTCAATTTTTGATTTTGTAAGAATTTTTGGAATTTTAAAAAATTGATATTATTATAATTTTTATAATTTTGGAAAAAGTTACAATTTTTGATTTTGTTATAATTTTTGCAATATTTTTAGAATTTTTGAAAAAAAGTTTTAATCTGTGATTTTGTAATAATTTTTGAAATATTTTTAGAATTTTGTTTGAAAAAAGTTTGAATTTTTTATTTTACAATATTTTTGGATTTTTGAAAGAAATATGAATTTGTGATTTTGAAATATTTTCTCGAAACGCTAAATTGCGAGGTTTTTGAGTAGTTTGCTGGGTGTATAATCTTTTCACTAAATTATGTTAATATATGATCTGTTATAATTTTCCAACAACGCATTGATGTTTCGTGTTAGTCTTGTAATACATATCTAAACAGAGATAAAAAATACATGTACTTTACAAAAAGTTATATTTGATATACATCGCTGCCCAAAACTAAAAACCATTTCCTCATAAATGTTTTTTGCCGAAAACTATATCAAAATCCTTAACCAAGACCGAAGTCTTGATATCTCAGAGCTGTGAGATTTCAGCCCCTCTAATTTTTACGTAAACAAACAGCAAAATTTTTTTTCCAAAAAAATATCTAAAAAAATAAATGAAATCATTTCTCTGACACACTTGACAACATTTTTTTGACAAACTTATAATGCAATAATCTAGTTTTTGATCTCACATACCAATCCCGACCATCCAGATTCCTCCACATTCTTTGTTCCTTCTCATTATCACTTAAACTGAACGTTTTTTAAGCAAAAAATATGCATATTTCCTTGTTTTGACACACTTGACGATTTTTTCGACACACTTTCGGTACAGTTATCGAACACATTGTCCTTTAGGCTCTGCCTATTGAGTAAACCTATTTTTAGAAAAAAAAATTTTTGAAATCCGTCCAGCGGTTTTCTAGATTTCGTCGGTTGTGACTGCCGGCCGTCAGACCGACATACATTTTGTTTTTTTCCTTTTTTAGAACCAGTAGGTCCTAAAACGTCGAGAAATGCCAAAAGAAGTGGGGGTAAGAATTTCACTTTTAGCTCATGAATGTAATACTTAGGTCTTTCAGCCCGAAGTAATTACTGAAAATTTGAATTCATAAAACTGAGTCATTTGATTAAATCGCAATACAATTATTAACATATTTCTGTATGATTATTATTATTTCCTAAATCAAAAAATTTTTTATATAAATATATTAGAAATAATTGTACACAATAAACACAAATCATATTCATAAATTTAACATTGAACAGTCAACAAACTGTTTTTCTTTACAGATTAAAATAGAAAAACATTTTGTTTTCGGTCGTTCGATCATAATGTGAAGGCATCGTAAATTCTGTGGATTATACTAAAAATACTTCTAGTGTACAACAAAAATTCTTTTGTGCGATATTGATTGATTAAAATTAAGAATTTTGGTTTTTAAATTAATAAAATAAATTAAAAACTTGAACTTAAATCATGTTAATTGCGATGAATTTGATGTAACAGTTAGAACAAAGCAATTACAAACAGATGTGCATACTTATTTTAAATTATAGGATTAGAGTGGGCTTTAGTTGTGATACAACTGGAAAACAAATAATAAGTTATAAAATATGTATTGTAATTAAGTACTAAGTTACAAATTAATTATTATATTTTTGATAAATAGAGCAATAAACTAAAGATAAAAGAGTAGTACTTATGGGCTTGAAGTTGGTTTAATGTTCCACCAAAAACGTTTTAGTCGATGAGTTTTGTTTTTTTTAAATCTTATCGACGTTCGCTACTCCATCAAGATCTTGAAGTAAAAGTAGTTTTGCTTTAGTTATATTTTTCGTTTAAATGTTTAACTTTTTTTCTGCATAGGATCTTGATGAAACTTTGGCAAACGATACAGGTTCACTTGAAAATGGAAGATCTGGATTCATTTCAAATTTGGACAAAATGGCGGGGGGCTCCCGAACACCTCTAAGTTTAAATCTTGAATAGCTTCTAATCCCGGACTATGATGTTACTGAAAGTTAGTATATAAGGTTTTAGTACAGTTTACAATATTTCTGCATACCCACTTCCGGTTTGTCACTTCCGGCTAAAAAGTTTTTTTTCCAGGTGTTTATCCCTACTGTAGCCTACAATTACCGATCGATTTTCATGAAACGTTGGTAAAAGCTTTCAAGTAGCATGAGAAAGATTTTATCAGCTTTTGAAATACATTGGATAAAGGGTTTGGGGGTCCACCATACAACAGGTGGTTTTTTCCACAATATTTTTATGTTTGTTGGGAGCATAAAACATTCGTTCGTGAATGCATTTTGATGACACTTTGGAAAAAGATGCAAACATGTATGACAAGGAACTGATTAGTTTTTAGCGATAGTGAACAAAATGGTGTGGGATCCCTGGAGCACCTGTTTTTTTGAAAGCTCTATAACATCTGTACCTACTAATCGAATTGGATGAAACTTGGTACATGAGTATTTAGTACAGTTCACAATAGTTCTGCATCCCAACTTCCGGTTTTTCACTTCCGGTAAAAAAATTTTTTTTTGTACTTCTTTGAAGTTTTTTCAATGTCTTTATACACACTACAGCCTACAATAATGAAGTGATTATGACGAAACTTATGGAAAATGTTCCAATTAGTATTAGAAGATAATTATCATCTTCTGGGACACATTGATCAAAGCGGCGGGGGGTCTACCATACAAATGCTGATTTTTCACACTTTGTTTTTAAAGTTTGTTGGGAGCATACAGACTTCACTCATGAATTTATTTTAATGACACTTTGAAAAAAGATGAAGACTTAAGTAACAAAGAACTGATTTGTTTTTGGACAATATTGGAATAAGTGGTGGGGGTCCTCCCAAACACCTGTTTAATGTGTCACACTTTTTTCAATGTTTGTTGGGAGCACACAGCGTTCGTTCGTGAATGAATTTTGATGACACTTTGAAAAAAGATGCAAACATGTATGGCAAAGAACTGATTAGTTTTTTAGCGATAGTGAACAAAGTGGTGGGGGGTGTCCCAAACACCTGTTTTTTTGTTAGCTCAATAACATCTGTACCTGATAATCGAATTGGATGAAACTTGGTACATGGGCATTTAGTACGGTTCACAACAGTTCTGCATCCCAACTTCCGGTTTTTCACTTCCGGTAAAAAGTTTTTTTTTGTAAATTTTCAATTTTTTTCAGTGTTTCAGTGTTGTTCAGTGTGTTTCTGAACACTACAGCCTACAATAATGAAGTGATTATGATGAAACTTATGGAAAAGGGTCCAACTAGTGTGGGAAGATAATTACCATCTTTTGGGACACATTGATCAAAGTGGCGGGGGGTCTACCATACAACTGCTGACTTTTCACACTTTGTTTTTAAAGTTTGTTGGGAGCATACAGACTTTATTCATTAATCAATTTTAATGACACTTTGAAAAAAAATGAAGATTTAAATGACAAAGAATTGATTAACTTTTGGACAATATTGGGATAAGTGGTGGGGGTCCTCCCGAACACCTGTTTATTGTTTCAATATTTGTTGGAAGCATACAACATTCGTTCGTTAAGTAATTTTGATGACACTTTGGAAAAAGATGCAAATATGTATGGCAAGGAACCGATTAGTTTTTTTAGCGATAGTGAACAAAGTGGTAGGGGGTCCTCCGAGCACCTGTTATTTTGGATGAATCTTGGTACATAAACATTTAGTACGGTTCACAACAGCCCTGCATTCTTACTTCCGGTTTGTCACTTTCGGTTAATTTTTTTTTTACTTTTTCTCATACAACAGAATTTATGTTTGTTGGGATACTACTGCTTTCTTTAATTTTTTTACAATTAGAACTACGAAATCTATAACATTGGTTAGCTTTTAATTAAAGTATTTGATGGAAGTATTTATTTTAATTAAAGTATTTATATATCCAGAACACTATGTTTCCAGAGCTGTGGTGAAGTCAGCCTATGCATCAGCGTCGCAATATTTTGAAATTATTTTGAAAATGTTTAATTTATTTTGGAAAAAAGTTTTATTTGAATTGGATAAGGTTTATTCTATTTTAGGGAATGTTTCGATTGAATTTTAAATGGCTTATTTTGGAAAAGAGATCCTATATACTTAGAGTATGATTTGCAACAGTTTTGCATTCCAACCTCCGAGTTGTTACATTTTAACATTTAAAACATTTTTTTGCTTTTTCTATTCGTACAACAGAATTTATGGGATAATACAGCTAATTGTTTATTGTTTTACTTCAGTCTGAAAAACCTAAGTATTACATTCATGAGCTAAAAGTGAAATTCTAACCCCCAGTTTTTTAGCATTTCTCGACGTTTTAGGACCTACTGATTCTAAAAAAGCAAAAAAAATATTGCGACGCTGATGCGTAGGCTGACTTCACCACAGCTCTGGAAACATAGTATTCTGGATATATAATGAGCTAATATCCATCAAATACTTTAATTAAAAGCTAACCAATGTTATAGATTTCGCATGGTTCTAATTATAAAAATATTAAAGAAAGCAGTAGTAACCCATCAAACATAAATTCTGTTGTACGAGAAAAAGTAAAAAAATTTTTTTACCGGAAGTGGCAAACAGGAAGTTGGGATGCAGAACTTTTGTGAACCGTACTAAATGGTAATGTATCAAGTTTCATCCAATTCGTTTATCAGGTGCAGATGTTATTGAGCTTTCAAAAAAACAGGTATATGGGACAGACCCACCACTTTGTTCACTATCGATCAAAAACTAATCAGTTCCTTGCTCGTATCATCAAATTTTATTCACGAACGAATGCTGTGTGCTCCCAACAAACATTGAAAAAATAGAGACAGCTGATTAGTTCTTTGTTATTTCAGTCTCCATATTTTTCTAATTGTCATTAAAATAAATTAATGAATGAAGTCTGTATGCTCCCAAAAAACTTTAATAACAAAGTGTGAAAAGTCAGCATTTGTATGGTAGACCCCCCGCCACTTTGATCAATGTATCCCAAAAGATGATAATAATCTTCTCACACTAATTGAAACCTTTTACATAAGTTTCATCATAATGACTTCATTATTGTAGGCTGTAGTGTGCATAAAGACACTGAAAAAAATAGAAAAATTAAAAAAATAAATTTTTACCGGAAGTGAAAAACCGGAAGTTGGGATGCAGAACTGTTGTGAACCGTACTAAATGCTGATGTACCAAGATTCATCCAATTCGATTATCAGGCACAGAAGTTATTGAGCTTCCAAAATAACAGGTGCTCGGAGGACCCCCTACCACTTTGTTCACTATCGCTAAAAAAACTAATCGGTTCCTTGCCATACATAGTTGCATCTTTTTCCAAAGTGTCATCAACATTTATTCACGAACGAATGCTGTGTGCTCCCAACAAACATTTAAAAAATTGTGACAGTAAACAGGTGTACGGGAGGCCCCCACCGCTTACTTCAATATTGTCCAAAAACAAATCAGTTCTTTGTTATTTAAGTCTCCATCTTTGTTCTAATTGTCATTAAAATAGATTAATGAATGAAGTCTGGATGCTCCCAACAATCTTTAAAAACAAAGTGTGGAAAGTCAGCAGTTGTATGGTAGACCCCCGCCACTTTGATCAATGTGTCCCAAAAGATGATAATTATCTTCTCACACTAATTTAAACCTTTTCCATAAGTTTCATCATAATCACTTCATTATTGTAGGCTGTAGTGTGCATAAAGACACTAAAAAAACATCAAAAAATTACAAGAAAAATGTTTACCGGAAGTGAAAAACCGGAAGTTGGGATGCGGAACTGTTGGAAACCATACTAAATGCTGATGTACCAAGTTTCATTCAATTCGATTAGCAGGTACAGATGCTATTGAGCTTTCGAAAAAAAGGGTGCTCCGGGGACCGTACACCACTTTGGTCACTATCGCTCAAAAACTAATCAGTTCCTTGTCATACATATTTGCATCTTTTTCCAAAGTGTCATCAAAATTGAATCACGAACGAATGTTTTATGCTCCCAACAAACATAAAAAACATTGGGTAAAAACCACCTGTTGTATGGGGGACTCCCCAACCCTTTATCCAATGTACTCCATAAGCTGATAAAATCTTTCTCATGATACTTGAAAGCTTTTACCAACGTTTCATGAAAATCGATTAGTAATTGTAGGCTACAGTAGGGATAGACACTTGAAAATAAAACTTTTTAACCGGATGTGACAAACCGGAAGTTGGTAGGCAGAAATATTGGAAACTGTATTAAAACCTTATGTACTAATTTTCAATAAGATCGTAAGCCGGGATTAGATTTAAAAATTTAAACTTAGAGGTGTTCGGAAGACCCCCGCCATATTGTCCAAATTAAATGAATCCAGATCTTCCATTTTCGAGTGAACCTGTATCATTTGCCAAAGTTTCATCAAGATCGTATGCAGAAAGGTCACCCACACACCCACACACACACACACCCACGCACATACAGACGTACACCAAAATTTTTATTGGCTATTTAGATAGAGGATGGTCCAAAACAAAAGAAAAAACAAAATTTGGGGTATGTAAGATTTTTTTTTTCACGATAGATTGCATTACTTAACACAATTTAAAATTGTGGTGAAGTAAAAATGTATGTCTGTCTGTCGGCCGACCGTCCGACCGTCACAACCTCCGAAATCTAGAAAACCGCTGGACGGATTTCAAAATTTTTTTTTTCTAAAACTAGGTTTACTCAATGGGAAGAGCCGAAAGGACGATGTGTTCGATTACTGTACCGGAAGTGTGTCAAAACAAGGAAATGTGCATATTTTTTGCTTTAAAAACGTTAATTTTTAGTGGTAATGAGTAGGAACAAAGAATGTGGAGAAATCTGGATGGTCGGGATTGGTATGTGAGTTCTTAAAAATATGTGAGACCAAAACTAGATTATTGCATTATAAGTTTGTCAAAAAAATGTTGTCAAGTGTGAAAAGAAAGATTTTTATTTATTTTCTTACCCAATTTTTTGAAAAAAAATAAAATTAATTATTTGTTTGACATGAAATTTTATTATTATTATTGAGAATTATGGCATTATAAGTTTGTCAAAAAAAATGTTGTCAAGTGTGTCAATTGAAAGATTTTTATTTATTTTTATACCCAATTTTTTGGAAAAATAAAATAAATTATTTGTACGACATGAAATTTTATTATTATTATTGAGATAGTCAAAAAAATAATGTCAAGTGTGTCAAAAGAATGATTTTCATTTACTTTTTTAGAAAAACATAAAATTAGTTATTTGTATGAAATGATATGTATAATGAACATGAAATTATTATTATTGAGAATTTTATTGCATTAGTTTGTCAAAAAAATATTGTCAAGTGTGTCAAAAAATGATTTCATTTATTTTTTTAGATAATTTTTTGGGAAAAAAAATTTAACTGTTTGTTTACGTAAATTTTTGAATTTGTTATAGTTTTTGAAATATTTTTGGAATTTTGAAAAATTTTCAATTTTTGATTTTGTAATAATTTTTGGAATATTTTTAGAATTTTGAAAAATTTTAAATTTTTGATTTTATTATAATTTTTATAGTTTTGGAAAAAGTTTCAATTTTTGATTATTTTTGCCATATATTTAGAATTTTGGAAAAAGTTTGAATTTTTGAATTTATAAGAATTTTTAGAATATTATTAGAATTTAGAAAAAGTTTAAGTATTTGATTTTATTCTAATTTTTGGAATATTTTTAGAATTTTGAAAAAAAATTTTGAATTTTATATATATATTTTTAAAATTTTGAAAAAAGTTTCAATTTTTGATTTTGTAAGAATTTTCGGAATATTTTTAGAATTTTGAAAAATTTAAAATTTTTGATTTTATTATAATTTTGAAAAAAGTTACAATTTTTGACTTTGTTATAATTTTTGCCATATTTTTAGAGTTTTTGAAAAAAGTTTTAATCTTTGATTTTGTAATAATTTTTGAAATATTTTTAGAATTTTGTTTGAAAAAAGTTTGAATTTTTTATTTTATTTAATTTTTACAATATTTTTGGAATTTTGAAAGAAATATGAATTTGTGATTTTGAAATATCGAAACGCTAAATGGAGAGGTTTTAGAGTAGTTTGCTGATTGTATAATTTTTTCACCAAATTATGTTAATTTATGATCTGTTATAATTTTCCGACAACGTATTGACGTTTCGTGTTAGTTTTGTAATACATATCTAAATAGAGATAAAAAATACATGTACTTAACCAAAAAGTTATGTTTGATATAAATAGGTGCCCAAAACTAAAAATCATGTCCTCATAAAAGTTTTTGCCGAAAACTGTATCAAAATCCTTAACCTAGACCGAAGTCTTGATTTCTCAGAGCTGTGAGATTTCAGCCCCTCCGTATTTTATAATTAGAACTACGCGAAATCTATTACATCGGCTGGCCATTAATTGAAGTTTTTGATTAATATTAACTTACTTTATATCCAGAACATTTTGTTACCAGAGCTGTGGTGAAGTTAGCCTATGCATCAGTGCCGCAATATTTTTTTTTGGCGTTTAGATAGATGATCCAAGACAAAATTTGGGATATCTAAGATTTTTTTATCTCGATAGATTGCATTACTTCACACAATTTTGGTGAAGTAACAAGAACCAATATTGTCACTCTGTATGGACACCTGACAACACAATGGTACAGTTGATGCAGTTTCACCCTCTTTTAACTAATTATAATTTTTTTTTGTCTTACAAGTCACAGATAAGACAAGTTTATAACCCATTCAAAACTTCAAAACCACAGAGCTGACATTTTCCCATGAAAACGATTGTGAAAGTTCAAGAATAAAACCATAAAAATAGGAAACCATGTTAAATACAAGCGATTGTTTTTCAAGAGTAAGAACAATTGTAACCAAACTTAAAAAAAACTATCTATTAGGACATCCTGCCGAAGAAATTCTAACGGGATGCAATTCAAGTAACTATAATTACTATTTGTGTTTTAAAAATCAAACTCGATGACTAGAATTAACCTGAATCAACAAACAACACTTGAGTTTTAAATTATTTTAGAAACATTAATTTCAAAAGTCAATTTTAGATGGGAATTCAAAGTTGGGTGTTGAATAGTTTATTCATTTTCATTATTCTTTCAATCAAAATTCCATTTATCAAGAGCAGACATCAAACTATTTGCATCATACTCCATTAATCTTTTATTTGCATTTCAGTTAATTCAAACTGAGATAAAACGATGATATCATTGTTACATGAAACAGTTGTATAGATTACAAAAACAAATAAAAACTTAATTTTTGTTATAATCTAAAAACATTTGATTCCTTGTTTGTTATTAGAAATTTCAAAAGTGTCCATCATTTCGATGAACTTGTAAATGTAATTTATTTGATGTTGTTGTAAATATAATTGACAGCATGACTTGAAATTCTTCATCTGTTTACTGGAGATGAAATATTCCATCCAATTAAACATCATCAAATAGTAATTTATAACACTAAACTTTTGACGTTTTGTTTAATTTGATATAAGTCCGGGAAAAAATTAAAAATTTGTGGTTTGTCAAGAAGCGAATTTCATTGATCGATGTATCCGGATTTAGTGTTTGCCATGATATAAATGAAAAATTACAAGTGGAAAAAACAAAACATTATTGATTTAAAAATAATGTTTGGTTTATCTTTTGTTTGTTTCTCAATTGAAGTTTAAAATAACTGAGATACTGTGACGTAAACAATGCACTTCAAAACCACTAACTTTGACTACAATCTAATCGGATGCATCCAATCACAAACATATTCTTTTTATCGTTTTAGCGGATTTGTTCGAACTTGCGAAGTAGTCACTAGGTGGTTCTTAGAACTCCAAGCAGGTCAGAATAGTCAAATAGTATCAAATGCACATGGATCATGGCCGTAATTAGAGTTGGGTTTTTCCCGAGAAAATCTTGAAAACCATTTCAAGATTCAGGTTTTCCCGAAAAAAAATCTCGAGAAATTTTTTGCATTTCTTTGCTTGACTAATTTTAGGACTTTATACAGTTTTTTTTTAAATTTTCTCGACATCTCGATAATTCTCAAGAATTTTTTTTCGAGAATATGTTGTTAAAATAGACTTTCTAAAAACAAAAACTGTCAATTACTGCGTCTGACGATCCCGTTTTGAAGCTCAAAATTTGCCCGATATAGAAAAATTGCCATCATTTTGAGTCGATGCTGGCTTAATTGTGAAGTGGTCCGATCAGTCTTTGAACATTTTCTGTTTTCTGTATACTGTTTTTATTTTTCTTTACATTTAGTTCGTTTCTCAACGACGAAAAAAATCGCTTACGTTTGGTGTTAGCTTTGCTACACATATCGTCAGCTTGTTTTTTTTTGAATGTTTGTAGAAAAAAGCCGAACCAGGTATGTTTTGACTTCTTTATTTAATTATGTTCTAGAATACATCTGTCACAAAAGCTGTTTACTGGACCGGGCAAATATTTAAGGTCAGATAATAAAACACCAAATCTATCATCTGTCAGTTTTCTTTTTAAGCTTAATAAGAACTCGTCGCTTTAATGTGCAGGATCTTCAATTTTGTGAACAAAAATTCAAGAATGGTATCCGCAGCAAATAAGTTCACATTTTGACGACTAAGGTCTTCGATAACAACATCGTTTAGGTTTTAGAGCATAAGTGATATTATCGCAATGCTTTACTTTACGAAATTTGTATTGTAGTTATGGATTGAATAGAAACTGCCTGAATATGTGTTCCTTTGTTATATTGTATATTACTTGCTTTGCTTGGTATATGTTACTCCATTTTCAGCGAGACGCAGTTGATTCTTCTGTTGTTTCTTAAGTTTATGATATTTTAACATGATAAACACATAACTATATCCATGGAATAGCAGCTGATGGGCGTATAAATGTAATCAATGGAACTTCCACAAAAGTCCATTCGAATCCGAGCACCATAGAAAGAAATTTAACTCAATTATAGTGAGAGACATTTCAAATGTATTTATGAGTGTTCTCGATTCAGTATAAAATATGAACCACAATGCGATGATATGCGGAGAAAAAATATGTTATTCTTGAATTTTCTATCGTTTTATTATTATTAGTCAGTGTAAAACAAAAATTTACATAGCGTTCATACTTATGCACCTGGTTGTGCGTTTGTTCGCCACAACACTCTTCCCTTAGTGCCATCAAATACAAGAAGAAGGGAAGAGTATTTTTTTAATGTTATAGTATGGTAACATGTATGGTAACATCAGTGGAGATATAGGTATCACAGGGCTAAGTTGTCTGAGACCAATATTTATATAGATGTGTACCAGGAGTTAATTTAAAAACTTCGCTTTACAAATAGGAGAAGCAGAGAAGTGATGCTTAGTGTTTGGCAGAACAAAATTGTCTGAGACCAATATACTAACATCTAGCAGACATGAGCTGTAAGTTAATTTTTTTTAAAGATATAGCCTTAAAAGCAATATCTGATTATTACATCCGAAATGACCATACCTGTTTGTCAACAGATATGGTTAACCTTGGTGGATGATCATGTTTATATAACATTTAGGTAACGTTACAGATAATATGTTTTAAATCAGATAGTTTAAAAAAATTAATCAAATTTGCTTCGGCCCATGAGTTAAAAAGAATATTGTGGGTCTTGTGTTATGGCGAACGAAGGCATAAACAGGTGCAAAAGTATGAACGCTACGTGAATTTTTGTTGATAAAACTACACAGAGAAAAATTATGTTGTTCTTGAATTTTCTATCGTTTTATTATTATTAGCCAATAAGCTTCCGTAAAACAAGCTTGAACAAAATTTGTGAAATGTGCATTAATTTTGCATGTTACAAAATCGTTTGCATATTACGAGATGTGCATAATACATGTCATGCACATGTCGTAAAACGCCTTATCACATATATGGGTAATTCTTTTACAAACCGAACAGATTTGGACAAAATCTGACCGACACATTTTTTATTTGGCTGAAATTTGGTTTACAGGTTTTATATCGAATAAAAAAATATATATGCTCGAGGATTTTTTTTTGGAAAATATAGCGGTTCTAAATTTCGAGAATTTCGTGATTTTTGGCTTGACGAGTTATTTTCAAATATTCATAACTTCGGTTTTATTAAAGATAGAAACCTCTAGTTTGTTTTATTTTAAAGTTAAAAGATGCTAGATTACAAAAAAATTAAAATTAATAAAAGTTATTAACAAGTTCCTATATTGTTATAAACAAAAAATAAGTTCAAATTGATCTGTAGTCATTGCCCCCACCCAGGAAATGAGTTTTTAGTATGAGCATCGTATTTTACGTTTCATTTCCTATAAAAAAGTATTTTTTCGGCAAACGGCTGTAAAGTTTAGCTTTACTGCCGCTAGGGAGTTAGCTAAAGTCTAACTTTTTAGCCTGACAGCAAAAGTAACGTCTAGCGACAGCAAAAGTAACGACATTTTTATTTTATATTACGGAGGCTGTAAAGTAGCATTTGTTATTTGTTAGTTTGATATTTTTCAAACATATTGTATAACTATGACAACAAAAAATAAGTTGATTCTCATTGGATTATGATATTTTGAATTATTGTATGTTACTATGACAACAAAACATAGCAAACAGTTTCATTGGACAATGAAATTTTGAATTATTGTATAACTATGACAACAAAATAAGAACTATTTCAATTGGATTATGAAATTTTGAAAAGGCTGCTTTGATAAAATTTTATTCATACAAATTTAAATGTTTTTTTCTCTTTTTTGAAAGTAATTATGACGATAAAATTCATATTTATAAAAAGTTTGATGTATTAATTTCATATTTATACAAAATTTAAACGTTTGCCGAAAAAATTGTGTATTTAATTCGGAGCTAAAGTGACTTTTTGTGTGTCGTCTATAATTGTCAAACTATAGATTCAACACAAAAATGTATCACTTTAGCTCCTAATTAAATAATGTACTATTTAATTAATGGAGAAATGATTTTTGCTGTTAGAAATAAATAAATGTAATGAGCGCGGGACGACAAAAAATTCCATATATGAGTCATTCTTTTACATACCGAACAGATTAGGACAAAATGTGACTAAGACATTTTTGATTCAGCTGAAATTATTTTTACGGGTTCTATATAAACAAAACGATATACTTGTTCGAGGATTTCTTCTTTTTTTTAGGGGAAACAGAGCGGATCTAAATATCGAGAATTTTGTGATTTTTGGCTTGAAGACTTATTTTTGAAGATTCATAACTTCGGTTCTGGTAAAGATAGACACTTTTTGTCCGTTTTATTTTTAATTTTTATTTAATTTTAATTTAATTTTAATTTTTTTTGTAATCTAACAACTTTTAAATTTAAAATAAAACAAACTAGAGGTTTTTATCTTTAATAAAACCGAAGTTATGAATATTTGAAAATAACTCGTGAAGCCAAAAATCACGAAATTCACGAATCCGCTATATTTTTCAAAAAAAAAAATCCTCGAACACGTATATCTTTTTTTCGATATAAAACCCATAAAAAAATTTCAGCCAAATCCAAATCAAAAATGTGTCGGTCAGAAAGGTGTTCGGTTTGTAAAAGAATTACCCATATGCACACAAATCTTAACCGCATGTTTCACTAATAATAAAAACGAAGCGAAAAGAAATTTATCTAATGATAAGAATAATAAACAAAGAATAAAAAAATGGAGAGTGAAAAAGTAGTTTAACATTTTTTTAAATTACTGGTTTTATTTAGCTTTTTATCAGATAATATGACTTTCGTAATCATAAATTGATGAATTTTTTTTATATCTAAAATTATGTGCGAAAGAAAAATTTTTGTGAAGCTAATGAAAACATGCATAAATAACAAACGGGCACTTTAAATAATTAATTTTAGTAATTCAAAAAAATTATTATATATTTTGTTTATCATTTTTCATATCGGTTCACTGATATTTAAATTTATTTTTTTATAATATTAAGAAAATTGTGAAAAATTAATTTTTAATTTTAATTAATATTATTATATATTATATGTAAGCCAAATATTTAAATTTTTTGATTTCTATTTTTTTTTCATTTAAATTTATCATTCAAAAAATGGGGAAAAAATAGAAGCTTCATTTACAAATGCAATCAAATGCATAAATTTTCATTTTACAACTTAAAAATACGACCGCAATCTTAATTTGTCGTAATAAAGTTATCAAAAATATTAGTCTAGGAAAAACTCCTAACATATTAGAAGATCCTAGTCATAAAAGTCCTATATCAGTTCTATGCACATTTTGTATATATGTTTGCATTATTTGAAAATGTTAAATTAAACAAATAGGTATGACATTAGCACTCAAATACTTTTAAACTTTAACTAAATTTAAAACATGCACTATAGAATGTTAAAAAAAACTTCAAAATTATTCAAATAAGAAAGTGCACGTAATGTCCAAAGACTCGTGGCATCATTACCGTTATTTTGGGTAAAAAAATTTACGTTTGCGTTCATACTTATGCACATGTTTGTGCGTTCGTTCACCACAACTTCTGCGCCAGTGCTCATAAACTTACGAACGTATTTGCTGATGCATAAAATTATTTACTTATTTTACATGAAATTTTTAGTTTTAATTATTAAAAAACAATTATTTTCAAAGATGCCTTTTGAGCTAAAAGTACTTTTTTCGTTTTCTAAATATTAAGCTTTGTACCAAAAACGTGTTCCAGACAGGGGTTTTGTTTTGTTGACGAGAAAACCCCATTTGAATAATTACTAAAAACAAACACAATCGCATGTACTGATACCTCCTACACCCAACTCAAATTTTGTTCAGACACTAATTTATTCTTATTTATTTCAAAATAATTATCATTTAATTTTTAAAAAAGGATCGTTTTTTCAATTAATATTTCATAAAAAAATCTAAAAAAAAAGTCGAACAAGTGCGAATAAAACTCTGAGGGTTCTGTGAATGTAATATTCTACGAGAATAGTTCAAAAACACTTTTGAAATAAATCAAAAAGGATTCTACTCCAAAAGGTTTTGGAGCAGAAAAAAAATCACTTCCAATCAATCAAAAATCACTTTATGACACGTCAAGGTAAACAATTTTTTTTTTTAAATTTCCAGAAAAGGGACCTAGGGGCCAGGAAAAAAACTCACATTTTTGTGAGTTTTGAATAACTCAAAAACTAAGCAGTCGATAAGTTTATTGGATTTTTTTGGAACTATTTCAATCTTTTTCAATTTTTCTAGATTCCTTGATTCTATGTCTAGTTAAATTTAAACTGTCTAAACTAGTTAAATTTGAAAAACAAAATCGTGATACCTGAATGAAAGATTATTTATAATAAAAAATAGTGAAATTTTCATCGTATTCTTAATTAAAACAACAACAAAATAATATTTTTATCATCGAACTGAATCATTAATTAATATTATTGTAAATATTTAAATAATCAACTTAGTTATGATATCATCGTTTTATCGTAGTTAAATTAAATCAGATGCATATAATAAATTTCATAAGACAACAATACGACGATTAATGTGATTTGTTTATAAATATCAGGTTGATATCAGTTCGTGTGGAATAAATATTGATATAAAATATTAATGTGACTACAAAATAATATTAACTTTTTAACAACAAATGAATAACGAGTGTAAATAAATAAATAATTAGCAATGACATTCAAAATAAATAAATATATTTTTTTTCTCAAATATTCCAACACTCCAATTGTTATTTTTCAAAAGTTAATTATAACTTGTGAAAAAAATTTTAACTTTGACAGCTGATGATTTGTTTATTTTACAAAAAAAAGAAATTCAATATTTCACGTTTACAGATAACAGGGTTATTTAAAAATCACCTCAAGGAAGTTTATAAACTTTCTTTATGTACAGCTTCCGGTGTTTAAAATATGTATGTCAATGAATGAGTTTTAGATAATTTTTGAAAATTTTATGTTTTAGATTTTCACAAACGTTAAAAGAATAGTACATATATTCTTGTATGAGTATAGAATGATGACAATTCTTCACGAGGATGAAGTTTATGGACCGAGCGTGGCGGTTGGCTAAATTTGGCTAAATTTTTTACCAATCCATAATAAATATTCTTACTAAGACATTTATTAAAAATGAAATTCATTATACAAAAACATTTTCACGTTAAATTTCAGCATTTTTCGTGCGTAAATAATTAATTTTTAATAAATATGTAAATTACACAACTTTCAGTTAGGTTCTCATTCTCCATTATAATAAAACAATATTTATAATACATTAATTAATGATTTATTTATATTAATTGTAAAATTGGATTAATTCCTGGACTTGAATTTATATCAATTTTATTATACGTTCGTACAATCTTTGTTCGTATACATTTCAATAAATTTATTTAGGCTTTGTGCGAACTCACGAAATAATGACAGATGAGAACTATTAACTGTCAAAATTTTGTCTTTTGGAATTTATATTCACCATAACGAAACGTCAAAATTTGGTATAGCTTTTTAGCATCATCAAATTGTGACAGTAGACATAACAAATTATTTCAGAAGGAACAACAATTTATTATGGATGTTTAAGTGCCAAAGTAATATTTATATTAATATATATATATATATATATATATATATATATATATATATATATATATATATATATATATATATATATATATATATATATATATATATATATATATATATATATATATATATATATATATATATATATATATATATATATATATATATATATATATATATATATATATATATATATATATATTATATATATTTATTAACAGCAAACATAAAAATTAAAAAGTTTTTCACCTTATGTCAAAATTTTGTTTTTAGACATTTCACCTTCACCAAAAACTTTGTTCTGTCAAATATTTGTGAGTCGCACAATGCCATATTGTTTACGTTGTACTAATTTTGTTAAGAGAATTTTTTGAAAATTCGATCTCAATACGTCCCCAAAAATTTTCGGGATCGACTTTAAAAAAAATTTGCTTAAGAAACTATATCGTCAAGTGCCGATCATTAGATTTCTACAGCCAAAAATCCGAGTATATAATTTAGCTACAAACTCATCTCAATTATCAAATAAAATCTCACGAAATATCTAATATTTCCGCTTGCGTCGCTCTTTATTATGAGATCGAAATATCTGTCGTGTCCCTTTACGAAAAGGTTCTGAAGATTTTTTATAAAACTCACACATAAGCTTCTACAATCAACCCCAATTGTTCTCTACGACCTCTAGTATTCTAGGTCACATTCGAGCTTTCATTTCGTACGCTGGAAAACAATGTATGATGAGATTATATGTTGCCCCTGGGTTAAGCCAGTAGCTTTGCTTGGGGATAGATTGCTGGAAACTCTTTAGCCACAAATTATTGGAGACCTTATACTTAATACGCCCCCTTTTCTATCACTTCCTCATAATCTCTTACCCAATCTGTCAGAATCAGCTAAACTACACTTTATTGTTGAATCCTTTCTTTCGTTTGCCGAGAGGGTCTTGAAACGACACACCTCCTTAATAACTCCATCGACGTGGAACAGGTTAAACCTATACAACCGAAATTTTATCGCTTGTCTCGCATCGTTCAAAAAGAGCTGTACGATGTGATAGATAGGATGTTAGCTTTGAAGGTCATCGAGGAAAGTTCCAAAACGGAAAATAATTAAAAGACACGTTTTTCATTAGTACAATTGAATGAAGAATGCATTATGGCAAATTCCTTTAGATCCTGCATCCAGAGACAAGATAGCGTTTACAGCTCCTGGTCGGCCGTTGTTGCAGTTCACGATTATGCCGTTTGGACTGTGCAACGCACCAGACAATGTGTAAGTATATGGATAAAGTATAATACCGCAATAACTCCATGATCCAGTATTCCTGTTGGGCCATTTCCTATTCCCAAAACCACTCGGCATGTTCGAAGATTTCTGGGCATATTCAATGTGATGCGTCAAAGAGTGGAGTGGGATAGTTTTCTGTTTCAAAAGGATGATGAAGGATTCGATCACCCCATCGCTTTATTTTCTCGAAAGTTAAACCGATCTCAGAGGAATTATAACATTACAGAGTTGGAATGTTATGCGACTGTATTAAGTGTAAAGAACTTTAGACCGTATCTTGAAAGTTACGAAGTTGTCATAATTACCGATTATGCGAGTCTTCAGTGGTTAAATCAACAAAAATATCTAATAAGGCGATTAGCTCGTTGAAGCTTGAATCCCAGAGATTTCCTTTCAAAATCGTTTACAGAGAAGAAAAGAAAACCGTAGTTAACAAAAGAAAATGTTGAGTTTTGGCGTGAGTCTTGCCAAAAAGGTTAGTAACTTATCACAGAAATGTAATTTGGTTGTATGAGATGGAAGGGTTTTCATCAGGACAAATAATAGTAGAAATTTGGCTGATCCTTTAGGAATTAGGTCTTATGTATGTTCCTGAAGTCCTAGTACCTAAACTTTAAGAACCACATCAAGATTCTCCTTCGGCTAGTCACCCAGAAATTGAAAGTACGTTTGAACGTTTACATCGTTTATATTACTGGCCCAATATGTTTAGAGATGCCAAAAAATATGTAAGGAATATGCAAGTGTCATATTTGTAAAACATGTAAATTACGTGTAATTAAGTGTACTATTCTCTGGCGTATATCTATAGACTTTCTTGGTCCATATCCAAGAACTCGATCGGTATTTAGTAATGTTATGTTTGTTATTGCTCATTTTAGCAAATTTGTTATCTTTGATCCTTTAAGACCAGGTACAATATAAACAGCTATACAGTTTTATAGAAACGGATTTTTAATTTGTTTGGTGTACCCGAATTTATTGTTTCTGATAACGAAAATACAGCCTCCAATAGAATTTTTCGGAACGAGTAAACCGAACCGTATTATCAGAAATACGTTCATATTTAAAAAAAGACAATTGTGGATGAGGTAACAATTTGGATGATATTGGAGGTGAACTACAAACCCGTATTATGCTCTGTTTGGTCGGTATATGATTATCCATGGAGATTTTTGCCAGGTTTTACATGAACTTCGATGTTAAGGAAAAGCAGACGTAGAGAGATTGAATCCTTCAACCCACCTTGAGTTGATGAGAAATAACATAATAAAAAGGTTACAACAATCGTCACAGCAACATTCCTAGCAATATAACTTGCGGAGTCGGCAACGGTCGTTTGACGTTTCCTGTTGGTCATAAGTTTCGGAACATAAACTGAATGTTCGAAACTTTCCCCAAATTGATGCCACAAAAATTTTTTATCCCTCTCATCAAAACTTGCACAAAAACTGATCAAATCAATAAATAAGGAGAGAATCGGAAATGTTGCATATCGTTGTGTGGGCGAAAAGGGATGCAACTTAAGCGTGTATCACTTTAAAGATATACAAAACTCGTACGCAACACATATTACATTTTTCTTCTAATCTTTTTTTATATCTTTTGCCTGGTTTGAGGCTTCTCATGGGTCGAAAGGCAGCACCACAATTTGTAACCTCCTTTCTGGGGATTACAATGTTTTATGCCAATTTAACTATCTTTAGGTAACCTTCTTTCCCTTCAACAAAACAAATATTTTTCATTTTAGCAAACCTGATATATTTTCACATAAATAAATTCTATGAAAGGTCCAAAAGAAAACAATTACAATTAAATAAAATAATTTACCTTACAAAAAATTGTGGAATTATAAGGTTCTTTTTATCATATGGAAAACAATTTTCAGTTGTAATTTCCCAAGGTCGGTGATAATTCGAAATAATAATTTTTTGCTAAAAATTTCGAAAGCAAGTATATTGATAACAGCACGAGGCCGTAGGCCGAGGCTATTATCAATACCACTTGCTTGAGGAATTTTCCAAAAAATTATGAGAAATTATCAACGAACGAGGGAAGTTCGTTTAGAAAATTTTTTGCCATTTTTCATTTATTTATATATTTTTTATGAAATATACTGATAATTAGGCTGATAATTTTGAATCCCAGTAAGCCCAGTTTTGAATCCCAGTAAGCCAGACGTATGACTATTTGTTATTAGTATAATTCAAATTTTATTGGTGATATTTTTATATGTTAATTTTATTAATGATGTCATTACATTTTAGAGAATTTCATTGAGTTAAATTAAAATAAAACTAAGCGAAAAATGCTCAGTCTTATTTTGAAATAATTAACTGATATCACAGTAGGCTAACGTATAATTCATAAAAAATATATAAAGAAATGAAAAATGACAAAAAAATTTCTAAACAAATTCCCCTCGTTCGTTGATAAATTCTCATAATTTTTTGGAAAATTCCTCAAGCAAGTGGTATTGATAAAAGCACGAGGCTGTAGGCCGAGGGCAATATGCCGAGGGCAAACAATATACTTGCTTTCGAAATTTTTAGCAAAAAATTATTTCGAATTATCACCGCCCTTGGGAAATTACAACTGATAATTTTTAATGTCCCAGTAGGCCAGACGCATAAATATTTGTTATTAGTATAATTGAAATGTTATTGGTGAAATTGAATGATATCATTACATTTTAGATAATTTCATTGGGTTAAATTAAAATAAAACTAAAGCAAAAAATTGTCTGTTTAATTGTTTAACTTCTCGGGACATTTATTTTTACCCTGGTAGAGAAAACATATTTAGTTTTGGTAAATAGCATTCATAGTATTCATAGTCGCCGGCGTCACAGTTTTGTATTTATTTACTTTTGTTATGTCTAACTTCGTTTTGAAAAAACATACAACTGTAATGATCGATAACTTTTTAACGATGTTCATGTACAACATGAACAACGAGAAATAAGAATACAACTATAGTTTTTAGTAAAATGGTTTTTAGTAGTAAATGTTCCTTATTTCCCTTTATAAAAGGTCTACCGGTTTGGTCAATCCATAATTTTTGCAAGCCAGGTTTTCGATTCAATAAGGACCAGTAATATGGATTTGGTTTTTGTGTTTTTCGCTATCAGACTATATGCATAGTCATAAATGGCCCGAGAAACGACCCAAAAACTTCTAAAGGTTAAATTTTAAGTTGCGTTTTTGCTCCATAGTAGACGACAATGAGTATAAAACACGCTAAAATTCTAAAATTCATATAATATGATTACTTAGAGCTAATTCAACGGAAGACCAAATTTTAACAAATTTTCACGAAAGAGGGTGAAATGAAGTCGTGGCGTGTGAACTAATCTCAAAATAATTTGCTTTTTGAGAAATATTCATTCAGTGGCTATAATAATAATTTTTGTAGACAAAAACTAGTTACTTTTTAGCAATTTCACATTTTATAGTTTTCAATTTCCTATTCTGTTGAACAGCAGTCAACACACCAAATATTTCGGTCGTGTTTTTATTCAAATTATAATTTATTTTTAATTTTGAATAAACGATTTTATTACCGAAAAACGATGAATTCATACTGTTTTTGGCTATTCGAATTAATTAATCAAACTGATGTCGGCTCAACTGAAATTCCAACTATTCTTTACGAGTATTTAGACAACTGTCTACTGTTTTATTGTTTGAAATTCAATTAAAAAGGTATGATATAAAAGTAACCAATTAGCATGAATATAAAAAACATCATTGATTACTAAAAATTGGAAATTAATCATTAACCGTGCATATTTTGTAAGATGACAGAAATGGTATATTAGATCGGATTCACTCTATTTTATTAAAATCTTAAATTATTAATCAGAAGTAAGTTTTGTAAGTTGTTTTTATATGATTATTTTGAGGTCATATCGAGATTTTTAATCCTTCCTTGTGCTAAAAATAAATAAACACAGATTTTTTAACAACTGTTTTGTATAAAGTTTTTTTGTTTATTTGAATATTTTAATTTATTTTTTTACTTTGCACCTATAGTAAAAATATAATTTTTAAGTTTTTGTATAAATTAAATTTTATTATATGAGAAAGTGATAACTTCCCATGGTGATGTCCCAATAAGGTGAAATAAAACAAATTACATCAGAAACTAAATATAATTTTATTTTATTGATGCAGTATGAGGTGTTAATTCGCAAGACATCTTCATGAGATTCTTACTTTTTTTTAATAGCAGTTTAGTCTGGACCTTCTCTAATTCAGGTTTTGACTCATGGTTCTGTAATTCAGGTTTTGGTATAATATAAAATTAATTTTTACACCACAATTTTAAAATGTCTGAAGCAATGCAATCTATCGAGAAAAGAAATCTTACATACCCCAAATTTTGTTTTCTGGACCATCCTAAATAGCCAATAAAAATTTTAGTGTACGTGGATGCGTGGGTGGGTAGGCGTATGTTTGACAAACCTGCATAGGTTCTTGAATCTTGATGAAACTTCGGTACATATATATCCAACTTGACTCGAAAATGGAAGTTTTGGATTAATTTCAAAATTGGACAAAATGGCAGGGGTCTCCCGAACACCTGTAAGTTTGAATCTTCAATAACTTCTAATCCTGAATTTCAATCTTATTGAGACTTGGTATATAAGGTTTTAATACTGTTTCCAATATTCTTGCATACCATTTTCCGGTTAAAAAGTTTTTTTTAAGTGTTTATCCTTACTGCAGATCGATTTTCAAATCGATTTTCAGCAGCAATTTTCCAAGGACGGTGATAATTCAAAATAATTCTTTGTAATCATTTCGAAAGCAAGTTGATCGGCAATAGTCTGAGATCGTAGTTCTGCCACTTGCTTAAGCAATTTTCCAAAAAATTATGAAAATTTCGCACTGATCGAGGAGAATATGTAAAGGGTCATAAATCATGATGTAAGGGCTCAGATCTTAACCGGATACATCTTTCCCTACCACTGACAGGGATCGGATCAGGCACTCTGAACAGTAATGTAATGCATCAAACTATCTAAACCGGATCAGGCAGCCCTACTATAACCGAGCTAGGACCGAGCCAGGATGTACTTTTTACACAATAAATTTGTTTAGAATCCGGCTTGATTTATTTGTTATATGAGGTGACTAAGATAACTGATTTATCTACGGAGAAAATGACATTTCAAAGGTTGAAGCTTCAAATATAATTACCTAAAGCAAGTTATAGCATTTTTTGAGCTTGCGATTACGATCCAGTAAACTGAATCCGTACACTACCTCGTCGTCTTAATATACAAACAATTTTGAGCCAGTTAAACTCCTTTTAATCAAAAGCTAAATCGGTTAAATTCAAAACGCCCTATATTGTCTTCATTCTATCTTCTGAATTTAATGCAACTTGATGTGTTATGACGGGTAATTCAGGCTCCATAGTTGTGATTCGAGCCACTGTCCCGCATACCCTGGGTTTGCCTTGGCAGAGATTTTCTTGGTCGTTTTCATTTTGTCCTGTACACATAGTTTCGCATACTCAATCCATAGTTGTCATCTGCTGTGGTTTCCGTTAAGAAAAAAAAGAAAATTATTGTCCTAAGGTAGTTGTGTAATATTTCTCCAATGTAGTTTCCTTTGCTCAATTTGTATTCATACTTCCGCTATTTTCAGGTAGATTTCCTACAATCGTCTATCAACTAATAATATTTTTCAATGTGATCTCCTGTATTTAATTTGTATTCATTAATCGCTGTAAAATTGTCAGAAAACGGTTGAGTAATATCATTAATCCATAATCGCGTTATTTACAGGTATGATTCGTACAAACGTTTCGTAAACAATGTTTTATTTTAAAATTTCTCCCAATTTCTATTACAAACTAGCAGTCCATACTCTTTATTGGGTACAATAGCTAACGATAAAACAAAAACAAAATTTCCCAAGAAACTACCTTATCGATTCGTTATTAACCGCATATAAATAGTTGATGACAGCTAGCCTCGCGCGCTTAGTCGATTTTTGGTCGAGTTAAACACACAGCTGTTGTTGATTTTTTTTGACGTTTACCCGTCGAGTATTTTGGGTGTGGTTTTCTTTTATTCGAAAAAAAACCAAGAAATCTTTTGGCTGATAAAGATGAAAATAAAAAGAACCGATTAGGAGCTGAAAGCCATCAAACGGATAATTGTAACCTCAGGTAATGAGTATTATCTAATAAATAATGAAAAGAAGGCTAAATAAACGGAGACGTTTGCCGTGTCATCATTAGTTGTTTTGGATTGTGGTTATGAAAAGATATGAAAAGAAAACCATAATGACACATATTGAAAATGTTACGTGTAAATTCTGTGTTATTTAAAGTCATGGACTGTTCAATTAATCAAAAAAAAAAAGTAATAATTAATATAATTAATATGAATACATAATTTTACCTAGTTAAATTGGTTAGTACAATTCGGTGTTAGTTTAAATTATAGAACTGATCAATGATTCCAAAAGAAAATTATAATTGTACAAATTTAAGTTGTTGAGTGTAAATCGGTGTTAACAGCTGTTGGTGGGAAAAAAAATTACTGTTAAATAAAACGAAAAAAAAAAATAATAAAAATCATAACCGCAATCGTATAATTTTGTCAATATTGTCATCCTGTACGCTGAATAATCGTTTTGGGGGTCAACAACGAGCTGTTATTGGAACAGTTTTTTTTAACCGGACCGTCGTCCTGTTTGCAGAATTCCATAAAACGACCGAGTGGATGAGGATGCAGGAGTAGAGTAGCTTTTGGGGCGGGACCTGGAATACCAATGGGGTGAGTGTTATTTTATTTTTTTTAATTTTAAATTAAAGGTATGAATGAGTGTGGATACGTGTGTATATGAGTGTGAGTGTGGAAGGGGCATGTGATGCATGTTCGTGAATCAAGGTCAATATTATACTTCATTTATATAAAAATGTTGACGACCTGTTTTAGACCATCGGATACTGATAATTCTGGTAATGTTAATAAAAATGAATTGAAGACCGCCTCGTCTGCATGTAGATATGGATTATCAGATATTTTAGTGGAATAGTTAAAACGGAGATTTGATCATATTGGATGTGGAACAACTGTATTTGAGGAAGTTGTGCAGGTTTGTATACTTTTATAAACGTATACGTCCCATCAGGCAGTATGGTATTGGTATGGATGGTGTTGTACCAATTCACTATGAAACATTTCTGCGTCAGCCTAAAAGTTTAAATTTTCTTAATTAATTTCTTTTGGACTTTTAATGGATAGTTGCCTCTGTTTTCACGATAATCTAAACAGAAGCAGCCAAACACGAATGGTGATTTTAGATTTGACTTAACCTATTATTGGCTATAAACACATTGCCGAATTTCGATATTTTAAACCAAAAAAAAAGGAAAGGAAATTTACAGGTTGTTTTGGCTTAGACTGTAATTCAGTTTCCGTTTATAATTATGTGTCAAAATTATTATATGAATATTTGTTTGTTTTTTTTTTTTTAATTTCCGCTGTGTAATTTTCACCCATATAAATATCTATCAAAATTATTGTTGTACTGTAAGGCGTTTGATAAAAATAAAAGATAACTAATTACACAATGTTAATAATTGTAGCAGGGTACGGTTAGTAACGTACAACTCATATTATAAAGTATAACGTTTACCTTAACAATGACTAGTATAACCATAACAAATAAATAAATAATAAGAAATTAGAACAATGGCTGAATTTCCCCAGAGGAAATCCGATTGATTCCACCCAACTTATATTTCCAGAAATTGAAGATCAATTGTGCTAAACGAAAGCCCCAAACCTATGTACTATGATTGACCATTGATTACATAAATCATCAATCATGATTATCCACGATCGTACGGTCGCATTTCATTGAATCAGTGTGAGTGTGTATGTGTGTGGGTGCGTGTGTGGGGTGTGTGTGTGTGAGGGTGTGTGGGTGTATGCGGTGTGAGAGCGTGTGAAGGTGTGGTGTGAGTTGTGGGGGTTGGACGTGGTGATAGTAGTTCTTTCGTGTACGTGGGTCGCCAGAGTCTCATTCTTTCACTTGCTTTTTCTCCTATCTGTTATTATCTCATGTTACTCGTACATTACAGTTATTTGTGCTGGAGTAGCAGGTATTCTTCTCTCGATCCCATGGGCTTTAACTAGTGAGGGGCCTGCATTGGACCTGCTATGCAACTTCGTTGCTAGGCAACGAAGAAGCGCTTCATTACAGATGATAGCCATTTACTAAATCTAACGTTGGGAAATCCGTACATTTTTGAAACTGATCAAGTACCTCCGTTATGTTCGATAGCGGAAAAGAATCACCATCAGTAATTTTGTTCGGTTTTCTGAAATCTACTACACACCATTTTTTGCCATTTGATTCTTTAGAGACAGTAGAAAGAGGTGAATTTTACGAGCTAGCACTGTAGGAGACTATTCCATCAAGTATCCGAGAAATGTTCATTATGTTTTTATCAATAATTTCTTTATAGCCTCTGGTAAACGGTCGTGTTTAATCTTATATGTTACTGGGTTGTTTATCTCCATTTATAAAAAAAACGTCATGAAAATTTCGAATAAACTTTTTAACTTGCCTTTCGATCTCATAATTCAGATTTGAAAGATCAACTTCAGCTCCCACCTTGTTAAAACGATTGTCAACAACATGTCATAACTTGACAAACTTTAGGTTTTACTACAATCCCTTAGGTGTATAAATAACTGCATAATCATTTTCAATAGAAACAAAAACATTTCCAAGGTAAATCCCAGGTTTGATCTCTCGTGCAACACATGCAACTTCCTTTTGAGCACTTATTAAGGTTAACGTTAATAATCATTTCAGATCTAGAAGGAATTGAAATATAAAATGCGGTATAAAATAAACGATTAGAAGTAGATATTGCATTGGACGTTTCAAATTCGAAATCAATAATTTCAAGGTCTTCAAGTGTTTGTAAAGAATAATCAATTTTGCAATTGTAAGTACTTAGAACGCTATTGCCAATGATTCCAGCGTATGGTATAGGAAAGTCTTTAGAAACTATATGAAATGGGTGTCACACGACTTGGGTTTCAGAAATTTGGATGTGAGGATAAGAAATACTAAGTCTATCAACCGAAGCATTGGTAATGCCTTTAATTTTAAATTGTAAATTTGGATAGCACAAATTGTCATCCTCCAGCAAATTTACTTTTAAAATACTTATGTCTGCACCTGTAAATTTACTTTTAAAATATTTATGTCTGCACCAGGAACGTAATTCATTCCAGATTGTACACAGTTTTAAGTTAGCAAATTCAAAATTCTTTATATAGGTTTTACTATACTAAAATAGATAAGTTATCGTTTGGAATTTCAGCAGCCAAATTCTGTAACTGTGAAGCGGTGAAGTGATATAAATTTCTTCGTTTCTTTTTATTAAAAAACTTATCACTTCACCGCTTCACAATTACAGAATTTGGCTGCAGGTAAATTTTGTTTTATAGAAAGACTTTCAGAAAAATCAACATGCAACATATAAGGATTTGAAATATAATTTGAATGAGGAATGACAGATTCGAAATATAATTGGAATGAGGAATGACATTTGACAAGAACAAGATAAGGTTGAATAAAATTTATTACAACAAATCGATTTTTCTTTATGACTCGAGTTTATGAAATCAATTCAAATACTCTACTTCATCTTGGTTCTTGGAGACTTTTATTGCAAGTTTTTAGAAATATCTCGTATGGAAATGTAGGTCCGGGTAAATAATTGGCGAATTTCTATTACTTTCTTTACGAATTTTTCATACTTTTCAACGAACGGGTTAAAGTATACTTTGGTCTCACCGAATGCAAACACTCGATATCAAATTGATTACATGCTAGTAACAGTAAGTCTCTTTTCGGGCGAATGTGTACTTTTTTTGAAGTGCGTACATTTGAGGAAGTAACCATTTTCTTGTATATGCAAAAATTAGGTGCTGCATCTTTCAAAAAGACTGCTGAGGGATATGTATCAAAACCAAAGTGCTGAGTTATTGAAGGAGCCAAAAACTATTAATAAACGTTCAAACGTCCTGATATTTCCATATTTCCTGATGTTTCGGTACATCACAGGCCATAAATCGACAATCACAAATTTTACATACAAAACGAAATATGCCGCCATTCCTAGACCCGTTGCCCGATTAAGCTCAAACTTCAGCACGGTGCATGCTAAGGTTTACCATGTGATTTCATTCAATTCTTATTATTTGTAGTATAT
Organism: Diogma glabrata; assembly: GCA_963693315.1. Taxonomy (NCBI): domain Eukaryota; kingdom Metazoa; phylum Arthropoda; class Insecta; order Diptera; family Cylindrotomidae; genus Diogma; species Diogma glabrata. The sequence continues at coordinate 146,627,636 of OY856187.1, forward strand.
TTTTCCTCGAAGACATATTATCACTACTGATTCTCTTAATGAATTGATTGTCGTCTACCAATTTCTATTTAAATTTGATTTTGTGCTAGTTCAAAGTAATTACAGCATGTATCACAACAACACATAGATGCCTTTTAAGAACTAGGTCCCACAACAACATGTGTTTTAAGGTTTCAATGGACGCTTTTTTAAACCTTTATGGATTCAAGGCACTCGAGACTATTGATTTGGGTAAAGCATTTCATTTGTACGTTGTATTCCTTTATACGTTTATGTCCTTGGTTCTCAAACTTTTTGAAGTCGGGGAACACTAAACTCTGATATATTTTTAGGCGGAACATCTACAATACAGCATACACTTTACAACAGAGGGCGAGGGTGGCTAACATTTTCAAAACCAAAAGTGCAATAAAAAACAGAATAATGTTTGCCAAAACACTCCATTATTTACTACGTTTTCATGCTTAGTTCAAAACGATTTGAAAACCAAATTCGAATTGAATTCACCATGAAAACATCAACAATTACAGTTTTGAATACTATTTATTTTTAAATACGATCTCGATTTTTTTTTGGGATCGTATCGGTATCCAAATATTCGAAAATACATGAAAACGGAAAACTGGATCGTGTCATGCGCAGTAAAATGTTTATGTTTGTTTTTAATTACAAAACAACTAATTTCACATTGATTTATAAAATGTTTATTTCATTAACTTTATTTAAAAGAAAAATACAATATCAAGCATAAAAAAATAAAATATTGAACACAATTAATGAAACACAATTAAACGCTTTTTGACCTTTTGACAGTTTTTTCAACAAAGTTTTAAAAACGTTTTCAACCCGTTTTCAATCCAATCATGAAAACACTTTACAGTTTGAAAACGGGATGAGAATGCAATTCTTTTTCGATCTGCATGAAAACGTAGTAATTATAAAGCAAAAAGGAAACGGAATCGTGTCGCAGCGTGTGATTGGCAACCCTGCTTCCAAGTGCTACTTTTAGAAAATAATATGTTTATAAATAAAATATGTACCGATATCGATTGATGCAAATATATTTATTGAAAGCACAATTAAAATTACAATACTTTTAAAAAAATCTCAAACTTAATGCGATCCATGAGCTTGACGATCTTTACAGATCTCAGCGATATCGGGGCGAATAAATGATGCCACACGCATTTCTTCTTCTAAATTTCCTAGTCTCTTACGTTTGTTTGTCTTTATATTGATCATAGTTGAAAATTCTGCTTCGCAAAGTTATGTCGTGGAAAATAACAATAATATGTTCAAGGATTTTTTGCTTATACTCGGGTATTCATCTTTAACAGAGATCCAAAAATTTTCAGGAGTGTTTTCATGGAACTGTAATTTTAATCCACGATCTGAAGAAAACGACGTCAATTCTTCTTCTTCATTTAAAGTAAAACTAGAAAATTCGGAAGAAGTAAACGGGTTTCTTATCCAATCATTTGTTCATATCGTGTGAAACAAAAACTTCATACATTTTTTATTTATTTATGTGTAAAAAGAGAATTTTAATAACTGCAATAATATTTTATGTTTTCAGGAAGTAATTTTAACCCGAAAGATATTTTTATTCATACAAAGCCGAGAAACGTGTAAATTTTACATACTTGTAAATTTTACATTGAATTGATTTTTATTTTCAAACAATTTTTAATTGAATTGATTGTACATTTGATTTTTTCGCGGAACAGTGGAAAGTGCATCGCGGAACACCAGTGTTCCGCGGAACACGCTTTGAGAACCACTGGTTTATGTCATGGTCTCCCCGTGCGTGATTTATTCGTTCATGAATTTTACCCTTTGAAGATAGAGGAAAGAATGATTTGTGTTGTACAGTATCTTCTGCAAAACTATTTTTCATCAGCGTGATTCACGTAAATTTTGACTGAGGAAAAAATCCATCTATATATACCGTAATGTATCGGTCAGGTACGATAACATACGCTTCACGTACGAATGTTGGCGATCAGATATATCAAATGGCTGTCTTCCAAAAAATGTTGATATATGTAGATAAGTATAGTGCTCGTATATTTTAGATAAGACTTGGAGTAAGGTTATCGGTTACGGAGCATACTAGACGTTTACCGACTTCCAGCTCGAAAAAAAAATACCAACATTATAAAAATTGTTGAAAATTTTATTTAAAATGGATGCAAGTTCTATTAAAAAATGTTTTTAGAATAATTAATAGGAGGAATATCTAGACGGGAAGCTGTAGAACTTGAAGTAAAGCGTTTCGCGAACAAAGTAGCTTTCATTGGGAGGTCATGTAACCATTAAATCGCCGCCAATGATAGGCGGATGATGTAAGATTTGAACTAGAATTTTAAAAATTAGTGGCACAATTTCGGATTTTTTGATTTCGATTATCTGGATTACTATTCTGTTGGCTTTTATATTGGGATCGATTTACAGCATTTTTGTTATGTATCCAAATATTAAATAATCTACGTTTAATTTTAAGAGACAATTTAACCGCTCTCGATTTAAATATTTTTTTGGGACGTCATTTAGTCAGCAGGCCGTTTCTCGTTTCATTTGATGATTACTTCATATTTTATACTTCGAGAGGCGCCTGTCCTTGATGAGTCCAACAACTTTTGTACCGGCCATTTTTCTCGATCGGGCCGCTTTTTCATTTAGTAAATTCCGAAACATTACGATTGCCCGAGGGTCTTGTAAATTTACTACCACAATTTTTTTTATAATAATGGGGAGTGGAAACTTGTTTTAGTAAAAGTGGATAATCTTGTCCGACAAAAATTTGTCTGCTACTGTTGAGTCCGACGATTGAAATTTTGGCATGTCTGGGTTGTCGAAATCGACAATTGCAGACAATTTTTTGTCGGACAAGTTACCCTCATTTTCTTAAACAAATTTCCACCCCACATTAATTAAAAAAAGTCAGACAAGTGCGAATAAAATTCGCTCGCCAAAGGTTCCGTGAATGTAAAAGAACACAATATCAAAAATAATTGTCAAAAATTGTGTTGTAATGTCTTTATATTGCCAGACCATAGACGCATAACAAAATAAATGTTTAATCGTAAATGTCAATAGTAAATTACAATCACATATACAAATACATTGATCAAAATACACACCAAAAATCCAAAAATATTGCTTCAGGTTAAATCTTATCCATAGCTGTTTATGGTAACTCAAGAAAGATTCAATTACCATTTACTAGCTTGTAAATGGTTTAAATTTGATTTTTATTGGTCAATCAAGTGTCGAAATTTAGGGGGGGTGGAGTAAACATACATACTAAAATTATTTTATTTACAATAACACAAAAACTGTGCATTGCAAAATTCTAAAAAAAATTTTAATTTTTTTTACTCTCCCCACACCCATCCCCTAAACACACAGAAATATAATTATTTGAGACTTCGCTATGATTTTCATTCAGAATTTACCAATCCTCTTGTCTCTTTGAATTTTTTCAAAATTTTCTGTCAATCATCGCCGAAACGTAGGGCGCGGAACGGTCTGAAAGTTGCACCTTTTTGACAATAACTCAAAAACTATGCACCGCAAAATTCTAAAAAAAATTGCAATGATTTCTAATTTACGTGCTCTTTCAAATGACACCCGACTTGACCACGTTTTAAATAGTGTTTTTACCCCTTCTAATTTCCACCCCCTTAATAAATATAATTATGAGTATGTGACGGTTTTACATATTTTTTATTAAAAACTTACTAATTTTTCTATCATTCCAAATACATTTGAAGATTTTCGATCAGTTAGGTTCGGAGCTAATCGAGGTAAGAAAACACGAAGAAAACGTCATTATTCAAAATTATACAAAAAATGGTGACGTGTAAAATTCAAAAATAAATTTTTAAGGAATACTGAAATGGAGCCCTTTCATATGATACCCTACTTGAATCTAGAAAAAATTGTATTTTATCAAAGGTCTCACATCGTAACCCTGTAAACCAAATGGAAACAACTTTAGTTTTATTTGTACCTGTCATCTTATGTGAATGTGTTAGTTTTATACGCACCTTAAATTTCAGATCCATAGCATTTATAGTTTACGAAATAATCGATATAATGTGAAAAAATCGTTTTACTCTCACCAACAGGGTTCGTTATAAAAAAACGAAACCCTAAAAATTGTGGTAGTAAATTTACAAGCCCTTCGGGCAATCGTAATGTAATGGCTTTTGCCGAACGAAAAAGCGACCGATTTGAGAAAAATGGCAGATACAAAAGTTGTCGGACTCGCCAAGGACAGGCGCCTCAAGTATAAAATATGGAGTAATTATCAAATAAAACGGGCGAGGGCCTGGTGACTAATTATTCTGAAACGGGCGAATTTATTAATAGCAAAATGAATGAATTCAGCAATGTTTTCAGCAGATACATTTACATCGTCAGTATAAAAACAATGACGATCGAAAGAAAAACCTCAAAAAACCATTGGTGTCCATTTTCTAGAAGTGAAATATTTTATGGGGTTTGAGATCTCTACTTTTTAGTAAATCACTTTTGACTGTAAGGAAATTTTACCTTAATTTCGTTCACAATATTATTGAGGAAATTTGGGGACAGGTATAAAGTTAGTGTAAATAGAGAAATTTCAGCCAAACAAACCTTTAATACTACTGGGTTGTAGCCATCACCATGAATATCAAAATTTGAAAAGCGTTTATATGCAACCCTCTCATGAATGTTTGCACATATACCTTAATGAAGTTTAAAAGCTGATTCAAGCCTATATATAATCTTTTGTGTTACGCCAAAGGGAGAAGTTACAGAAACTTTTGTTGCTATAAGAAAAATAGTATACGGTTTGTCATGCTCAAGATGATGTGGCCCAGCGTCAGGGTTGGCTTTTAATCCATAAAGATTTTGAATTTGCATATTGAATCTTTTAACATATATGCTGTTAAGAAACTGTTGTCCCCGTAAACATTCATTTGTTTGGAAACCGTTCTTTTGCATGAATCAACACGATCAATACAACTTATCGTCTTTTTATTCATATCTTTCTCAACCCCGTTTTCAATGATTTTGTTTTCATCGACTGCTGTCTCATTTTGCTATTTTTTTATTCCTAATTTTTTTTTTGATAAGGCTCGTCTCCACTAACCGCGCCGAACGCTAACGTTTGCAAACATAAATTCGATTAGTGAAGAAATTTGTTAGTTTACCGAATGATATAGAAAACGTGATGTTTGTGTTCGTCAAATTTTAATTTATTTTATTGCTAATTCAATTTGATGCTGGTTTATAAAAGGAAAATTTAAAATAAAACAAAAAAAATTTTTAGTAGGATTGTGCAATTTTTTATTAATGTATTTCAAAGATTTCATTCTAAAATTTTTAAGTGATATAAATTTGTAAAGTTGTAAATGTTAGCAAACATTTATTTTTAGAAAATGTTTGGTTGGTGGAGACAGATTGTTAGCAAACGTTTGTTGTTTGTCTCGTGCAGTGGAGACTAGCCTTTATATGTACATGGACATTTTGTATTTGAAAGACAGTCGATAAGAATTAGATGAAGGTGTCGGTCCGAGTAAATTCTTGAAGTTTTTTTGTTGTAGTTATTAAAACGCTTAAGATGATTATTTTGTTTTTTGTTAAAATTTTCAGCAAAGTTTTTTTCTTAAATTTGGCTTGGTTTCATTAAATTTTGATGAGTAAATCAAAGGAAAAGTAAACAAATTGTTTATTTTTTTCTTTGAGTGAGTGAAATTCGGCAAAAACGCCATTAAGGTTATAATTATCGATACATTGTTATATCATTCCGGCTGTGTGCGTGAGATGCTGTTGTTATATGCAATTTGAACAGAGTCATTCCATAATTAGCAATACGACCAACTGTACATTTGGCAGAATGAGTGTTTTCCGCAATGAGTGGTTTCTTTTATTACTATTCAAAAATCGCCCGAACCAGAGGCGCAACATTGTAAGTAACAACTTTTAATACTATTGGTTTTATTATTCTTGTGCAATAACCGCCCGGACGGAGGTGCAACATTATTATTGGGAATTAGATCTAATCTTTAGTTAGTATGATCGGCTGAATCAACGTGAGCATGAGAAGTTAGATCCGATGCAATCATGAGGTGAGTGAAACTTTTATTTAATCTTTTTTAAATGTAATACTCGTAGTTATATTTATATATGTGTAGTGATTTCGGTTTCTTCGGCCGTTGGGGTCTTCAGAGGCCCTGCTCTTTGTTTTCGCTTAATTAATTCCTTCTATACAGTCTCATTGTCGAGCATATCTGATTATTTGTACTGAACGGACACACATGGCTGATTTCTCGGATACACATGGCTGAAGCTCGCCGGAACAAAACCTCGCCTGGCACGCGGTCCTTTGATTGCTTCCTGTAAGTGTTCATTATAATGCATTGTTTTATTGTCATAATTTGGATTTGAAAAAAAAAACAGTAACTAAACAATAAAGGCCATAATATAATAAAATATGATTCGTCTTAGTTTTATCCCTTTTGTTAAAGGGTTATTCATCCTTCGTGGCGCACCGACCACGTATTAGATTGGCGATGCTGGTAAGGTAGTACAAGCCCGCCATCCAGGTAACTAAACTTAAATCCACGCTCCCGCTAAACATGACAACGGGCTTACGGTATATAATGTTAGACAAGAGTCCTAACACATACCTCGGGTAACTTGGGTCAGCTAGGTTATATTAAATATTATTTCATAAATATTTGAATTACTTTTTACATTATCGTAATTATAGAAATGTATCGCGTGAAAAATGATCCTGGAACAAACATAAAATTGTTGCACTTGCGGCATAACTCGAAACTGGGTGCTCTTAGAATCGAATCTGGAAATCGAAACTAGGTGTTTCGAGATAAACTTCTGCTATTTCGCCAGTTAATTGTCAAAACCCTTAAGTAAATCTCTTTTAATCCTCTTAAGTTTCTGAGCTCAAACAACGTTATCAACGTTGAGTCTAACTGAAGACACCCACTAACATTTCTCTAATTCTAATTTTATTTTAACAAAGTTTACATTAATTTGGACACAGTAACAAGATTCCTCATTTATTTTAACCTGTGTTTGTTTTCAAAACATTAAGAATCTGGTTTGAATCTAAAACACAACCAATTTTGTTTCTAAACCTAACGAATTTTCTATAAAAATTCTAATTTCACGAAAACACAAACAATTAATTTTCTAATTTTTGTTTAAATGCCTAAATATAAAAATATTTATTTTAATTTTGATTATTTTAATAATATTGTTTATATAAAATAAACAATTCATTATTAGAAAGATTTAAATTTTTACTAATTGCTTCGAATAGGTAATCGTAAAAAAATGTTCTTCTTTTTGTATTAGAAAATTAATTTGAAGAAAGATTTACAATAAACAAAAGTCGAAAATTACGAATATGTATTAGAAAATTTTATTATTTTTGAAATTTCGATGAAAGTAAATACATAATTGTTATTGTTATTTGTACTTAATGCCACTGTTGTGCTGGTTGAATTTTCAAATTTAGAATATCATCGAGGATAATAAAATAATACTATTAGCAACCACTTATTGGACTTATTTCACAGCATGGAGGTTTATGTTTGGAAAAAGTCATAATTCACTAGACTAGAAAGTTGCATAGATTTAAATAATTAGGATTTTTGTGAGCAATTAATTAATTATTAAACTCAAGTAACTAAGGGAATCATTTTACATTTTTCAAATCCTAAGACAATAAATCTATTCAATTTTAGTCTAGTGAATTATAACTCTAGAAACGATAACGGTATAATAAAAACAGTTGTAAATGCAGCAGGAGTCGTATTTGCAGTTAAATAGCTATCCTTTAAAAATAACAACAAAAAAAACAAAAAATTGCGTTTATCAACACCCCAGAACGCCATGTTGTTGTGAGAACTAGGTTTTAAATCCACTTTTTCAGTTGCCGTAGTTCGTGCGTTCATTCCTTCAATGTTTGTTTTTAAACTAATCATTTTCCTTAAAAATGACGCGTTTTTCTTCTTCATTTTTTTTAAAATAATACGATTAGTTTAAAAAAACAATGAACGAATGATCGCTCGGACGACGGAAACTGAAAAAGCGGATTAATAGGTTTTCAGTGATGTTGTGACACACATTGTAATTACCTAATTACACGAAACATTTTATTTGAAAACAAATTAAAAATAACAAATCAAATTCAGGATAAATTTCAAATTGTTAAAAATTTTTTCTCAACAATAGATCTCGTTCTCGTTATATCTCTATAATGGGGAACTATGTGCTGATTTATTGAATTCGTTTAAATAATTTTCCACTAGAACATCGCGAGCCACCCCTTGCAACGTTATACGTTAAAGTCAAAGTACTTTCGCCAAACTGTCTCGCCAAACTCTCTTCATAAAAAATCCCAACCAGGAGTACACAGTTTTATCAAACTTTTTACTGAGTCATTTGACCATTTATTACCAGGATCTACCACAAACAGTTCAGAGTTGTCAGGCTTGTCCGCCAACATCTCAAAAATTTTCTAAGATTCATATGAACTAGGGTATTTAAATTACTCGACTTTGCAAGTACCAGGGTAGTCGAGTATTTAATTTCCGAAATACCCGGGTAGTAAATAAATCTAGAAAAGTTAATATATGGTGGGGGTGCAGCTGTCTAGGGTTAATATATTTAAGTTTCTTTTGTTAATTAGCTTTTACGAAACCACTTTTAATAAATTTAAGCTTGTTCAATGCAAAAATTGGTGTGGAAAATTTTGAATCAACTGAATCAACCAGGACTAGAGCATTCAATACCAATACTTCGTATATCGGCAGCATCCACAATACTGGTATTGCAACTGTGTAGAGCAAGCTTTTTTCTGACAAAAAAATATAGCACTGACGCAATCGTTTCAACTAAAAGGACTTCACAACTGCACCCTCCCCCCCCCCCACCTTAATTTTTTACACACTTTTATTTAACTTGACTCTTGAGAGCTTTGATGGGTGGAATTTTGTGATTCATTTTTCAGTAACTTCCCATTATGTTATTGATCCCAAATTGAAAAGACAAGTTTGTTGAAGCAGTCAGTACGTATTTCTAAAACTTTTAAAGCAAAAAACTTTATAAATCTGAAGAAAAAAAATTCAAATTTTTTTTCATTCTGAAAGACCTTAAAGAATTGCACTGAAATCCTCATCCTCTGGTTGACTCATTTTGAGCGAACGAATTTTGGTAATACTGTGTATATCATTATAATAATAGACATCATACATGTTTGTGTCATTTCATATGGATAAAGAGCCTTACATTATAAATAATGAACACAAAAAAAAATAAAAGTATGACATTTCGCTCAAAGCTTATAGACCTTTTTTCTTAAAGTTCAAATCGTTATTTTGGTGTATTTGACAGATTACATACAGCAATGATATTTAAAAATCAGTTATTATGTATGAAAATATGAAAATCCATAAGATCTGAATGTCCATTTACCGCGCTGAAATTTTGCTCATACTGAGTATCTCATTATAATAAAGGACATATTACACATTTTTGTCATTTTTATATGAAATAATGAGTGATTTGTATTTCGAAAATTTTAAATAATTGTTATTTCTTCTAAATCCAGATTTTTTTGTGTTCTCGTTAAGTTTTTTTACTATAGTTGCATAATTATTATTTTTTCAATACATTTTAATACATAATTAATGATTTCTAATTATCATTGCTGTATGTAATCTGTCAATTACATACAGTAATATAACGATTCGAATTTTAAGGAAAAAGCTCTATAATTCAGACCTTTTTTCCGAAAAAAACTTGACATTTGGGCGAACATAAATATTTAATAATTTATGTACAACTTAAAATTAATACAACGAGCAAAGAAACGCACTAAAATTTTACACTGGATTTTTAAATAACATACTTACAATTGTTATAGTGCAATTAACCTTATTAAAATTACTTTAAATTTCAAAGAATATTAAATTTTCGGTGAATGATTTAATTGCTAGTTTTACTTATGGTGTATTTTCTGTGAAATAATGTGGTTAACTTATTTGTAGGTAAAATTATATAACTAAAAACTCTAAAATAAAAAAATAAATAAAAAAAATTTAAAAAACACACTTTTGAAAAACGAACTAAAAAGTAGAAAATAAATTTTGCATTAACACCAGCGTTATGTCTTTTATAATTATATTTCCTTTGAAATTGTTAGAAGAAAAAATATTTAAATGGGATTTAACACATCTTAGCATAGATGCAAATATTAAATTTTTGACTAATTTAAAATGCTAATTTTCGATTGACAAACAGTCTTCCGTTCTCATTTGTTACATAAAATAAAAGTGGGTGGCGCATTCAGAAACGAAAGGGAATAAACGTTGGTAGTCTCTCTTGTTAGAGATTAACATAGAATACATTTGTTCCTTTTCTATATTAACGTATGCGTCACCCACTTTTATTTTATGTAACAAATGGGAACGGAAGACTGTTTGTCAATCGAAAATTAGCATTTTAAATTAGTCAAAAATTTAATATTTGCATCTATGCTAAGATGTGTTAAATACCATTTAAATATTTTTTCTTCTAACAATTTCAAAGGAAATATAATTATAAAAGACATAACGCTGGTGTTAATGCAAAATTTATTTTCTACTTTTTAGTTCGTTTTTCAAAAGTGTGTTTTTTAAATTTTTTTATTTTTAGATATTTTTATTACTTTTTCAAATACCCGGGAAAACCTAGCATTGCAGAAATTAACGACTACCCGAATACTTGGAAAAACGAGTAATTTGGATACGCTACTAGTAATTGCACATCATATTAATAATAATACGAGCTGATAGAACAGCTTAAATTCCGCTTTCTTTATTGGTTGTCTATAACACTACATTCTTCTTCATCTTCTTTCTATCATATTGTACTGTCCCATCTTCAATGACACTAGGGGAGAAGTGTTGTGGCGAACACTTAAACTTGAATTATTGTGAATTTATCGAAGTACAATATTTTTTACCAATATATTTCCTTTGGGCACGTTAAAAATTAAAATAAAGTAACTAAATCCGTTATTACAAAAGATTTTTTGTCTGATATGATGTTCCGATAATTTTTTCTAATTAATTGCACAAAATTTACAAAGATCATTCTGGTAACCTAGAGCTTTCTGGAAAGTTTCTCACTGACTTCAACTTCATCCGTTTTCAAACTCATAAGAACAGTTTGAAAATATAAAATAGCTGGAGACTAAATGGCGTTATTCGATAAACAAACATGTTATAGCTTGAAAATAAACTTCTAAGTTCGCTAAGGGAATGTGAATGTGAATAAAAATCATATTTTTAAAATTTTGACAAAATATGTTTAGACAAAACTTGTTTTAGAGATAACCTAATCGACAGCACTTATAATAACGGTAACCAACCAACATTAGATGGTTTCAGGCTTTTTATTAACTGAATTTTTGTTAACATTTCAAGTGTACCACAATTCCACTGGAAATATCTCGGTGAGGACTTTTACCAGTTCACTTGTTTTTACGGTCTTCACCAATTTCAGATCTACACGAGTTAAGCAGAGATTCAATCTTAATTTTGATTATATTTTGTAATTTGAGCAACCCGGAACCAAGGTGCTTCCATAACAAGAATTTACAAAAGAGAAAATGAATTTGTTAAAACAATAAAATAAAGTAATTTTTCTTACCATGAAAACAGATTTCAAAAAATATAAAAACAAAGGACACCAATTTGTTTACCGAGAAAAACATTTTCGCGTTAAAATTGTAACACTTTAATTCTCACCACAAAAAACCAAAGACATTCACTAATCAACAAATTGTTTCTCTAATTTTGGAGGCTAACTAAAATTCACTTTTAGATAAATTACAACACTTGAAATCAAACCAAAACACAAAACTATTTTTATTTATCAATAACAGTTCTGAACAGTTGCAAATACAATATAATACTAAAATTATTTATAAGAAAAAAATTCTTTCTTTAAAAATTTACAAGCGTGTTAAGTAAGAATAAGAACAAATGAAGATTTCGTTGTTTTTCATTTATTTTTTTTGAGAAAAATTTTTTTCTTAAATTCTTATTTATCTAAGTCATTGTTTTATGCAATATCTTATTCGATTGTCAAAAAAAAATTATTATATTTTAAGCTTTTATTGGTCTTAAGACATCGTCAACTTGATGATTACATTGAATGCAAAGTACACACATATTTGTTTTGTTTAGAAAACATATTTGTTTTAAAAACTGACATAACATCACATCAATTATATTAGTTTGATTATGATTAATTAGTTTTTTTGCAATCAGCTTCTTCTCTTCATATGATTCTAAGGCGTTTTTTGTGGTCGAAGATTCAAGGACCATTCGTTCATGGATTTGTATAAAAAAATAAAAACCAAATAAATATTTTAAGATAAAACAAATAAGGTATATAGATAAGCTTATGTTATATAGTCGTGGTCTTATAAATAGAACAACAATAATTACACAATTGCAATGATTAGATTGCAAAATTTGTAATTAGTAAATATTTTCATATATGGTATTTGTTTATATATTTTAAGTATATTTGTCAATGTAGTAACTTATGTTACTCTACTTTTTGTTACTAAATTCCATAGGCCGCCAGATTAGGCCGTTACTGTAAAACCTTCTATATCCAGCTCTGGGATGAAGCAGTTAACTAGTAAGTTCCACAGAAGCGGAGGTTGAACTCCCCTTGAGGCATACCACGACTGACAGTGCTTTTGTATGTGGACTCACCGAGCACAGTATTGATGTTCCTACAGAGGAGCAAGCGTCCAATTTTTTCAAGTGGCTATACATGAGAAAAAGGTTTTCTCAAAGATTTAGTCTTTTACTCAAAACATACTAAAATTACAGACAGGCGTTTTGTTTTGTTGATGAGAAAAACTCATTTGAATATTTACTAACAAAAAATGGATCTTCTCCATTTTTATAATTTAACAGCAATATCATACAAAAAATTTGTCTTGATGAAAAAAGAGCGCCATTAATAGTATAGACTAAGAGCCCGCGACGGCCAGACCTTCGTTATTTTATAAAAGCTGAAAGTTTCTCTGCGCATACCCCCTACTTAGGTAGGAACGATTAGCGACATATGAAGTTTGGATCATAGTGGCTTTGGCAGGGAGCAGGTTCCAAAGGGACCTCCAAAGTTTGGTGAAAGTATAAAAGCTAATTTTTTTATATATTCTTCGGGATAGTATTAGAAGTCACGTCACCCATTGCCGAACACTTACTATCATGGAAACCCCCTGCCAGACACCCTTAAACTTTAAAGTTTAAGGGTGTCTGGCTGGGGGTTTCCACGATAGTAAGTGTCTGGCAATGGGTGACGTGACTTCTAATACTATTCCGAAGAATATATAAAAAAATTAGCTTTTATACTTTCACGAAACTTTGAAGGTCCCTTTGGAACCTGCTCCCTGCAAAGCCACTATGATCCAAACTTCATATGTCGCTAATCGTTCCTACCTGAGTGGTATGCGCAGAGAAACTTTCAGCTTTTATAAAATAACGAAGGTCTGGCCGTCACGGGCTCTCGGTCTAGTATATTTCATTAGGAGTCTGGAAATAAGGACTTCTCCGTGCGCGCGTGACAAATTCTCGGAAAAATCCATTTCCGGACGTGTAATGATCGATACTTTTTATTATACTTATCATGAAAACAACGCAAAAAAGGATAAGAAGTAAATTTAGAACATTTTATTTTCAAAGTAATCATAATACATCGTAATTCGTAGTAGTAACAAACATGATTAACATTTCCATAGCAACGATATATTTATTATCGGCATTGTTTTATCTTCTGTCAGTTTAAATCATGTTAGTTTTAAAAAATGTACTTAAAATATACTTAATAAATGTTACTATTAATACCAACGATTCCTAAATATACTAATTATGTTGTTGTTGTTGTTTTCAGAAAAGTGTTATAAATAAACAATTGTTTTTTCAAAGAAATAAATATCAATTGTATTACTTCGGTCTGAAAGACCTAAGTATTACATTCGTGAGCTCAAAGTGAAATTCTTACCCCCACTTTTTTTGGCATTTCTCGAAGTTTTAGGACCTACTGATTCTAAAAAAGCAACAAAAAAAATGTATGTCTGTCTACTGGCCGGCCGGCCGTCCGTCACAACCGACGAAATCTAGAAAACGGCTGAAGGGATTTCAGAAATTTTGAATTCTAAAAATAGGTACACTCAATGGGAAGAGCCGAAAGGACGATGTGTTCGATAACTGTACCGGAAGTGTGTCAAAAAAATCGTCAAGTGTGTCAAAACAAGGAAATATGCATATTTTTTGCTTAAAAAACGTTCATTTTAAGTGATAATGAGTAGTAACAAAGAATGTGGAGAAATCTGGATGGTCGGGATTGGTATGTGAGATCAAAAACTAGATTATTGCATTATAAGTTTGTCAAAAAAATGTTGTCAAGTGTGTCAAAAGAAAGATTTTTGTTTATTTTTTTACCCAATTTTTTTGGAAAGAAATAAATTTAATTATTTTCAAACAAATTTTATTATTATTATTATTGAGAAGTTTGTCAAAAAAATAATGTCAAGTGTGTCAAAAAATGATTTCTTTTATTTTTTAGCCAATTTTTTGGAAAAAAAATGTAGCTGTTTTTATGACGTAAATGTAATTGAAAATGAAATTGGACATGGAAATTTTTGAATTTTTTATAGTTTTTGAAATATTTTTGGAATTTTGAAAAATGTTTGTATATATGATTTTGTAATAATTTTTTCAATATTTTTAGAATTTTGGAAAAATTTTTGATTTTTGATTTTGTAAGAACTTTTGGAATATTTTAAGAATTTTGAAAAATTTTAAATTTTTGATTTTATTATAATTTTTGGAATTTTGAAAAAAACTTCAATTCTTGATTTTGTAATAATTTTTGCAATATTTTTAGAATTTTGGAAAAAGTTGGAATTATTATTTTATACTATTGGAATTTAGAAAAAGTTTAAATATTTCATTTTATTCTAATTTTTGGAATATTTTTGGAATGTTGAATTAAACTTTTAAATTTTTGGTTTTGTTATAATTTTTGCAATATTTTTAGAATTTTGAAAAAAATAGAGTTTTTGAATTTTATATATATTTTCAGAATATTGAAAAAAGTTTCAATTTTTGATTTTGTAAGAATTTTTGGAATATTTTTAGAATTTTGAAAAATTTAAATTTTTGATTTTATTTTAATTTTTGGAATTCTGAAAACAGTTTGAATTTTTGATTTTGTAATAATTTTTGCAATATTTTTAGAATTTTGGAAAAGTTTGAATTTTTAATAATTTTTGGAATATTATTGGAATTAAGAAAAGTTTAAATATTTGATTTTATTCTAATGTTTGGAATATTTTTGGAATTTTGAAAAAAGTTTGATTTTATTTAATTTTTACAATATTTTTGGAATTTTGAAAGAAATATGAATTTATGATTTTGTAATATTTTCTCGAAACGCTAAATGGAGAGGTTTTTGAGTTTGCTGAGTGTATCATCTTTTCACTAAATTATGTTAATTTATGATCTATTTTAATTTTCCGGCAACGTATTGATGTTTCAGATGTTAGTTTTGTAATAAATTTCGAAACAGAGATAAAAAATATTTGTATTTTAACAAAGAGCTATGTTTGATATTCATCGCTGCCCAAAACTAAAACCATGTCCTCATAAAAGTTTTTTGCCGAAAACTACATCAAAATCCTTAACCCAGACCGAAGTCTTGATATCTCAGAGCTGTAACATTTCAGCCCCTCCATAGGTTTTTTATTTAGCACACGGAAAAAAATTGGAGATCGGGAAAAAATTTTCCGTGCGCTGTTCTGAAAATGCCATCAAAAACAGATGAAAACAAGATGTTTTCAGATAAGTATAATAAAAATATTTTTACATCCTCTACATTTCTTAATGAAAAAAATTTAATTTTTATGGACAATTTCAATTAAATTTAAGTTTTCTTCAGTGCTAAACGTCAAAAAATCCTAAACCAAATCTTTAAGATAAAACGAAATGAACTTTACGTTAAGTTTAATTTAAGAATATCTGGTTGAGTTACGTTATAGGGTAGAGCAGAGTAATGTAGAGTATTGCCGTGTAGAGCAGTGTAGATAAGTCTTTGCTTTAGACTTGAAGTAGTAGTTGGGTGCTTGAATATATCCTGGCTCTGAGCTTGAGTTTATTAATATGTTTATTGCTGCTCCTTCCTTTACTTTAATGCTTTTTAAAACATCCACAGTACGATAAGCCACCAACTTAAATCCATGCTCTATTTTTATATTTTTTAAATATTAAAACTATTATTTTGAGTTTATTTTATAATTTATATTTAAATTTTAAAACAATCACTTTTTCAATGAATGAATACAAAAAACAAAATACATTTAGGGAACTTTTTCTGTATCGCCACACAATAATTAATAACATGTGTTAACATTTTAGAACAGTCCGAATTATTAACCTAGGGGTTACCAACAATATAGCAAAAATTTATTATACCTTTGTTCGCCACAAACACTCACCCTCTAGTTTCATAGAAGATGAGACGATATAGAAAGAATTATTTTGCTCTTACACAAAGGGAGTCCGAAGGAGTAGAATGGACGTTATCTGTAGAATACGAAGTTTCGTTTGCGCGACTGAGATTAGGACATCTTAAGATTGCCTCCTAAAACAAGGTTTTAATTTGTCGATGGAAAATCAAATGTATTGATCTTTACGGTCAATGACGAAATTTTTATCATCGTGGCTAATAACCTGGAAAGGACCTTTAGTATGGAGGTTGTAGAGATTTACGTACTAGTCCGAATGTAAGAAGAAATGCGAACAAGACTCGAGAACTTTTAGAAACGAAATCTTTAGAAGAAGTGTGTCTTAAAGAATTTGAGGGACGACGGTGATCAAAATGTTGTTTCAGTTGAGAAACAAAATCGGACTGAGGTGTGTAATAAGATTTTTGACTATAAAAATCTCCGGAGAGACGTAATTTAGTACCGTAGAGAAGCTCATTCGACGAAGATTGAAAGTCTTCAAGGAATGTGGTTCGTAAACCGAGTTATATTGACGGTAATATACTTGTCCAGTCCATTCGGTCATAGACCATGATATCAGATTTAGGGGTTAAGTGCCAACGTTCCATGCGTCCGTTATATTTCGGACTGTAACTGGTAGTTCAGTTACGTTCGAAACCGATAAGTTTTGACAACTCGCTGGAGAGATTGGATTCGAATTGAGAGCCCTGATCAGTGACGATTACTGAAGGTACTTCAAAGCGAGTAATCCAATTGGAATAGAGAGCTGAATCTACCGTTTCAGATGCGATATCCAAAATAGGAATGGTATAAGCATCTCGGAAAATCTCTGAGAAGTTTGACGATAGTTACCTAAATTATATTGAGTAAGGCAAGAGAATTTTGCCTATTGGCAGTCAGTCAGTTCTGTGACATTTGTCGTACATGCTGTTTAATAAATGACCAAATGACTTTATCGGTAAGGAGTTTGATAGAACTTTGAACTCCTGGGTGGGATAAATTATGAAAACTGTCGAAAACAGCTTGGCGAAATTTCTTTGGAATGAATTGGTGAATATTGTCTGTTGAAGTGTCGCATAAAATAAAATGATTACCCTAGCGACACTGGAATTGGGTGGAGTTTTAGCGTAGGACTGGTGTGCATTACTTCCTTTAGTTCGAGACCATTGAACTGAGGATCAGCAATTTCGTCGTAGGGAGTGAACGAGAGAGAACTACATTATCGATTCCAGCAGCCAAATTCTGTAATTGTGAATTGTGATAAGTTTTTTAATGAAAAGAAACGAAGAAATTTTTATCACTTCACCGCTTCACAGTTACAGAATTTGGCTGCAGGGGTTCTATTTTCAAATCCAATCGTAATCACACGTATACTTTATAATTACGACCACAAATAACGAATGGTTTTTAACGAATGGTACAAAAAATGGTATTTTCAAAAGTCTTCGTTATGAGAAAGTTTGGTGATTATTTATACTCAACTTCAGGGTATGAATTGAATTCAATATGACATAACTTGACAGAAACAAAACAGATTTTATTTGAAAATAAATCAGTTAAAACTAAATTAATATAGATTTTCATAATAAGAAAATTATTTATTCAGTTATAGTTATTAATTATTGTTTTTAAACTTGGTTTATTATCAACCAAACTAAAATATATTTTGTATGTACAATGGATGAGCTTGGAATTTTATTTGGTAGTTCTACAGTTGAGCAAGCTGCAGAATTAAATTTAGTTCCAGTTCGGCGAAACAGAATCCCGCAAGACTGCTTTGAACTGCCAGATACAAAATTTAAAAGTTTATTTAGGTTAAATAAATCAATTGTTGATGAGTTAAGTACATACTTAGAACCATTTTTAACTATTGGTGCTACAACCGCTTCATTAACCGCGCAAGATAAAGTAAATAACTATATATTACAATATTATACCTATATAGAGTATAGAGAGTATTAATTTTTATTTATTTTCGTTTCTTTTTGATTTTTACGGCGCTACGATTTTTTGCTGCTGAGAGTTACCAACAAAATGTTGGCCAAAATTTTAATGTACAATTAAGCCAGTCATCCCTCAGCAAAGCAATAAATGATGTGGTCGGTACTGTGCAGGAAAAGTAAAATTTCATCAAAATAAAAATGAATTGAATGAAGCTCGGCAACCGTAACTTAAATTGATCGTGTTAAGAACTGAATAAAAATATATAAACGTTGTTTTAGATTCTTTAACAAATATGGTTTCCCTGGAGTTGTTGGATGCATTGATTGCACCCATGTTGCAGTTTTCGCTCCTCCCAAAGATGATGCAATATATCCAGAACATATTTATGTGAATAGAAGGGGTATCATTCCATAAATGTTCAATTGGCAAGAAATATTTTTTTTTTTTTTAAATTATGTTTAATAATTTTATTGATTTAGATTTGCGATGCAAGCAAGAAAATAATTAATTTCAATGCCAAGATTCTTGGGTCGACCCACGACAGCTTCCTTTGGAGCAATAGTAATGTGCTACCGGTAATGGAGCAATCGTACGATAAATATCCCGGAAATTACTTTTTGCTTGGTTGCTACATTTATAGTACAAATATTACACATAAATTATATAATTTTTATACATTTAATGTGACTCTGGTTATGGATTAAGGCCCTGGCTGCTGCACAAATAAAATATTGAGAGCCGATTGAATTTTCTTGATCAAATACCTGTTTTTGTAGAATGATACATTAACTACGAATAATAGAATTTATTTAAATGCAAAGACAAACTTAAAAAAATTGTAGCACTTTCGGTGACCGACTCATCACCAATACAGCCTGTTTCGCTGATTAAATTTTTCGCTCTCTCCTCAAATTCATTCAATTTGATAGACGTTGGCTCTCCACCTCGCGTACCTGCAAGATGTTTTTTTTATTACGGAATTTTTTCGCCTTATATCAGATTTAATGTCCTACCAAAGTTATAAAATTACCAAATTTTAAAAAATTGGTTTTGTTTGTATCGTTTTAATATACTTGCATTCCTCCATGACCTCCAAGTTTTATTGGACCCGTGTACAGCCTGGACTTTACAATTTAAAAATAGATGCCTAAGGCATCTATTTATTCAAGGGTTTTATTAAATATTTAAAAATGTTACGGGAATGTACGGACGGATGCGCGGACTCCACCCAGAAAAAAATCTCTATAAAAACTCTAATTTAGCAGACCATTTGGTCTACAATTAAAAAAAAAAGGATTCAAAGAATTTTAAAAATAGTAAGATTATAAATAAAAATTAAAATCTAACCTTATGCGTTGATGGACGTCTTGATGTTGCAAGCGTTGAAACGACGTTCCTCCTTGTATGTCGTTAAAGAAAATATCTTCAAAGTATATATCCCAATGTATCCCATATAGCTATCGTATCCAGACAGTAGATGTATAAATGTCATATAACCGGATCATCAATATCATATATCTTCAATGTCGTATATATCAGGAGTTGAATCAGATTCTAACGTTATATATTCGTTATATATTCCATCTACTGACTTATTAGTAATAAGGATAATTATAATTACTCTACGTTAAACAAATGAAAACAACAAACAAACAAAACAAATCAAGAAAATTCAAGCAAGCATTGATTGAAAATTGCAAGTTCCTAAAAATATTACATTATTATGCGTTCCTTAGAAGGTTATATTATATGAAACGTTGCGGTGTAGTATTCAAACATTCAGGTGTTCGTTGACAACATAAAGTTGGAAAAGATCTAATTTGAAAATTATATAATTATATCGACCGGCGTTAACATGGTACACAGTGTATCCAACTGCAGCAGGATTACAATTATAAAGTTTGAAGATTTTGAAAATAAGAAAAAACTGCAGCCAACTGATAGTTCAAATTAAATATAAAAAAACTGGAGAAAATTGGACGATGTCATATTGTATTTTTTCCAATATATGAGAAGGAAAAATTGTCGATCAGCCTATTAGTTTTCGATCTGCTGAACGAGCAACTTCAATAAAGTTTACTATTTTTGGATAAAGTAAACTAGCAACACCATTGCAAGCCATTAGATTTTGGGGAATCGAAGATACCGAAATTGGTCAGGAAAATTTAAAGGAAAGGAAAGCAATCAACGAAGAACGTATTTATTTCATTTATGTATTTATTTTGTTTAATTTAATAATTTATCTAATTTGTTTAATTTATTCAATTTTTGTTTGTGTCACTTCGATTACAATTACAGTTTTTTTTCAATAAAAAGTTTGTTTATAAAATTTATAACGTAAAAGAAAAAAATTTAAAGAGTTTGCTTTGTTTATGTTATGTTCCAGTGAAGTTTAATTGTTTTTGTGTTTAGGTAAAAAAATTGAAAGTGATAAAAGAGAATTGTAACCAGGTAAGAACTTACTTGATAAAGGCCCGTCCCACACCTTCTAAAAAATTATTTATAGCGTTGTGGCAAAGGAGGATGTTATAAGCATAGGGCGTCTACTAGACTGGACCATCTGACTCTGTTGGGGGCAATCGCTTTCAGTTCACCCCATGTCTTGCCAATTTATTTTGCTTCATCTAGCACCGTTTTCTTCCACGTCATGGGTGGTCTTCCAACTCTCCTTTTACCTTGTGGATTCCACTCTAAGGACATCCGTGCAGGGGCGTCAATTGGGTAGGGCTGGGGGGGGCATTGGCCCCCCCCAAGGATCTGATACTATCAATAATTCAATACATCGATTCAATAAAACCATCCAATCGTGGTAGAATTATACACTATAAAAATTTCAATGCACGGTTATTTTGTAAATTCGTCTAATTTTTAGAAGATTTACTTAACTAATATACCAATTTTATCGCATACTATTAATTGAAATATATCTGATAATATAATTATTACGTTACATATTATTTTGGCCCGACTAAAGTACAGTTCATCGCAATATGCAAACCATTATCGTTCTTTGTATCAAGGACTAGAGCGCCGATATGACAGGCGGTCGTATTGCTTCTAATCTTCTGATGAAATCAGTTTTATAAACAAAACACGATCGTTCTTCCAAAAACGCCGTGGGTGCGTATTTTGACAAAATTATATCGTACTATAATGTGCGCGGCATTACCGCTTTTGAAGAACGATTGTGTTTTGTTTATAAGATATTCGTGTCTGAGCCAGAGGAAACAAAATATTTTATTAGTATAGGGCTCCTCGAGAGTTCATAGTGCAGTATTTAACATTCAAATTTCAATTGTTATTGGCCATTGGTAATTTATATAAACTTAAAAGTAAGTACATGCAGGAGAACACAACCTAATTATTTTTTTTAGTAAAATGTGTTGTGTAGTAGGAATTACAATATGTGTCACAATAACACTTAAAAACCTTTTAAGACCAAGGCCCCACAACAACATACGTTCGAAGGTGTTGATGGACGTAAATCTTCCTTTGTTTTATTTTTTTATATTTTTTGTTAAAGAATGGATAACTAAACAAAAAATCCTATCACTGACAAAATATGACATAGGCCAATATTTTATGATAGAATAAAGAAAATAAAAGTAGATTAAAAAGTAAATAGCAAATTTTGGCAAAAAATTGTTGAATCAAAACAAAAATGTAGTTGCCAATAATCCAGCTGGTTGCCTATTCCTTGATCCTTTGACGCACCATCTTTCTTAATGATTAAAGCCCACACATAGTTATATGAAGGCTCGTTTCTTCAAGGAAGCAATAGCGTCTCATCATTAAGGATTATTTCACAGCTAAGATTGAGGGTTGCTAACGTTGACTGAATACAGTTCATCCGCCACCACCCCTAAGATGTCACCTTGGCTAGTGATATCTCACTGCTATTGCCAGTGGTATGTGATATCTCACGTGAACTTGTATGTCAATAGCAAGGACTGGATTACGCGGGTTTGTCACACCCGTAGATCAAAAATAAAAAAAAAATTTTAAACAATAAAAACTGATCCCTCCATGCCCCACATATTTTGAGAACCCTGACTGTTTGGCCCTGTTTTTTATCTATATCATATTGTACAAACTTTACAGCTTTTTTAAAAACAATAAACTAAAAACAATTCTAAATGTATAGGATTTTACGTGTAAAAATCCTATAACATATCAAAAGTTATCTTGATAGCTGTGCTAATTTTTATAAAATGAATGAAAATAATTACGGGAGTAATTTAAATTTATTGCGGATTATTTCCAGTGATTTTATAATAGTGAATGTTTTATAATGGACAAGCAATATTTTCTAACGACACGAACAAATTAAGTTATGTAAATATTTTCAAAATATGTTATGAAAACTTGCCGACAAATTCTTTTCGCTATATGGACTATAATTTTTAATTCATAAAATAGCAAAAATTGTATGTTTGGTTGGTTATAATAAAATCTAAAATGTATCCTAAACAGCAATCTTTGTTCATTTTTTTATACAGGGAGGGAGAAACTATTTTTTTTTGTGGTAGGTTTTTCTACAATTTGGTTGTACAATTTTGAATCAAATGAAAAATTTACGCACGTTTATGGGTAGTAAATTGCCCAGACGTCCCACGCTGCGTGGAAATGTCCCACATTTCGTTGCGTTGTCCCACGGAGAAATTTGTCCCACGAAGCGTCCCACGAAACAAATATTACCACCACATTTGCCCGCATTATCGAAATAATCAAAAACCTTATATCTACCTACGTACAGTTTGCGCAATATCTTAGTCAAAGCAATGACTTCACAGTTTTTTCTTGCAGTTTGTATGATGTTATGTATATGTTGATTTAACTATATTGAGAGAACAAACCAGTGCAATATTTTTTTTACTAAATAGTGTTTTAACTATAATTTTCATAGAAATACTAAACTCAGTTTTTTTCACTTCAATAATTTACATTTTATTTTGCAAATATCTATTGATGTCTAACACATCTACCTCAGCGAAAAGGTTTCTTTGTTTATAGAAACATCTCCCCGGTGTATATACGAGAGATCGAAAGTATATTATGAAAAATAAAATACAAAATATTTTACTTAAAAAGACGCAGTTTTCCGTATAAATTCATAAACATTTAAATTTTCAAACCAGAGTTTACAATTTTACTTTATTTGAAGCACTCATTTCAATCCTTTGAAATAATATTCAAAAATTAAAATGTTCATAATTTGAATATCGTTCTTACTCGTAAGAGTAAAATTTTTGTTTTTTCGATTTTACTCCTTTGGAGCAGATTACATTTTCCTGTTCTTTTATTCGATTTGCAAAAGAACAAAATTAGTCATCCTTTATATTCATTTTTCTAACAATACATGAATAATTGAACGAATCATTCGAAGCATTTTACGTTGGAAAGCATCAAATTTGAAGCAAAAATAAAAGTTTTGAGCATTTGAAAGAAAATATTTATTTCAATTTAGTAGCAAGAATGATATTTTACTATTTTCACTCCTCTGTGTGGCAGTGTTATATTATTTTTAAGCTACGCACTCTGAAAGAACAAAGTAAAAGAGTGATATAAGTAGCGTTTCAAACTCTGTTTAAACACACTTTAACTAGCTCAAAAGTAAAATTATTACTTTCTAATTTCTAATTTTTTTTCTCAATAAAGAACAAACAAAGTAAACAGCATAAAAACTTGATAAATGGTATAGATTTGCAAAAAATAGAACGAGAGGTAGACTATATACCTCTTATACTTACAGAATACAAAAAAGATATTAATTATTTAGTAAAATTAAAATAAATTGTTTCAATTGTTTTGCAGTCTTTACTTGTGTAACAAAAGTTTTAAGCTACTATATAAGGTAAATTTATACTAATTTTTAAAATTATATTTAAAAAGTTCTCCTGCAAATCAAGACGGATAGAAAACGTTTACGTAAATTCTCATACGATATTGAATTGGACTATCCTTTTATAAAAGAATCAAAATATAACGACGCACAAGTTTATTGTATTACCAGTCGGAGTGAATTTGCAAATTAACAGCGGACATTATGATATTAAAAGACATATAGATACAGATAAACATAAAAAAGCGTTGGTATAAGCCGCCAGCTCCAATAGCTTAAACAAGTATTGTTGTTATTTTGTTTTCTTGTTGTTATTTAACATTGACAAAAAGCTAGTTGCAATTTGCGCTGATAACACGAACACCAATTTTAGTGGTGTCACGTCAAGGGGTGAAAATTTAAAAGCAAGCTAAACGCGAATTTGAACCAGAATGTATTGGGTATTGGATTCGCAGCCCGTATTCTAAATAATGCAATAAGAAGTGCTGCTGATTTAAATGGCAGGTTTAAAAAATTTTTACTGTCTTTACTGGTTTAAGTTGAAAGAGTTCTGCGGCAAAAGTAATGTCAAACATAACCAACTTATTGGGTACAGTGAAACTCGCTGGCTGGCGGTAATGCCAGCACTAGAAAGAATTTTGAAAATGTACGAACCACTGTAAGCGCGTTTCCTAACGGTTGAAAAATGTCCAATTAAAATAAAATAATTTTTTGTAGAATTAAATAGTAAACAAATAGTAAAGGAAAGCATTTAATAGTAAATTTATGCACAATCTAGTTAGCACGTTTTCACCGTCCCACTTTCTCGCAATAGAAATTCTAATTAGCTAGTATTTGGAAGAATGTTTGCATTTTGTCCCACATTTTAACGATTTGGCTCTGGTCAGTTTAGGGTAGACATAACTCTTTCTCTCTGAGACAAATAAAGGAAAACACTCAAACAAACAAAAAAACGATTCGACATAAGAGGAGTCACGTAGGGATTGCAATCCCGTGGTGTTTTATGGATCCTGGGACTACGTGACTAATAAATTTTAAATCCCGGAATGCCTGGGATCGTATAGAAAAACCATCCTTTTTTTATGCTGCACGATCTGCTGTCGTTGACAAATTCGCTCTCTGAACAGCTACAAAGCAAAGATATAATAATTTCTAAAACAAGCGCTTTAATTAAAACTACTTTCTTGATGCTTAAACAATGCAGAGATGATACTAAATTTAAAATTATTTTTAACAAATGAAGGGATTTTGCAGAACTTTGCGACATTCGCTTTAATGAAACAACAACAGAAGACAAAGATCTAGCAGAGTAACCGAGGTAGCTCAAAATCATTTTATTTTTATTTTTTAGTCCATGCATTTAAATGCTTTTAAATATATGTGTGTATAAAAATGTGTATGTTATGTTTTACGAAAAAAAATTTTTTTATGTCATTTAAATTCTCGCCCCCCCCAAGATTTTGGTGAAATGACGCCACTGCATCCGTGTTATATCTACAGCTGGTTTCCTCAGTGTATGTCCTATCCATCTCCATTTCCTTTGTTTTATCTCGGTCTCAATGTCTAACTGCTCTCTCTGCCGTAGAAGTTCCTGGTTACTGATGGTGTTCGGCCAGAAGCATTTGATCAGTCTTCTCAGGCATTTGTTCACAAACACCTGTAGTTGATTTGTGATCTTTCTTGTATGTTTCCACGTTTCACACCCATACAGCAGTACTGACTTTACATATGCATTGAACATTCGTAGCTTTGTCTTTCTTGACAGGACGGATGCATTCCAGATCTTGTGAAGCATATTGAACGTATTTCTGGCTTTGTTAATACGCTGACTGATATCTTCTTCAGTCCCGCCTGTTTTTGCTACAGTACATCCAAGGTTTTGTTTAATGTAATTGCATATATTTTCTTTTCAACTATTTAACTTAATTTAAAAAGTAACAAAAAGGTTTATTTTATTTTGCCATAAATATTATCGTATTCCACCGATTTAATAATGCATATATATACCGTCAAAACTAATGACCTTCCGCACTGTTCAACTAACACTTTTAATGCCACTGCGTAAGCTAGAATTAAACCACTTCATTTCAGAGAATAATTGATTATAAAAATAAAGCAAACCGTCGCGTCGTTAGTATATATACATAGAAATTGTATTTATTTATTGATAAACAATTCTAAAATACATGAAGTATTATAATTCTTTATGTGCTACAACTGAGTTTTAAATTTATTATTTATAATTTCTTTCAAAAAAAATTAATGGGGGGGGGGTAGATTATCTTATAAATGCTACTTGTCCTAACTCACGTCGGATTGTGGCATAACACCCGGGTATTGCATTTAAAATGAATAACGCTTCCTCCCATAGATTTTGAGATTTGAGATAAAGTTGGTCAAACTGCCCGTTACAAGTTTTAGATTGAATTCTCAAAAATCCAAAAGCCTAATATTTTGTGAAATGCTTACCTTAAGAGTTCTAGGCTGAAAATTTATTTATTTATTTATTTATTCATTTTAAATTTATTTTTTTTAATATTTTAATTTAATTTACTTATTTGGTTGGAACCCGCGATTTTATCCATATACAATTCAAATTTGTACTTTGACATATGTGTGGAGGTTGCAACGGCACCTCGGATGAGTAGAGCTACCGGTTACGCCAATTGTGGGTGTCGGGTATGCCAAGTGTACTTCTTGTGCGCGTTGAAAAAAAATACCTGGGAAGTCTTATGATTACCACTTACCTGGTATTATTCCCCGGATCATGTATTTCTCGATCTCGTATGTGTTGTTTTTATAAAATACACACCATTTATTACAACTTGTTATTTTTATTGATAGCACATGAAATTTTTACTACAAATGTTTTGGTTGAAAACTCTCGGTTTTCCTATTGAACAATATTTTATTTTAATAGCAAATGATTTTTTGGGAAAACTTCTTGTTTTCCTATTAAAATTATGTGAGCACAAACACTACTTTTCTTTAACAACTGATTTTTGGGAAAACTTCTTGTTTTCCTATTAAACAATATTTTATTTTAATAGCAAATGATTTTTTGGGAAAACTTCTTGTTTTCCTATTAAAATTATGTGAGCACAAACACTACTTTTCTTTAACAACTGATTTTTGGGAAAACTTCTTGTTTTCCTATTAAACAATATTTTATTTTAATAGCAAATGATTTTTTGGGAAAACTTCTTGTTTTCCTATTAAAATTATGTGAGAAAAACTTATGGTTTTCCTAATTTTTCACTATTTCCACTTTAAGAAAACTTATTTGAGAAATCACTACTTATTTTTTGATTTTAAAACTGTTTTGGAATTACTTCGACGGACAGTAATTCCACGTATGTACAAACCGAACTTCAGACTAACTTTTCATTCAATTTTCTATATTATTTATAGGAAATTGTGAATGAAAAATTGACCAATCACAAAATAGTGATTTTTTTTTTCTATTTTATGAATGAATAGAAACAGTGAGAACTAATTACTCAGCATTTAATATTTTTAATTGAAAATGTTATATATTTTTTGTATATGTTATTTGAATCGTCGTTTCCGTTAATCGAATTTTTATTTAATTGTTTAATATGTTTGGATTATCATAATTGGTTTTAGGTTTATATTATAGGAATTTTTGTAAGTAAGACATTTTTTGAACGGAAAGTTTTTTGATAGTTTTTCCATATATTGTATGTTTGGATTATTTTATTTGGGATTTGGTTTTAGAGAAAATCGCTGAGAATGGAATTTTGGTGTGAATGGAAAAATTGTTGGGTAATTGAATTAATATTTGTATTAATTGAAACATGTTTTAACATGTTTGTTTGGTGGAAATTGCTTAGCTTAGGCATTTTGAATTTTATTGTATATTCAAGAAATGTTCATTAATTTCATAAGATGATGAAATTAATTTCTAGGGAATATGTTTATAGAATTTTTAATGTATTTATTTTAGACATTGTAGCATTTTATATTTGGTTTAATAAAAAATAGCTGAAAATGGATTTTTGGTGAATAGAAAAATTATTGGATAATTGAATTAATATTTATATTAATTAAAACATGTTTTAACATGTTTGTTTGGTGAAAATTGCTTAGCTTAGGCGTTTTGAATTTTATTGTATATTCTAGAATTTGTTCATTAATTTTCATAAGATGATGAAATTAATTTGTAGGAATAGGCTTATAGAAATGTTTGGTTAAACAATATGTTGTAATGTTTGGGAATGGTTGTTACATCTTATGATGAAATAGGGTTTTGGGTTATAAATGGGTTGTAATAGCATTGGTTTGGTTATAATATCTTTTATTCGTTTTGTTTGTACTAAACCTTATGTGGCTTTTGAGATTCTTTATAGAGGTTCATGTATATTCCGGTTTAGGAATACTACATCTCTCCCCTCTTTGCAAATATAAAAAATGAAAAATGAAGTTTTTCATTTTTTATAGATTGTTATATAATTTAGAAATAATAATTGATAGTGTGCTTTTATAGTGCTTTTTGTGCTTATTAGTTTGATCAATCTGTGTTCTTTCCCTTATTCTATAGGTTTCTCTTTATTTTATATTATTATATTTTTTTTCTTATTTCTATGCTAAAATTTATCAACTTTAATAGTTTGATTTTTTCTTAATGTTACTATATTTTATTGAATTGTATTGAATTACGTATGTTTTTTTTCTTTTCTTTTTTTTTTATTTTTATATAAAAGTAGAAATGTTTGTTTATTGTTATTATTTGAAAAACATAAAATTTATTTATTAAAAAAAAATGATTCATAAATGGTAATGTATTTAAATTATATTGAATCGCTATTTACGATTTTATTAATACGTCTCGGTTTTGCCGATATCGTTGGTTCTGTTGCGATTGTAGGTTCTGTATACGTGGGGTTGTCTTCGATTGTGCGTATGTCTTCAGTAAGTCTTTCGTTAAAGTTTGCTGTTTCTATCGTGTAATTTTTATTTTTTAATTTTAGTCGTTTTCTAAATCCATTAAAAAGTAGGACTATTGATATACAAATAAATCCTATCATTGCTATTGAGCTAAACGAAATATTTAATATTTTTACGTTTTCATTTTGACGTAATTCCCTTTCAGTTTTGATTTTTTCCAATTTTGATTCCTGTTTATTTATAGTTTGTAACAGCTGATGAAAGTCATTTTTTCCGTCTTGAGATGTACTGATTATTGGAATTTTTAACGATTTATGTGTTAATTCGTATTCTTTAATCGAATTAAATTTAATATCTTCCGCATCTGGGAGTTGTGGACTTGTAAGGATATGAATTCTTATGTCCTTGTTATTTTCGTATTTTAGTTGGATTCCATTTGAAGTCGCTTCACAATTATTATATAGATATAATACAACTGTTCTATTTACATTGAGTAATGTTTCGTTATTGTTTTTACACTTTATATGTATGTTAAAGCTTTCCTTAGTTATTAGTAACCATGAGTTTGGTGCATACATTCGAACTATTAGATTTTTTGGAAATTCTATCTCTTTGTATTCACATGTGTGACTATTTTGTCTAAAAGGATTATCAAATAGTTGGGCCAAACAATTAAATTTTTTGTCTATTATTAGTGGCGAATTTTGTTTACAAATTTTTGTTTTGTATTCTTGTTTTAATAGAATTTCTTGACACTGTTGTAATTCCGTTAAGGACGTAATTTGAAAAGTTTTTGTTTCTAGATTTGTGGCTAATATAACGTTTTGTATATCGTACGTTAGAAATGTGTTTTCATGGATGAATGGTATTGGGTAAGGCTTATGAAGTTTGTATTTAATATCAGTTGGGAGTGGAATTTCAATTTTTATAATAATTTTATTCTTGAAAATTATCGAATTTACGTGTAGTAATTGTTGAATAATTAGTGGGTTAGCTATATATAAACTTTGTCCTTCTTTCGTAATGTCATCTAATTCCTTCGCGATAATCGTCATGTTTAAGAAAGATGGGTGGATTTTGTTTTCTGTTAAGAAAACTATGCCCGATATAAAGGTTGATAAGATACTTTTTATTTCGTATAATGTATTTATTAATAGATCTGAAACCTCAATTATGTATATTCTTTTCTCTGTTCTGATCTGTTGTTGCGCTTGTTGCATCGATAACATTTCAATGTCTGTATTAATTTTACTTATTTCGGTCCAACTATAATTAAGATTTTTTTCAATTTGGTTGAATTTTGTATTGGACCAATTCATACTTGTTTTAATGATGCTAGTTTGTTGTTCCAATAATTTAATGTTTTCTAAATCGTTTGTTTCTAATCTTCTTACTTTATTATATAATATTTCTGAATCGTCACTATCCATTGTTCCAAATAACGTTTTTTGTAATTTACCAATTCCGTTGAAATAACCTGTACTTCGCTTCGTTCTAATCCCTAACAAGTGGCTAATTTCGTCTTGTTGTGTGGCTATGTCGTTTATTAATGTGTCTAACTCGTGAATTATGTTTTTGCAATATGGTGTACGTATTATTTCTGATTTTCCTACGTGACAAACTCTGTTAATTTCTACTTTAGATTTTTCTATTAATATTGTTATGTTTCTTAAATCTAATATGTCAACTCCAGTGAGGATTGACCATGAATCTAAATAAAATATTCCTTCTCCTACTTCTTCGAAAATTATTTTTCTATTACTCACATCTTTAATTGAATACATTATTGTTGTAGCGCTGCTAATTAAAAATCCCCATATAATCGTTTGTAAAATCATTTTCATTTTTATCTGTAAAATTATATATAAACAAAAATTGAATTCTTGGAGAGAAAAAAAAAAAAAAAAAATTAAAATGTTTATATTTGTTTTCCAATTTTGTTTTGTGTTATTTGCCAATTGTGGTTATTTTTATTTTTAAAAATAAATTTTATTAGATTTAAATGGTTGCTAATTTCAACCTATTAAAGTGTATTACTTTATTCTTATTTCTGATTCTAATTGTGCAATTTACTGGGCCATTAATCTTCACGATTTCATACGGTCCGATCCAGTTTTCTGAAAGTTTGTTTTTCTTAGCTTCGTTTTTATAATAAACGTTGTCGCCTACTTGAAAATTAATTGGGTTTGTGTATCTGTCGTAATATTTTTTGTTTTCTTCTTTAGATTTTTTTAAAAATTCTTTATTTATAAGATTTGCCATTTGAGTTTTGTGTTTTATTATGTAAAAATAATTTTCATTGTTGTAAACTGGGCTTGGAGGTGCCTTCAAATTAGTTGGTAATGTTATATTAAAGCCAAATAAACATTCCATTGGTGTTAATTTTGAACGACTGCTCGGAGTGTTATTGTGGACGAATGCAGCTTGCCTTAACCATTGGTCCCAATTTAGTTGATCGTGCTGTACGAAATTCCGTAGATATTCCCCTAAAGGCCGGTGACTTCGTTCTAGGATACCATTAGCTTGTGGGTGATATGCAGTTGTTTCAATTTTTTTGATTTTTAGAAATTTGCAAACTTGTTTGAATACTTCTCCTGTAAAATTTGATCCTTGGTCTGTGAGTAAGACCTTTGGTACTCCAAATCTCGATACTATTTCGTCATAAAATATTTTTGCTACAGTATTGGCTTCTGCATCTGGCATTGGGTAACAATCAAAAAATCGCGTTAGTTCATCTTGGAAAGTTAGGATATATTTATTACCATTGTGTGTTGTTGGTAATGGTCCTACCATATCTAAAAATACTTTATCAAAAGCTCTTTCCGGTATTTTTGAGATTTGCATAGGCATTTTTATCAGTTTCGAGGTTTTGTTCTTTTGGCATTTTTGACATTTTTTCACATAATTTTTTATGTCCTGTATCATGTTTTTCCACTTGTATTCTCTTACTATTCTTAAGTAGGTTCTTTGCGCCCCTTGATGACCTCCTAAAGGTGAATCATGGTAGTCCTTTAGTATTTGGATGATATCCTCTTGTTGTGTAATATGCTTAATTTTTGTGTGTTCCTCATCGGAATTTTCCCAATCCTCTTCCGTGTCGATCGGTACCATTTGATTTTTTTCGATTTGGTTAGTGTTTGTCTCATTATTGGTCATATGGTTTTTCTCTTGGTTTGTTATATTATCCATAGCTTTTGCTGCCTGGGCCCGTGTGATTGCTAGTATCTTGGTTTTCTTGTTTTCAGCATTTGAATTGTTCTCCATTATTTCGTCGTTGTTCGGCAATCTGCTTAATGTATCGGCATTCTGATTTGTCTTACCTGGTTTATATTGGATTTCGTAATCATAATCCATTAGTTTAATGCTGAATCTAGCTATTTTCGAATTCGGGTGTGAAATATTTATCGCCCCTTTCAATGGTTTATGATCAGTGTAGATTGTGAATTTTCTTCCATATAAATAACACCTGAAGGTTTTTACTGCCCAAACTATTGCTAGTAATTCCTTTTCTATGGCTGAGTATCTTCTTTCTGCATCATTTAGTGATCTGCTTGCGTAAACTATTGGTTTGTCGGAGTTGACTTCCCCTTGTGAAAGGATTGCTCCTAATGCGGTGTTACTTGCATCTGTTGTTACTAAGAATGGTTTTTTGAAATCAGGATAAATTAATATTGGTGGGTTAATTAATAAATGTTTTAGTTTTTCGAATGCGAATTGACATTCATCAGTCCATTTGAATTTTGAATTTTTCCTTAACAATTTGTTAATAGGTTCTGCAATTTTTGCGAATCCTTCTATAAATTTCCTGTAATAATTTGCGAATCCCAGAAATGATTGTGTTTGTCGTACCGTTCTTGGTATCGGATAATTCTTAATTTTATCTACCCTACTTGGGTCTGGTAGTACTCCATTTTCTGTACACTGATGCCCTAAATACACTATTTCTCTTCGAAGGAATTGACATTTTTCTAACTTTACTTTTAAATTGAACTTTCTAAGTCTGTCGAATACTTTTATTAATTTTGAGTTGTGGTTTTCTAAGTCTCGTCCATAAATGACAATGTCGTCTAAATACACATAGCATTCGATACCTTGTAGACCTGTTAAAACGTGGTTCATTATGCGCTGAAATGTAGCAGGTGCTCCTGTTAAGCCAAATGGCATTCTCACAAATTCGTAGTGCCCATATGCAGTACTGAATGCAGTTTTTTCACGGTCTGCTTCGTCTACTAAAACTTGATGATATCCGTCCGCTAAATCCAACGTTGTGAAATACCTAGAGTAGCCGATTTGATCTAGTATTTCTTCGATCCTAGGTAACGGGAAAGCGTCACCTAAAGTTATTTTATTAAGTTTGCGAAAATCTATCACAATACGAAACTTCTTTGTATTGTCAGTAGAACGTTTTTCTACTACTAGTAGCGGTGAGTTCCAAGCTGACATTGATTGTTGAACTATACCTTGATTTAACATTTCCTCAACTTGTGTATTAATTTCTCTTCTTTGAGTCTCAGGTAGTCTATACATTTTTTGATTTATTGGAGCGGTGTCCGGCTGGACTGTTATTTTATGTTGTAATACCTCAGTGTATGTCAGTTGATCGTTTGGAAGATGAAATATGTCACAGTAATCTCGGCATATTTTCTGTATTGACTCTCTTTCGTTGTCTGTCAACGTCTCTTCTAGTTTTAATTGATTTAAAATTTCCATTTCTCGATTTGATTTCCAATTGTAATGCTCCTTTATATTAAAAATGTTTGGTAACTCTTTTGTATCTGACTTTTCTATATTGTAATCTGATAGTTTGTGTATTTCTGGTTCATAGTTTTCCAAGACTTCGTCCTCTTCATTGGCATTTAAAAATCCTAATATAATTTCCGAGTTAATTGGTTCTGTAATCACGTTTGCTGCATATAAACCATTTTTTATTTTCTTTGAGAAACATATCAATGTTTCCTTTGGATCTGTTTTTAATTTAAATTTCCATGCAATTTTTGATCGTTTAGGTATTACTATTTTTCCTACAGTTGATAATAAAATTTTTTCATTTTTTGTTTGTGTAATATCATAAGAAATATGGTTGTCTTCCATGTTTTTGTTTGTCGTTTGTATACTGTTAGTATTTTTAATGTCGTTCAATGACTTCATTGCATAATTTTCTTTTCTTTTCTTGTTCATATTCGTGAAATGTATGTCATTTAGTTTTTTATGGCTTAGTTTTGTATATAGGTCAATGTTTTTATAAAATTTAGTTATTGAATCTCTGTTTATAGTTTTATTAATGAAATAATTTTTTGTGTTGTAAATATTTTTTAAATTTGATCTTTTTATAGTAAAAATGTTTTTGCTTTTTGTCTTTGGGATAGTTTTATTTATTTTAAAACGTTTTTTATGATAACATATGTTTGAGGGATTTATGTAGTTTACTTTATGTTTTTTGTTTGGGTTAAGGTCGTTTGTAGATTTGTTTAGACAATGTAAGTTCGTTTTCTGAGAATCTTGTGAATTGCCTTTGTATTTATAACATGTATTTGTATTGAAATTATAATCGTTCGCGTTAGTGATAATGTTGGAATTATTTGTATTTATTTTATAATCGTTAATAGAATGTTTTAAATTACTTGTAATGTTTTCGTTGGCTTTTTTAGCCGTTATATAATCATTTGTTTTTGTTTTATATTTGTTTATTAAATCGTTTAAATTTGTCTTAATATTCGTATTGTTTTCATTAGCTTTTGTAGCAATTATAGAATTATTTGTATTCGTTTCATATTTATTTGTTAAATCGTTTAAATTTGTCTTAATATTATTTGTTATTAAATCTAAATTATTATGAGAATTTGGATCTCCAACGGTACTTGATTTTTCTGTACGTGTTACCTTATGTTCAGATGTTGACTCTAAATTATTTTCGAGTAATTGAGTCCCAATTTCAGAGATGTTCGCGTCTCTGATATCATGGTAAACCTGAACTGGTCGTTTCGTAATACTATCAACCCCACTATCAGAGATGTTCGCGTCTAAGATATCATGGGTAATTTGCACTGTTTTTTCAGTCTGTTGATTTTTTGCATTCGAAAATGTTTGTTCAGTTTCAAACTTCTGATCAAGTTGGAAATTTCCGTTTCCGTTAAATGGTATCGTAATATGTTGGATAGGTGTTTCCAAATATATCTCTAACTTATTTCCTATATTGTCAATCACTGTTTTTTTATTTAAAAAGTCTCTACCCAAAATACCGTCTGTTTCTATATTTAAATCATCTGCGACTACATGGAAATCGCATTTGCCGTTGAGGCTGTTGAATAATAAACCCTGGGTTAATCCTAGAGTTGACTGAATTTGCTTATTTATACCAGTAAAATTTATTGTTTTATCAATTAAATAGGGCGTTCCTGCTTTAATTGCATTATATTTTAATACGGAGATGTCTGCTCCTGTGTCTATTAAAAATTTTGCATAATTAGTTTTTGCAATGTCTAATGGTATTTTTATAATGGGTGATATATGCTTTAGGTTAGAATTAAAATTTGAAATTGTGGGATAAAAAACAGTGTCGCAATAGACCCCTATATTTTGAGAATTATTTGAGGTCGGATTTCTGGGTATGAAATCCGCTCTTACTTGTTTAAATTTAAGTTTTCTGTTGCTCTCATTATGTCTATGTCTGTACTTTGTGTAACTATTCCAGATGGTCCTGGAACCCCTTCTGGTTTCTGTGTTAATCTATTGATCGAGTCGTAAAATGAAGGTGGTTCTGCTATTACCCTAATATTTGTAGGTTTCTCGTTTACGTAATTATTGTTATTGTTTATTGGATAGTTGTGTTGATTTTGTGTGTTATTAAATTGAGGTCTGTATTGAGATTGGTTGAAATTATTTTGTGGTCGGTATTGTTGTTGATGATTGAAACCATTTTGCGGTCTATATTGGTTGGAATTATATTGTGGTCGTGGTTTATAATAATTATTTTGTCTTTTTTGATAAATTTCATGATCTGGAGGCCTCGAAAAATCAATGAATTGAGGGAAATTGTTTTTGCGCACGTTCATGTTTCTAGTAGTTGGTCTAACTACGTTTGGATAATTTGCTCTAAATGAATTAAATTTATTTTCATAATTTGGTATAACCTCCCCATTGTCTCTAAATACATATTCCTCTGGTTTAGGTTTTTTAATTTTATGACAATCTTGTGTGAGATGCCCGTATGATTTG
Source organism: Diogma glabrata (assembly GCA_963693315.1). NCBI lineage: Eukaryota > Metazoa > Arthropoda > Insecta > Diptera > Cylindrotomidae > Diogma > Diogma glabrata. Next base: position 146,664,142 of record OY856187.1, read on the forward strand.
CAAAGTACACAAAATAATGCATTTTTTCTCGTTCTGCATTCATTTATCGTGTGTCCCTTTCTCGTACAATACCAACAATATAATTTATTCAAGTCATAATAAGTTTCTCCTAATTCGTCTATGTGTCTTCCATTATTAAATTTAAATTCTTTAATTTGTTCCTGAGGTAACGTGTATTCTAGGTGTCTTGCTCTAGAAATCGCCTCTTCGAGTGATGTCGGCTTGCTGGTTGCGAAAGAAATTTTTATTAAATTTGAAGAAATGCCGTTTTGGAAAGCCTCTAAAGCGAGTCTATTTATTTCCATAACTAATGCTACATTTTGTTCTTCTGAGTATTTCCTTTTGTACCATTTTTTGGTTTCTCCTACTAACCGTCTTAACTTTTCTGCAAAACTTGTCACGTTTTCTGACGAAGTTTGTCTGCACTTATTTATTTCTTGGATATAATTTTTCTCCATATCATTATTTATGTACTTATCAATTATATGCTTTTGCAAGCTTTCAAAATTATTAATGTCAAGATCATAAATAAGTTCGCAGGCAGGGTACTGAATTTTGTCTAACATTATGCCGAAGAAGTATTTTTTTCCTTCTTCGTCTACATGTGATCTGGCCCTGTTACATGCGTTTAAAAAGAATTTTGCCTCTGCCGGTGTTTTTTCACTCGGTTCTCCTGAGAATATTGGGATGTTGGACATTACCGCCAATACATCGCTAAAATTCATTTTGTGTTCCATTTTATTATTAGTATTGTTTAAAGTTTTATGTGATGGACCAGCTGCCGTGCTCGTTTCGTTCTTTAAGTAATGGACAATGTCGTCAAAAGTGTTTTCAATTTCTACGAATTCTTTGTTCTTGCGTTTTTTGGTTTGTTTTTGTATCAGGTCGGAGTCTGAATACGTCCTGTTACGGGTTTGTCTTATGATGTCGGATAACGATATTTTGTTTTTCGACATATAATAAAAGTGAGTTTTTGTTTAACGACCGTCAAGGAACTGTTTAACCTTGAATTTGTAAAACGATAACCGATTCCTAGAAATTAAATAAATTTTTTGTTTTTCGTATGATTGCGTATATATTCTTTCGTTTGCAATTATTTATTTTAATATTGCAAAATAATTATGAAATAATTTGTTTAATACGCAAATAAATTTGTAAATAATTTGATTGTAATAATATTTTATAATTTGTAAATTGTATGTAATAATATTTTATAATACGCAAAGAATATTTTTCAATTGATTTGTTTGTAATGATATTTTATATTACGCAAATAATATTGTAAATTGTATGTAATAATATTTTAAATACGCAAAAAATATTTTTAAATTGGTTTCTTTTAATCGAATGTAGCGTAAATTTATTTTTATAAAAATGATTTAAATGTTTAAATATAGTTAATAATTAGAATATAAATTATATATTTCATGTAAATTTAATTAATCAACGAATTCTGACCTTAAAAAAAAATTTTTTTTTTTCAATGATGAAACTTGATGTGATGAGAAAAATTCTGTTTTATTGTAACAGCAAAATAGTTGTTTGAATTTTTATTTTGTTGTATGTTTTTGGAAGAAAGAAACTGTTGTAAATTTGTTATTTCTTTATAACTTGATGTTAAAAAATTTGTAAATTCGTGCCCGGGTTAATAGTTGGGATCTCCTTGGTGATCCTGTTGAATCACTTGATTGCTGCGTCACTACAGTGTGACAAATGTTGGACACTCCTAGATGTGTCTGTTGTATTATTTAACAAGAATTATCTTGTATTTTGATTTTAAATAGACTTAAAAAATTTTTCTGGAAGCTGTTGGTCCTTAACTAGAGTCTAGGACTCCAAATACGGCTGCGCCAATTGTGGAGGTTGCAACGGCACCTCGGATGAGTAGAGCTACCGGTTACGCCAATTGTGGGTGTCGGGTATGCCAAGTGTACTTCTTGTGCGCGTTGAAAAAAAATACCTGGGAAGTCTTATGATTACCACTTACCTGGTATTATTCCCCGGATCATGTATTTCTCGATCTCGTATGTGTTGTTTTTATAAAATACACACCATTTATTACAACTTGTTATTTTTATTGATAGCACATGAAATTTTTACTACAAATGTTTTGGTTGAAAACTCTCGGTTTTCCTATTGAACAATATTTTATTTTAATAGCAAATGATTTTTTGGGAAAACTTCTTGTTTTCCTATTAAAATTATGTGAGCACAAACACTACTTTTCTTTAACAACTGATTTTTGGGAAAACTTCTTGTTTTCCTATTAAACAATATTTTATTTTAATAGCAAATGATTTTTTGGGAAAACTTCTTGTTTTCCTATTAAAATTATGTGAGCACAAACACTACTTTTCTTTAACAACTGATTTTTGGGAAAACTTCTTGTTTTCCTATTAAACAATATTTTATTTTAATAGCAAATGATTTTTTGGGAAAACTTCTTGTTTTCCTATTAAAATTATGTGAGAAAAACTTATGGTTTTCCTAATTTTTCACTATTTCCACTTTAAGAAAACTTATTTGAGAAATCACTACTTATTTTTTGATTTTAAAACTGTTTTGGAATTACTTCGACGGACAGTAATTCCACGTATGTACAAACCGAACTTCAGACTAACTTTTCATTCAATTTTCTATATTATTTATAGGAAATTGTGAATGAAAAATTGACCAATCACAAAATAGTGATTTTTTTTTTCTATTTTATGAATGAATAGAAACAGTGAGAACTAATTACTCAGCATTTAATATTTTTAATTGAAAATGTTATATATTTTTTGTATATGTTATTTGAATCGTCGTTTCCGTTAATCGAATTTTTATTTAATTGTTTAATATGTTTGGATTATCATAATTGGTTTTAGGTTTATATTATAGGAATTTTTGTAAGTAAGACATTTTTTGAACGGAAAGTTTTTTGATAGTTTTTCCATATATTGTATGTTTGGATTATTTTATTTGGGATTTGGTTTTAGAGAAAATCGCTGAGAATGGAATTTTGGTGTGAATGGAAAAATTGTTGGGTAATTGAATTAATATTTGTATTAATTGAAACATGTTTTAACATGTTTGTTTGGTGGAAATTGCTTAGCTTAGGCATTTTGAATTTTATTGTATATTCAAGAAATGTTCATTAATTTCATAAGATGATGAAATTAATTTCTAGGGAATATGTTTATAGAATTTTTAATGTATTTATTTTAGACATTGTAGCATTTTATATTTGGTTTAATAAAAAATAGCTGAAAATGGATTTTTGGTGAATAGAAAAATTATTGGATAATTGAATTAATATTTATATTAATTAAAACATGTTTTAACATGTTTGTTTGGTGAAAATTGCTTAGCTTAGGCGTTTTGAATTTTATTGTATATTCTAGAATTTGTTCATTAATTTTCATAAGATGATGAAATTAATTTGTAGGAATAGGCTTATAGAAATGTTTGGTTAAACAATATGTTGTAATGTTTGGGAATGGTTGTTACATCTTATGATGAAATAGGGTTTTGGGTTATAAATGGGTTGTAATAGCATTGGTTTGGTTATAATATCTTTTATTCGTTTTGTTTGTACTAAACCTTATGTGGCTTTTGAGATTCTTTATAGAGGTTCATGTATATTCCGGTTTAGGAATACTACATATGGACTGACAGCTAAACGTTTATATTTTTAGGGTTCCGTTTTTTATACGGAACACTATTGGTGAGAGTAAAACGTGTTTTTCACATTATATCGATTATCTCGTAAACTATAAATGCTATGGACTTGAATTGAATTTGGCATGCGTATAAAACTAACCTGTCCACATGAAATGACGGATACAAATAAAACTAAAGTGGTTTTCGTTTGGTTTACAGGGCTGAGATATGAGACCTTTGAGAAAATACATTTTTTTATAGATTCAAGTAGGGTATCATATGAAAGGGCTTTATTTCAGTATTCCATAAAAATTTATTTTGGAATTTTACACCTCACCATTTTTTGTATAATTTTGAATAATGACGTTTTTTTCGCGTTTTCTTACCTCGATTAGCTCCGAACCTATCTGATCGAAAATTTTCAAATGTACTTGGAATGATAGAAAAATTAGTACGTTTTTAATAAACAATATAAAAAAGTGTCATATTTCCATACTTAGATTTTTTAAGGGGGTGGAAATGAGGAGGGGTAAAAACACTATTTAAAATGAGGTCAAGTGGGGTGTCATTTGAAAGAGCACTTAATTTAAAAAACAAAGCAATTTCTTTTAGAATTTTGCGATGCCCAGGTTTTGAGTTATAATAAAAAAAGAAAAATAAGAAAAATTTGTAAAAATTCACAGAGTTAGGAAATTTGCTAAATTTTGTACGAAAACTATAGCGAAGTCTCCAATAATTATATTTCTGTGTGTTTAGAGGACCAGGGTAGAGGGGGTAAAAAAATACGTTTCGACACTAAATGACAAAAAATTTGGTAAATTTCACAGAGTTAGGAAATTTGGTAAGTTTTGTATGAAAACTACAGCACAGTTTTTGAGTTATGGATAAGAAAGGGCTAAATTCAGATCGTGCCGCCGCCTACCTTTCGACGATGACTGACTGAAAAATTTGAAAATATTTACAGAGACAGGAATATTGGTGAGTTTTGAATGAAAATCATATCGAAGACTCAAATAATTATATTTCTGTGTATTTATGGGATGGGTGTGGGGAGGGAAAAAAAACCATTTTTGACCCAAATGAGTGGGGTGTCATATGAAAGAGCACTTAATTTAAGAAATGTTACAATTTTTTTAGAATTTTGCAATGCAGAGTTTTTGTGTTATTAAAAAAAAATATTTTTAGTATGTAGCCTTTTCACACCCCTAAATTTCAACACTCGATTGACCGAAAAAATAATCAAATTTAATCCATTTACAAGCTGGTGTAATTGAATCTTTTTTAAGTTACCAAAAACATCTATGGATAATATTTAACCTGAATTAACATTTTTTTGCCATTTTTGATCAATGTAGATTTGATTGTAATTTACTATTGACATTTACAATTTAACATTTATTTTGTTATGTGTCTATGGTCTGAAAATATAAGGACATTACAACACAACTTTTTGTCAATAATTTTTGATATTGTGTTCTTTTACATTCACGGAACCCTTGACGAGCGAATTTTATTCGCACTTGTCTGACTTTTTTTTTTCATTACGATTGGTTTTTACCAAGTAGTTATAAAACGATAAAAAAGTAGTCATGTTCGTGTTACCCAAAATACCAATTTTTGGAAATTCTATACAATTTCGATTATAAGTTTTGAAAATAGCACCCCAGAGATGTGGGGTCGTGAATCGACTGATGGAATCTAAATGGAACGGAAATTGGTGAGGACTTGAAAGCGTAGATGTGAGGCTCATGGTCGGTAAAGAGCGTGAAGGCTCGAACTTCGAAGAGAAGCCGGAAATGTTTGGTAGCAGAATGAGCTGCTAGAAGTTCGCGATTATAAGCGCTGTTTTTCTGTTGCGACTCGTTAAAACGCACAGAAAAGAAACTGAGTCGTGTTTAAACATCAATAATTTTTTAGAAGGGTCGATCATCATGGCAAGTGGGGCAGAGTGTTAGAAATGGCCAAGAGTTGTCGCCTAACTGAGTTATCACTTGCAAAGATCGAAGGTTTGAATGGCGTCTTCGGACCATTAAACTTTTGTAACCCTTTCAGAAAGTCGATGAGTGTGGTTTGATTGCCACCGGCATGAATCTGCGGTAGAAATTGATCATACCATGGAAACGGCGAAGTTTCTTAACCGTTTCGGAACTTCGTTCCGTTTTATGGACTCTTGATGCCTTGTTGGCTTAATGCCATTCACATCAAGATGATGTCTAAAGAAGCCAACGTTGGTTTTAGCAAAGTTGCATTTATCAACGATGATGAGATGAGACCGGCAACGGGAAGGCGCCCAAACACAGTCCAAATATGTTTGAAGTGTTCCTTAAGGGTTTCGGAAGCAGTAAAGAGGTCATCTATATAGATGAAAACAAATTTAAGGTCTCGGAGAAGCGACTGCATGAACCGTTCGGAAGGAGTTGAGCAGCGTTTCGCAACCCGAAAATCATTCGAAGAGTACTAACAGAAGTTTTTGCCATATCGCGCTCATCAATAGGAATATGAAATGCGCAGACGAAATCAATTGTTGAGAAATATTTGCATCCATGAAATCGATGCGAAAAATCCTGAATATGAGAAATATGAAATTTATCAGGAATTTGAATGTTGTTCAGAAACCTGTAGTTACCGCAAGGGCTCCGCTTGCTGTTCTTATTTTTAACGAGGTGAAGAAGAGAGACGATCGAGGGCTGTTTGATGGCCTGATTCGACCTTAATATCGAATGCCGCCTTGGCGATGGCCAATTTGTGAGGAGCTAATCGTCGGTACTTACAAGTGACAGATGACCGTGAATATCAATAATGTACTTCACGCTTTGTTTGACCGGTTAGCCAGGTCATGGGGAGAAGTGATACCCTTAAAATCCTTAATGATGTCTTGGATTTTGATATCAACCGTATCGTTATTGATGGTATCGTTAATGAGGGTGAACAAGGATGTTAGTGGATCGACGAGGCGTCAATTTTGAACGTACACTAGGAGACCATACTTGTTCAAGAAATCAGCTCCAATGGATGGTACCATCGGCCGAAACAAAGGTCTGACAGAACACACGCCTGAGAACAATGTTTAAAGTTAGAGCTCTTGTGCCATCGGTGCTAGCGGGAGTAGCGCTAGCAGCGTGAAGAGTGAAAGCTGATTTTCGGAAGAGTTTTTCCGCCATTTTTGCGGAGAGAACTGACACTGCAGCGCCTGTGTCAACCAGGAATTGTCGACGGGAGTTGATATCAAATATCAGGAATGGAGTTTGGAGGAGCTATCATCACACGTCGCCTCGTGTGATGAGCTTAAGAGCTGTTTGACCAATGTGAATTTCTTTTATGGAATTTACATTCGGAGTAGTATTTACGTGCGTTATTCCCGAAGCAGTAATGGTAATATCACATACTATCTAACATTTCGTTGGCCAGGGGTTACGGGGCAAATATATTTCGCCGATTGATCGGAAGGGAAGGGTCGAAAAGAAGGTTTGAGCTGCAAGGCATAAACCAGGGTCTATTGCAGGGCTCAGGCTCTGTCCTCGCTGGAGAAGGAAGAAGAAGGAGCGACAGAACTATCTCCAGCTCTTAGGTGAGGGCCAACCATTGTGACCAAAGTCTTATCAGCTATCTCGGCAGTCTTTGGCAAGTCAGTCTTGAATGCCATGATAGCGGTACGCACAGCTTTTGGGAGGTTTTTCTCCAAAATCATTTTTAAAGTCTCTTTTGAGATGAGACCTTAGGATTCAATGGTTAAATCCCGGAAAAAATTGTGAGGGTTTTTATCCCCCAAGTCCCTACCGAGGAGCAGCATCTTGCGCAATCGGTCTGAAGGGCTGCTGGATAGACGAGCTAGAAAATCCCTTTAAGCCTATCATAGGGGTTAACCGTGTCTGGTTAGAGTAAAATATCTCTAACCATCGAGGAAAGAGACGGCGTTATGTCCAAAGTACGTAACTGTAATTGGATTGCTGGGATTGAATGTTGCCCAGGGTAAATTTGCTCTCTAGAATGATAAACCAAAATTTTGGTTTATCAGACCAAAAGGCATCAGGCACTTTTGCGGTAGTCGCATTAATTTGGGGGGCAGATGTTGGAGATGTGTCAACCGAACTTACATCTGGTTGTTTTGGGTGGGAGGATTAGTCACCAGGTATTTGCATCCGTGTCTGAAGCAGGCAAGGAGGACGGCAACTAGGTAGAAAGTGGTTCCACCGAACAATATCGTAATCGCATGTTGTGTTGCAATAATAGTTGTGGATGTTGCGACTAGTAAAGCTCCTAGACAAATCAAAAGTTCCCTAAATGTGTTTGTAAATGTGTACATAATTATATAATTTTTAAAATGAAATTAAATTAACGATTACTTTAAATGTAATAAAATTAAATTAAATAAATAGCAAAACTAAAATATTTGATACTTGATAAAGTTGACTCTGTTGAAAGTCACCAATTTCTAGCTGAATTGTGCTATAGTGTAGAGCAAAGCAATGAAGTGGAGTGCAGTGTATAACAATGTAGTGTAGAGCAGAGTAGTTTAGACTTGTGCAGTGCAAATCCGAGCAGTGTAAAACAGACCAGTGTAGAACAGAGTTTAGAGAATTCTTTGCCTTGGACTTGGAGTAGTAGCTTAATGCTAGAAAATATGCTGGCTCTGAGGTTGAGTAAAATCATATATTTGTGGCTGTGCCTGCCTTCACTTAATTGCTATTTAAATCATCCACAGTTAAAACAGGCGAACGTTGATTTTCGTAGCAAATAAAATAAAATTATTTTGGTTTTCCGGCTTCCTAGTCACGTATTGAATTTGCGTTAACGAGTTCACCATATTGTGAAAATACGCTCAAGACGTCACCTTCAGTAAGTCGTTCACTTAAATCCATACACTATTTTTTTATTTTTTGATATTAAAACTATTATTTTGAGTGTACTCTATAAATTATATTTAAGTTTAAAGACAATAACTTTTTTAATGATTGAATACAAAAACAAAACAACACACATTTAGGAAACTTTTTTTATCGCCACACAGGAATGAATAACACGTGTTAACTTTTTTAGAACTGTCAGAATTACCTAGGCGGTACCAACAACATAGCAAAAGATTATTAAAGAAATGTTCAACACAGATAGGCTTCGACCGTAGATTATAAAATATACAGGATAAGCAATATTTTATACATTTTGTGTATGTGCACTATTTTTTTTTGTGCCGTATGTGTTCCTTATAGGAGCGTAAGCTATCAACAAGTGTCCCTCACCTGTATTAATTTCATCAATTCACTCAAGTTAATGGTCAAGTTTCACTTGAAGACTTAATTTAATCGATTAGTTTTATATGGGTGATCAGCCCATAGTTTTTCCGATTTATCAACTATATCAGTTGACTATCGGTTAATTGGAAAACCGGTCTGTAGACGGGAGTCGAACCCGGGTCCTCGAGTTTGAAGTCTATCGTGCTAACACTAGGACACTCAACACACATGCCGCATGCGCACTATAAAACTATAAAAAATTGAAGCTGTCCTTGAAATTTAAATTTCGTATTGAAAATAATTTACTCAAAAGAGGCTCCTGCAAAAACAAACACAAAAATATAGGGTTCCATGCAGCATGAATTATCTCTTTCCATTACAGAAAAAAATATATTTTTATTCTTCTTTTGCCAGAAAGAAGGAGCTGCCAAACATTATATATATTTTTCTTTAATTTTATTCTAAATATAAACAAAACCAAAACAAATAATCGACAAACAATATCCATTTCAATTTTATGTCGTTTTCTTTTTGACAAAAAAGGTGATCTAAGAGCAAAAAAAGCAGCTGTCAGATCACTTTTTTTTGCAGTTCATATTCTTTTTGTACAAAAAATTGCTCTTTTTTTGATCTGAAAATATTTTTTGTGAATCTAGATTTTTTGGTAGATCAAGTTGCAAATACAATAAATTTACACAAATCCATTTACAAATCTGTAAAATTAGTAAACAAACAAGACGCCATTTATTTATTATAATTTTTTTAGAGTGAAATAAATGTTTTGTTTAATCGTGTTTTAAATTTAAAATTAATAAAAAATTATTTAATTAAATACTTTTAATTAACAAAAACATTAAATGAGAGTTCACAAACACAACTACAAAATTCGATCAAATTTTTTCATATTCATTTTGTGAAAGAAAAATTTTTAAAAAATCACTTTTTCTGCTCTGGCAAAAAGAAAACGACATTAGTTAGGACAAAATTTTCAGTTTAAGGACGGTATGCTGTTGAAAATAAATTATTCTCCCCATACAAAATCTGTGTAAAAAAAACCAAAATAAAAGGAAACGAAAAAATTTTCGGTTTGCATTTCGTAAGTAGTATGCAGTTGAAAATAAGAAAAAGTGAAAAACGGACCTGTCAATAGATGTCATGACTACCCGTGGAGACATCTTATTTTCAAATTACGAAGCGAAATAAATGTAGTTCCATTTATTTCGTACGGAAAATAAAAATAAATTGAATGTTTAACAATTTGACAGTGTTATATTTGTTGATGGCGTTGTTTTTTTAAGTGTGTATACAAATGTTCTCCATTTACGTAGATTTTTTGTTAAATGTATGTTTACTTTATTTTATTTGACCATTTTCTGATCGGTAAAATTGTAAAATACAAAACATCTACATAAGTATGTTTTTTCGTGAGTATGTATGGTCAAACAACGGAAAACCTTAAAGATATTTAAATTTCTAGGCTAGTGTGTTTTTTTAGTGCAAATACTATTACGTTAAATTTGTACACTACTTTATTTAGAAAAACCGAAACTTCAACTAAAAAAATATTGCTTTTCCTGTGTATTTTATAATCTAAGGTTTCGACTTAAAATCGGGCATTATCTTTAAACTTTAAAACGTTATAAAGCTATGTGTAGCTGTATATAATTGTTAAATTAAGTTAATTAAATAAACAGTTTTCTCTTCAATTTTCTAAATAATATTTTAAATTCCTTTTTCAAATTTATTTACAACACGTTTTTATTTTTACACACGTTATCTTTACAACGCTAAACTTAAAAGTCATCATTTTACGTTATACAGATCAAAGCAAAAACATATTTCGTTTTTGTTATACTGAAAAAACGAAAACATTTTTTAGTTTTAGGTTCTCTTCAATTAACCCCCTCTAACATCAAATTTAAAAAGATATTTTGTTTTTTATATTTGACACTCAGACATCCTGATTTGGATTGTCCTCAATCCATCGTGACTTCGTTGCTGTTGTCATCATCTTCACTGCTCGTATCTACATCCGTGAGAAAACATGGTTTCATGCGCTCGGTTGCCTGAATTTCCCTATATCGCCTTCGACCTCCCCTTTCACCAAACTGTTCAACTATGTAACGGTCACCATGTAACTTCTCAACTACCACATACACACCCTTATACTTCGGCTGGAGTTTACGACTTTCGCCAGGTGATGCTGCTTCGTTACGTATCGCCACATAATCACCAACCTCGTACTCATTCGGCTTCTTACACCTATCATCAAACCTTTTCTTTTGGTCTGCTTGACTCTTTTCAATACGCTTCATCACTTGTTCATTTAATTTTTCTCGTTCCTCAATTTTTAACGCCTTCGGATCATGAAGTTCCAAACTAAGTTTGTCTCGGTTTGTAGGTCTTGGACTAAAACCAAATGCTAAAATCTGCGCTGTCGATTTCGTTGTAGAATTTTCCATGCTATTTATCACCCACTGAACATGTTTTACCCAAGAGTCCCAATTATGTTGATCGTCTGCTCCAAGAGTTGTACTTAACATTTCTACGATTGTTTTGTTGAAACGCTCTACTTGTCCATTTGCTCTGGCCATTCCTGTGGCTGTTAAATGATGGTCTATACAGTTTTCCTCGCAATACGACTTAAACCTTTTGGATGTAAACGCACTTCCTTGATCGGATACTATTTGCGTTGGTACCCCAAAATGCAATGATAATTCTTTTAGCATGTTTATCAATGGTTTCGCGGATGTATTCCTTGTGAGTTTTATGTTTACGTATTTCGAATACCCACTATGACAATCAGATGCATATTCTGTCGAGGAGTCTTAGGAAAAGGACCTAGATGGTCAATGTGGAGTGTGTGGAATAGGAACTTTTGGAATGGGAAATAAAACAGCTTCCTTCTTTCCCGATTTATTTTTATAATACGTACATTCAGGACACGCTTTAATATATTTTGCAACAAATTGTCTCATCTTGGCAAACCAAAACTTCTTCCTTAATCCATTTAATGTTTTTTCGAGGCCAACATGACCATGATATATGGTCATTTTGGTCCTGATATTTTCGTCATGATATATATGTAATACTTTGAAACGAATAAATTTTGGAATCACAAAACGATTTTCCGCCCCCAATTTACGGTAAACACGATCGTTGACCAAAGTATAGTCTACCTGAAATTGTTTTTCGACATTTGTTTCCGGTGGACTTTTTAATTTATCCTTAATGAAATTCAAAGTTTTATCATTCGATTGCATAACTGCCAACCAGTCTTGTTCAATATCAATTCTAAATACATTGAATGAGGCGGGCTCTTTAACGACCGCGTCACCGACCGGTTGTCTACTGAGCGCATCAACATGCAACATACCACTTTTGTGTTTAATACTGAAATCGAACTCTAATAGCCGAAGCCACCAACGTCCTATGCGGGGGATTAAGTCTTGTTTAGTAGCTGTGGTTTTTAAAGCATTGCAGTCAGTCACCACGATAAACCTTTTTCCCAATAAGTAAATTCTTAACCTTTCAATGGTCTCTACGACGGCCTGTGCCACTAGCTCATAGCTATGGTAACGGCTTTCCAAATCTGTAGTTCTACGACTAAAATAAGCAACGGGTCTTAGATTTCCATTTTCATTTTGTAGCAAAATTCCCGCCAGACCATCACTACTGGCCGGTGTGAACTTCATGTTTTTTTTTCGAATCATACAGAGCTAACACTTGGCTTGAACATAGCAGTTCCTTAATATTTTCAAATGCATGTTGCTGTAGTTCAGACCATTTGAACTGTTGATCCTTTCTCGTCAAACGAGTTAAAGGTTCAGCCAGTATCAAACATTTTGGGACAAATTTCCGAAAGAGGCTTGCCAGGCCAATAAATTGCCGAATTTCCCGCACTGATTCTGGAACCTTAAAAAGTGTCACATCTAAGTTTATCGTCCCCTGGCATAATACCCTCACCAGATATTCTATGTCCCAGGAAGTCTATTTCCGTTTCCAAAAATTTACATTTTTCTATTTTTAAGGTCATCCCATACTTTCGAATAATTGTCACAAACCTTCGTATCCGCTCTAAACCGTCCTCAATAGAAGAACCAAAAATGATAATATCGTCCAAACAGACTATGGCGAATCCGTTCATTTCTCGAATCACCATATCCATAAACCGTTGGAAAACTGCTGGGGCATTGGACAAACCAAACGGCATGCGGACAAACTCCCAATGCCCTTCAGCTGTCACAAAAGCAGTTAGATGTCTTGAACGTTCAGCCACTTTAATTTGATAGTACCCGGAATTTAGATCTAAAACGCTAAAGTATTTGTTTCCAGATAATTTTTGCAAGACTTTTTCAATTCACGGCATTGGATAACGACCCTTGACGGTTATACCATTTAAACGTCGGTAGCCAACGCATAAACGATGATCACCATCCTTTTTTAACGCTACCACAATAGGACTTGCGTACGCAGATCTTGATGGCTTAATAATGCCAATTTTTAACAGTTTATTTATCTGTTCCCGTACCCTGGATTGATGCGCGAACGGAATTCCCTATAGGGTTTATAGAAAACGGGTTTTGACTTGTCCTCTAAGATAATATCCATTTCTACTCCCTTTGCACAACCTAACTTTGTTACATCTTTAGCAAAGCAATCTCTATTTTCCGTTATTATTTTAAAAACTTCCACCCGACTCTGATCCGGGAGTATACTATTTACATTAATTTCGCATAGCGATATTATTTTAAACACTTTTAAATCTTCCGAATTTTTTTCGTCCTCCTTCGTTTCTTCATACATCAACTCTAAACTATTAACACTACTCCTATTTTCTTCGTTCACGGGTTTCAGTTTCTCAATCTTCAGTTTCTTATAGGTTTTCACCACTTGTATATTTGGTTCCTCAAAGGTCTTGCTACCTATGATTAAGTCGTCTTCTTGATCGCTATCGCTAACTATCAAGATTTCAACTGTCACTGTTACACTATCTACTACGAGCTCTGCTCTTATTTTCCCAATGGCGTTAGTTTTAGCACCACCATAGCCTACTAACACATACTCTTTTGCCAACGAAGAAAACCCTAAACCCAAGCTTGTTGCTACGCTCTCCTTGATAGCAGAACAATTTGCTCCTAAATCAATAAATGCCAAAACTGACTTCCCATTTAACAAAACGTTTTTATAAAATTCATTTTGCATTTTATTTTCGCTAGTTTTCTGAATATTTTCGAGCTGCCTCGAGCTACCTTAGCTACATACGAAACATTTTCATTTAATTTTAAATTATTTACATTATCAACGACTTTCCTATTTACAAATGGATTTTTTAGAAAGCCATTGTCTTTCGAGTCCATTTTTGTTTCACTTACAAAAATGTCTACTTTATTTGAATTCGATTCATTTCTAGTGTTTTCACGTTCACACTAGAGTTTCTGATTTCTCGACCTTTTTTGAATCTCGGGATTCGAAAATCTCGAGTTTATCAGCGATTGAGTTTCTCGAGAAATTGGGAATAATTATTTGAATTTCTCGAGATTCTCGAGAATTATTAAACATTAATTTTAACAAAAAATGTAACTCTCCGTTTACTGTAAAAATTTCCAGATACAGAAAAATTTCTATCGTTTTCAGTGTATTTAGGTTTTATCAAAATTAGATTGTTTTTTATAAGTTCTGAATTGAAAGTGATCTTACCAGTAGCTTCAAATATATTCATTTCCTTGGATAGTGAGCGGTAGTTGTCATTTATAGTTGACTGCATTCTCAAACTCTCACGAATACTTCTAAATTTAATTCAACGCAACCCTTTTCCTCTAATTCTGAGTTCGATGGCTGTATAAGCTCTTCACTTTCTTTGATGTCATTCGTCCATTATATGTAATGCTTTCATTGTAATTAGAAGAATCAATTTTTGGATCTTGATCTCTCAATTTCTTTCTTTTTGCAGTTTTTATCATTTCGTTTTTAGAGCAAATAGAAAAAAATCTTTTTCCTCGGGTTGACTAACTAATTTTGGATGTGAAGAAATTTCAATAACGAATTTATTAAGATATCTCTTCCTTTAAAAATTTGAGATTGTATTTCAAATAAAAATTTAAAGCTTATTTCTGAACTGTTTTTCCGAAGAGATTTGAATAGAAATTTTAGGATTCCCTCTGCAGATAATAATGAGACAGCCTGACGGTTGAAAGCTTTCATTGATTTTGTGAAACCAATGGCATTCAAAATATTTAAAGCAACTACATCATCTTGTTCGGTATTCTAAAAATGATTTAAATTTAGAAGAATTAAAGTTTTTTTAAACTGCTGGCTTGACTGGCAAAAACCGTTAAATCATGGTTTTAATAGAATTTTGTTTAGTTTTGTAATCCAGGTGTAATGGCCACTCGTTTTTCTCTCCATTTAATTTTTTTATATAATTTTGCAAAATAGCATTGTGCACTGACGAGTTTTAAATAATTTTCCAATTACCCTAATTTTTGAAATCGTTTCTCGTATTTTGATTCAATACTAAATTGTCAGCTAAAACTGCATTTTGTTGTAGAACTGAATCGGAATCACTATTGGAAGCTTCACTTTCACTGATTTTTTTAACTGGTTTCATTTTCTTTATAAAATATTGACATTATCGTTAGGTGTTTCCCATGACTGTAACATAACTGTTGGTAAGCTGGAGATATTTTGCCGTATTTCAACATTACACTGGCTCATCGCTTGTAGTGAAAACAATATCTGGCACGTAATTTTCGTACGCTTTTTCAGCTGGATATGAACCTTCAATTCGCATCAATCCTCCCTAGGTTTTCCGATTTCCCATTAATATAATACAAATGTACGTTCAAAAATCTACGCTTGCGGAAGTTTGTCCATTTATCAATTGCTATGATATTAGATTAAAAGCCATCATTTTGGTGATCTTAGGTTATTTTGCCATAGAAATAAAAAAAGAATTTTCCCAATACATTTATAACAAATAACAATATTATCCTAAATTCGTATTAGGTATTACTGTTTGCATCGAAATCTAGATTTAACAATCAGAAAGTGAGGGAGATTGACATTAACAATTATTGTTTAGTAAAAAAATACTCAAAATAATAATATTGAATGATTTATGGTGGTTTGATAAATCTCGAGATTCTCGACAATTTTTCTCGAGAAATGGGAATCTCGAAAATGTGGAAATATCATTTCTCGAGAATTCGAGAGTTCAAAATTACAACTCTTTCTCGAGAATCTCGAGACCGGATTTCTCGAGCAGAAACTCTAGTTCACACTCAACATCACATACGATTGTTCTCATATTAGCCGCATTAGATTTTTCTCGACTTTTAGAACCGTCAAATCTACTCATAGTATTTTGTGATTTTGATTCTGGACAAACTCGAGAAATGTGTCCTACTTTACCACAATTGAAACAAGTAATACCAGGCTTGGGACTTTGAGGTACTTGTACTCTGTCGGATAGATATGGAACATTCCATTTTGACATGTTTTCGTAATATTTTAGCTGTCTTAGCAAATCTCGCGAAGTCGAATACGGTGTTAACGCGATAGTTTTATAAATATCCAAGTGACTAATTCCTGCAATTAGATATTTAATAAACGCACTATCACTTAACTCGCCTAAATTTGCCATTTGCTTTAAATTAAAAAAATAATTTTCGAAACTTTCTGAATTTGACTTTCGACGATTTGTCATTTGATGATGAATATCCGCTTCATCGAAAGGGTTATCAAAGTTTGCCTCCAATTCCTCTTTAAATTGCAAGTATGTAACGAATGGTTGGACTTGGCACTGATACCATCGAACTGCGACACCACGCAATCGCATTGATGCATAATGTATGGTCTGTAATTCCGACCAACCATACATTCTGCGTAAGTACTCGACTTTATTTAACCATTGTCGGCTATTTAAGGTAGACGTACATGGGTTAAATTCGGGGATTATTGCATCTGCATCTACAGGATGAAGAAATGAAATTTCCGTTTCCGTCACTCGACAATTTTTCTCACGTTGTAGTATTTCCCTTTCGCGGCGCAATAGATCTCTTTCCCTATTTATTAATTCTCTCTCATATGTAATTTGAATAAAATCACTACACGCTGTATTTACATTAACATTTGAGAAAGGATTTTGAACTAGAGGATTTGGGATAACAGGAAAAATAGGGTTATAGGACCTACTCCACGACATGCATCCGATTGACTATATTCATGATTTAGAAATACCTAATTCTGGAAGTCCGCTGGTGATGATGTATTAGATAGTCGATCAGTTCGATTTATTCTCGATGAATCCTTAATTTCCTCGTATCCAAAATAGCTGCTACTTTGACCATACATTTTTCTCAAATTTGTAATTTTTGGTTTTTCCGCTATTTTCACGCAGATCCTTTGAATAAAAGAAAATATTCAAAATTTATCCCACTTCTGATGTTAAATTAAGTTAATTAAATAAAACAGTTTTCTCTTCAATTTTCTAAATAATATTTTAAATTCCTTTTTCAAATTTATTTACAACACGTTTTTATTTTTACACAAGTTTTCTTTACAACGCTAAACTTAAAAGTCATCATTTTACGTTATACAGATCAAAGCAAAAACATATTTCTTTTTTGTTATACAGAAAAAACGAAAACATTTTTTAGTTTTAGGTTCTCTTCAATTGAGAGTAGTGCCCTCTAACATTAAATCAAAAGAATTACAATTTAACGATAAAATATTCAAATTTAAAAAGATATTTTGTTTTTTATATTTGACATAATGAAAATTAGAAATCAGTAATTATATATAAAATTTATTATGATTAATTAACAATAATAATTAAACTATAGTAAACACAAAACAATTTTCAAAATATAAATCAGCTAATTTCAGTCACCATAATATTTAAGGAAAAAGGACTATCAATAAGTAATAGATGGCAGCACCCACTCCATACATAATATAGAGTGGAGATCGACCTCTAAAAATTATTATAGCCGCCATGTTAAAAATTAGTGTCATCATGATTATAATAGTAGAACATGTCAACTAAAGAGGTTTATCTCAGTTAAATGTTAAATAAATAATAATAAAAAAGTGTTTAAGTGAAGTTGTTTTATTTACAATTATTAATATTAAAACCCAAAACTAATAAAGAATAATTTCAATAAACCATTTTTATGACTAACTGAAAGTAATAAGAAAAAAAATATTTTGTCCTTCTTTGTTTTTTATGTAATCTTTATATTTTAGCTGTGTATAGTCTTCTAATTTGAAGTAAGTATGGTAATTTAAAAACTTTTTTTCTTTACGCTGAGATATAATGTATAAGTTTGGAAACTAAATACAAAATTTAATCGAGGCAATAAACAATGGAATTAAATAATAATAATAATAATAATTCAATTTAAAATTTAATTAAATTTGCTTATACCGAAGAA
Organism: Diogma glabrata; assembly: GCA_963693315.1. Lineage (NCBI taxonomy): Eukaryota > Metazoa > Arthropoda > Insecta > Diptera > Cylindrotomidae > Diogma > Diogma glabrata. Next base: position 146,682,452 of record OY856187.1, read on the forward strand.
GCCACAGCAAATATAAATCAAAATGTCTTGGACAAAAGACAGAACGATGCTACTTATTGAAAAAATTAGAAAAAGCAATATTTGGGATGTACAAAGCAATGAGTATAGGAACGTAAGCAAAAGAAATGAAATTTTTGCCTCAATAGGTAGCGAGCTAAATTGTTCAGCAAGTGAAGTAAAATCAAAATGGCATAGCATTAAAAGTCAATTTAGTAGAGAGTGTTCGAAGACACTTTACAGCCATAGTTCTGGAAGTGGTGTGGACGATATTTATATTCCTTCGTGGTACGCGTATACTACCTTGCAGTTTTTGAAGAAAAATAGTCGAAGCAGGAGTACAGATGAAAATGACCAAGTAAGTAGCTAGCCATCAAGCATAATATTAACAAATTATGCTCCACCATTTGATTATATCATTTATATTTATATTATATAAATTACAATATTCACAGTTACAGTTGATGCTGTAAACTTTTAATGTACGGATGTACTTCCCTATTACACTATTATTGACATATGAGTTAACGTGAGAAATCACATGCCTCTAGCAAACGCAGTGAGATATCACTAGTCAGGGTGATATCTTAGCGGTGCTCTAGCAAACTATCAAACGGAGTGATATATCACTGGCCAAGGTGGTTTCTTGCGGTGCTGGTTAATGAACTGTATTCTTTGGTAATGCCACGCTAGTTCTTGATCGAAGAGACGAGCTGTTATTTAACTCTATATCTAGACTTTAATCATTGTGGAAAATAGTGCGTCACATCAACCTAATTTTAATTTTATTTCTGCAAATTTTTAAATAATTATAAAATAATAAATTGAAAAAATAAAAATTTTTAAAAGATGCAATTTTATTTTATTATCTGATACGATTTATTGTTAGGTATCCAATCATAATATTAAAAAATAAAATTTATAAGTGGTAAGAATTTCGGGTTCATTAATCCGTACGTGTTTCCACTAATCCTTCGAAAAAATTGGCCAAGTTGCATTTCCTTCCAAACTTCGTAGTTATACTTAGTTTTTAGTAGATGCAAACAGCAAATAAATAAAAAAGTAAAACATAGTACTGATTGTTTTCAATATATCAATATATTTATGTTTTTTTGTTTCAGAAATTTAGCGATGATAGCTTTTCTCAAAATTATGACACCAGCCAAACTTTTAGCGAAGAAGAAGAAGAAAACGCGAGTGCTACCTCAGAATTTAAGGGTTTGAAACCCTTTGGTATGTCTAAAAAGGGACAAAAATTGGCAGGATCTGGTACCCAAGGAATGGTTAAGCAGATAAATGTAGTAGGAGAACGACCAACAAGTAGACGACAACTAGACCAATTCCAAATATTTGGTGACTATGTTGCCTCGGAACTGAGGAAGTATGGTGACCAAAAATATGCTCTGAAATTGGCCGAAGCAAAGTTTGGCATTAGTAACGCACTGTATGCTGCGGATATTGAAAAAATCAAAAAAGATACCAATTCTGAATAAAATAAGTTGTTTTGAAAAGTTTTATGTTATTTCACTTTCAATATAGCTCAGAAACAATACAAAAAACCTGGAAAATTGAACTTTTGCAAGTTCTATTTGTAACGTCGACTATATTCGCGGTAGTAATATTAAAACCAATTTCCATTTTCTTTTCCGTCCATCAAAAATATTTCCATATTCCATTTTCATTTTACAATCATAATAGTTTAACAGCTTTTTCAAATTATACCGAACAGCCTCTACTTCAAATATCACAACGAATGGATAAAATAGCTCATTGGTTACTCAACGCTGATTTATTTTCGTCGATTTTGAATATGATGTGTCAAAATAAAATCACATTTTTCGATTTTTATAAATTCATTCCGTTTTTCATCTCGAAACAAAGAAAACATGTTTCCAAGTTTGTTGCTTAAAATAAAAACAATACGCTCGACTTAAAAATTTATAAAAAATGATAATTTTATTTTAAATCAAAAGAAAATCACACAGAAATTTAATTTATTGTGACTTTACTAATCTCTGAAAAAACCAAAAAGAATTGAGTTTTTCCTATATATTCTATGGTGAAGAGTTTAAGATGTAATAAAAAGTAAAATAAATATGGTGCTGTTATTTACTAGAACAAAAAAACTGAAAATCTAATAAACAATTATTATTATCTATTTTGTTAATGAAATTGAAGTTTTGGTTTGTTTTTTTGTTAAAGTGGATGATATGAAATGATCACAGTGAAAATACAGTTATTTAGCACCTACCAGAAACCATAAAGTGATAATAATTTACAAAACCAAGGCAAAGAAGTTTGTAGGGTGAAAATTGATTCTTTCATGTTTGGAAAATACTATTGAATTGCAATATCTTGGAAAATACTGAGATTGGGAGGAAATAAATGGAGAATTAGGAACTTATCTGGGGAAAGAGGAATTAGTATTCAGAAGGAAAGATTTTTCTTCTGCGTTGATGTCACCAGAAACCGGATAAGAAGACAACAATCAACAACGGAATTCAAAGATAAGTTTTTTTTGCCTTTTGATTAGTTTTTTTTAATTTACATATATACACTTTTTGATCACCATGAGTGGTGTTTTTTTTTATTATGACTATTATTCTTGAAATGTTAGATTAATTCACTCACAAAAGAGATTCCTTAAATCAAGACCTGTATGTGGATAATTGTAGTCCGTGCATTAAGTTTTTCTTTTTATGTTCATTAAAGTGGATCAATATTTTTATTATCATCTCGTATACAAAAGTCCAAACGGATTCACGAAGGGAATCCATAATATATTTTAAAAAACCGATCTTAAAAAAGATTTCTCAGTTGTCACAAACCACAATGGCGCTGCAAACTGATCTTTTGAAAGAATATTTTCTTGAAAACTTTCGTTTTTGTTTTGATCAGTGTGTGTTTTAAATTTACCGTACAATAACAACAAATATTATTTGAAGATAACAAGTAGTAGCATTCCGGTTATTAAAACTGGTGAAATACATGATTTGTTATAAACAAACCGTTCTGTATTGTTTGAACGCTAACCCCTTTAAATATGTCTATATCAACGATGTACAACAAACCATAATTACAGCGTGGGTCTAAAAAAATTAAAATAAACCTTGATTCGAAAATAATTACCAAAAAAAATGTTTTGCTGATGGCAGCATGCGTTGAATCGTGATATAGTGTAGAACTTTTCTAATATTGTTACGTAGCGGTGGTGCCTGAATTACTTTCTGTATCTGCGTTGAAATATTAATTTCACCTATCAGATACTAGCGATGTAAACTCTTGTTGTTCGTTTTATCCATAATAGAACAATGAGTTCAATGGTTCTTGCTTTTTATTGCTCTTCTTTTGTTCATTCTGTTTCTTTGTACGTATATTTATAGTGTAATAAAACATAATTTTAGTCCTGGCTTACCTTCAATTTTGTCATATTGATTGAGATCGTGGCATTTTTAATAAATTTGGAAGAGCAATTTTTTCTTGGGTAGCGAAAATCCGAAATTCTACGTCCACGTCGTGCTACCTGGGTAACGCTAACAGAATTAGGTTGGTGTATTTGAGAGGGACAGAGTAAATACTGCTTATACTCAATGATTCTACACCATGGCGAGTCATTGGCGCCATAAAACCAGCGGCTTGGAGCGGGCGTCTGTCTTGGATCAAGCGACTCGCTATATAAATGTGTAGAAAGCGTCTGTTCTCCATGTTAGGGGCGGCTTTCAGCGGACGTCTGTCTTGGATCAAGCGGCTCGCTATATAAACGTGTAAAAAGGTTGTTTCTGGTGACCTTAAGGTGCAAAACGAACCCATTCACAAAAATTTGGGTTGGGCGAAGGGCTAACACCCCATTTCCGTAAAAAAATAATTGTCATGAATTCTGTACACAGGCCTCGGAATATCTCGGTATCATTATTGGAACGACCTCGGAAACTGTACCCAGACTACGATTTAAAAATGGGAACCTGGAACGCTTAGCCTCAGAAGACCAGGCGATCTCCTAAAACTCACTCAACAAGTCGAGAGCTACACACTGGATATAGTGGCATTACAAGAACTAAGATGGCCAGGCAGTGGAATCCATGAAAGAGCGAAAGGATATACTCTGTATTATTGCGGCCATCAAAACGGAGGCGAATTTTGAGTTGGCTTTCTTATACACCGTCGCGTGAATCAGCATGTTATCGACGTCTGCCCAATTAATATGCGGTTATGCACACTGAGAATCCGCACGCAAAAATTCAATGTAACGATCGTCAATGTTCATGCACCTACTGAAGATAAAGCAGATGATATTAAAGACCTGTTCTTTCTAGAACTCGAAGAAGTCATCAATAACATCCCGCGGTACGATATAAAAATCGTGGTAGGTGACTTTAATGCTCAAATCGGTAGGATTGCAGAACTTAAAACACATATCGGCCCTAACAGCTTGTATCATACCAGCAACAATAACGGTTTTCGCGCAGCCGAGCTGGCTATGATGTATGAGCTAGTAATTTCCAGCACTTTCTTCCCTCACAAGAGAATTCACAAGGCAACGTGGAAATCAAATGACGGAAGAACGGAAAATCAAATCGATCACGTCATCATCTCTAAGAGAAACTCTACAAGTATAACTGACGTTCGATCATACAGAGGTGCTGATATGGACACCGATCATATGCTTGTCATCTTTAAGTACAAGTGCAAATTATCATCTACATTTAACAGACAAGCAAAAAAGACCGTGCGCTGGAATGTCGAAGCATTTAAACATCCGGAAACGCTGAATAGATATCAGGAAATAATAACACAAAACATAGAAGAGCATGACATCTCTTCTGAGATGCCATTAAACATACAAGAAGAATGGAAAACGCTTCAATCAACCATTATAGCCGCAGCACAAACTACAATCGGAAAACGACCACCGAAATCACACAACGAATGGTTTGACGACGAGTGCCGCCAATCCGTTGAACATAAACAAAAACTGTGAGAAAAATGGTTAACAAGGAACACCCGAAGCTACCAAGCTGATTATCTATGCGCCAGGAAAGCCTCAGCAAAACTTCTACGTAAAAAGAAATGCGAACACATGAAGAGCTGCATCGAAAACATCAACCAACATGTGGCCAACGGAAATTCAAAAGAGTGCTTTGCCAATGCATGGAATCTGACAAAAGATTTCCACCCAAGATCTACAGCCATCAAAAATGAAAATAATGAACTTACAACAAGTGAACGTGATGTGCTGGCAGTGTGGCGATCCCACTTTCAAGACCTACTGAATAGGACGAATGAAGTTCATCCTAATCAAGCAATTGCTCCATCAACTGAGGAGATTTTTGTATAGTAGAAGCAAGAAGCAATAGAAGAAGTGGAAGCTGCCATTAAAAAACTGAAAAATGGCAAATCACCAGGTTTTGATGGAATTCCCGCAGAACTTCTGAAAAATGGAGGAGCAGCTCTGGTCTCACGTATATACGATCTGATTCTTGGGACCAAGAAGAACTACCTGATGAATGGAAAACAGCTCTCATTGTTCCGTTACATAAGAAATGTGACCGTCTAAAGTGTGCAAATTATCGTGGCATCGCACTGTTGAATACTGCATACAAAATCCTAGCTAATGTCGTACATGCTCGACTCATCCCGTTCGCCGAATCTATCATCGGTGACTATCAGTGTGGTTTTCGTCCCAACCGCTCAACCACAGATCAATGTTTTACATTAAGGATGATTCTGGAAAAATGTTGGGAGTACATCATCAGCATTCACCAGCTCTATGTTGATTTCAGACAAGCATATGATAGTATCATCCGCGACAACCTCTGGTCCGCACTCGTATGCCTTGGTATCCCAGAGAAACTTGTTTCTCTGTGCAAACTCACCACATCGGGATCAAATTGTAGAATAGTAGTCGAAGGGTCAGTTTCTGATCCTTTCGATATAACATCAGGTGTTCGACAAGGTGATGTACTCGCGCCCGTACTATTTAATTTGGCGCTGGAGTACGCGATAAGAAAAAGCCGAATTGAGACACAAAACTGCATATATAACAAATCTAGTCAAGTTCTTGGCTACGCAGATAATATTGTGCTTCTCGGACGTAGAACAAGCGATATTAAGGATAGTCTCTCTCAGCTTGAAAGAAATGCTAAACGGCTTGGATTATGCATCAACACCGGCAAAACTAAAGTGTTAACAACATCTAAGAACATACCTCCTGGAAATCTGGATACTGGCGACTATGAAGTGGAACGCGTGGAAAACTTCAAATACCTCAGGTCTGTAATAACGTCGTCAAATGACATGCAGGCAGATATCAAAGCCCGTGTCTCTGCCGCATACAGAGTTTTCTACGCATACTCAAAACTTTTGCGATCAAAACATCTTTCGCGGTCGTGTAAACTCACACTTTACAAAGCATTAATCCGACCTGTGCTTGCATTTGGTAGTGAAAGCTGGACACTGACTTCCCCCGATTGTAGAATTTTATCAACATTCGAGAGGAAGGTCATACGAACAATATATGGTCCATGTAAAGTTGCTAAAAATCAGTATAGAATCCGAATGAATCTTGAAATCAGACAGCTTCTTGGAGGCTGCGATGTAATCGGATTCATTAAATCTAACCGTATTAGATGGTTTGGTCATGTTGAAAGGGCTCCATTGGCTAGAAGGTTAAAAAAAGCGTCCCAACAACAACCAGCTGGTGTTCGTCGAAGAGGAAGACCTAGACAACGCTGGCGTGATGACATCATCCAAGACCTTCGTGATATAGGATGTGGAAACTGGGGTCAACTGGTCATGGAACGAGATGATTGGTAGCTGGTTGCACAGACGGCAAAATCCCTACATGGGATGTAAACGCCAGAGAGAGAGAGAGAAATTTTTTCTTATGTTACGATAATATTCAACAACCCAACAAATTATTCATTTTGACTCAGCATTTTTTTTTTGTGTAACTATGATGTTCATCAACCAACTGTTCATTTGGTTATAACTATTGGATTTGCAACAGTATTCAACATTTATATGTATTTGGGATTTTTGAGAAGAATTAAACTCAAGGAAATAATTGGAATTTTTTCAATTCAAAGGTATGGTTCTCTCATTCTTATTTTCCGGGTTCTTTATATACATAAGTTAATCATAAAAATCCCTTTAAACTGAAATTGTCTTAATGTTGTCTAATATGAATACATATAGGACAACAAATGACCAAGTGTCAGCGATTGATTTTACATTGATTGAAAAGAATTAATAATGACAATACAATCGTGACTTAGGAGTTAATTACAATAAAAAATATTCCCCAATATATTCATATTTATGTTTTTTTGGATGCAATTATTTTATTTTCATCTATTTGGTTTGGATAAGGTTTGATGGGCTAGGCTTTTTATAGGATGGAGTACTGTATCTAACAAGCAGAGCAGGTGAGTAGAAATTTTATTCATATAATTGAAATAATATAATTCTAAATGATGATAATGTGGTGGGGGTGATTTCTTTGTTTTCTCTGGGTTTTGTCAGAATTCCTTTCTTTGTACCTTTGATTCCGTCCCCCTTTGAAACTTATCGCGTGCATTTTTGCATTTGCAATGCAGCAGTTGTATTTAAATTTAATAAGTATAGTGAACCAAAACAATATACAGTTGACATTTACTGAACGTAAACATGGTCCTTCGAGCCGGATAGAAAACACAATGGCCAATAACCGTACAATTTGGAAGGAAGCGTGGCTTAACAAACGACAAGATCTTAACAAGAACTTAACAATAAATCCTGTCATATACAAAATATGACATATTTAAATATTTCATAAAAGGATAGAAAAAATAAAAGTAAAACCGAAGATAAGAAACTAAAATTCGGTTGGCAATGATCCAGCTAGGGACATATTCCTTGATCATGTGACAAACTTCCTTCCTCAATTATTAAAGCCCACACTCAGAGTTATGTATATAATGGCTCGTTTCTTCAAACAAGCAATAACATGCTATCATCAAAAAATACTTCACAGCTAATATTGAGGGTGTTATTGTTGACTGAATAGAGCTCATCCGAGAACCCAGAAAATATCACATTGGCTAGTGGTATCTCACTGCTATTGCCAGTTTGTAAAATCTCACGTTGTCAATCACAGCGTAGATTAAAATTAAAATATTTACAAATAAAAACACTTATTTCTCCATGCGGGTAAAAATTCAAATATATTAAAAGAAGAATATTAATATATTATTTTTATATTATATTATATTTTAGTGTAGTGGATTATATTAAAATTTAAATAAAAGGAAATTAAATTGATTTGTTTTTTATTGAAGTTGTGTTTTACTCAAGTTGTAATTTGTGTTGTGTTTTACACTTCTAAGACCTCGAGACCTAGTCCAGCTGATCTAGAAGTGATAAGTTGGAGATTTCAGATATCAAATGATAATACAAGCCCATTTCTTGAAGGTTTTCGTAGATCTTAAAGTAATGTTAAAGGAATCAACTAAAAAAAATTTCATATCACGATTGAATTCTGAATTTACAGTTGAAGAAGTAACTAAATTTTTAAATGAAAGACTACTTATTCGTGTTAATCACAAAAATATTGGTTCGAAAAATAACCAAATGGGCTTAGATTATTCTTCATTTAAATTCAACGTACCTGTTTCCAGTATACACTCAGAGAATTCTGTTATTAAAAACTATCAAAATAGCCATTAGATTAATAATTTGGTGATTATTATACAGTTAATCACAACTTGTGATTATTTTCACTAATTTCGTAATAACAAGCATTATTAAACTAATATTATTTGTTCCTAATATTTACTAACAAAAAAAAATTAAATTTTAAATCTAAAAACGATAGCTTTTATATTTATAAAAATTCTTATTGAAATAATAACATAATGGATTACATTTATATTTGGTATCCCTTGGATAAATGACATATATTATTATAATAATAAAGTTGTTTTTAAAATAATATTAGGTTATCAGATTAATAATACAATCTAATTAGATTAATAATAGGTTCTTATTAAATCAATAATAAGATGTTATTAAATTAATAATGAAACTTTTTAAATTAATAATGGAACTTATATTTTACACTTTTTAAATAAAAGAGAGCATAAATTTTTTATTAACGATTTTATTTATTTCAATTATTTTCATTTAATCTTAAAGTATTTATATTTCACAGTTTTAATTCTAAAATAAATCATAATTTTGCAAGTATTTTTAAGTATTTTTAAGTATTTTTAAATTTATATGTGACAAAAATTAAAAGAACAAAAGGAGTCTATGTGCGTATATAAAATAAAAAATATAGTAATATTTATTATATTTTACTATATTTTGTATTGATTAAAAAATAAATTTACATAGCTTAACTAATAATATACTAATAAATAAAACGAGTATGCCTCCTAAAAAAATTAAAAATAAAATATATGAAAATCAAAAAGTTTTGGTATATTATTGATTTGAATTTAACAAATCAATCAACAAATTGACCGAATTGCGGATATTTTAAGTTGAATAAATAATAGTATATTTTCCTACAAGAGATGAAAACATTGTTTTTTCGTGAGTAAACATATGTAAACATATGTTCTAGAGACGCGCTAGCGTCGAGTGAGACATGTTTACGAACGAAAAACGTTTTTATCTCGCGTAGGAAATGCAAATTTTTCTATGATAGTATATATATAATCGATATTTACTATAAATTATAAAGTTATAAATCGACAACAAAACATTCAAAATTCATATTCTATTTTTTCATGGTTACGTTGTTTAAAATACTTTATAAAATTATATGAAAAACCATAGCAACTATAATTTGTTATTCTTTTTCACTAGTGAATTGACTTTTTGCATAGAAAAAATATTTTGAAGCACACATCAATTACTTTATCCACGACTAAAGAATATATGCTTTCCATGCGTATGTCTTCCATTGTAATTGTATTCATTCCACAACTAGTGAATTTGATTAAAATTCTTTAACAGCTCTATAGTTTATTAAATATTCCCCTGACAAATTAAACAACAAACTTGTTTTGTTTTTCGCTATCTTTGATGTTTTTCTTTCAATATGGCGATACAAATTTTTGCATGAAAACTGGAAATTAAACGAAATATTTTACAGTCGTGGATAAAATAGCATCTTGTATTCGCTTGGGATGATGGCAATTCTTCACTCGGAGGATTCTCGAAACTTCATCCTCGAGAAGAATTGCCTTCATTCTAAGCTCATACAAGAATCTACTATTCCATGTTGTATAAACTTCATACCGTACATTATCAAAGCATACTAGTTGGCTTTATTATAGACCCACTAATTAACAAAAGAGGCTGAATTGGTAATTTTTTATCGAAATACTTTTGTAACATCTCTTCATCATTTTGAACAGTTTCACCTATAATGGCAAAACTGTTTTAAGAATATCGAACAGTGTATTTCTTATAAATTTTATGCTATAAAGTTTTGTTGGTTTGACGGAGTATCCTGTGCAGTAAATACAAAGTTGATAGCAGAATATCATCTAAATAATATAAAACAGAAAAATATTATATTATTACAGAATCTAACATTGAATAGGATTAATTGTTTTCACTCAAAAAAATTACAAATGACATGTCCAAAAACATCGTTTTAGCTCATAGCCGGGTATTCAAATATATCAGAAACAGAAACAGAATTTCATACAAATTTGACAGCAAAAAATTCTGTTGCTGTAAAATTTGAATGGAATTCTGCTTCTGTTGTATGTGATTTTCAAGTTTTTGGAGCCAAAAAACAAATTTAAAAAACTTACTTTCTGTCATATTTTCTGTATTGCGAAGTTCTTCAACCACATTGTGATGTTTATAAAATAAATATTCCATATCATTCAAACATATATTTCATATTTGAATAAACTCAGTTAGCTTTGTGACTAACTTCATGTTACATAGAATTAACTTCCATTAGAAAATACAAGTTCATTGGTTCTTGTCGAGTTCTACAATCGTCTCTCCCCCAATCAACATGTGTATAATTTAAAGTGTTAAATAAAATAAAATAAAATAATATAAATTTAAGCGTGTCTTTTAATTCAATAAAGAAACCTCGGACACAACACACATCTCTTAACTTTTCATCTTTAATTTGTTCTTCAAAAATGGGCTGAGTTTTCTGAATAAATGGTTGGTAATATACAACCAAAATCGCAAGCTTTCGGAAACATTGCTTTAAAATAAATGTCTATCTGAAAATTTTAAAAGGAATATTATTATAATTAATTATAATTATTATATATATATTATTATAATTATAATTAAAATGTTATTGAAATATACTAATATTGAATTATTAATTACCAGTTTATAACCAAGTGGTAATTTAAATTACTTCCATTTGGTTAAAATTTCCGAAAATGATTTTAAATTTGAAATGTCGCTGAGTCTCAGTTGTTTAGTCCTGTCCCATGCAGACTCAATTTTAGCCTAACTACTCTGTTCATCGAACAAAATTTCTACATATTCTGTCTGATGAATCTGCTTCAGGAACTGAAAAACCAATTATTTTTACCACACCATAGACAGTACAAAAATTTACAAAGTTTCACATACCAAACGTTATCGTTTAATAAAATAATCTTACTTTTTCAATTTTCTTAACACTTATAACTTTTCACAAAACTTTTAAATATTTTTTAAAGTTGTTTATTCAGCGTCTGGATATAAACTGTGATTCTTACCAATATTTTGTTAATCGTTATTAAAAATAATAACCTAAAGTAAGATTAATGTATACTATTATTAATTTAATAACCTACGTTTTGAAAGTAAAAACGTCGATGATTAATCTAATAAAATGGTTATTAAAATTAACTACAAAAATAATAATTTATGTTTTTATTTTAATAGCTCTACGTTAATCACATAATTTTTTATTTGATTGTCTGAATTCATCATTTTAATAAGAATTGGTTATTAGTTTAATCAACCGTTGTGATTTTTTAAATAATATTGACCGTATTTTTATTTTGATAAACATTTTTATTAAAATAATAACAAGAAGTATTAATCGAACAAATGTGGCAATTACTTTAGTAAAAATCGTTATTAGATTGATAAAATAACTTATTACACATTTTTAAAACGGGCGGTTATTAAATTTACTAACAAAATTCTCTGAGTGTACAATCGATAATTGAATTGTCTGCTTGGCCTCCAGAAGTTCTAGTGAAGGAATTCGAAGTGAAAGGGAAACTTTTTTATTAGCAACAAGGTCTCAATACAATCAGAATTAACATACACTAACAAGCATCCAGCTATAACTTCTACAGTTTCTCCATTATTCTTAGCCGTAGATAGGAGCACTCAATTTTCTCCAGACATCTTATCTATCTACTATCATAACTCAAGTGGCATTAGATCTAAATCAAACAAAATATTTTTAAACACACAAGATGATCATTATACGCATGTTATTATAATTGTAGGAACATGGTTTGTCAAATCCATCAGCTCAGAGGAATTCTTTCCGCCTTCCTATCCAATATTTCGAAGAGATCGACTCAAGCATACAGATTCTTTACTTCGTGGGGGTTTCTAACCAGCATTAATTTGACACATTGTACATGTACATTAATTAAATAAATTTAAACTAATTTCAAACTAACTTAAACAAAATATATCGAAACTGTTAAAAAAATTATATAAGCTCTGAATTATAAATAAATTAACAATATTTAGCACCAATTTTAATTTGTTTTTGTTTACATAACCTAAATAACTTATTTATTTTGACATAACTTACGTCAAAATAAACCTGCACAAATAATTTTTTTTTCGGTCACAAGAAATATTTTTGTGTAATTTGTGTTGCACAAGTTACACAAATCGTGATTTAAAGAACAGCAATTGTGTACGCAACACTTGCCGCAATTAATATAAGAACAGCAATTTGTCTAAGTTGTGTGGATATAAGATCACCACAAAAGTTAAAATAGTGACGTCACACTTTACTATGAGACAGTGGCGTCATTTCACCAAAATCTTGGGGGGGGGGGGGGCGAGAATTTAAATGACATAAAAAGATTTTTTTCGTAAAACATAACATACATATTTTTATACACACATATATTTAAAAGCATTTAAATGCATCGACTTAGAAATAAAAATAAAATGCTTTTGAGCTACATTGGTTACTGTGCTAGTCTTCTGGTGTTGTTTCATCGAAACGAATGGCGCAAAGTTCTGCAAAATCCCTTCATTTGTTAAAAATAATTTCAAATTTAGTATCATCTCTGCATTGTTTAAGCATGAAGAAAGTAGTTTTAATTAAAGCGCTTGTGCTAGAAATTATTATATCTTTGCTTTGTAACTGTTCAGAGAGTGAATTTGTAAACGACAGCTGATCGTGCAGCATAGAAAAAAAAGGATGGTTTTTCAATGCGATTTTTTAGATCCCGGGCATCCCGGGATTTAAAATTTATGAGTCACTTAGTCCCAGGATCCACGGGATTGCAATCCCTACGTGACTCCTCTTATGTCGAATCGTTTTTTTGTTTGTTTGTTTGTTTTCCTTTATTTGTCTCAGAGAGAAAGAGTTATGTCTACCCTAAACTGACCAGAGCCAAATCGTTAAAATGTGGGACAAAATGCAAACATTCTTCCAAATACTAACTAATTAGAATTTCTATTGCGAGAAAGTGGAACGGTGAAAATGTGCTTACTAGATTGTGCATAAATTTACTATTTAATGCTTTCCTTTACTATTTGTTTACTATTAAATTCTTCAAAAAATTCTTTTATTTTAATTGGACATTCAACCGTTAGGAAATGTGCTTGCCGTGGTTCGTACATTTTCTAAATTCTTTCTAGTGCTGGCATTACCGCCAGCCAGCGAGTTTCACTGTATCCAATAAGTTGGTTATGTTCGACATTACTTTTTTTGCCTAAAGACAGTAAAATATCTAAATATTTTTAACCCTGCCATTTAAATCAGCAGCATTTCTTATTGCATTATTTAAAATATGGGCTGCGAATCAAATACCCAATACACTCTGGTTCAAATTCGAGTTTAGTTTGTTTTTAAATTTTCACCCCTTGACGTGACACCACTAAAATTGGTGTTCGTGTTATCAGCGCAAATTGCAACAAAATAACAACAAAACTTGTTTAAGCTACTGGAGCTGGCGGCTTATAGCAACGCTTTTTTATGTTTATCTGTATCTATATGTCTTTTAATATCATAATGTCCACTGTTAATTTTCAAATTCACTCCGACTGGTAATACACTAAACTTTTGCGTCGTTATATTTTGATTTTTTTATAAAAGGATAGTCCAATTCAATATCGTATAAGAATTTACGTAAACGTTTTCTATCCGTCTTGATTTGCAGGAGAACTTTTTAAATATACATAATTTTAAAAATTAGCATAAATTTACCTTTTATAGTAGCTTAAAACTTTTGTTACACAAGTAAAGACTGCAAAACAATTGAAACAATTTATTTTAATTTTACTAAATAATTAATATCTTTTCTGTATTCTGTAAGTATAAGAGGTATATACAGTATACCTCTCGTTCTATCTTTTGAAAATCTATACCATTTATCAAGTTTTTATGCTGTTTACTTTGTTTGTTCTTTATTGAGAAAAAGAATTATAAATTAGAAAATAATAATTTTACTTTTGAGCTACTTAGTTAAAGTGTGTTTTAAACAGAGTTTGAAACGCTACCTATACCACTCCTTTACTTTGTTCTTTCAGAGTGCGTAGCTTAAAAAAAATATAACACTCTCACATACAGGAGCAAAAATAATAAAATAATAAATAATAAAATATCATTCTTGCTAAATTGAAATACTCTAATTCAAATACTCAAAACATTTATTTTTGCGTCAAATTTGATGCTTTCCAACGTAAAATGATTCGAATGATTCGTTTAATTATTCATGTATTGTTAGAAAAATGAATATAAAGGATGACGTTGAGTGACTAATTTTCTTCTTTTGCAAATCGAATGAAAGAACAGGAAAATGTTATCTGCTCCAAAGGAGTAAAATCGAAAAAACAGAAATTTTACTCTTACGAGTAAGAACGATATTCAAATTATGAACATTTTAATTTTTGAATATTATTTCAAAGGATTGAAATGAGTGCTCGAATAAAGGAAAATTGTAAACTCCGGCTTAAAAATTTAAATTTTTATGAATTTATACGCAAAACTGAGTCTTTTTAAGTAAAATATTTTGTATTTTGTTTTTCATAATATACTTTCGATCTCTCGTATATACAACGGGGAGATGTTTCTATAAACAAAGAAACCTTTTCGCTGAGGTAGATCTGTTAGACATTAAAAGATATGTAAATTATTGAAGTGAAATAACTGAGTTCAGTATTTCTAAGAAAATTATAGTTAAAACACTATTTTAGTAAAAAAAATATTGCACTGGTTTGTTCTCTCAATATGGTTAAATCAACATATACATAACATTATACAAACTGCAAGAAAAAACTGTGAAGCCATTGCTTTGACTAAGATATTTCGCAAACTTTACGTAGGTAGATTTAAGGTTTTTTGATTATTTCGATAATGCGGGCAAATGTGGTGGAAATATTTGTTTCGTGGGACGCTTCGTGGGACAGATTTCTCCGTGGTACAACGCAATGAAATGTGTGACTTTTTCACGCAGCGTGGGACTTCTGGTCAGTTTACTACCCATAAACGTGCGTACATTTTTTATTTGTTTCAAAGTTGTACAATTATTGCGAGCTTCTTTTAAATCTATAAGAAAAACCTACCACAAAAAAATAATAGTTTCTCCCTCCCTGTGACTGTATAAAAAAAATGAACAAAGATTGACGTTTAGGATACGTTTTGGATTTTATTATAACTAACCAAACTTATAATTTTTGCTATTTTATGAGTTAAAAATTATAGTCCATATAGCGAAAAGAATTTGTCAGCAAGTTTGCATAACATACTTTGAAAATATTTACATAGCTTAAATATTTGTTCGTGTCGTTAGAAAATATTGCTTGTCCATTATAAAACATTCACTATTATAAAATCACTGGAAATAACCCAATAAATTTAAATTACTCCCGTAATTATTTTCATTCATTTTATAAAAATTAGCACAACTATCAAGAAAACTTTTGATATGTTATAGGATTTTACATTTTAGAATTGTTTTTAATTTATTGTTTTTAAAAAAGTCTTGCAATGCCCCCCCCCCCCCCCAGCCCTACCCAATTGACGCCCCTGCTATGAGAGTTTAACTATATAGTTTTGGAACGATGGTATATCTGTCATCCAGTAAATTATTTACTATGGCTGCTTTCCAAACGAGGACTTATTTGTGGAACGTAACTTATTCTAAACTTATTCGAATAAGTATGCTAGCGTGGTGACTTATTTTGTATCTCTTTTTCCATAAAAATCTAATCTGATATGTCAAATATACTTTTTATTTTATTTAATTCATATCTGTCGCTGATTTGATCAAAGGTTTTATTAAATCAGATTTAAACTGACATAATTATAGACATTACTGTCTTGAATGATTTTTTTGACATTTTCAATAAGGCGGGAAATAAGTAATAAGTTTCAAATAAGTCGTCGTTTGGAAAGCACCCTATGTGCTTTATTTTGAAACGACATTTGGTAGAGTAAAGTTAACCACGGTTAACCATAGGTAATTTCGAAATGCTTCAAACTTCTCATATTTTTTTATTTACGGTTTTGTGGTCAAACGTTAAAAATAAACAGATTAAATCGGCAAATATTTATATTTGTTTGTGTCAAAATTTTCGATTTTGTTTAAGTATTTGTAAATGTCAAAAAATTGCTGTTTCTGTTGTTTTGGCTCTATTTTTGATGATTTACTGAATAATAGACCAATTGGCTACAATCAATTCCTTCAGCAATACACTCGATTGGAAAGCGGCTCAAATTATACTACTTACACTAAGCTTACACCATGGTAGAATAATACCAAATAGCTATTAAACTATTGCGATGTAAATGGATAGAATAATACTTTTTTACTATGCCAGATACCTATTTGATATTTTACTTTTGATCGATAGTATAATAGTTTAACGAAAAAATTTAACAGTCAAAACGTAAAATCTAAAAGATAAATTCATTCGATTGTACAAAATGTGCAACATCAAAATCACTCAAAATTTAGTTTTAGTTTTAAACTAATGTGGTTTTCTCAAAGAATTAAGAGACTAAGGAAATGAAAATACTGTATATATACACAAAAATATTGGACGCCGTTTTTCTCTCTTCTCCTCACTTTTTTATCTTCAATTCTTTGGGTCTAAGTTGTCAAAAACAAAATTTGTAAACAATGCTTAGCTTGGTTATAATTTGGATTTAATAATCTTCTTCTTCTTATATATTAATACGCTAGATTAAAACTTTGTGGAACATTAGGCTTTTTTATTCGCAGATGGATTCATTTGAAATTTTCACAGCTAACTGATATTAGTGTAACCTATAGTCGGATCCGGATTCAAACAAATCGGATCATAAATAAAAAAGTTATTATATACGGAAAACTTTTTCTATACATATGCATTATAAGTTTACATACATCTTTCTTTTTGCTTTAAAACAATGCTTTAAAATTTTTCTTTTTTATATATTAGCTATCGAACCGAACAACGAATAACAAAAACGAAAATTTTTATATTTATTTTATATTCATTTCAGTCGTCGTATTTATTTTATATTTTAGTCGTCTTTTATCTTTCAAGAAGGACGGTTTTCGATATTTTTCGATTATTTTGTTTTTTATTGATATAAAGATTTTTGAGATATTTTGATATTTGAGTTATTTCATATTTTTGATATATATTGATATATTTATTTATTTCGATGCCAAGACTACGTCGTAAACGTCGTTTGGATGTGAGTGGTACATCGAGTCGTCGGAATAAAAGAGATTATATGCGTAATATGCGTAATAATGTTGACTAGGAGGGCCCGGCGTGCTTCGCTACGCTTATAAATAAAGTTTTTGCGTAGACATTTTGTTGACGTAGAAGCAATGATTTCAAAAAGTGGTAATGAGAAATGCTACCATATAATTTTTAATTTTTCTTTTTAAATATATGAATGAAAAATAATCAGAACTCTAGCTGATCAGTTCGGATATATGAAAAATTAGCGATCAAATAAGTTTTCAAGTAAGCTTCGTATGAAAAATTAGCATATGAAAAATTAGCGATCAAATAAGTTTTCAAGTAAGCTTCGCTAATTTTTCATATATCCGAACTGATCAGCTAGAGTTCTGATTATTTTTCATTCATATATTTAAAAAGAAAAATTAAAAATTATATGGTAGCATTTCTCATTACCACTTTTTGAAATCATTGCTTCTACGTCAACAAAATGTCTACGCAAAAACTTTATTTATAAGCGTAGCGAAGCACGCCGGGCCCTCCTAGTAGTATATTAAGAAACTAGTTTCATAATCGACGATTTTATCGCACGCAATCTGTTTAGAAAACGGCCCGCGCAGCGGGAAGTTTTCTAAAGGATAAGTGCGATAAAACGTCTTATGAAACGAGTTTTTTATACTATTTTTTTTATTTTGCATTTTTTGTCTTGAAATTTTAAAAAATATTTTTTATGTTTTAATGTTTTAAAGAAAATTTCTAAAAATTTCAATTCAAAATAGTAAGCTCTGCGTTTCATCATATTTCTATATATTTTTTTGTTGCAAAACTAGCTTTCATAAAATGTGTATTTTATTAAAATATAGTCAATTTGACATTTTGTTATTATTACTAATTATTTTAATTAATTAAAATATTTAACACTAACTTAGATTATTTTTTAATAATAAGATTAATTAATAAGAATAATTTTATTTATATAATTATTCGTTTTAACTTTCACTGACGTTTGTATGACCAATGTGACCAACCTTGACAAACAAAACTTTGCGTATCTTAATGAAGGCCATTTCGACACGCATTTGGGTATCGAAATGACTTTATTTTAAACGCAAAATAGAAAAAATTGTTTTTAATATTTATCGTGGTGATATTTTGACGAATTTATAATAAATATAATGCCGGGTTCACACCTACAAATATTTGCGGCGAACGCTGCGCCGCAAATATTTACGGCGCATTCTACGTAGTGTGGACGTATGCGGCGCACGGAAAGAACGCAAGAATTTTTTTCACATTCAACACACACGATCCGTAGCTTGCCGGTTTTTTGACAAACATCAAAGAGATTTGCGCCGCATGCTGTTTCTAGTGTGGACGCTTTCCACAACATAAAAATTTATTTAGTTCAAATCCATAATTATTTATTTGAAATAAATATTATATTTTAATATAAATATCAAAAAATACAATTTTAACCAGGAAAGTACAAAAGCCTCGACAAAAACAAACAATTCAGAAAATTAATATAACCTTTTCTCGTTTTCACGAATGCCTTGAGCGGAGTGACGTAAAAATTTACGTGAATAAATATTTGTGTGATAAAATATTTTTGCGGCGAAAATATTTGCGACGCACGCGTTCGCCACAAAAATTTGTAGGTGTGGACCCGGCATAAGAAATACTAGTGATTTTATTATAATTTAAAAATAATTTTACAGAAAAATTAAATATATTAAGTGAAAATTTTGAATAAAACATTAAATATGAAGTGTGTGATAATGACGTGTAAAAATTACCAAAAACATATACAGGATGGGATTTCTTATCATAAGTAATAATATTAATATTATAATTTACTTTTCGATTCATAAGTGTTAAGTTTTTTAAACATTTTCGAGAAAGAAATGTAATCTAAAATCAATGTAAACAATAATAGAATGCTTCGGGTCTGCGTTGTCAAAATTTTTTTTATGTTGGTTTTCTATTTGTTGTTTTTCTTTTCTATGTAATGGCGTCTCTTTTTTTATATTAATATTGGGGTAAAAAATACGCTCAAATTCGGAATTCAATGCAATAATAGAAATATTTACGGCGCCTCTACTAAAACGCAAGCATGTTAGTAACAATTTATTGGGTGCAAAAATTGCTTCAACTTTTAAAATCAATTTCACTTCCTCTATTTTCTTAATTCTTTGGGCTTTCTTTCCACTTTCTTAAATCAATTTACAAATTATGTACAGAAAAGAACAAAAATTAATAGTTGATAAGAAAAATGCTTGTATTATGTTGTTTTCTTTTCACTTTCTTCACATCAATTTAGAAATTATGAGTGAATAGAACAAAGAATAAAAGTTGATGTGAAATATGTTTGTATTAGTGATAATATTTTAATGGCAGTTGTTTACTTTTAAATTTGAAAAATTTCATATAACAAAACGTTAATTTTTTAAATTTTCTTTGTTGATAGTAGTAATGTCAAAAAAATTTACGAAAGAATACACATTACACATTACAATACACTACGAAAGAATACAAAAAACAAAAAATTTAAAAAACACACTTTTATTGAAAACGAACTAAAAACTAAAAAATAAATTTTGTATTGAAACAACACGATGTTCCAAAGAAACAAAGGTTATATTCAAACGTCAAATCTTTTATTAATAACCATGTTTGCTTGCAAACTGTAATAAGGAAATAAATTTAAATATCTTTTTAAACAATTTAACACAGATGGCAAAATTAGATGTACAGACTAGAATACTATATAACTAGACGTTTTGTTAGATAAATAATTTTCCACAAAAAATAAAAGTTGACAAAAAATAAAAGATCCGCCAGATCTGGTTTTCGATTACCGACAAACGTTCGATGGAGAAGCACTTGCAAGTCGTTAAATTTCTAAATAAAAAAGTGACAAATATTTATCATTACTGTGAATCAAAAGGAACATTATAATTCTGAAAAAAAATATAGATTCGGTGCGAGATTTGTAAAATAAGGCTACATATTTCATCTCATTGACTTGAAATAATATTTTCCATTAAATTAATTTCTTAACAAAAAGTGTTGTGTTAAAGAATTTACAATATGTGTCACAACAACACATAGATACCTTTTAAGACGTAGGTTCCACAACTACATGTGTTCTGAGATGTTGATGAACGGTTTCTTTAATTTTTTGGTGATTGGACGCCCCCAAGACTATTAAGTCTGGCAAAGCATTCTGTTAGTACGATGTACGTACAAAGGATCCTCTGCATTCTGTCACTATGACAGTGAGTGATATCAACAGTTTGATTTTTTTCACAAACCGATTGAAGTGTAAATCAGGAAAAAGAATATTATTGAGGATTTGAAATCGGATATAAAAATTTTTAACCAGATACTTAACATGGACTTGATAAAAAAGGCTGAGAACCTTTATCAAATATTAAAACCAGTCGCAAGTGATTGGTAAGCAAATGAATGCAGTCTTAGCCAAGTAATTTGGAAACAGTTACGACATGGTTGGGATTTTTTGGTCATTTTGGCAGCCTTAGCGAATAAGTACGAATTTGGAAACAGTTACAACATGATATTTATTTGGCCTTGTGATCATGGTTGCAAAACGAAAAAAAAAATTGTAACGTTATGAGTTTGGTTTTTATAGTATTATATTTTTTTTTTGCCGTACGTTATGTTGTTATGGAACAGAAAAATATTATATTTCCTTATGTTGTAACATTTTAGTTACGTTATTCCAAAATTAAATGTAATCTTTAAACTATATTTAAAAATTATTCGGGATTTTTGTGAGCAATTAAACTCAAGTAACTAAGGAAGTAGTTTGAATTTTTTAAATTGGGGGAATTGGATTTCAAACTCGTTACCTCATCAGTGCCAGAGTGAGTTCAAATCCCTTGGTAGACACACTACCCACTTTGCCACCAATCCGATTATATTTTGAAGTTGAAACTTCATCATCACTCTATTTACTCAAGTTGAATTCTGAACTGTCATTAGACTCCTATTTTTCGGAAATATTTTAACGTTATTTTGGAATTTTTGTCATAAAATTTCTAGACAGCACTATTGTGTGAATTCATAGGATGTGTAATATTTCTATTATAGTCAACATTCTAAGTCACGAGTGTAAAGTGATTATTGATTGCTTCCAATTAATGTGAAATCAATGAGCAATTTGGTTAATTATTTCATATATTGGCTTGCATATTAGACAACATTTTGGGGATTTTTAATTATTCGGGATTTTTGTGAACAATTAAACTCAAGTAACTAAGGAAGCAATTTGAATTTTTTCAGTTCAAAGGCATGGTTGGAAATATATCAAAAAAAACTCTGTTTTTCTTTTTTACGTGTTTCGGTTGGGATTCGAACTCGTAACCTCATCAGTGCCAGAGTGAGTTCAAATCAAAAATTTACAAAATGTTCATTATTTTGTCACAAATATCAAAAAATTTTAGAACTACCAAAATCTTTAGTTAAAGCGTGTACATAAATTGAATTGAATTATTGTCACGCAAATGAATTTTTAAAAGGTTACATTACGTCGCTGTGTTACTATATCCGAACGTACTTGTTAATGAAAATTTCATTATCTTAGAAAATAAAGAAAATGAATCGGCATCACTTTCATCGAAGAAATTTGCCACTAAAATTTTCCACATTTTATGAAATATGTACCAAATTAACTCTGTTTTGTGCAACATTTTTCATTAAGGATTTTTGTTGAAAATTATGTGACGCCAAATGGGTGACTACTGCCCCTTCTTTAGATTCCAATTTATTTGTACTAAAAAGTGAAATAAAGTAATTTGTATTTTAAGATCAATCTCAACGGCAGTCGGAATTGAGCGCGTCTTTTCTAAATTTGGCTCGGTACATAAAAAACTCCTAAGCTGATTTTATACGGAAAAATCTGGGCAACTAGTTTTTATTAATCAACCAATGAATGGTATAGTTTGAAATACCTATGAAACCGATGGTTTTTGAATTTCTCAAATGCAAATATATATTTTAAATTAAAATAAAAATATATTGCTTTCAAATTCAAAATCTTGTTGCTTTCCTTTGTTAAAGATTATACTGTTTCACCCAACCAATATTCTTATGAGGATGATATGAATATTGTAATCCGTAATTTATACTCGTCAAAAACTCTATTCTTTATTTAATCAATTTTTTTGCCTGTTTTCCATATTCTTTTCATGTTGAGATAGGTAAGTGGATCAAGTCATTCGGGACACAGGTAATACATAGGTCACAGATTTCTTACCATTAATTAAAATTTAAAGTAAAGTAATTAAAATTTCTGAAGTTTACGTTAGCCAATAAAGACAAAAATATGTCATTAGCTTGAGGAATAAATTACTCTTGGGCATCTTGGGACAACTATTTGAGTAGCTTCTGAGAATATTCAAGCAATCTAGAGAATCTCTAAAAAGATCTTAAAACAGAATCTTAACGAATCTCTTGAGAATTTTCAAAAAATCTTGAGTATAATCTAGGGAGTATAATCATGAGAATATTGAAAATATGAAGAGAATCTTGGAAATATCTAGAGAACCTTTAAATACTCTTAGAATATTTAGGATACCTATTTTCTTTGTAATTTTCCACTCCAATTAGATATTTTAATTTAAAACAAAAAATAAACGAATCTTCGTAGTTATTAAAAACAAAAAAAAATTTCACAATTTGTGAGCCCTTCAAATAAACAGCCCTAGGCGAGCGCCTAGTTTGCCTACCCCTTGTACCGGGACTGATCACTGGTAATATATATTTATAACGCCTTTTAGTCTCCTCTAGAGGACCGTAATGATCAATGTGGATTGTGTGATTAGGTTCCTTTCCTAAATCAATATTATTAAGGTAATCACGTTTGAGTTCGTTGGGCGAAAACGATATACATTTTAAACAATTTTCTATATGATTCAAAACTGTTCGCCTCATATTAGGAAACCAATATGTACGTTTTATAATTTCTATAGTTTTGTCGCACCCGACGTGTCCCACATCGTCATGGCCTGATCTGATCACATTTCCCCGCATACATTCTACATGGTTCTACAAATAAAAGTCCGCCTTTCCACTTCTTATATACTAAGCCATTCCGCAATTCATAAAAACTGTTTTCTTCTTTCTGTAATTTCTTTTTAATTTCAGCAATTTCAGAATCTTTACTCTGAGCAAGTGCCAAATTCTGTTCAAATGAATTTGCTTCCAATACTAAAATATTATGATATCGACTTAGAGAATCAACATGTGTCATTTGTTTATTGGATCGATATTCTAAGCTATAGTAAATATTTTCAAGCTCAAGAACCCATCTTGCTATTCTTGGGTTTGCATCTTTTTTCTGAAACGTTAGAGTCAAAGAGTTACAATCAGTTACTATCTTAAAACGAATTCCGTGTAAATAAATCCTAAACCTCCGAAGAGCATAAATAATAACCAGTGCTTCGAGTTCAAAAGAGCGATATCTCGCTTTATTAAAAACTTTTTCTAAAATTTGAAATTGTTTTTCAATTGTCACAGTAGGTAAAAGAATGTCGTCTAAGTATATTAAAATCTCGTTTTCATCTAAAGGTTCCTTAAAAACTTTATTAATAAATCGTTGAAAAACAAAACCGATGGGGCGTTACTTAAGCCAAATGGCGTGCGAATATATTCGTATTGGCCAGATGGAGTTTTGAACTAAACTAAGTATATTTAATTGAGTCCTCGGCGATACGCACATGGTGAAATGCACTTTTTAAATCTAATAAAGTAAAATAGTGACTGCTCCTCAAACGGTCTAGTTGGTCTTCTATTACTGGAATCG
The DNA here is from genome assembly GCA_963693315.1 of Diogma glabrata. NCBI lineage: Eukaryota > Metazoa > Arthropoda > Insecta > Diptera > Cylindrotomidae > Diogma > Diogma glabrata. Next base: position 146,707,179 of record OY856187.1, read on the forward strand.
GATAGTGTTCGTGAATGTTCATTCAGGGTTCTAAAGTCAACACATAATCGTATTTCATTTTATTTTTCTTTACTAGTACTATGGGCGAGCAATAGGGGGAGTTGCTTTCCCTAATAATACCGTCATCTAATAATTTCTTAACTATTTTGTCTACCTCCCCTTTCTCATAAAAAGACAATCAGAGCTTTATACGAAAATGGTACATTTCTATTTAAATCGATTTGCATTTCGTAATTCGTAACTTCAGATTTTTGTTGTTTGTCTACGTTTAAATATTTATCAACAAAAATTTTCCGAATCTTTTTTTTTTTTTTTTTAAAGGCGTTCATGCTCCATGTAGGAGCGTTGCCAGGTTAATCAGCTTTGAATATTCACCACGGTCATTCGCAACAGCGACATAATTACCATGGCAGCCGATTTTTTTAAGGTCGTTTATTACGTCAGTCTCCCATTGTAGTCGTGGTCTACCTCGCGGTCTACCACTCCCTGGGGTACTAACGTACATTTTTCTAATCATTCCAGACTGTGAATCGGCTCGTAGAACATGCCCAAACCAAGCAATCCTATTAGAACGGATACAACCTATTATATCAGGACCCTCAAGAAGGTCTCTGATCTCAAAGTTATACCGGGTTCTATACTCCCCATCGTCTGTCTTAAGTGGACCAAAAATGTAGCGTAGGATCTTACGCTCAAATACAGATAAATGCGATTCGTCATTTTGTGTAAGGGTCCACGTTTGTGACCCATACATCACAACCGGTCTAATCAATGTCTTGTATAACTTGAGCTTGGTGTTAGTTGATACATACGGTGATCCAAGGAGAGGTTTAATTGAGTAGAAAGTTCGATTACCTGCAGCGATTCGAGCTTTAATATCTGTAAGTATGCTGTTGTTTGAGTCAAGCATTGATCCCAAATATTTAAAAGATTCAACTCCCTCAATTCGTTCATCGCCGCACATCAAATCTTTCTTCTCAGCCTCTCTTGAAACATTCATATGTTTGGTTTTATTGTAGTTAATTTGCAGACCAATTTTCCTAGCACCACTCTCAAGCGACTTGAAAGTCTCACTCATAACAGCTTCACTTCGGCCGAGGATGACAACATCATCAGCGTAAGCAATCATCTGTACTGAGTTTATTGACAAGATATTGTTATTAGTCGGTAGTTTCTTTTGACGGCACACATATTCCAAGGCTAGATTAAAAAGTATAGGAGAGATAGCATCACCTTGTCTTAAACCGGAGTCGACTTTAAAAAACTTTGATATTTCGTTCTCTACTCGTACACAGCATTGAGAGTTCTGTACTGTCATTTTGCATAGTGATACCAGTTTACCAGGAATTCCCATCGACACCAGAGCAGACCATAGAGTCTCTCGTTCGAGAGAGTCGTAGGCCTGCCTGAAATCAATGAAAAGTTGGTGCACAGGTATGTTGAACTCTCGACACTTTTCCAAAATCATCCTTATCGAGAAAAGTGCATCGGTGGTACCTCGGCCCTGCCGGAAGCCACACTGATATTCTCCAAACAGTTGTTCAGCAAAAGGATTGATTTTGGATAGCAAAATGTAGGAAAAGATCTTATATGCTGTGCAGAGGAGAGCGATTCCTCTGTAGTTTGCACATTGTAGGCGATTACCTTTTTTATGGATTGGTATCAGCATAGCTGTGTTCCAGTCCTGTGGCATGGTTTCAGTCCGCCAGATCATTTGAACAAGTTCAAACAATCTTAAGGATAGAGTTTCGCCACCATGTACAATCATTTCGGATGTTATATCGTCGATACCAGGTGCTTTATTGCATTTTAGTTTTGACAGCGCCGCATCGAATTCCTCTTTGGTGGGTTCGTCTACATGTACCTTTGACGCACGAATAAGCTTTGCTCGTCGTCCGACTTGTTGCTGGTCACTTAAGTTGAGAAGATTCTCAAAATAAGCGGCCCAAGTATCTAAAATATTTTTAAGGTCTACTTGTAGCTCCCCATCTTCATTTTGAATAGCAGTTGATCTAGTTTGAGGGCCCTTCTTTAAGGTTTTAACCTGTTGAAAGAAGTTACGCGATTGATGTTCCTTATTGAAGCTTTCAATCTCCTCACACTGTCTCTTCCACCATTCTCTCTTCGCTCGTCTACATAGCTTTGTAACGGCTTGTCTTGCCAGTTTATAGTTTTCCTTCGTGGACCTGGTGTTGCGTCCTTGTAGACACTTCAGATAGCAATCTCTTTTGTATTGAATAGCGTCAAGGCATGCTTGATCCATCCATGGCTTCTGGGAGTGGTTCTGTGGTCGTCCAAGTATTCCCTCAGCAGCGCTTAAAACACCATCTTTGAGCAAATACCATGACTTATCGACGTCTCCATTAATGGTTTCTGATTTCTCCAATGTTTCGGCAATATGGATTTGATATCTCTCTTCTGTTTCAGCATTCTTTAATGATGAGATGTTAAAACGTTTCCGTTGATTGAATTTTGGAATGCCTGGATTTGGGAAGTGGAACCTTATCGTTGCACATACAAGGAAGTGATCACTTTGTATGCACCTCTAAAGGATCGCACATCCCGAACGCTCGAAAAGAAACCTGCTGTTACTAGAACGTGATCAATTTGATTTCGAGTGTTTCCATTCGGTGAGACCCAAGTCTGTTTATGAATCGATCGATGCGGAAAGAACGTACTGGCAATTCTCAAATTATTTGATAATGCAAACTCAGTCATTCTCTCACCATTATCATTCGAATTCAAATGCAGGCTGTTGGGACCCACCACATTTCCATAAGAGATATCTCTTCCAACCTGTCCATTAAAGTCACCAAGAACCATAATGAAGTCGCGTGTTGGTGTTTGTTTCATAACCTCTTCCAGTGCTATGTAGAAATTATCCTTCTCGTCGACGGTCTTAGCTTCAGTAGGTGCATGCACGGCAATAAGAGAAATATTGTTATATGTACCACGTACACGTAGGTAGCAGATCCTCTCACTGACCGGGATGAATTTCATCACGGCTTCTTGTATGCGTGCACCAACAAGAAAGCCAGTACCAAATTCTCTTCGGGAAGGATGACCACTACAATATAGAGAGTGACTATCTAAATCTTGTTTTCCGATTATCGGCTGTCTAATTTCTTGTAGAGCAATAATATCCATCCTATGCCTCTCAGCCTCTGTTTCCAGACTTATAAGAGCATCAGGAGCGCTCAGGCTGCGCACGTTCCACGTTCCGAATCGGTAGTCTGGTCCTTTTTCACGTCCAGGTAAAATTGTGTTTTTTTGTCCGGGTCTGTTATTCTTTTTCTGATAACCAAATTTAACATACGAGTTTTTTTCCGGGGTTAGGGTGTTAACCTTAGGCCCAACCCAAATTGTCGTGAATGGGTCCGTTCTGCATATTAAGGTCACCAGAAACAACCTTTTTACACGTTTATATAGCGAGCCGCTTGATTCAAGACAGACGCCCGTTCCAAGCCGCCCCTGACATGGAGAACAGACGCTTGAGTCACATTGGTTTTAAGGCGCCAATTCGCCGTGATGTAGCGTCATTGACTAAGCAGTTTTTACTCTGCTTGTCTCCAATACACCAACCTAATTCTGTCAGCATTACCCAGGCAGCACGGCGTGGACGTCGAATTTCGGATTTCGCTACCCGATTTTCGCTATCTCTAAGACGATTTCACCAATTATGATCAGTAGCGTCGCGATCCATTAATTCCTAAAAAACCATTATCATTACTAAAAACATCAAAAGATTTTACATAACTCGATCTTATTAACGAAATTGGGCTACCAGAATCGACAATAGCACGTGTTTTATCTATTAACAGTTTGTCCGATTCTGGAAACTCAATTTTTATTTTAAAACTAGGAATACTTCCTCGTATGGTTTGAACTAAATTCATTTCCTCTGCTTCAACTTTTGTCCGAAGTGTAGGTACTGAATCACTTTTGTACAATGTTTTGCAATATGATTTGCATCAGCGCATTTGCAGCAAGATCCTTTCGGTTGCTTCGGCATATCGCAATTGTTGCCAATGTCCAATTTTGTTACAATTGTAACACCGTACATTTAGATTTTCACTGTTTTTTTTCCAATATGTGTTGTTTTTTCACTCCATGACGTATCAGTTTTTTCGTCACTATCGGTTTTTTATATCGATAATCAACATAACGGTCTTCAGGTGTCAACTTGACCATTACTTCAAACAGGTCCCCGTTGATTTTAAATCTTGCATCCGGGCCTGTGTTTGAATTATTGGATTATTCAAACCATCAATCATGTAATCCAATAATTCTTTTTGAGAAAGGTTTAATTTATTTCCCAAAATCGTTTTGTAGTGATAATATTCCGCAAACTCCTCATCTTTCCTCCACATTCGTCGTTCAAATTCTTTTCTTATAAAAATCTTGTTAGGCCTGTTGCAAAATATTTTTTTTATTTCTTCGCAAACTTGTATGAAATCCATTTTAAGATGTTCGGATTTTGAATGGAACCATTCTAACGCTTGACCTCGCAATTTTCCTATCATTAAAATGGTCATGATTTTTCCATCCAGTCCATATACATCATGTAAAGATGAAACTTGACTTAACCAAGCATCTCCGTTTTCACAATTTTTACCCGAAAATATAGGTAAAAGAGCACTGATTTCTTCAGTTGTAATTCGAGGTGTTAAATTATACTCATTTTTGTTCTCTCCATCGTGAGCAGATTCAAAAGAACCATTGAGCGTAGTTTTCCGGCCTTTTGGTTTCGGCATTCTAATATATAGTATTTAAATCACCAGTTTACTTTAATTTATAATCCAATCACCACAAGATTATCACTGACTAATTGATAACTTTTCGACTCCAGTCACCAAAATTACACCACCCGATTACTTCGAAATATATCAAAATTCATAAAAATAATCACCAAATGTGATTTTAATATATATTTTATTCACCGAAAAAACATCATTTTCAATTTTCAGCCGCGGATGATCGTAAATTTTCCCGATTTTCCCCTCTTTGAGTTCAACTGAAATCAGCCACGTTGCTTAAAAAACATGATGCAATTATTATGTTTATTAATCACATGCACGTGTGTTCACTTTTAGACAAATTACTAGTTCACTATCCCACTTCTGATAAAACTGTAGTAAGATTTATTTATTCAAACAAAATATATATACATTTAATTACACAAACTCCAATTTTCAGGTCTTCCTCATCCAAAATCAAAAAACAAAACTTGAATATTATTTGCTACATTTTAGCTTCAAAACAAAAAATATATATCTTTATATTAATAGATGGCGATCAACATCACATTGGTGATTTATAATCATAAATTATATATATATATATATATATATATATATATATATATATATATATATATATATATATATATATATATATATATATATATATATATATATATATATATATATATATATATATATATATATATATATATATATATATATATATATATATATATATATATATTTGACTGTTTCACAAATTCACTTTTTTTGAAATGTTCAGGTCCACATCAAAAACCTGAAAGTTCTCGATGAAAAAAAAATTTTCCGCCCGATCTGAGCTTTTTATCTCATTCCCAGACCGTGCGGTTTTGCAAAACGTCCTGAATTTTGGGCTATTAATGCAGGAAATTAAAATTGAGGCTGGATAACGATACGACAACATAAAAACTAAAATACCGGGGTGCTATTCGATGGGAAATTTTCCATAAAATTCAAAAATAACCATGGTACACACGTTTTCTGAAGCCTAACCATGAAAATTTGAACCCGAAGTCAAAAAATATTGCAAATTTGCGCATTTTTCGAAAAGCGGTGTAATTATTTTAACTTTTTGTCATGCTAACCACCACATTTAACGATTTCATCTCATAAGCAATATGCCATAACCAATTAGCTTGCCAACAAAAAAAATCTTAGGTCTTTTGGTGCTCTAGATCGCGATATATCTCACTTTTAGTGAAGTCGTGTTTTCCAGAATTTAGGCTAAAAGGCAACTTCTTCATAATTTCACAAAATCTACTTAACAAAATATACAAAATTATCATTTTCATTTGAAAACTTTTTATTTTACTTTCGATAAATGATATTTTAATTATGACAAGTCCCTTCAGTTCAAATACAATTTCTTTTAAAACGACTGTACAGTAGACTGTTTATTCTTTTATCCATAGTATAACGGTTTTCTTCAAATTTATGTTATAGCGAACAGTTGTCAGCATTGTCTTTAATATTGTCATTTATATATTTCCCATTACAGATGTCAAGTGTCTATACAAATACATTTGTATTGGAAATGTCAGTTTTAAATAACATTTAATTCAACAAGAAATTTTGTGCAAGTAATGAAATTGTTCACTTTAAAGTTTTTCTAATTTTTCGTTATTTTTTTTAGTATTCAATTTGCTTTGAAACTCTCGAATAGGTAAAATTTCGTCCAAAAAAGGCTGTACTTAATAGGTATTTTAAGCGTCTACTTTATATTTGATATTTGCGTATGCGTATGTGTATTTATGTATTGAAATTTAATAGGCTACAGCTCCAATGGATTTGATTCAAGCCAACTACCGACAAATAAGGAAGTGCTTGCACGTTTTTCACATTTTTACAAGGTTGAAGGAAAAGATACAAATGTCAGTGCAGATAACACAACACAGGAGTTAATAGCGGTGTGGACGGAATTCAATATTCCAATAACTCGAAAAGATTCAGTAAAAAGACAAATATGTACCTACATAAGCACTATCAAAAAATTGGTAAAGATCGTTCATCAAAAAAACGTTTTGCAAAAAGTAAAAGAAGCCAATTTTGTAAATCATTAGCAAAATTATTTGATATTGCTAACAAAAATGCATTAGATTTAATCAACGATACTAACGTTAGAAAAATGCTTGTACATCAACGCAAATACGGAAAGTTGTCTGATCCAAAACAGGATACAAATGAAGCAAGCAACCCAAGTAGCAAAAATAGTGATTGTCAGAACTTAAAGAAGGATTTAAGAAGACTTAAATAAAGCAACGCGCCTTCTTAAAGAAGGATTTAAGTATGAATTAAGTACAAAAAGGCCCATGTGGGCGGTCCGATAGAACGAATTAAGAAGCGTATTTCTATCTTATTTGCTTCTTAAATAGGTATGTTATATTTCAACTCTTTCTTAACTCCGGCTTAACTCTTGCTTAAATCGGTATGTCATTTTTTTGTTATATACTATCAAAGTCAAAGAGTGACGCAGAATTTTCTATCTCTCTTTATCTTTATTGAATTGATTTAAATTAAAGTAATAGACAATGTTGAAATGAAACAAAAAAATATGACATGTTATGCTGTTTTTAAATTTAATGAAAGAATTGATAATAAAGAAAAATTATACGTGAGGTTTAAAATCAGTTTTAAGAAAATATTGAACCGATATTTGCAAACCAAACGAGTTTTATGGTGAAATTGGAACTTCTAGCTCCTTTAAAAGTCACGCGCCTCCATAATTTCTCTAATTGATTACAATTGCTGAAAATATGCCAAAATCCAATGCGCCCTAAATTATATTTTAAATTATTTGTAGATCAAACACCGACATATTCATGCTCACATCGTTGTTAGCTATCTAAATATAAGTAAAAATAAAAAATTTGTGCAATATTTAATGTTTATATTTTAACGGAAATTTTTTAAAATTAATTCTTAAAAATTGCTGTATGAAAATATGGCGGAACTTTGTTCTTGCTCAAGTAGATGGAAAATTCTCAAATTAAGTTCAAATATCTTCTTAATTTAGTATGACACAATACCGAAAAAGATGAAATTCCTTCTTAATACGGGAGGCAAACCAATAACGAATATATACTATTTTGGGTATGATTAGTTTTCAACATGTACACTGTAAAAAAAAGATGGTGTAATCTACAATAAGTAAGTTCAATCAAATTAATTTTGTAGCATGATCTAAAATTAAGAACAACAAACGAAGCATTTGTCTAACGCTAAAACGTTTTGTCAATCGTACTAAATTGTATATGAAGCTAGAAAATTGATTTGGTTTAACTAATAGTGTAGAATTTACCAACATATTTTTTCAGTGTACATCACTACAAACTTATGGTATGTGACATACCAATATTCGACGTATTAAAGAAGGCACATCATACTGATTTAATACTTCTAATATACATACCAAATTAAGAAGCCTTTAAGAATTCTTTACGCGTGCTCATACATTCCGATTTAAGATGTCGATATGCATACTAAATTAAGAAGTCTTTAAGAATACTTTAAGTGAGATCTTACATACCGATTTAAAACCAAGATGAGAGTACCATTTTAAGAACGATTTAAGAAGCATTAAAGAAATAAAAAATTAACATACCAAAAAACGAATGAATTAAGTTGGAATTAAGAAATGACATCCCAAAGCAACACCAATTTTGCTACTTGGGAAACAACTTCTTAACGAATGTAGTAATCAACCTGATCCAAGTCGAGTTGTGCAACAAAGATTACGGTCTGCTACACTCACTTCATCACCAACAACTTCAACTACAACGGCTGTGTCGGACTCAGATTCAGAATTTGAAGTACCAAAGAATGAAATGCCATCTACTTTAATACCTCGAAGACCAAAACATATTATAGATAAACATCTTGCAATTACCTTGGATAAAAATGTCGTCAGTAATGATGGTGGTTCGGAGGTTATATCAATGCTTTCCCATAATTTGGGACATGATGTTTCAAAGCTTGCTACTTCATCCTTGACGGTATATCGTAGACGACGTGGGGCAAGTGAAACAATTGCTGCTGCAATTAAGGATTCGTTTAGACTCGTTTAATTAAAAGAAATCCTTAAAATGCGTACTAAGTGAACGTTTTAAAAGGAATTGTATTTGAACTGAACGGACTTGCCATAATTAAAATATCATTTATCGAAAGTAAAATAAAAAGTTTTCAAATGAAAATGATAATTTTGTATATTTTATTAAGTAGATTTTGTGAAATTATGAAGAAGTTGCCTTTTAGCGGAAATTCTGGAAAACACGACTTCACTAAAAGTGAGATATCTCGCGATTTAGAGCACCAAAAGACCTAAGATTTTTTTTGTTGGCAAGCTAATGAAATTGTTTATGAGATGAATTCGTTAAATGTGGTAGTTAGCATGACAAAAAGTTAAAATAATTACACCGCTTTTCGAAAAATGCGCAAATTTGCAATATTTTTTGACTTCGGCTTCAAATTTTCATGGTTAGGCTTCAGAAAACGTGTGTACCATGGTTAATTTTGAATTTTATAGAAAATTTCCCATCGAATAGCACCTCGGTATTTTAGTTTTTATGTTGTCGTATCGTTATCCAGCCTCAATTTTAATTTCCTGCATTAATAGCCCAAAATTCAGGACGTTTTGCAAAACCGCACGGTCTGGGAATGAGATAAAAAGCTCAGATCGGGCGGAAAATTTTTATATATATATATATATATATATATATATATATATATATATATATATATATATATATATATTAGACTGGTCGTTAAAAACTAAATTTTCCGAGACGCCCCCCAGAAAAATTCTTTGTGGTCAAAAAACCATAACGGCTTTATTTTTTTTTTTTTTAAGTGAAAAGAACACGTGCCGCAAAATCATCGAAGTTTATTTTTTGATAAAATTGTTAATATCTCATAAAATATGCAGATGTCAAAAAAAATCACATAATCATTTTTGCAGGAAATTTAATTCTCTACAAAAAAGGTCCAAGTCATTTTTTTCCTAAAACCTATATTTCTGATGATATTTTGAAATAAAACTTGAAATTCTTCGAAACTCGTAAAACCAAATGATGAAAATTTCGACGAAAAAGTATTAATTTTGATTTTTTTTGTCACGATTATTTTTTTATACATTTCATTCTATAGCATAAGAAGAAAATTAGGAGTTTTTCGTCATCTTTATTTTTTATGTTTTTTAAAAATTACGAAAACTTACAAGTTCATTTTCAAAATATCATGAGAACTATACGTTTTCGGGAAAAAATGACATAGACCTTTTTTGTAGAAAATTAAATTTTCTACAAAAATGATTATGAGATTTTTCTTGACATCTGCATATTTTATGAGATATTTGAAAAAATCTACGAATTTTTCAAAAAATCAACTTCAACGATTTTGCGGCACGTGTTCTTTTGATTTAAAAAAAAAAAAAATAATGCCGTTGTGGTTTTTTGACCACAAAGAATTTTTCTGGGGGGCGTCTCGGCAAATTTAGTTTTTAACGACCAGTCTAATATATATATATATATATATATATATATATATATATATATATATATATATATATATATATATATATATATATATATATATATATATATATATATATATATATATATATATATATATATATATATATATATATATATATATATATATATATATATATATATATATATATATAGATGGCGATCAACATCATATTGGTAATCATAAAATTACTACACTTACGTTTGCTAACAGTCAGTCTCCACTAACCAAACATTTTCTAAAAACAAATGTTTGTAGTATTTGTGGAAGTTCCGAAAATTTGCGATGGATTAAATTCTTTTTATACAAATATCAAAACTCTCAAACATGATTGTTGACCCCATATGCAAAATACAATGAACCTTCCATATGCTGAACCTCTAAATTTATTTAATATTGTATATTGCTAAAGTAATTTTTTAACTTGCTGCAGCGCATTCTATTAACTGATATAAAGATATAAATAACGATTATTAGTTATTACTCAAACGAATCGTGAATATGAAAGAACATGACAGTTGTGATCAGCTGATTGGTATAACAAAAAACTTTAAATAATTGTTATTTCTTTCAAATCAAGATTGATTTGTATTGTTTTTAGGTTGTTTTTACTATAGTTGCTCTATTAACAATTTTGCAATAAAATTTAATACATAATTACTGATTTCTAACTATCATTACTGTATGTAATCTGTCAAATACATACACCAATATAACGATTTGAAGTTTAAGAAAAAAGGTCTATATCAGCTTTGAAATTACAACGAAATGTCATGTACTTGATTGATGTACTTTGATTTTCTTTATATGCATTATTTATAATGTAAGGCCTTTTATCCATATAAAAATGACACAAACATGTATGATGTCTATGATTATAATGATATACACAGTATTACCAAAATTCCTATGCTCAAAATGAGTCAACCAGATTATGAGGGTTTCAGTGCAATTGATTAAGGTATTTTAGAGTGAAGAAAAATTTGAATGTTTTTCTTCAGTTTTATAAAGTTTTTTGCTTTAAAACTTTTAGAAATACGTAATGACTGCTTCAACAAACTTGTCTTTTAAATTTGGGACTAATCACATAATGGGAAGCTACTGAAAAATTGATCACAAAAGACCAGCACAACTGTCAAAACTCAAGTTAAATAAAAGTGTGTAAAAAATTGATTTTTTGCGTGAATAAAACATAGTTTTCTATTTTTAGATTTTTGAGATCAATTAAACTCAAGTAAGTAAAGAAGTAATTGGAATTTTTTCAATTCAAAGGCATGGTTTGAAGTTTTTCAGAAAAAAAACTGCAATTCAGATTTTTCGTGTTTCGGATCGGATTCGAACCTACCCTCGTCAGTGCCCGGCTCGAATCCTTAGGCAGACACGCTATCGATTACGCCGTTGAGGCGATGACAATTTCAAAGTTGAAACTTCTTCATCACTTATTTATTTTACTTAAGTTGAATTTTTCCACTGTCATTAGACTCCATATTATGGAAATGTTTTTACATTATATGGGATTTTTGCATTAAATTTCTAGACAATACTTTTGTGTGAATTCATAGAATGGGGAACATTTCTATTCTAGTTAACATCCTAAGTCACGTTTGTATAGTCATTATTGATTGTTTCCAATCAATGTGAAATCAATGGCTGACACTTGGTCAATTTGTAGTTCTATATTTATTAACATTAGACTACATTAAGCGAATTTAAATTTATTTTTAGATTTTTGAGATCAATTAAACTCAAGTAAGTAAAGAAGTAATTGGAATTTTTTCAATTTAAAGGTATGGTTTGAAGTTTTTCAGAAAAAAAACTCCAATTCAGATTTTTCGTGTTTCGGATCGGATTCGAACCTACCCTCGTCAGTGCCCGGCTCGAATCCTTAGGCAGACACGCTATCGATTACGCCGTTGAGGCGATGACAATTTCAAAGTTGAAACTTCTTCATCACTTATTTATTGTTCTTAAGTTGAATTTTTACACTGTCATTAGACTCCATATTATGGAAATGTTTTTACATTATATGGGATTTTTGCATTAAATTTCTAGACAATACTTTTGTGTGAATTCATAGAATGGGGAACATTTCTATTCTAATTAACATCTTAAGTCACGTTTGTATAGTCTGATAGCATGTCTGCCTAAGGATTCGAGCCGGGCATTGACGAGGGTAGGTTCGAATCCGATCCGAACTCCTGAATTGGAGTTTTTTTTCTGAAAAACTTCAAACCATACCTTTGAATTGAAAAAATTCCAATTACTTCTTTACTTACTTGAGTTTAATTGATCTCAAAAATCTAAAAATAAATTTAAATTCGCTTAATGTAGTCTAATGTTAATAAATATAGAACTACAAATTGACCAAGTGTCAGCCATTGATTTCACATTGATTGGAAACAATCAATAATGACTATACAAACGTGACTTAGGATGTTAATTAGAATAGAAATGTTCCCCATTCTATGAATTCACACAAAAGTATTGTCTAGAAATTTAATGCAAAAATCCCATATAGTTTTCTATTTACATCAATTTTTTTTTATGGATTTTAGTGAAAAGAATTCGACATAATATTAGTATTCTAATTTTTTGATGAAATAGCTTGCGATTGATAAAGTTTGATATTCAAATTTAAGATACGGTAGCCGTATTCTATCTGTCAATATTATTCTAAGCGTTTATAAAACATGATAGAATAATTATACTATTATGTGGTATAAACATTCAATATATTCGATAGTTTAATAACAAAAAACAATGCCACAATAACCAAAGCAGATAAAGGAAATACATTAGTCATCTTAAAACTACTGACTACAACAATAAGATAGATGAATACATCATTAATAACAACATCGAAAAATTAAGTAAAGATCCAACGAATGAATTCAATGCACAAATAAAAACAATCATCAACAAATCTAGCAACATATTAAGTAATAAGAACATAAGGTACAACAAAATGATAAAACCAACAGCACCAAGTATAAGAGGATTACCAAAAATACACAAACCAGATACACCGAAAAGACCATTAATTAATATCACCACAGGACCAACATACAGAATAGCGAAGTACATAAACAAACTATTGAAATATCACATAAACGTTGATAACAGTTGTTCAGTCAAAAATTACACAGAATCAATCAATAGAATAGAACCAATAATAATACCTCACAACGCAAAATTAGCATCGTTTGATATTACCAATATTTATTCTAACATACCAATAAAAGATTCAATAAATATAACAAAAAATATGTTAATAAAAAATGGTTTAAACCCAACAGATACACAAGAAATAATAAATATGATAACCGAAATAACAAAACAAAACTATTTCACACATAACAATGAGCATTATCAACAAACAGAAGGATTACCTATGGGAAGCCCACTATCTGGAACTTTAGCCGAAATATATCTCAACGACTTTGAAACAAAATATATACATAATAACTTAAATCCACACAAAGAAAAAATCATTTATTGGTATCGCTACGTTGATGATATAATTTTACTATTCAAAGGAACGAATAGACAGCTTAATCTATTACACCAATACATAAACAGCATAGAACCTTCCGTTAAATTCACGTTAGAAAATGAAGAAAATAACACAATTAATTTTTTGGATTTATCAAAAATGTAGATTCAAAACGCACATTCAAAATATTCCGAAAACAAACCCAAACGGATCAAACAATAAATATTAAATCACATCATCCATGCCAACATAAAATAGCTGCCTACAACCACGTGATCAATAGATTGAACAATATACCAATGAATGCCGAAAATTATCAAGACGAATTAAACAACATAAAATACATAGCCAGTAAAAACGGATATAAAAACGAAGTAATTGACACATTAAATAGAAAATATAAAAACAAGAAAAATTTGCAAACCCTAACAACATTGAAGAATGAAGAAAACTTAGCAGGCAAAAAGTACGTAGGCGTAATATACAATAAAACAACATTCAAAATAATGCAAAAAACTTTAAAAAAATATGGATATATTGCAGCTTACAAAAACAAAAATAAAATAGAAAATTACGTAAAAACCAAAAAAACCCAAACCTTAGACACAGGTGTTTATAAACTTACCTGTGACGACTGCAGTAAATTTTATATAGGTCAGACGGGGCGGTCCTTCACAAAAAGATTTATTGAGCACACCAATGAAATTAACAGAAGCGATCCAAAATCCAGATATGCCCAACATTTAAAAATAGAAAAATACAAATACACCAATATCAACACAAATTTAACCATATTACATAAAAAGAGAAAAGGACAACATCTAGATAGATTGGAAGAAATAGAAATATATTAACATAAAAACTATAACAACATTTTAAATGATAAAATCAACACTAAAACTAACAAAATATATGACATAATAATAAAAAATAGCAGTTGAAATAGTATATAAGTAATAGTTTAAGCAAAACTTGTAATAATAATTTAAGAACTGAGGATGTCGTAAGTCGAAATCGATATTCTTTAAAATAAGAAATAAAATTCAATTTGTTACTATATGGAAGATTATTAAAAATATATATATATATATAAATAATATATAAATAAACAGTAAAAAGTATATTTTTAAATATTGCATTTTAATTCAAAAGTGACAAAAGCACACAAACAGTGAATAATATGGAAAACCATTATAACACATAAAAAAAACTATCATTTTATTATTAAACTATCGGCTGTATATACTGAGTATTAGTAAATTGCTACGGTATGAGAAACTAGTAATAGTCAACCAATGGAACCAAACTAAATACAAAAACTTCAAAAAACCCTATAAATGTGAATGTGAGCCCTGAAATGAGAAAAAATACAATTAAAGGAAATAGTTTAAAGAAATATAGATGTATATATCAAATCAATAAATGATGCGACTTCAAATTATTGGTTATGTTATGATGAAAATAAAATTATAATAATTCTAGACAGAATACATATTTTCTTATATATACACAATATTAAAAATTAATGTACTTACTGATTCACAATATTTTAACTATATATTTGTTTAATTTATCAACTAATGTACGTTACGCGCGACATGTAAATGAAAAGTGTGCAATTTTAAATGTCAAAACGCCATATTATTCAATTAGAATAAGATGACAATATATAATAGTTATACCTCTTTTCTCCAATTCGAAACTATCGATTACAAAACGATTTCGATTACAATTTCTTGCCTGGGTAAATTAAAGATGAATGCATCCACTCCATATATAATATAGAGTGTAGCTCGGCCCTTACAAATAGTTATATTCGCCATGTTCAAAATGTGTGACATTTACGATTAAAATAGTAGAACATGTCAACTAAAGAGGTTTGTCTTTGTTTAATGTTAAATAAATAATAATAAAAAAGTGATTAAGTGAAGTGTCAAAACAAAATAAAGAACAGTTTCAATAAACAATTTTTTTAACTATCTAAAATTAATAAGACAATAAATATTTTGTGCATCTTTGGTTTTTATGTAATCTTTATATTTTTGCTGTGTATAGTGTAGACTTGTTTAAAAACTTTTTCTCTACGCTAAGATATAAGCTTTAAATAATAAAATCAGTTGTTTTTATTTAAAATATAGACATTACAAAGAATCCATAATAAATATAAATCAAAATGTCTTATTGGTCAAGAGAAAGAACGATGCTACTTATTGAAAAAATTAGACAGAGCAACGTTTGGGACATAAAACGCTTAGAGTATAGGGACTTAAGCAAAAGGAGAGAAATTTTTGCCTCAATAGCTAGCGAACTAGCTTGTTCAGAAAATGAAGTGGAATCGAAATGGTATACCATTAAAAGCCAATTTAGTAGAGAGTTGCAAAAGACATTGTACAGCCATAGTTCTGGAAGTGGAGTTGACGATATATATATTCCTTCGTGGTACGCGTATACGGCCTTGAAGTTTTTGAAGAGCAACAGACGACCCAAGCGTCACGAAGAAATTGACCAAGTAAGTAGTTAGCTATCAAGCTAATATAATATTAACAAATCATTCTGTATCAATTTATTATAACTTTTATATATACATACCTTACAATATTCAATACAGTTTGCTGTTAAACTGTATTTTTTTTATGTAGGGGTATGACAACCCACATACTTCAGTCGCTACTATTGACATATAACTTAAAGTGAGAAATCACATACCTCTGGCAATAGGAGTAAAATATCTCTAGCTAGGCACTACTGGTGAATGAACTCTATTCTATGGTGATGCACCACTAGTTCTGGTTTGAAGAGGCTAATCTACACCTAACTCTATCTAGGTTTAAATTTTTGAGAAGAATAGTGCGTTGCATGATCAAGGAATACTTCATTAGCTGGATTATTGGAAATGTCAATTTTAATTTTGTTTCTGTAAAACTGCAAGTAAAATTTTCAAATAATTATAAACTAATAAGTTGGAGTATATACATTTTTTAAAAGAGGCAAAACTGTTTATTTTATTATGTGATAGGACTTGTTGTTTGGTATCTAATCAAAGTTCGAAAAGTCAGATTCATAAGTGATGAGAATTTCATTTGCATTAATCTGTACGTATTTCACTTATCGCAATTACAAAATGGGCCAAGTTCCATTTCCTTTCAAACTCCGTAATTATACTTAATTATTCATACTTAGTTTTTGGCAGCGGAAAGCAGCAAATAAATAATATAGTAAAACTGCATAGTACTGATTGTTTTCTATATATCAATATATATCTATGTCTTATTTTGCAGGAATTGACTGAATATAGCTTTTCGCAAAATTATGACACTGTCCAGTCTGTTAGCGAAGAAGAAGAAAACACAAGTGCTACCTCAGAAACTGAGGATGTGAAACCTTTTAGTATGCCTAAAAAAAAACAAAAATTGGCAGGGTCTTGCACACAAGGAACGGGTAAGCAGATGGATGCAGTAGGGGATCCATCAACAAGTAGGCGAGAACAAGACCAATTCCAAATATTTGGTGACTACGTTGCCTCGGAACTGAGGAAGTATGGAGATCAAAAATATGCTATGATATTGGCCGAAGCAAAGTTTGGCATTAATACCGCACTGTATGCCGCCGATATTGAAAAAGTCAAAAAAGATACCAATTCTGAATAAAATAAGTTGTTTTCAAAATTTTCATGTTGTTTCACTTTCAATATAGCCAGAAATGCTACTAACAGCTGTTTGGCGAATATAAGTGTGGTTTTCGGCAAGGCTGAGGTACTACCCATACACTTTTTTCGATAAGGATGATTTTGAAAAATTGTCGAGAGTTCAACATACCTGTGTACCAACACTTCATTTATTTCAGGCACGCCTAATGGAAATTCCTGGTAAACTGGTATCACCTTACAAAATGACAGTACAGAACTCTCAATGCTGTGTACGAGTAGAGAGCGAAATATCAAAGTTTTTTACAGTCGACTCCGGTTTAAGACAAGGTGATTTTATCCCTTCTATACTTTTTAATTTAGCATTGAAATATGTGTGCCGTCAAAAGAAACTATACCGATTAACAACAATATCTTGTCAATAAACTCAGTACAGATCAGTCTCGGTCCAAGTTAAGCTGTTATGAGTGAGACTTTCAAGTAGCTTTTTTTTTAAGTGTCGTGCAGTAGGAATTACAAAATGTGCCACAACAACACAAAGACACCTTTTAAGACCTAGGTCCCACAACAACACGCATTCTTAGGTGATAGTGGGCGCTTTTTTTTAAATGTTTGTGGATTTAAGGCACTCGAGACTATTGATTCAGGCAGAGCATATCATTTGCACGATGTACGCACAAATAAATCCCTCTGCATTTTGCTACTATGACAGTGAGCAATCTCGACAGTTTGACTATTGGCACAAACCGATTGACGAGCAAAACGGGGAAAATAAAATGTTTGAGGCATGATGGATCTGATTTCATCCAAACACTGCTGGTGACGATATTTATAAAAAACAACGAGATCAGCAACAGTGTGACGATGTTGTAGGGAATCAAGATTTAATGTTAAATTTCGATCACCAAAATACGTATAGCACGCTTTTGCACAGATTCTAAAAGAGCCAGGATGGTAACAGATGCAGCGCCCCAAACTTGACAACAATACTCCATGCAAAGACAAATATAGTGTAACGTCTTGAATTGAATAATTGAAACACATTTATTACATTTCGGAATTTATTAATAAACATTTCAAACATTTCTAATGTTTCATTTTCTCTTCTAAATAAAAAACCCATAATTCATTTCTTAAAACAAGAACTAACACTTTTCAAATTCAAATATAATCTCCAAACAACTAAATAACGAAAAGTATTATTAAAATTACTCACAATAACGGAAAATATATTTCCTCAAGTTGCTAGATCTTGTTTTTGTCCATAAAATTAATATAAATGTCAGATGGCATTTTTTCATTTTCTTATGCTGTGTTTTAACTTAAAATTAAATGGATTCGAAATTTAATGTTGAACAAAAAAGAGAAACATCATTCGATGTTAAATTCTTAAAATCTAAACATTTTAAAATCTTTTTCTGATTGTGAAGAGAATTTAAGTTTCTCATTTTTAAATTAATAGTTGAATTAAATTAAAATTGAATTTTAAAATTATTAAAACATAAGTTTTAGTGAGTATCCAGGGTCTCTAAAACCTGAACAGTGTAAAGAAAAATCAAAAAAAAACAAAGATCAAAGAAACTAAAAATTAAAACAAAAAAAAATTTACGAATGGCGGCATTTTTGAGTCATTCAATTTTGATTGGTTTAAAATAATTTTTTTCCAAGTTCTACTTGGCAATACAAAACACTCGTACAGTAAATTATAAAAACAATATTTGGAGTTCAAGTTTTTTTTTATTGAAACAAAACACATAAATAAAAACAATGAATATAAATATTAAATTATATGGTTAGAAGAATGCTTTTCAAAAGAATGCTTTTCTTTTGTGCAATAAAATTAAAATATACATAAGTTAATCAAAAATGTTCAATGTATAACAGAAGGAAAGTTTGTTATAATTAAAGTAACGCATAAACTCAATCATATGGTTTCTTTTATTAATGCAACTCAAATTGCTGTAGTGAATTTATATATATACAACGGAAACAAAAATCTTCCACTGGATCTGTCATTAGGTCTTGGCAAGACATATAATTGGTGTTGAGCATTGCCGTCCACATTTGATTTCTGGAAAAGAAAATAAATAAGATAAACTGGAATATAAGTACACGAGTGGTGTCATCAAATTATACTTTGCAGTAATAACAATTTTCAATATCGGATGCTGAATTCATTTATTTATTAAAATTGGACCTGGAGCAGACTGGTTGACTCCAATCAACGACATCATTGGATGAAACAGGTTCTTTTGTTTTTTATTATTATTATTATCTATAAAAATTTCATAATTTCTTTTTACATATATATATATATATATATATATATATATATATATATATATATATATATATATATATATATATATATATATATATATATATATATATATATATATATGTATATATATATATATATATATATACATATATATATATATATATATATATATATATATATATATATATATATATATATATATATATATATATATATATATATATATATATATATATATATATATATATATACATATATATATATATATATATATATATATATATACTATATATATATTATATATATATATATATATATATATATATATATATATATATATATATATATATATATATATATATATATATATATATATATATATATATATATATATATATATATATATATATATATATATATATATATATATATATATATATATATATATATATATATATTATATTTTTTTTTTTTTTTTTTTCTTGTAATGATGTAATGTAGGTAAACTAGATTAGAGAGATTTCCAAAGCTAAACAAGTCTGGGGGCAAGAATCTGTATCCCGTAAATATTTGATTAGATAAATATAGATAACTATTGAATACATATTAAAGTCCAATCTAACAATAGGACTTGTAAATGTGGAGTAATTGATACGGAGTAAAATATTTTTTACATCTATTGAGGAGGCTGAGTTTTCTTGACGCGCTTTTTGCCATGGCCATTATATGATCGTTCCAGAGTAAGTCATTGGAAATTGTGACCCCCAATAAACGAATGCTTTCACATTTGTCTATTTAGTCGTCACACATATTAATTGAAATATCGTTGGGAAACTCGGTCTTTGATCTGGAAACAATAGATAGCTGTGTTTTGATGGAATTAAAATTGACCAACGTTTTCGGCGACTTTTTCTAGGTCTTCTTTTACATTTATGGCAGCGTCTCTCCGGGCGGGATTTATTCGTTCATGCATTTTACCCTATGAAAATGTGCGGACGAACGATTTGTGCAGTGTACTATTATCTGCAAAACTATTTATCGGATTACTGTTGATTTTCAACAGTTCGTTGATATAAATTAAAAATAGGGTGGATGATAAAACTAAGCGGTTGTGAGTGGTGCTAGAAAAGTTTTCTAAATTATAGAAAATCATTTTGTCAATTTGCTTAAATGGAGTTAATTTGAACTTTTCTAATTTGTATAAAAGTTTGAACGGGTTAGGTGGCAAGTATATAGATAATGCTTGAACTGTTTGTTTGATCCTACGTTTATTCAACAGTGTACTGCCGAATGTGGTATAATTTCCACCAAGGTCGTGTAGTGTTTGCCACCAAGTACTCAATGTATCTTCGGTTACTGATCTTTATTTCAGGCGTAGTATTAAAGAGTGAAGCGTCTAATGGGTTGGATGTCAACAACTGTCAACATAAAAGTTGAACAGAAAAAGAATAACAGACCTTTTTTTTTTTTTCTTTATTTGATTTTGATACAAAAATTTAACTCAATGACTATATGTAATTCAATATTCAATATAAGAATTTAAATAAAGTTAGGTTTGTATCGTGCTTAATATTTCTTGCAATGGCAAAAGTTGCCGGCGCAAGATTCTTAAAATAATTTATTATTTTAAAATTAAATTTCTTAATTATTTTACAATTAAATTTAAATTTAAACCTGTTAACCAAAATAAAATTAAACCATAACTTGGAGAGTTTTGAAACGGAGAAACATTAAATGTACATATGTATATTATAGCTGTAAAAGAATCTAGACAGCCATGAATCGTGAAACTAAATCTGTAGTCAGTCTCCATACTGGAGTAATTATTCTGGTTTAAGAGAATTCGGTACTGGTTTTCTTGTGG
The DNA here is from genome assembly GCA_963693315.1 of Diogma glabrata. Taxonomy (NCBI): domain Eukaryota; kingdom Metazoa; phylum Arthropoda; class Insecta; order Diptera; family Cylindrotomidae; genus Diogma; species Diogma glabrata. The sequence continues at coordinate 146,728,770 of OY856187.1, forward strand.
ATGCATCCACAGAAGAAGTCATTATGAAATTCATCCCAGTCAATTAACAAATGGCAGATTTGACCATACCCACATTGACATCGTTCTACAGTAGATCGCTTTACACGTTGGCCAGAATCATACCCATTAAAGGACATGACAGCAAGTACCATAGCAACCACACTGTTACGAATCCAACCTTTTTACCGAGCTCACTAAGTTTCTAGGATCTCATCGAATCCACACAACTACCTACAGGTACGGGGAACATACAACAATTGCCAAAACATTAGAGAAGTCAGTGTTGAGATTAAAACAAATGAAAGATTTTATTTCACTAAAAGCTTCCTCCTCAAGTAGGACATTTTAGTCGATCTTAAAAATAGATAGTTACTTGATTCTACAACTTCTTTACATGTGAATGCAATTATCACTAATTGTAATACGCCTACTCCTAGACATTTCAACACCGATAATAAATTTGGCACTCTCCTGAAAAAGTTTTTGTACCGCGGTACTAAACTATGGCCGCTAAATTATGCACAACGTAAAGCATTATATTGTGACTAATGGAAGACTTCCATTCATTAATCCATGACGCTTGGACTCGTTGAAATTGAAAGCAGCGAAGACCGAATTTGAACATATGGTAGAACTAGGTCCTTCTTATTCCGCAGCCTCCACACCTTTACGCATGGTGCAGAAAAGGGAAAAGTACTGGCGACCTTGTGGAGACTATAGACAGTTTAACGCTTCTACTGTTGGGGATATATATACCACCTGAAATATACAAAAAAAATTCATAAAAGATCTGGTAAAAGCTTATCGCCAGATACTTATGTCAGATGATCTCCACAAAACAGCTATAACTACACCATTTGGATTGTTTGCGTTCACGGACGGTTCAAAAACAAAGAATCTCTTACCGCCGCTACACTTTTAGCACATCCGTTGGACAACACGCAGTTAAACATAACATCAGACGCTTCGAACACTATTCCTACGACGTTAGGAAGCTAACTCCTACTGAAGCAAAATACTTTGCATTTGATAGGGAGCAATATATCTTGCTATTAAAAATTTCCGCTATTTTGTCGAAGGTCAAAATGTTTCTACCTACACTAATCACTAACCTCTGATCACAGCAATTTTCTCGAAAACTTCAAGAAGTCCGCGACAACTACGTCATCTAGATTTCAATGCACAGTTCTCTACCGATAGACGACACATCAAAAGTAAAGACAACGTCGTCAGTGATTGCTTATCATGTTCTGGAGAAGAATCTTCTACAGATATCGACACTACTACTTTCAACGGTAAAGACTTACCAAAATTGCAACTTGAGGACTAACTTAAGAAATTGATTAATTCTAAAGGTTCATACAATCATCAGGCAGCAAAGACAACATCTGATGAGATACACATTATTGTTATAATCGATCATACGTCGCACAAAAGCATCAGAAAAACGATTTTCGATCACCTGCATGGTGTCTTACATCCTAGCATTCGTGAAACGCGCAAATTGATAACATACAGATATTTTGACATGAATATTGACATAGGGATATGGGCCAAATCATGTGAATCGTGTCAACGATCAAAAGTTCATAGATACACAAAATCTGCGATTGGTAAACTTGAATTACCAAATGGCAGATTTGACCATACCCACATTGACATCGTTCTACAGTAGATCACTTTACACGTTGGCCAGAATCATACCCATTAAAGGACATGACAGCAAGTACCATAGCAACCACACTGTTACGAATCCAACCTTTTTACCGAGCTCACTAAGTTTCTAGGATCTCATCGAATCCACACAACAGCTTACAATCTAAGAACAAACGGTCTTGTCGAACGTTTCCTTCATCAACTTGAAGCATTTCTTAAAGCGATATGCGATGCCGTTCATTTGAGGACTGAACTCCTAGTTCCCACCATGGTTTTACTAGGCATAAGAACTTCATTCAAGGAGGACCTCGACTGCACAAATTTTAAAAGTCCCCGGCGAATTCTTTATCCCCAAAAACCTCGACAACTGTAAACACGTTTTTGTCCGAGTGGACAAAAGCAAAAGGACCTCTTAGTACACTTTACGAATGGCCGTTTACAGTTCTACGCGTAAATTTTTCATCGTGGACATTCACGAGAAGAACATGAAAGTTTCCATCAACAGAATAAAACCAGCATATAGCATCTTTTCAAATAGAAAACCACAAACAAAAACCAAACGTGTACCTTTTGACCTATTATCGATCTAAAATTTATAATATTTAATTTGGTGGCAACACTAGACGTATATATGGTGGCAACACTAGGCGAAACAAATATAAACAATAACGACAACAATTGATTCGACAACATCTTAGTTAATTCAGCAGAAGTCGAATTTAATTAATTAAATAATTGTCATAATCAAAAATGTAAAAATAACTTTACACTCGGTCGAGCAACTCGAGTTATGTGACTGTTGTGTGCAAACGGCAGAAAGATCTCTTTTCTGCACACCCGCACCATATACGAGCATTTTCAACATTTTACTAGCAAAAATCAAACATTTGGCTGACCGCCTGCTACAGGAGATAGCAGGAAATTGCATCGACGTTTTAGAGGGCCTTATGTCATAACTGATGTTTTGTTTGGCGATAGATATCGAGTTGAGGATCCTGCAGTTGTTGATGGTAAAAGAAGATATAAAGGAGTTGTTCCTTCGGATCACCTGCGTTTAGTTGTTGCGCCAGATGAGGAGTTTGAGTGTACAAGTTCAGATGAAGATTGAGGTCAATCTTATTTATCAGGATGGCCGAGTGTAAACGACTCCATCTGTTAATAAAACTTATTAACAAAACTGATTTAAATTTTTAAGTTCAACGATTATTATTTTTTTGTTGGCAGCGCCGAATATTGCAACGAGGGAAATATTAGTTTTTTTGACAGTTCTTTTTTTATATATAACTTGCAATTCATCATCGTGCTGGAAATCATCGTTCGACATCGCCGCTGAGAATTATTAACAAGATATGTAATTTTAAATAGATTGAATTGTATTTGTGCTAAATAAATAACAAGTTTGAGTTAATAAATGTTATTAAATATATATCTTAATCATATCTTATAAACAGTTCGGCCATTTCTGACCTCATGACGCGTCATGACGTCCTCGTCATATAACTAATAAATTACAAAAAGTACAATTCATATAACAATGCATATTTCTTGACATATATATTTCCTCTGTTCGGTTGTTTGTGACTGAACTCCTCCTAAACGGCTTGATTGATTTTTACGAAAAAGTGTGTGTGCAATAAGGTTGATCTAAGAATGGTTCATATCTATAATTGGATAAAGTTGGACAAAATGGCGGGGGTTCTCAAAGTTTTAAACCTTAATAACTTCTAATCCTGGCTTTCAATCTTATTGATACTTGATATATAAGGTTTTCGTACTGTTTCCGATATTTAAGCGTACCCACTTTGGATTTGTCACTTCCGGTTAAAGATTTTTTTTAATTTCTTTAAAGGATTTATCCCTACTATAGTCTACAGTTACAAATCGATTTTCATAAAACGTTGATGTAAGTTAAAACAAAAGATTTAAAAACGATTTTATTGGCTTTTGAATACATTGGACAAAGGGTTGGCGGGGCATGGGGGTCTCCAGAACTCCGGTTTTTTTTTTAAAGATCTATAACATTTGTACCTGATAAGCGAATTGAATGGAGATTGGAAGGACAAAAAACTGATTAGTTTCTGGACGATATTGAAAAATGACGTGAGGGACCTCTTGAGGATCTGTTTATTTGAAACTTCAATTATACATCAGTTTCTGATAATGGATTTTGACGAAACTTGGTATATGTGCTAATATATTGCAGCACGATCTGTAAAAGTTTTGCATTTTTGAAAGTATATATTTTCAAATTTACAAGCTAATTACATTAATCATACGTGGCTACGTGATCGAGCTATTTGGGCCGCAAAAACTATAGATGTCGACGCAATCAATTTTAAAAAACAACAGTTATTGCTTGGCAATGAAATATCATTCAAACCGATTTTCTTTGTTGTCAATCCTGAGGAATGTTCATCTATCCTGTTGAACTCTTGAATTCACTGGATTCAACTAGAATGCCACCACATAATTTTCGATTGAAGATTGGTTCACCAATTATTTTGCTTAGAAATTTCAATACAATTTTAAACGGCAAGTTTCAAGGTGAAATTGTTATTTTAATTGTAATTTTGCCAATGATCCCTTTAGACTAGCATCCTATTTAAACATTTATACTTTCCAATTCGATTGGTATTTGTAATGACTATTAATAAGTAACAAAGTCAAACAATGTGAATTTGTGAGCTGGATCTAGAAACCCCGTGCTCTTCGCATAATCAATTATATGTTGCGTGTTTGAAGGTTAGAAAACCTTCAAGTTTGTTTGTGTATTCTGCTCAGGAACTAGCAAAAAATATTGTTCATCATATCGCATTAAGATAAAATTAAAAAAAATTGTATTCCTGTTTAATAATAAATGTATATAATAATAAATAATAGTTTCGTTTAATAGCCAAATAAAATTTCAACCAAACTATGCAGCCACTATTATTAATCTGAATGAATTGGAGGGAGAATGTCGACTAGGATTGACAATTGCTGATCAAAAGTTATCTACAAATAAATTGTAGGTGGTACGAAGTTCACCGGGTCTGCTAGTAACTAATAAATTTACAACTTAACCTATCTAAATTCTAATTTAATTTCAAAATTTGATTTAATTTTCTTAATTCTATTATTATAAGTTGTCATTATAATTTTTTATTTTTTTAATTTGAATCAAGTTCCTTGCATTGCTCCCTATAACCGCGTCATATTCTTTTCCCGTAATATAATCACTCTCAGGAATAAGTTTTAACCTATCTTTTGGAATAACCTCAGTATATACCCTTGCCGATTGCATTTCACCCTCTATGTCTTTTACAACATATCGATCATTGTCTAATACTTTAACAATTTGGTAGGGTCCTCTGTATTTGAATCTTAGTTTTCTGCTTTCACCACTAGCAAGTGCTTCCGCTCTTACCATAACTAAATCTTTTTCCCTGAAATCTATTCCCTTCTTACGACCTTTATCAAACCTTTCCTTCATATTGTTCCTATTTCGTTCTAGTAGCTCTTCTACTTTGTTTTCTAAATTTTCGTTGGTTCCAAAGACTTCACAATTTACTTCCTCTATATCTCTAACTAATTTATTTTCTCTCAACGCAATTGTTTTGTATCTAAAGACTAATTCGGCTGGTATAACCTTTGTTACTTGGTGTGCGCTATTATTAATCGAAAACTGTACTTCCATTAATTTCTCGTCCCAACCTTCGCAATCAATACCTTCTGTCGAGGTTGCCAAACAACTAATGATAGTTTTATTAACCCGCTCCATCTGTCCATTTGCTCGTTGAGTACTAGAAGCAACCTTTATGTGTTGGATCAAATGTTCATCACAAAACTGTTCAAAAACCTTGGACGTAAACGCCGTACCTCTATCACTTATAATTCTTACCGGCTTACCGTAATGTGATATAAAATCTTTAATACCATTATTGTTTCATCCGTTCCGACCGATACCACTGCTTTTAAGAACACATATTTACTATATTTATCTATTATTGTTAGTACATATAAATTTTGTAGCCGGGTCCTAATAAATGGACCCAAATGGTCGATATGGATTGTATGAAAGGGCTCAGTAGCCTTTTGTAATGGATATAAATATCCAGCCTGTTTCCCCGTCGTAGTTTTATAATATAGACAGTTAATACAACGGTTAATATACTCTGTGAACTTTTATCTCATTTTAGGAAAATAATAGCTTTGTTTTAATTTCTCTAATGTTTTATCTATGCCTAAGTGTGATAGCATTCTGTGGGTGTAACTTATTAAATCAAAAATCAACTCATTTGGTACATATAACCTATACCTAGCTTCAGAAATTTTATAAACTCTCGTGTTGTGTAAAAAAAATTTTTTTTGAACTTCTCTATCACCTAATTCTAATTTTTCTTTTATTACTTTAATTTCCTTGCTTGCTCGCTGCATTTCCGCTACCCAGTCTTCCTCAACATCTATCCCCATTACTGCCATCCCAACTAACCCTGTTTCTTGGGGTTCTTCCACTGGATACCGACTTAGAGCATCTGCTAATTTATTCTTTTTCCTTGATACATGTTCAATGGTATATTGAAATTCCGACAATCTCAAAAACCATCTAGCTATTCTAGGATTTAAATTTCCTTTTCCTTCCAGCAGTTTCAAACTGTTACAATCTGTTTTGATAACAAACTGTATCCCTATCAAATACACCCTAAACCTTTCCAGTGCACTTACAATCGCTAGAGCTTTTAATTCTATGCTTGAGTATTTCGATTCTTCTTTCGTTGTTTTCCTACTATAAAAACTAATTAGTTTCAGGCTACCGTCCTTTTGTTCTTGCAGAACACTACCCAGGCCTAACGAACTCGCATCAGTATGAACTTCTGTTCTTGCTTTAGGATTATAAATCGCACTACCCAGGCCTAACGAACTCGCATCAGTATGAACTTCTGTTCTTGCTTTAGGATTATAAATCACTAATACAGGGCCGCTTGTGAGTAAACCTTTTATGGTTTCGAAAGAATTATTTTGAACCACTGTCCACTTAAAACTTGAATCTTTAACCAAAAATTACATTTCTTTAAATTTAAGGTCTAGCCCGAATTTTTAATTGACTCAAACACTACTTCTAATTTTTGTAATCTTTCTTTAATTGTATCCGAAGGAATTAGAATATCATCTAAATAGGCCATAGCCGTCGTATAGCGTAAATGACCTAGCACAATATTTATTAGTCTTTGAAACACTGATAGAGCATTACATAGCCCAAACGGCATGCGTGTAAACTGATAATGCCCATCTGGTGTCACAAACGCAGTTTTGCTCTTTTGAGTCCGGTGTCAACGGCACTTGGTAATACCCACTGTACAGATCCAAACTATGTACTGTAAAACTTTTTCCCATACAATCTATCTATCTGATCGTCGATTAAAGGTAACGGAAAGTGATCTTTTACAGTAATTTTATTAATGGCTCTGTAATCTATACATAGCCTTATTTCACCTGTCTACTTTTAATTTGTCGGTTAAATTTTGGACTTGTTGTCTCTCGGAAATTGCAAGACGACAAGGGCGATAATACACAGGCCCGTCATTTAATAATTTAATACGCATTTCTATTTTATTAGTACAGCCCATCTGAGAGAGATCATTGGATATTATATTTTTGAACTTGTTTACTAACCTTAATAATTTTTCTGCGGCTTCTCCATTGACATTTGTATTTAGCTCTTCAAGTGTGATATAATTTTTCTGACTTTCTTCTTCTTGGCTTTTTACTGCTTCTTCTATTTTACAAATTTCTGCCTTCGTTGATAATTCTCCTTGCTTGATTTTTAGTTCTTTACCAGTGATATTCAAAATTGGTAAAACCGACTCTCCATTTTCATCGGTGGTAATAATAACTCTTGGTAATAATTCTACTGTGGCACGAAGTCCACCCTCTACGTAGAACTCTTCATTTTTGTTTGACAAACTCATACCAATATGATCCAAATAATTATTGGGTATTGTTACTGCGTTCTTAGCAACGACATTCAATCTATTATTTTCACTCATTACAAAAAATTCACCTATCTCCGAATTTTCATTGTTTTTAATTACCAGCTGATCAGAAGTACTCACTATCATAACGTGTGGCTGCTCGGAAAGGATGCCCAACAATAATTCCACCTTTTGACTTGCATCTGGTACAACTAATAGTTTTGCTTTCGCTGTTGTTCCGTTAATTGTTATTTCTTCTTCCACATATTCCTCTGATTTGGCCCGACCGTTCCATAACCAACTAATAAAGACAAATTATTGTCTTTAATGTATTTAAATTTGAATTCATCCACCGTGGATCTTCTTATCGTGACACAGCTACTCTCTAAATCAAAATAGCATTCCACATTCTTTCCTTTAATAAAAGCAGTCTTCATATACTTGTTATGATTGATTTCATCAATCTTAAACATTGTTTTTTCCGTTGTTTCTTTTTTTTGATTTTCAGTACACTGCCTCGCATAGTGTCCTTTCTTTTGGCACTTAAAACACGTAACCGAATAGTCTGAGTTTGTTTTTGAATTAAACGGACTTGCCTTATAAAGACAACATGTCGTCGTGTGACCAACTTTAAAACATTTGTTGCACTTGATTTGACTTTTCGTCGATGATTGAGGTTCGAAGCCTGTTGCATCGATGTGTAGAGCTGCCGCCTTAAGGTCATTTAGCATATCCGATGGTGTTATATACTTTCTTAACGGACCCAGGAATTCTCTGTAACGACTGTCTCCCAATCCATGCACTATCCACTCGATTACTTCACTGTTTTCCATTTTTGCCTTTTGGCATCTCGAAAGTTTTTCAAAAAATATTCCACCATGTTTTGATTGCAACTTCCTTTTATAATTTTGTGCGTCCATCCTATTTTGAACAACACTATCGCTCGATGGAAAAGATTTTAGCAGTAGCTCCTTGCACTGTGACCACATCATTCCTTCTGACTTTACCGTATCTCTCCACTTTTCGCTACGCCCGTAAGTTTACTTAAAGCATAATATTTTATAGCCAATTCATCCCCATCGTACAACATTCCATATTCCTCTATTTTCTCAATCCACATCGTCATTTCAATTTCATCTTTAACAGGATCAAATTCAGGCAATAATACTCCCATATTTCCAAAATTTCTGTCATTCCGTCTTACACTTTTCGTTACTACGTCTCCATTACCGTCACTGGATTCATCTCCGCTCATTTTCTTTGATCAACAAAACTTCCGCACCAACAGAATCAATGAAAAAAAAATCGACTTTTGCTCCAACAGAATTCCACAACAATCGTGTGATATTGCACCAGCAAAAATCACATACAGTTTTAATTTTCCTCACAAAAGAATCCAACCAACAATGGCGACCATGTTAACCTTATTTTTTGTTTTAATATTTGACAAAACCCGCATTTATCGTAATCATCACTATGAATTTGATATTTATGGATTGCTTCTCCCACTTCTAAAATTATTACAAATAATCTTAACCATCCATTTGCTTTTAACGTTCAATTTATTTATATCTAATTTTACAAAACCAGTTCCTTTTTCAAATACAATGTTAATCCACCACCTTTTTTTGACTGTCATCATACCATAATAATTTCTGTTTAATAGCTTTTGTTGCCATCTATGTTTTAACATTTAGTACTAACTTTAATATAATCTACCATAATAGATTTGAATTCAAAAAATATTGTAACACTGTTAATTACAAAAACATTAAATGACAGTTCACAAACACAACTACCAAACTAGATCAAATTTTTTCATATTCTTTTTATGAAAAAAAAATCACTTTTTCTGTTCTGGCAAAAAGAAAACGTCATTAAATAACAATCTACGTTGTAAACTCATATTAAATATGACAAGATGCAAATTAATATACTATCTTCTAATTTGCTATGTCGCTGTAAATGCGGTGTGAGTTATATACTTAAAACTTAAATCGTTATAAAGCTGTGTGTAGCTGTATTTAATGCAAATAAAAAAATCAGTAATTATGTTTAAAATTTTATTACTATAACATATTTATAAAATAACTGTAACAAAAAAGCATCTTGATTTACAAAAACTAACAAGCATTTTGAGTTTTTGACATACAAATCAGCTGATTTAAACTGTCAAAATATTTCCAGAAAAAGGTCTATTAATAAATAATAGATGGCATCATCCACTCCATACATAATATAGAGTGTACCTCGACCTTTACAAATAATTATAGCTGTCATGTTAAAAATGCGTCTCAGTATGTTTATAATAGTAGCACATGTCAACCAAAGAGGTTTATCTCTGTTAAATGTTAAATAAATAATAATAAAAAAGTGTTTAAGTGAAGTGTTTTATTTTTAATTATTAATATTACAACACAAAAGTGATACAAAAAAGATTTAATAAACAATCTTTTAACCAACTAAGTAATAAGACACTAAATATTTTGTGTATCTTTGTTTTTTATGTAATCTTTATATTTTTGCTGTATATTTAGTAGACTTGTTTAAAAACTCTTTTTCACTACGCTGAGATAGCTTGTAATAATAAAAAAATCAGTGTTTTTATTTTAAATTTATAATAAATATAAATCAGAATGACTAGTTGGACAAAAGAAAGAACGTTGCTACTAATTGAAAAAATTAGACAAAGCAACGTTTGGGATATAAAAAGCACAGAGTATAGAGATGTAAGCAAAAGGAGAGAAATTTTTGCCTCAATAGCCAGTGAGCTAGCTTGTTCAGCAAATGAAGTGGAAGCAAAATGGTCTACCATTAAATGCCAATTTAGTAGAGAGTTGCAAAAGACACTGAACAGCCATAATTCTGGAAGTGGATTTGACGATATTTATATTCCTTCGTGGTACGCTTTTACGGCTTTAGCCTTTTTGAAGAGTAACAGACGAGCCAGGAGTACAGATGAAAATGAACAAGTAAGTAGTTAGCTATCAAGCTAATATAATATTAACAAACTATGCTGCATTAATTTATTATAACATTTATATATACATTACAATATTTAATACAGTTTACTGTTGAACTGTAACTGTTGTTGTATGGGTATGACATTTTAGTTAACGCGAGATATCGCTACACAGGGTAATATCCTAACGGTGCCGTTGAATGACCTCTATTCCTCGGTGATGCACCACTAGTTCTTGCTCAAAAAGACATGCCTTAATCTAACTACATCTAGGCTTTAATTATGTATAGAAATATAGTGCGTCGCATGATCAAGGAATGCGTCATTAGCTAGATTATTAATAAATCTAATTTTAATGTTATTAAATGACTAAATATTTCATGAATAATTGAAAAATAAAAAATTTAACAAAAGGTTAAACCTAATATGTTTGGTATCCAATCAAAGTTGGAAAAATAAAATTTATAAGTTATGAGGATTCCCGCTACATTAATCCGTACGTACTTCGTACTTATCGCTCTAACAAATTGGGCCAAGTTCCGTTTCCTTTCAAACTCTTTCTTAATATCAGTATATTTATGTTTTTTCAGGATTTGAGTGACAATAGCTGTTCTCAAAATTATGACGCCACCCAAAATGTTAGCGAAGATGAAGAAAACGCGAGTGGTACTTCAGAAATTGAGGATGTGAAACCATTTTCTATGCCTATAAAAAAGCAAAAATTGGCAGGATTTGGTACCCAAGGAATGGTTAAGCAGATGGCTGTAGTAGGACAACCATCAACAAGATTGCGAGAACAGGAACAATTTCAAATATTTGGTGACTACGTGGCTTCGGAACTGAGGAAGTATGATGATAAAAAATATGCTATGATATTGGCTAAAGCAAAGCTTGGAATTAATACCGCACTGTATGCTGCCGATATTGAAAAAATCGAAAAGGATACCAATTCTGAATAAAATAAGTTAATTCCAAAAATTTTATGTTGTTTCACTTTCAATATAGCGGTACCAATACAGTACCAAAAACCTGAAAATTGAACTATTGCAAAATTTTATTTATTCTACATCAACCTTACCAAAGATTTATCAGTTGTCAAGCACCGCAATGCAGCTGTAAACTAATCTATCGAAGACATATTTTCTTGCAACCTAGCGTTAGGACGCGTATACCGCGTTCCGGTTATTAAAAGAAGTGAAATATACGATTTGTTATAAACATTCTTTTCTGTATTATTTCAAACCGCTAACCACTTTAATTATTTAATCAAAATGGCAATTCAATTTGCTTAAATCTAGTTAATTTGTTTTCTCTTTTGTATAATTAGTTAAAGAGATCAGGGTAGGAAGTGTGTGGCTAAACCTTTGACTATTTTTTTGATTCTATGTTTGTTTAACAGCCTACTGCCGTATGTGGCGTTTACCACCAAGTGATCAATATTTTTCGTTGGTGTCGTTGGACCGCCGGTAACTGAACTTTAGTTCAGGCTAAGTATTAAAGGGTGAAGTCACGTAGGTGCCCGTTTAATATGTTCACTGTACAATTTCAAAAATAAAAAATATTTTTTATTCCCATCATAGTAAATTGTCAATTACATCATACTATCCACGACATGTAAATTAATTTTTACAATAAATGTTACGTAATATAAATTACACTTAGAGTTTATATAAATATAGAGAGAACATAACTTTAAAATTGTATGAAGACAGATTTAAAAAAAGGTGATAGCATGTCTGTCATAGTTAATTTCTCCTTTTTTCCATTTTTATTTGTTTTTATTTACAACCCCAGACTTTTTTATTAAATAATAAATTGAAAACAATTTTAAATTTAAAATGCCAAAAAACATTAATTGTTTTCTTCATAGTAGTGCTAGTTTTTATAAAATGAATAACAATAATTACGAGTGTCATTTAAATTTATTGTGTTATTTCCAGTGATTATTTAAGCCAAATATTTTAGAAAGGTCAAGCAATATTTTCTAACGACACATAAAAATATTTAGGTAATGTAAATATAAATATCCTCAAATCATTTTATGAACATTTGCTCTCAAACTTGCAAATCAAGCTCACACGACACTTTAGTCTACCTCACATGTAACCTCTGTGAAACCGGGTTTAACTTATAGAACTAATATCAGAAAATATCTATCCAGTGGTCGACTTTCTCATTTACGTTGATTAGTATTTTTAATTAACTTTTGTAATCACTAATCACAAAAGGCTATTTATTTGGAATGTAACCTCGCAGAAATTTCTTGATATAATTAAGACTTATAATTTAAGAAATCTTTGGACAGCCTTGAGATTTTTTTTTAAGCACTTGGCAGACCTGGTGGGCGAGATGGAGAAGTGGATAAGTCAACAACATCACTTACAAGGAAGTTAAGCAACACTGGGAAGGGTTCCAACTTAAACGGGTGACCGCATGGGAACTTCATCAGAAAAAAATATGGAAATATGATTGAATCACATTGAAGCAGGAATATCTCGCCCACGGTATGCCAGCATACCTTATCCAGCAGCCCCGGAAACTGGCTAGGATTCGATGGCCCAATCACCCGTTAATCCGAAAGGTGAATCCGAAATTCAAAATGATTAAAGAAACGCATACTAGAAAGAAAAACCAAACAAACCGAAAAACCGGAAAAAATCAAATATCGACCTATGGCTACCGTACCCGGACACGAATTGGGAACTGGAACGTCAGAAATCTAACAGAAACATCGAGGCTAGCACAAGTTGAGAAGGTATTAAATGAATATAAGATCGAAATACTAGGACTCAATGAACTAAGATGGAAAAACAGTGGGGAATTGACAACAACCGCAGGAAACCACTTCATATTCTCTGGTAACGCCGACACACATGAAAAAGGTGTAGGAATATGAACAACACCCAAAGCAAAGCAAGCACTACTTGAATGGAAACCGATAAGTAGCAGAATAATAACAGCTCGATTTCAGTCGAAAATCAGAAATACAACCATAATTCAGTGCTATGCACCTACCGAAGAAGCTGATGACACAACAAAAGATGAATTCTACGAACAACTACAAGCCACAATTTCTAGTGCACACCGAAATGATATAAAAATTATCCAAGGAGATTTCAATGCTAAAATTGGAGCCGATAACACTGGCATGGCATCAATCATGGGCAGATGTGCGCTAGAATGAGCACGAAACAACAATGGTGATAGGCTTATCGATTGTTGTGTCACAAACTAGCTATTCATAGGAGGCAGTAAATTCCCACATAAGAACAGACACAAATACACTTGGTCATCACCCGATGTAAGAACCAAGAATCAAATCGATCACGTACTGGTTAACAAAAAATTTCTGTCCTCTCTCCAGGATGTCAGAACAATGCGTGGAGCGGACATACACAGCGACCACCAACTGGTAATAGCAACATTCAAAATTAAACCAGCCGCTGTGAAACAAAATAAGTCTAATCGGAGAAAATTCAACATCAATAGATTGAGAAACAAGAACATACACGACATTTTAAAACAATCGCTCCAGCTCAATCTATCAGGACATGAAGCCAGTAATATTGATCATAAATGGGAACAAATTGAAGCAGCCTACATCAACACTGCTACAGATGTGCTCGGATACCAAGACAAGTCCCGCAAACCATGGATTAGCGATGAAACTTGGAAGAAAATTGAAGAACGACGACAGCTCAAGGTGCAACTATGTCACCAAAACACAACTGAAGCGCAGAGCAAATATGAAAGTACAGCTAAACAAGTGAAAAAGATGGCAAGGAATGATCGCAGAAAATACACAGAAGACATTCTCAAGACTGCTGAAACAGCAGCCGCAAATAGAAATATGCGCACGCTACATCAATGCGTAAGAAAGGTCACAAACAAGTACACGTGTACCCCACCAATAAAGAATGAATCTGGTGAAACCCTAACAACAACCGAACAGCAGCTTAATAGATGGAAAGAATACTTCGAAGACAACAACCAAAATAACGAGGAAAGTTTCCAGCCTGCAGATTCTTCTAATAACGAAACTATCAACACCCATCCACCGACGGAGCGGGAAGTTAGAAGTGCCATACAGAAACTGAAGAACAACAAAGCAGCTGGTACAGACAACATACCAGCGGAAGTATTCAAAGCAGATGCAGCTACCACAGCTGAAATCCTAACATCACTATTAGCTGACATATGGAGTTCTGGAAAAATACCGGACAAATGGAAAGAGGGTTTAACCATAACAATTCCCAAGAAAGGTGATCTAAGAGAATGTAAAAATTGGCGAGGTATATCCCTGCTCAACACCACAATGAAAGTATTAGCGATGATCATTCTGGAAAGAATATCTCCATCAATTAACAAGAAATTAAGAAACGAACAAGCTGGCTTTAGACCAGGCAGAAGCTGTACAGAACATATCAACACAATCCGTATCATCATCGAACAATCTAACGAATGGAATTCGCCACTGTATCTACTCTTCGTGGACTTCGAGCGGGCGTTTGACACAATCAACAGAACTGCTATCTGGAAATCACTTTGTGAAATGGGCATCCCAAATCAGATAATTGATCTAATCAAGGAAATGTATTAGAATGCTGGGAACAAAATTCAATACAAAGGACAGCAAAGTGATAAGTACTTTAACAACCGAGGAGTAAGGCAAGGCTGTGTGTTATCACCGCTACTATCCCTCATAGTACTAGATAGTGTCATGCGAAAGCTCGAGAACGAAAGTCCAAATGGCATCCAATGGGGACCATTAAGACGGCTCAATGATCTAGACTACGCAGACGATATCTGCCTGCTCACACACAGACATGTCGACATGCAGCTGGAAATACAGAAGCTATCAATCCTTGCACATGAAGTTGGTCTCAAAATCAACATCACCAAAACAAAGCTAATGAGACGGAACACCAACGTGAGTACACCAATCAACATAAATAATACACAAGTCGACGATGTCGACAAATTCGTATATCTTGGTTGTACTGTAGCGAAAACAGGGGGAACAGGAGAAGACATCAGTCAACAAAGCAAGAAACACATTTAACTTGCTTCACAAGATTTGGAATGCGTCTGTCCTGTCAAGAAAAACAAAGCTACGGATGTTCAACGCATGTGTTAAGTCAGTACTGCTGTATGGATGTAAAACATGGAAACAAACACAGAAGATCACAAATAAACTTCAGGTGTTTGTCAACAAATGCCTAAGAAAATTAATCAAATGCTTCTGGCCGAACACCATCAGTAACGAAGAACTTCTGCGGCAAACTGAGCAGATAGACATTGTGACCGATATAAGAAAACGAAAGTGGAGATGGATAGGACATACACTGAGAAAGCCAGCAGAAGACATAACAAAGATGTCTCTGGAGTGGAACCCGCAAGGGAAAAGAAGAGTAGGAAGACCAGCAATGACCTGGAAGAAAACGGTGCTAGGCGAAGCAGAACATATCGGAAAGACATGGATAGAACTGAAAGCAATTGCCCCCAATAGAGTAAGATGGTCCAGCCTAGTAGACGCCCTATGCTCCTAAAATGGGGATAAAGGAAAAAAAAAACTTGGCAGACCTAATCAAATGAATGCAAAATTAGTGTCATAGCTACTCCATGTAACCTCACTTAAATTTCTTGACATAACTGAGACTTATGTATAATTACAGTAAACTTTGGTCAACCTTTTTTGTGGCATCTTTAGGTTCTTTAGGTTTAAAAGAAAACACGTATTTATTTATTGTACATTAAATATTAACTTATTTATTTATTAATTAAGCATCGAATCCAGTGTTCCTTTTCGTTACTTGCTAATGCTTCCTTAATATTTTTGGGTTCAGAATTATTGTTTCTTACCATATTTACTTGTTCAATTAATCGTATTGGAGCTACACCTTTGTTTGACCTCTCAGAACGTTTTATATTTGGATATTGATCTGTATCCTCTTCTGGGCTGGAAAACTCATCATTTGAACTTCTGTTATCTGAATTTGGTTCTGTGTTACTTTCAGACTCAACAATTTCATGTTCATTATTTGAAACGCTATTATTTAAATTAATTCTTATATGTGAATGGGGTTCCTTATGTGCTTATCTTCGATACATATATCTTTTACATTTGAGATCACAAACTTTACGTCTCTACTTATGACAATTTTCTTTGCATCTTTATTTAGCATACGATATGCCTTTGAGTTCTCATCTTAACCAACAAATGTCATAAGGTTAACTTTGTTATCTAATTTTTGCCTCGTTTGTGATGGTATATACACATAACCCTTTTCACCCAAAATATGAAGATGTTTAGAACATGAACTTTTGTTTTCCCATTGTTCGTACGGTATGCCTATTATTGGCGTTGATGGCAATCTATTTTGGAGATAATTTTCCGTCATTACCGCTACACCCCAAAACAAATTTTCCATACCAGCATCCAATAATAAACATCTTGCCATTTCAATCAAATATCTATTCTTGCGCTCTGCAACACCATTCTGCTGTGGTTTATATGGTGCGGTATACTGATACTCGATACCTTGACTTTGAAGATAATTCGTCATTGATTTATTTACATATTCACCACCTCTATCTGAACGAATTATCTTTGGTTTACGAGAAAACTTATTCTTAACTTTTTCAACATAGTATAGCAGTTTTTCATTCACTTCATCTTTTTGTTTTAATAAATAAACAACTGTATACCGACTAAAATCATCTACAAATACAAGCATGTATCTGTTACCACTGGGGGTCATAGTTTGGGGAGGCCCGCATACATCAGTGTGTATTAAATCAAGTAGTGTTTTTGAAATAATTTTTCTCTTTTTAGGAAATGGTAACCTTGTCATTTTCCCTTTAATGCACACATCACATGTTTCTCGAATACCACAGTCAACAATATTAATACTATTAGCACTTTCTTTCGCAAGACTTTTAATAATTTCAACATCTCGGTGTCCAAATACTCTGTGCCAGTAGTGATGACAATTTCCTCTATTATGACTAGTTGCCAATGCACAATATTGCACCATAGTCCACCTGATTCATTGACTTCTGCAATTATCACACTATTCTGCTTTATTCGACACGTTGACTTTAAAAACTCTATTCGAAAACCTTTGTCAATAATTCGTTTAACTGACAACAGATTGACAGTTATCGATGGAACATATAAACATTTTCCAATTGAACTTTTGATTCTTGATCAAACAAGTACCCATACCTTGCGACATTGCTTCTTGGCCATTTGCTGTTGTAATCCTTTGTCTAAAGGTATTGTCCATATCAATAAAAGTATTTATGTCATTTCACATTTGTCTTGTAGCACCATAGTCTATCATCATGTAGTGGATGGATGACTATCACCATAGTCATCCATCCACTACAATCAGTTACAAAACAGTAATCAGAATCACTAACCTTATTTGCTTGAGTATTTTCTTGTTACGCTTTCCAAATATAACATTTAGAACAATTCGTCTTCACATGTCCCGGTTTATGGCAGAAAAAACACTTTAATTTTCCTCCATGAAATTTTTTGACATGTTGACATGTGACGTCTTAAGTGCTGTATCATTACTGTGGTAGTAACTGACTCTCCTTTAGTTTGTCTTTTATATTTTTCAATGAGTTTTAACTGAACAAGATTTACAGGCAAATCTTCCGGGCGAGTTTCTAATGCTGTAACCATTATATCATAATTTGATGGAAGACTGCTTAGTAGCATTGCAACTATCCAACTGGCAGTTAATTTATCCTTATCACTTATAGCATCAAGTTGTTCAAACAACGTAGTAATATCATTTATATGCTCTTCCATATTACCACCTTCCCTTAATTTAAGACTGCATATTCGTCGCATAATTTGAACTTTATTGCTTAGTGTCGTCTTTTCATGATAACCCTGTAAACTTAACCACACATCTTTTGTCGTATTAACCTTCCGAATATGTCGTAGCTGGTTATCTTCAACTGCAAGACCAATTAATGTACGTGCTTTATCATCTCTCTTTTACAGGATCAGGAATATTTTTAGTGATAACATTCCACAAATTTTCTCGAAGAAATAACATTTCCATGCGGTACTTCCATACAAAATAGTTTATGTTGCCAAGTTTTGAAACTGAATGCTTTAATAATTCGGCCATAACCTCAAAATTTATTCAATTGAAAAAATTAAAATTGCTTTATTATATGGCAAAACTTTACACTTTAACTGATGTGACTGGGCCAATAACCTGTTAGAGATTAAGATAAGCAGTGAAACAACTTTTATGAGAGATATTTTATAAGTACAATAAAAATGTGTTTTTTATGTCAAAAACAAAACTACAGTACAGAGCAATATATATACGATAATAGTTGGGTGCAAGTGTTTGGTTCCAACAGTTCTTAACTTTTAAAGTGTTAATTAATACTCACCAGTATATAACAAAACAACACACAATAAACAATGTTATATACTTCACAATATATTATTCACAGTATTAACAAAACTGTTTGACAATTTGAAATTTTGTTTCACGATCAAATACATGCGAAAACATTACAAATGAAGCGAAAACATTACAAAAAATACCAAAGAATTACAAATGAGGTTCTTATGTATGCATATATATTCATTTAACAGCTGGAGTGATCACACTGTTACAAATGCGATGTAAATATTAGTTTTTAATTCATTCATATACTTCTCCTTCGTTAAGGCTTATCCTTAATTACCTCTTTCTTGAGTTACTTCCCCTTTTTCGTAATAAAAACGTTTACTAGATACGTTGCTTAAAAAATTTCACTTAAATAAATCGCAATTTCATCGAGAAATTTGGTTTTAACGGCGCTCTTTTCACATCTTTTATATTTCTTAATAAATAAAATTTTATTTCTGTGGACACTTTCAATTAAATTTACGTTTTCTCAAGTTTTGTACTAAACGTCAAAAAATCCTTAACCAAATCTTTAAAATAAAACGAAATGAGGTTTACGTTAAGCTTAAAGCTGAGGTTTAACATGTGAGCTGTCGACTGTGAAATTTTTATTAACCAATCGGCGAGAGAACAGAACTTTATCTTCACCACAAAATTCTTATTTTTTATTGATTCCACAAATCGCATTATCAATCCACAAATCACATGTTAAAACCTCACTTAAGTTACCAACTATGAACGCTCAAGAGCATTTTCTTACATTTTTACTTTACGTATATCATGGAGAACAATTTCTGTGAGTTTCATAAAAATCTAAAATGGTCAGGTTGGAAATTAAAGAATTTTGGTTGGTTTAAAATGGAATGCTCCTATACTAAGTTTTCAAAAATCAATATATAAATCAACTAATTTCAGCTGTCAATATATTTTTCAGAAAAAGGTCTATTAATCCTTGATGCCGGCCTTTTAATAGTGGACTGCATTAGTTGTTGTTGACGCTGATGTTGAGGCATCAAACCAGAAAATGCCGACGGTACCTTGACGACTTCGATGAACTCAGTAATTGATACAAATATAGAGGTGATTGTAAGAAGGTGAATAACTACACTATCATCCCACAAGAGTTCGTGCATAAGTGATGAACAACGAACAAAAACCCGAGAAAAAATAAAGTAAAAACAATACATAAAACAATAATCCAAAATATAAAAATATCCAGTAATAAGCTTTGTGTGTGACTAACTAACGAAGAAAAACTATGCAACAAAAGCATTCGATGTAACAGTGACTACAATTAATATTGATAAAATATGATGTCATCCAAAAAATGAATTTGTGCGTGAAATATAAACGAAGAAAAAACCACGCACAAGTTCAGATAAAATAATTATAGTTGAAAACGGTATCAGCAATAACACTTTTGTGCATGACTAATTAACGAAGAAAAACTATGCTGCAAAAGCAGTCGATGTAGCAGTCGCTATTATAATCAATATTGATGCAGTATGATGTCATCCAAAAAATGAAGCTGTGCGTGAAATAGGAACGAAGAAAAAACCACGCACAAGTTCAGATAAAATATTAAATAACTATAGCTGAAAACGGTATCAGCAATAACTTTTGTGCATGACTAATCAACGAAGAAAAACTATGCAACAAAAACTGTAGCAGTAACTATAATCAATATTGATGAAGTATGATGTCATCCGAAAAATGAATTTGTGCCTGAGATATGAACGAAGAAAAACCACGCACAAGCTCAGATAGCGTTGCCGATATACCTTTCAGGACAAAAATTTCATTATTATTCAATTGCTTCGACGTAATTTCAACAGAATCATAAATAATTTTGTTATTTATAACAAATTAAAACCTGATTTTTACAAACTTGAATATTTATATCAAAACAAAACGTCAATGGTTTTAAACATATGCTGTGTGCGAACTGACGAAATAATGACAGATGACAAATATTAACTGTCAAAATTTTGTTTTTAGGAATTTATACTCACCATAACGAAACGTCAAAATCTGGTATAGCTTTTTAGCATCATCAAATTTTGACAGTAGGCATAACAAATTATTTCAGGATGAACAAAAATTTATTACAGAAGTTTTTTTAAGTGCCAAAGTAATATTTATATTAGTATATATGTCATATATATTTATTAACAGCAAACATAAATTTTACGAAGTTTTTCACCTTATGTCAAAATTTTGTTTTTACAAATTTCACCTTCACCAAAAATTGTGTTCTGTCATTATTTCATCAGTTCGCACACAGCAATAAACAACAATAATTCAACAAAAAACAGGACTATAATGCTGTGTGCGAACTGACGAAATAATGACATAACACAATTTTTGGTGAAGGTGAAATTTGTAAAAACAAAATTTTGACATAAGGTGAAAAACTTCGTAATATTTATGTCTGCTGTTAATAAATATATATAACATATATACTAATATAAATATTACTTTGGCACTTAAAAAAACTTCTGTAATAAATTGTTGTTCCTCCTGAAATAATTTGTTATGCCTACTGTCACAATTTGATGATGCTAAAAAGCTATACCAAATTTTGACGTTTCACCATAACGGTGAATATAAATTTCAAAAAACAAAATATTAACAGTTAATATTTGTCATCTGTCATTATTTCGTCAGTTCGCACCATTGAATAAATATATAAGGAAGAATAATTACGTGTGGCTACACGAATATTTTTTGAAGTATGTAATTTGTATATCTGTGCGTTCTTCATCCATGACATTTGACATATTTCGTTTAGTATTTTAAAATAAAATGATAGCTTTTATCCGAAATTCTACTTTAAGATATTCAAATTAAACAAAATTTATAAAAATTAAAGTTTAAATTAATGTTTTACAAAACAATTATTAGTATTTGTGCAGGAGTTTATTCATAAAAATGAAGTGTTGCATTAAAATATGTACAAATAACCTTAAATACACTGAAATTTGATCATCGAATTTCATATCAATGATTAGAATACTTTGACTAATACTACGCATAAAAAGGGTTTAGAATGATGTTTTAACAAAAACATAAAGTATTTGCTTTACAAAAACTGTTATTTTCTAGTTTAATTTTATATTCTATTACCCTACATAAATGTAATTTTTCTTAATCCATCGTTGTCAAACCATATTTCAAACGTAATCACAGCCGAATATAAGGTGTTCTTAAAGTAATTCAATATGATTAAAATTTGTGTTGTATGGACAATTAAAAATATTTATATATGGAAATATAAGGAAATATTTTATCCAAACATATTAGACATTTAAATTTATATGTAACATTTACTATTTCTTTTGAAAATATAAATATGCAAATTGTAAACAGTACCACCCAGCTAGAATGCAAACACTATCAAACTTCACCAATACTAAAAATTAGATGCTTCACTCAAAATGTCTAGTTACTCTTCCTTAGATATTTATTCAATGGTTCGCACACAGCATAAGAGTATTTTAATTAAATGAAACTCAACTCATGATAAACCAACACGAGAAAATTAATTTAATAACAAAAAAAAACAAACCGTAACAATTTTGAAGCTCTTGAAAATGGTTTAAAAACCGAAACCGGTTGAGCTGATTTTAATTTTATTTTAATATAAATAAAGCTAGAAACAAAAATTAATTTGCGAAATAAAAACAAGTATTTCTTTTATTAAAAATAAATTTATTATTAATAATATGTTTCGCCAAGTGCCAACAGTAACCTCAATAAATACTATTAATAACAACAATATCGTTAGTCTATTCGATCGAACAATAAGAAGTAAATTGCTAATAGAAAAAGCTAATTTAATTTACGAGTTTCATTTAACTAATAATAATAACAACTGAATGAGTAAAATACACTAAGGAAGCGTAAATAAATTATGAGCCATGACAGCTGTGAACATATGACTTATATACTAAAAGTTATATAAAAAAAAAGCTGTCACCTCTACCAACTAACAACAAATAGTGATTTATTTTAAATGATTGAGGGTAGATGACGGTGCAATGAAGAAAGAATAATTTTCAAATAATGTATACTGAATACCCGTGTTCCTTTTAGGTAAATTTGCTACCCGAACCGAATTTTAAGTGGAACGACTTAAATGTGAGGTGTATTAGATTTTTGATCTACTACAACTCAAATTCTTTCTTACCACACGTCTCCGACATTTTTTTTTTTGACAACAAATTGTTTTGACAATTTTGGAAAACAATATTACATTCGTTCCTTTGGAGCGAAATAGCTGCTCAAAGCAGCTTTTGAGTAGATCACCAATGGAACGTCGAAAATTGGGAAAATTTTCAAATATAGCCACACAATTTTATTAATCTCAAAAATTTTTATTTTGGACTGATGTTTAGGTCTGACTGGTCCATTTTATTGTTAAAAATACCAAAACAAGTTTATAAACGATCTAAATAAAATCGAAACATAAACTGATTTTCAACTACACAACTTGTTCGAGGTAGGGTAGATCAAAGCAAATTTGAGTAGGTTTGATTTTCAATGGAACGCGCGAAAAAGACGTAAAAGAAAATTATTAGTTTGACAAAATTTTAAGTTTAAATTTTATTTTGAGTTTGTTAAATTTAAGAAAATTAATTAAATATTAAAAATTTCTGAAAATTAAAATTACGATTCATGCAAAATATAAACAATTAAAGAAAGCTGGACAGAAATATGACATTTAGGCTTGAAATTCTAAATTTGTATAAGCATTTGGACAAACATATATTTGAAATTATACTCTAAACTGACAAAAACTCTGGCAGTGAATAGAAGCGTAAGTTTGTCACGTAGCTTTACCATCATTTGATATGGTTAACTTGAAAACGAAGTTTAGTACAAAAGTAAAGGAAAATGTGGTAAATGGAACACACTTAATATTATATTATGCATGTGTCTTTTCGTTAACAATAATCATAGAATCATTTATCCTTATAATTATCAAATACAAAACTAAATATTAACAATGTTTTTAATAATAGGCGTAAAATCATTTATCTTTTGAATTTAAAAATTTACTTATAAATATTTTTCCAGTAGGTGGAATAGCATTGCTGCCATTTCTCTGACAATGGATATTAATTTTGTTTTTGACGAATGTCAATAATCCTAGTGTTCGGTACAGCAAATGTGAGAAAAAAATTCATGCGTTTTACGGTCAGTTGCCTAGGATGAAACGCACTCATTTATCACGAAAAAATCAAAATTTTTATTGCTTTTAAACGTCAACATTTATCGCATTTAACTGTCAGTTTAATGTTTGGATTTTGAGTTATGTAGTTTTCGTTATTTTTGTTATCAATTTTTGGCCTGTTTATTTTATTTTCTATCAGTAATTTAGTAATTTTAAATGAAACAAAATTGTGAAAATAAAATAGAATTTCATTGATGCATTTATTTTGAAAGGATACAATGTTTAAATTCTAAGATATAGTTGATTGGTAGAGTTTATTTTGAAGATAATCCGATAATATTTATAGCTCTACTATATAATATACCTACTGCTTTTTAGGATTTAAAAGTTTGACTTTGGACGACTGATCGTTTCTTAACACGAGAGCTAGTATTGACGAAAAAGGTTTTGTTTTCATCGACATCATTAATTTTGAGTTCGATCTTTGGATGGGCTTACCATCTTGTATCCAGCTGAATTTAAGATAAATGACAATTTTTTGGTAACGATGCAACATAGTAATCATCAATTACAATTGACAAATAAAGCTAGTTCTACGATATCATATGCGTGGCTCCGACTGAAACCAAAATGAAACCGAATTGATCTCCAATTTGAAGAAACGTTTCATTATTTGGCAAACACCAGTCACCACAAAAACATACTCGAGTTTTTGGTCTCACATCTCACATTTAGAAAAACTCGTTTCTCCTCAGCACAATGGTTTATATATTTATCTGCAATCAACTAAAACTTAACCTCAATTAAAAAATAAATGTTTAAACCATATTTACTTAAACCTTAGAATAATTTAATTGGTTAATCTTAGTGAAAATGGAACAGTAATTTTATTAAAGATATTTTCTAAATAAAGATTAAACTAAATTAAATTTAATATTATAAGAAATACTTAAATATTTTTTGTAAACGATTTTCGATGTTTTCACTTAACAATTGCGCTTTTTAAAAATTTGACGTTTAAATCCAAAAAACAATTTTCTTGGTTGTTCGTGATTTTTTTATCATTTTGCTGTACCAAACACGCTCAATAAATAACAGATGGCATCATCCACTCCATACATAATATAGAGTGTAGCTCGACCTTTACAAATAATTAGAGCTGTCATCTTAGAAATACGTGACATTATGATCATAATAGTAGAACATGTCAACTAAAGAGGTTCGTTCGTCTTTGAAATTGTTAAATAAATAATAATATAAAAGTGATTAAGTGAAGTGTTTTATTTATAATTAGTAATATTACAACACAAAAATAATTCAAAACAGATTCAATAAACAATTTTGTTAACTAAATAAAAGTAATAAGACAATAAATATTTTGTTTATCTTTGGTTTTTTATGTTATCTCTACCTTTTCACTGTGCACAATTTTTGTAAGATATAAGTTTGAAACCGTATATACAAAATTTAATCAATTAAATAATAATATTTTAATTAAATTTACGCATACCGAGGAAGCCACAGTAAATATACATCAAAATGTCTAGTTGGTCAAGAGAAAGAACGATGCTTCTTATTGAAAAAATTAGGAAAAGCAATGTTTGGGATATACAAAGCAATGAGTATAGGGACGTTAACAAGAGGAGAGAAATTTTTGCCTCAATAGCTACCGAGCTAAATTGTTCAACAAGTGAAGTGGAATCAAAATGGCATACCGTTAAAAGCCAATTTAGTAGAGAGTTGTCGAAGACACTGCACAGCCATAGTTCTGGAAGTGGAGTTGATGATATTTATATTCCTTCGTGGTACGCGTATACGTCCTTGCTGTTTTTGAAGATTAACAGACAAAGCAGGAGTACAAATGAAAACGACCAAGTAAGTAGTAAGGTATCAAGCTAATATATTATTAACCAATTTTGCTGCATTAATTTTTTATAACATACATATGTGCCCATAATTATGAGTGGTCTAAGTCAAAATTTGAAAAAAATGAGATTATCCGTTATATCGCATCAAATTACTTCAAACTAAATTAGTCCAATGTAATTTGTATGATATTGTAAAAAAAAACGTTATAGAGTACTTTGTTATTTCAACAAAAATGTAATTCATCTAGAGTTAATTATGATAGTAGTCTAAGCCAAATTTGAAGATAAAAAAACAAAAAAGTCGAACAAAAGGGCAAAAATAATTGCCAAAACGTTGTGTTGCAAAGTTTTTATATCGTCGGACCATAGGCCCATAAAAATGAACTGTTCCTCCTAAATGTCAAAATTGCTCTTTTATAAGTGAAAGTTAATGGTGACAAAATAATGAGTTTGGAAAATAATTAATAAATAACGTTAGAATTTCGAAGTTTGCTTTTGCGTTAAATCATTTATACGCCGTTCAGTTAATTATGAAAATGGTCTAAGTCAATTCAAACTGTAAAAAGCATATTTCGGAATGAGATTTATTCAAAATTTCACATGCATAATAAACTTTCATTATTGAAGACTAACAAAGCCCTCAAATAAAACTTTTCATAATAGAGAAATGTTTTTTAATTTAATCATTTGCAAACCTTTAAATATCTCAAAACAAGAAATGTATGACTTAGACCACTTTCATAATTATGGGCACATAATTCGTCGCTTTAATAATGAAATGACGTATACGCAAAAGTATAGTTTCGAGATATTTGAGTTTAAAGTTTGATGTGCGCATGCATTTGCATGGACGTTAATTTATAATTTATTAATTCTGACCCCCAGTCATAAAATAATTCGAAAATGTAAAAACGCCAATTCAAAGATACCCTTATGGGGAACGCAGCGCACCTATTATATAAAAACAACGTATAAATAGCATACGTTGTTTCATTATTAAAGCGACGATATATACATCACAATATTTAATACAATTTGCTGCAGAACTGTAAAATTTTGATGTACAGGTGTGACCACCCCACGTACTTTAGTCCCTACTATTGTCATATGTGTTAACGTGAAAAATCACAACCACCAACAGAAGCGGTGAGATATGACTAGCTATGGCGATATCTTAGCGGTGCCGGTGAATGAAGTCTATTCCTTGGTGGTAATACCACAAGGAATACTTCGTTAGCTGGAATCTGAATTATTGGAAAACCCTATTTTAATTTGGTATCTTCAAATTTTAAAAAAATAATAAAATGAAAAAAAAAACTTTAAAAGAGACTAAACCTTTTATTTTATTATGTAATAGGATGTTTAGCATCTAACCAAAGTCTGAAAAATAAGATTTATGAGTGATGCGAATTCTAGGTACATAATCCGCACATGTTTCGCCCTTACGACTCCAAAAAAATTGATCAAGTTTCGTTTCCTTTCAAACTTCGTAGTTAACTTTATTATTCATACTCAATTTTTGGTAGCTGCAAACAGCATATAAATAAAATAGTAAAACTTAATAGTACTGATTCTATATCAATATATTTTTGTTTTATTTTGCAGGAATTGACTGACAATAGCTGTTCGCAAAATTATGACACCGCCCAAACTGTTAGCGAAGAAGAAGAAAATGCGAGTGCAGCTTCAGAAATTGAGGATGTGAAACCATTTTGTATGCCCAAACTAAGGCAAAAATTTACAGGATCTGCTACTCAAGGAATGGTTAAACAGATGAATGCAATAGGAGAACGATCGACAATTAGGCGAGAACAAGACCAATTCCAAATATTTGGTGATTACGTAGCCTCGGAACTGAGGAAATATGGAGATAAAAAATATGCTATGATATTGGCCAAAGCAAAACTCGGCATTAATACCGCATTGTATGCTGCCGATATTGAAAAAATTGAAAAGGATGCCAATTCCGAATAAAAAAAGTTGTTTTCAAAAGTTCTATGTTGTTTCACTTTCAATATAGCCAGAAACGGTCCAAAAACCTGGGAAATTGAGTTATTGCAATTTTTTTTTATTCTTCACCTACCTTACAAATGATGTGTCGGTTTTCAAACACCACAATGCCGCTGCAAACTGATTTGTTGAAGTTATATTTTCCCGTAACCTTGCGTCTTGTTTGTGATTAGTGTGTGTTCAAAATCTACCGCCATTTATATTTTTGTACAAAAACTGCACATGTTATTTGACAAATAACAAGTTGCAGCATTCCGCTTATTAAAACTGGTGAAATATATGATGTTTTATAAACCAACCTTTCTGTATTGTTTTAAACCACCAACCACTTTAATTATATCCATTTCAACGATACACAACAAGCCATAATAACAGCGCGGTTCTCAAAACAATGAAAATAAACCTTGATTCAAAAATTATTATAGGAGAAGATCTAATTTGTTTGGCAGATGCAGTGTGTTATATCGTGTTACAATTCCGAAGTTTTCTAATACATATATATTTTATAAAAGCATTTGTGTTATTTCTAAACTCAAATATCATCTGGAAAATTATAATTTATGTATAAAGTTTTCTGATTTCCATATAATCGTTTGTCCATTTGCTAAATCATGTTAGTTGGAACTTTTCTAATTTATATAATAAGTTTGTTCAACAATTTACTGCCTGATGTGGAGTTTTCTACCAAATGCTCAACAAACTGTTGCGTTGGTGATTGGTTACAGATATTTAGTTCAGGTAAATATTGATGGTAAAATCACGAATGCCTTGCTGTTGACACCCACACACCGAGAAAAAATAATCGTTAAAAGTTGAACCTGAAAAAGAATCCAAAGGTCGGAAAGGATTATACTAGCGAATCGAAACATGAAATATGCACAGTTTACGCACCGTTGATGCTCTCAAGCGTTTAGAAACGGTATGCCAGATTAAGACAGCGAAGAAGCGTAAAACAAGATCTTATTGTAGTGGTCATCCTACTCGAAGAGTTTTTGGTACTTGTTTTCTTGTTTGTGCACCCACAGAAGAAATCATGATGAAGTTGATCCTGGTCTATGTGAGAATCTGCTACGCGTACGCGCAACATGCCGTACTGTTCCGAATAATTTATCTGTCATAATAGTACAACAGTGGTACGCTATTCGCAATTACATGCGCGAACCATGGTATACAGTACATATAAATGCAAAACAGTTCTCTGTTTCATAATATTTTATATTTCCCCTTTTTTAACCTTCCCTCTTTTTACAATACGTCCACGGAAAAACCATGTTTTATTTCCAATCGAAATGCGATTGTCTCAATCTCACTCCGCGAACGATGTGGCGAAGCAAATTCCGAAATTGATTCAACAGCTAGGAACGGACAACGGTGTAGCTGAGGCAACTGTTCATAATGTTTGTGGAAATACCTATACTATACTAATACTAGTGTGAAAATACCTATACTCTACTATACTAATAATCGTATCTAAATTTAATTAGCATAGTGAACCAAAACAATTTACAAACCACATCTACTGAACAAAAACATGGTCCTTCAAGCCGGATTGGATTTACAAACAATTTACAAACCACATCTACTGAACAAAAACATGGTCCTTCAAGCCGGATTGGAAACACCAAGCTCCAGCATAACTGAACAATTTGGAAACGTAACTTAGCTTACCGTTTTGATATTGCTAAATAAATGAATTCTAAATTTAAATAAATAAAAGAAAAAAAAAATTATTAATATTTGGTAAAATAATTTTGCTCCATAATTACCATTAAATAACACTATTTTACTTGTTAATGTTATAATTATTAATGTGTTTTTTTGTGTTCTTAATTAATTTTACAAGAAACAGTTAAGTGTATATTATTTCAGTGAATTTATGCGAAAAGAAACCTATTGAAAAATGGAAGCTTTATTAAACCAGAGAAATGTATTGAAAGGTCCAATAAATTATAACTGCATTTTGATGACGATGAGAATTCCAAAATGTCTAGAAAGGCCTTGTATTTCAATAAATTATAACTGTATTTCGATGACGATGACAATTCCAAAATGTCTAGAAAGGACTAGTATTTCAATAAATTATAACTGTATTTCGATGACGCTGACAATTCCCAAATGCCTAGAAAGACATTTCGATGACGGTGGAAATTCCAAAATGCCTATAGAAAGGCCTAGTATTTCAATGAATTATAACTGTATTTCGATGACAACTCCAAAATGCCTAAAAGGACATAATATTTCAATAAATTATAAGTTTAATTGATGACGATGACAATTCCAGATGTCTAACAAAACATGATTTTCAATATATTATAAATTCGGTTGACGACGATGACAATTTCAAATGCCTAACAAGACATGATATTTCAATATGCCAGACTGCAAATGATGACGATGACAATTCCAAATGCCTAACAAGACATGATTTTCACTATGGTATAAATTCACTTGATGACGATGATAATTCCACATGCCCAACAATATATAATATTTTCAAATATGGTTGAAAACTGCACATGCGGTAGGCTACAAAATGGTGAAAAATAAAAAGACTGTATTAATGCACGTGTTGGTTCAATATAACTCGTCAACTTTTAACCAAAAAATTAGAAATTTATATCACTCAAATGACATACACATATTTTTTCACGTTTTAATTAATTAGTTTTATTTTAATAAACTACACAATAAGTGGTCAGAGACCACCACAAACACCAGCCACCGAATAGACAAGCACTATTCAAGCTTAAAAACTAACATAATATATCAAAATGTGACCACGGAATAGAATATTTCTTACAAAACTCAAAGTTAAATAGCCTTTTTGCATCGTGCTCTTTACTGACAACAGAGCCACTTTTTCAATGTTGTAATATTTGTGATGCGAAAAAGCTGTTTATCGACAGTAAAAATATCGAGAACCTGACTTAAACAATATAAAAAGTATCGAGAATCTGACTTCAAAACAAACTAATACTAGTTTCCCACCGTAGCAATTTGCTAGCTAGTATAGTTTAATAAAGTATAATAGCAACGGTGTGAAAGCAAACTATCACAACAATTATTTTAAATTTGCTATTTTCATTTGCTAGCTAGTAAATATAATACTTATCAAATAAAGTATAATATCGACGGTGTGAAACGTAATTATGGTGAAATGTCATTTTATGGAATTTGTAAACATTGTGTTTTCTTGCGATTTTTAGCTTGTAAGATTTATTTCTGATATTTAATAAATTAAAGTGTATGTATTAATTGTTGATTATGATATGGATATGTTTTGTATAGCATTATAAAGGAATAGGACAAAAAAAAACGTACTCAACGTAGACGTTTGGTTTTCGTGAGAGAATTATTTAAAAAAGACGTTATAGAATAAAACTTATATGTATTTTATGCTGTTCAAAAACAATGGCAGGGCTGGTCTAAATCTAGTTTGATTTTCTCTGGGTTGTAAATTTCATTTTAAAAACTATAACGCTAATATCAAATATAAAATTGACAGTACGGTATTTTGATATATCAATTTTATTCTAGTGTCAAGTTAGGTTTGGTTTCCCACCGAAACATTATCTTAATATAATATGAACGGTGAGAAATCAAACTAATATCAAATATTTGCTATACTACATAGTAAATTTCTGCGGTGGGAAACTAGTATAAGTGTCAACCTGACAATTATAAAAAACATTGACGAAACATTAAATAATTCAGGTGAGTCAGAAATACTATTAAAATATCAATATTACACAGTAATTCTTTGTTTTCTTTACAGCACGATGCAAACGGTTTTCAACTTCAAGAGCTCTAACTAAAGCTAAGTATTATACTTAAGATCAACTATGTTTTTAAACTAACAATAAGATTATTAATACTTTTTGTTGTCTTACAGTATGATTCAAATGGATAGTAAAAGCAGCAGAGGACGTCAACGATGGATCAAAGTAATATCGTGAGTATTGCAAAATTAATACTTCTAATGGTGCTATTACACACAAATTAAATTCAGTTGCTATCATCAACTTTTCAGATGATAGTATTTACTATTTTTGACTGTAGATGGTGAAAAGATCAAAAACTGCAAGAAAATACGAATAATTTTACGAAGTAATAATAATTTTTGAACAACAATTTCAAAAAAATCATTAGTTATTTAGTATTAATATTATATTGTATAATCGATTATATCTAAATTAGTGGTATATAAATTGTAAATAAATTATATACTGTAAAAGTAAATGAAACGACAAAATGGCGACAACACATTATAGAGCAATTGTTGCAGCTTGTACAAGAAGAAAATGCGCTAAGATTTGAAAAAAAAAAAATGTGAATCGAAAATACGTAAAGAAAACGTAAAATTTTGACATTAAAATCTTGAAAATATGTATTTAATCATTTTATACCTAATATAATATAATTTTTATTATGATTTTAATATGAAAATCAATTAATGTGATAACCGGTTTTAAACCGGTTGAGTTTGCAGATAAAATCATCTGACAATTTTCTAGCAGTTAATTGGTAAACCAAATAATTTTTCAAAAAGTCAGTTGCTATCAGCTAACTCTTCTTGCAGTATTTATATCTCGCATGCTATCCATCTTTTTCGCATACAAAATATTTTTCACCAACTTTTCAGATTATAGTAACTGCAAAATTGATTATGGGAGCTGAATTCAATTTGTGTGTAATAGCACCATTATTTATATTTGTAGGAAAAAATTGATGTTGGTTAACAACATATATAAATTAAAAACTAACCAAAACTATCAACGACAACAGTAATAATAACGAAAATGAAACTCTTATAATAAATAATAACGATAATCTCTTTTTGTATTTGAAAATAACGAAGAAGAAAAAGCTGGTGCACTAACAAAACAATATTTTTTTTTATTTATTTAGCGTATGGTTTTTTTTGTGACACATTAAAAAATTAAACTTAAAAATAGGTAGACTCTTCTATGAAATCTACCTAAAACAATACATGGATACATATTAAATGAACTTACAATCGATTTGATTGCGTGTCTTTTAAGTAAATTAAAAAGTAAAATATTTGAACATTGGGCAGTACATTTGAACATTAGATGTTTACATCGAGCGAGTCCATCCATGCTACTACATCAGGAGTTGCCAAATGGATGTCTGATATGTTGCCATTGTAACGTCGAATTGGACACACAGTTGCAATGTGTTTTATAGTTTGTTGTGGAGCGCCGCAGTCACACTCAGGGGACTCTGAAATGCCCCACTTGTAGAAAGAATCAGCACAACGTCCATGATTCGTTCTTATTCGGTTTAATGTAGTCCAGGTATGACGTGGCAAATCGAAACCAGGTTGGGTAGAAGTCGGGTTAGTAATAGAAAGGCCAGCTGTGTTGTAATGTTGCCAGGAGGTGTCCCAGGCATCCAAGATATTAAAATCAGTTGCCAGCAGGTTGCTGGCAGTTTTATGTGGAGGCTTTCTTGACTTCAATCGACAACGAGTGTGGTCACCGTAATATTTGTGCAAGGGTAACGTGGTGTTGTTGGTTACCTTTTTATGTTCACGCATAAGAGCATGCGAGCGTCTGAGTGCAGGTGGAGCGATATTGCTTAACACAGGGAGCCAAGGTAAAGGGGTGGATCTGATAGTACCACTTATAGTACGCATTGTAGCATGCAGCTGGCAGTCAACTTTTTGAGCATGTGTGCTATTCAACCAGACTGGTGCGCCATACTCAGCCACTGAGTAAACCAGACTTAGAGCAGTTGTTCGGAGGATAGCTGGAGTAGCACCCCATGTAGAGCCTGCCAGTTTGTGCAATATATTGTTTCTCGTTTTAAGTTTTTGTGACGTATTTTCTAGGTGGAGTTTAAAAGAAAGAGTTCTATCGAGAGTAATGCCCAGGTACTTTGGCTGTTGATTGTATTTAATGACAGTGCCGTTAAATAACACTGATAGTTCGTGTTTTGCCAGTTTGTTGTTTAAGTGGAAACAGGAGCTCTCGGTTTTACTTAGATTGGGAAATAAACTCCACGTTCGAAAATAGTCATTCATTATCGCTAGGTCAGTTGAGAGCAAATCCTCCAAAACACCCATGTCTTTGTTTTGAGTGGCCAGGGTCCAATCATCAGCGTAACCAAATTTCTTTGATGTTGTGTCAGGAATGTCATGAATGTACAGATTAAAAAGTAATGGCGCCAGGACGGAACCCTGTGGTAAACCATTGTTAAGCATTTTAGACCTACTGCAGGAATTATTTAGATGAACTTTGAATACACGATTACTCAGCATGTTGTTAATTAAACGCGAGATGGTGCTACAAGGTATTGCATTGAACAGCTTATATATAATCCCAATTCGCCAGACCGTGTCATATGCTGCAGTAAGATCGATGAATACTGCGCCTGTTTTTAGTTGTTTTTGATACCCAGCTTCGATATAGGATGTTAGAGCGAGCAGTTGGTCAGTGCAACTGAGATTGGGACGAAAACCAGCTTGTTCGACTGGGATCTGGTCATTCAATATCGGTGCGATACGATTGTATATGAGCCGTTCTAGCAATTTATAGCAGGTGCTCAAAAGGGCGATCGGGCGATAGCTTCCTGGTTCATTGGATGGTTTACCTGGCTTAAGTATCGCTATCACTTCGCTCAACAAAACAATAAATAACTGTTGATAAAAACAAAAGAATTGAAAAAAATTTTAATAATTATCAATCGTCAAACAATCAGAATCTAAACGGCAATATTCTAATTGAAGAAACAAACAAAACGGATTCGAATCTTAGCACTGGAAACACGTATAAAAGTAAAATGGAGTTTTTCTATGAGAAAAATCTAAAATATACATTCGAATTAAAAAATTCAAATGACTTCATTAATTGCTTGAGTTTAAGTTTTCGAAAATCTCTAAAAGCATTCAAAATTGTTCAATATTTAAATCTAGTGGATTAAAAATTATGATTTCCCTATTAGTATTTAGGGTCTGCCTTATTTAACCTGATCTTAGCCCTATTTCATTTGATAAAATTTAGTTTTGAAAAAAAACGAAACTTCGTCTGAAACAAGCTTACATTTTTCAACTGTACCTATTAGTCATCAGAGACCAAAGGAGTCACTGAAAAAAACGCTCACAACACTTTTCCGTTTAGCGCGTAAATACTTCTGTTCATTAATCGCAACTTTTGTAAAAAACACAATCTTAATCTGCAACTACCAGATATTTTCCAATTGTTTCTATTAGTAAGGAGTGGTGAAACTTGGACTCACACAAAAAAATTCTCATTAAACAAGTTTTGTTAAAAAACGACATTTAATCTGCAACAACTTGATATTTTGAAACTGGTTTTATCATTTGTGAGTAGTTGAAACGGGATAGAACCATATTTTATGTCCAATTTTATGATCAATTACATTTTATGTCATCCAAATAATTAGTTTTAAATGTCAAATGTTCTAGTCAAAAATGTTTCCCATTTTATGTTTGACACATCTAACGATTTTTTCTTGACACACTTATAATATAATAAT